>CAWUFW010000794.1:925000-1525000 GCA_963921515.1 Calotriton arnoldi
CTGGATGGGTGTGGTGTGGGTGTACACCAGCCATGAGGGAGTGGCTGTGGCATGCTGACAACTAGACCTGTGAGCTGCAGATCCCTACAGTGAAGACCTGGGACATGTGGCGTTGTCGTCCCCCCCTGTGTGCGTAAGCGGAGTGGGCTGTCCTGGCGTATGCCAGTCCAGCGTAAGGGTGTGAACAATGACCCTGGAGCTCTGGGCATGGTTCCGTCCTGGGCTGGACAAGGAAGTGACTAATGGATGTGTCTCTGTTGTAGTGTCAGCGCCACCCGGACTGCAATCGGCAATCTGTCACCCTGTGACAAAAGTCCCACAACATCAGCAACATGGACGTAAGGGGGAATCACTGACCCTACATTCATCCATACTTTCACACTTGAAAGATCATAGACATGACACATCAGTGTGAATATGAATGTTTATTGCACATTCAGTAGAGTGCTGCAGCTGGAGCAGTACAGGGCCATGCCAACCCCACTTTACATTGTTGGCCCATGGAGGGCCAGCCAGAGTCCTTCAGGGAATGACAGGTACATCAGGAGAGGAGGAGTTCAGTCCGCAGTCTGATAGCTGTGTCATTGGTGACCAAACAGAATATGGCAGTCCATGTCGAGGTCCAAGGTGAGTGTCGCAGAGTGCATCGGGGGACAGTGGAAGGTGATGATGCAGAGGGCAGAACCAAGCAGAAACAGGCCACATGGCGGAGATGAATGCTACTGCGTCCTTCTGACCACGAAGGCTGATTCATCCACATCTTCGTCCTCTGCTGTTGCATGTGCCTCACATGTGGGTGGTGGTGTTCTGTCTCCAGCACTGTGTGGCAGTGGCACCTCAGGGGCCGGATGTGGAATGTCTGCTGCACTGTGTGGCACTGACACATCAGGGGCCGGAGATGTGGATGGGGTGGTAGCAGCAGCATGCATCAGCGCCAGGCTTTGTGGCAGCAATGCCATGAGGAGGGTCTTTAGGGCATTGAGGGACCCAGCTACCTCTCGCTGGTGGGCAGCCGTGGCAGCCGCTCTTTACGCCTGCGTCCGCTCCATGTTCTCCATGATCCTCCGCATGTATCCCAACTCCCGGGCGAGATCGCTGGAGGCACTCTGGCTAGACAGTCATTCTTGTCGCAGAGTCAGGACTCTAGCGATGTCAGCCATGGTCCGTTGGAGAGCATGGAGCGGACTGTGGGTGTCCGTTAGGGACTGTGAGTGGTCCCTGATGGGACTCAGACACCCACGTATGGCGTCTAGTTTGGCCGCCATGCGGTCGAAACCCACCTGCACCTGTTCAGCCAGCTTCTCCTGGCACCCCAACACAAGGCGTTGGAAGGCCATTTGTTCGTCGTGGGGGTCCTGGGAGGCAGCCGTGGTAGTGGGTGCTGCCTGCTGTGTGTTCTGTGCAGGAGGTGGGTTCTCCTCGTGGCAGCTGGGCTGCCCTGCTCCTGGAAGTGGGCTGCGGAGGCTGTCCACGAGCTGTTGGAGGGCGTCCGAGTCAAAGGTGTGGTGGTCCTCTTCGTCATCAGAGTAGAGAGGTTCAGACTGCTCCGCAGGAGGTGTTGGATTTCCCCCTGCAATGTGAAGGGGAGATGCAGTTTAACATTGTGTTCACATGTATGTTGACGCATTGTACATGTTTACATTCAGACTGCATGACAATGTACATTGTGACTGTTTGGGGGAGCTGCCTATTTGATGTGGGACAGTGGACATTCCGACTACATCACGGATGTGTGTTTGTACTTGTACATTGTCAACTAACATTTCCCTGCAATGCCAAATGTGATTGGCCAGTTTGTACGCACATGCGGCACCAGTTGTGTCCTCTGTTCTGTTGTGGACGTGTTGCGGTTTGTACCACATCGTTGTCAATGTTGATGTGCTCTGCATGTAATGTGTGTGTGCCGCATTTTGAGGGAGTCACCCCTGCAGCTCTGATGTAGCTGCCCCTTATCTCTTACAAGCGGTGTGCCTCGGGCTTCTGTGCTTATGCGGTGCTGAGATGTTGCATACCTGTGTGCATTGGTCTCTTGGTGGGAGTTGGGGGTCTGGGGCATGGTTTGTCCGCAGATGTGCTATGCTTAATTGTGCATGTGTGCCATTGTGCCGATCTCCCCCCATCCCCCCAGTCCCTGGTCGTTACTCACCCTGTTGCTGTTGTGTCTGGTCATGTTGAGCAGTGTCCGTTCCCCCAACTCCTGCCACCGTCTCCCCACTGATGACTGTGGACACCATTTCCTCCATCTCGTCCAGCTCCTCCTGTGGCGCTGGACTCCCACCTCCAGTCTGTCTGCATTGCTGCCTTCCGGTTGTTTGCGAGTTTGAGCTTGGTTATGCGCTTCACATCATTCCAGTGCCTCTTGACCTCATCCATTGTCCTCCTCAGCACTCCGACTGCATTCACCTTGTCCACGATGGTCTGCCATATTCCATTTTTAGTTGCCAGTGACACAGTGGAGGTGACGAACAGTGGTTGATGGTGTTCTATCACCTCCGTTATCAGGATCCTGTTTTCCTGCGGACTGAACCGCTTCTTCCTACTCCAGGCTGGTCCTCCGGGGGGCTTGTGGGGTTCTGGTTGTCCTCTGTACTTGCTCCGGATGCCTCCATTGTGCTTCGCTGTTGTTTGGCTTTTGTTTGTATGCTTTTTTTCTACTTTTATAGTGCATTTTCCCGCATGACGCATGGGAATTGCAGGCCTGTGGCTGGTTTTCGCAGGTTTTTGTATCGCGATTGGCGTCATCGCTACTATTTTCGCGTTGGGGTTTCGCGTTTTTGCGGCGTCGCGTTGATTTTAACGCGTTCATTTGACGCGTTATCGTGTGACTATCGCATGGTACCGCCGTGTTGGTAATACCACGTTGACACAGCGTTATTTTCCCGCGATGGACTGCGATGTGAAGTGTTGCGTTAAGCTGGATTTGCGGTAGTTATCACACGTTCTTGAGAATATGCCCCTTAGGATTCAGAATGCAACACAGTGGTTAGGGTTGACCTTACTAATAAAAATGTATTTCTAGCCAAACAAACTTTTTTTAACAAAATTTGGATAATGAAAGACTGGGACAAAAAAACATAACTTTCTAACCTAGATTGCGATTGTAACTTATGAACTGCACAGTAAAAAAAAAATTTCTGTGATAAAAGCAGTAACTCACTGAGCTATGCACATAAAATACTCTTCTGTGATCTGCATAGTACACGCTCTTAGCAGAAGGCATACTAACCCTCAGCACTACCTTAGATGAGTCGAAACTACCGCTTGACAAAACTCCGATCTCTCTCTGGTAGGTACATTAATCACAAGAGTTATCTTGCCACTTTTATTGTTTCCTGAAAATGGTTGGATATTCGAGGAACTCTGCAGTGCTTTTAAAACTGCTGCACTGCTACTAAACAGCCCCCAGTAACAAAAGCAGTCGCCCACCCTTCCAGCCTCCTGGGAAAACGTTTGATGTCCGGTACGGCCAGTCCTGCCTTACATAGAGCCGAGTTTCATCTTCCCTTCATTTTCAAAGAGTCTTTCATTTAATATAACTTGTCTTGGAATGAGTACATGGAATTTCTTTGGACATAAAAATAGGAAATGGGCGAGGGGGGCAAGCAAGCGAATTAATAGAGAGCCCCAAGCCAGAATTGAGCCACAGGTCTGGCTTGGCACTTACAGCTGGAGCACAAACTGAGCCATCAAAATATGTGGCAAATAAATCATGGAACAAATGTCTTGTCAAAAATTATAAAGGCTCTTTAAAATTTCTAAAAAGTATTTCTTTGATCAGACTGCCCAAGGCTCTCAGGGCCATGTGTGAGTAGCTCCTCCAGTCTAGGAGTTTGCTAAATCAATACAATGTGTTAAATAAATATCTCTATCCCACCTTAAATGGAGCAGACAAAACTAATGTTTCTAGAAAAAAAAAGTTACGTTAAGTAAATGCAAGGCACTCTGGGGCAGATTTACAAGCCCTTTGCGAAACTTTTGCGCTGCCGTTGCTTCACTTTTGTCACGCAGCGGCGGCGTAAACAATACGGCCAATTTACAACATGACTCCTCTAGGGAGATGCGTTACGTTGTCAAGCCCAGCGTAACATTGTACCTGCTTCAGGTAGAATGTATGCAGGCTGGGCGTTCACACACAGGAAAGCCTCGTAAAAGTGACACAGTGAAATCTACAAGATTTACTGCTCCATTTCTAGGACGCAACTGCATCAAAACCTTACGCCTGCTTGAAGCAGGCGTAAGGAGTGACACAGTACAATAAGTATAGGCCTCAAAATGCATTGCTGGAGTTGCGTCGTGCTTGCGACACGACTCCAGCAATGCGTGACTTTTGGGCCAACAGATGCGTCAGAACGCATCTGTCAATCCTTGCACCATGGTGCGCCGTATTGCAAATACGGCGCATCCATGGTGGCACAAGGGTATCGCAGGCTGGTGCAGAGAAACTAACGCATCTCTACAGATGCGTCAGTTTCTTGTAAATCTGCCCCTCTATTTTTATGCTGGTATCATGGCTTTCCAGGACTTAAAGGGAATCACTTCAGGAGAGGCTCAACACCTCAGTGAAGCTAATAAAATGAAATAGCAGAACAATGGTGTCTCAGTGATCTGGGATCAACATATCATCACTTAGGCCAAAGTAAAGTGCAGAGCTTGACTGAAGCCAAACTTTACAAAGAACTCACAGGTTGCTTTTTTTAGTTGGGGAATCAGGGGAATGGTCAGAGGTGCAGTGCAGATAGGCTGAACATGGAAGACACTGTTGAGTGCTGTGAAAGTGCCTGGAGAGAGATCTAATGTTTTTTGAAAATTAACTAGCAGAAGATTGATTTCTAAGTAATTTCACACCATTCCATGCTGTCTGTATGAACAGCCAGATCAGGCCCCCTTCTTGTGCCTTCACTCAGGTTACCAAAGATAATGGTTGGAGTGCTGAAACTTTCAAACACTCACCCCCAGTCAAGAGATCTGGGTAAATCCATTGTTCTTTTGCTCACCATGCCACCCCAGTTTTAACCCAGCCAAATGCAAATTCGTCTTGACCCTCCCTGTGGAAATAGTCCAGCCCGAACTGCCAGGCCAGGTCCTCCCTGGACAGGAATCAAGCATTCTGGGACCGGTTTCGGGGTATCACCCCTCAACAGCCAGGATAGCTTGACTCCTATGGCATGGTGAGCACGGGACCTAAGTTTGGGCATGCCTGTCCCACTTAGGGCACCAAACGGAACAAAAACAAAAGATGGACGGAATGCTGAACAATGTCAAACACTCTCCCCTCAGTACAGAGACCTGGACATAAATCACTTCTTCTTTTGCTCACCGCGCTAATCTAGTTTGTACCCTGCCATATGCAAATCAGTCCTGACCGAGCTCCTCATGAGAACAGTCCATTACATTATACAGTTATTATTTAACACTCTCACTATAAAGCCCTTAAAGATTCAAAACACCAGTGCTTTAAAAATGTTTTAGATTCTTCTAAATTCAGAGCAGGAATTAGCCCGCCATCTTGTATGAAGTGGGTGAGGGGATCTGACTGGCCCTCACCCGACACTGGCTCCTGCCTATCACCATTACTCAAACTAGCTCCATTCTCCGCTACAGCCCTGCAGCGCCGACTCTGTTGTTCCGGCAGAGTTGCTGCGGCAATTCGCACTCCACCCCACTGCTAGTCTGATCTCCAAGCAGACCGACCCGTTGAGAGAGGAGCCTTCCATTGTCCCGAAATACCAACTTTCTGCCAAATACAGCCGTCCCACACAGCAATGTTGATCTCCTGCTACACCGCTGATGCCGATTTTGCCCTGCCAATCCCCCAAATGTTCATGAGCAGGGCCGATCGCTGGGGAGACCGAGTCCTCCATTCTGCCAAGTTGATAAAGGTTTGGAGGGAGCCTGTGTCTTGTGGGCACCTCTCGACATTGAGACTGTGCTGTGCCCGCAGTCCACATAATTTTCTCTTTTGTTTACCCCGGCTGATGGATCACACTGCTATCTTTCCGGTGAGTCTCACTGGGTTGGGTTGAGAGCACCATCTTCGACAACTGAGCGCTACGCTCATAAACAGCCCAATCTGTCCTATTGCTGACCCCATCAAAGTGAGTCTGCCGTCGTTCTTGTTTGCTTTCTGCCTGGAGGAGCCGACCACCTTCTCTCCAATGAGGCTTCCTGTTAGAAATGGGGGTCTCTAGTTGGCAATGGTTTGCACCTTTTTCCAAGTAGGGGCCCTTCTTCCTAGTCAGGGTAAGGGAGTTAAACTCCTAAAATAACCCCTGCTCACCCACTTGGTAGCTTGGAACAAGCAGTCAGGCTTATCTCAGAGGCAGTGTGCAAAGCACTTACACATAACCAACAGTAATACATTGAAAATACTACAAAAGGACACCACACCAGTTTAGAAAAATATCCAATATTTTTATATATCCAAAACAAGACCAAAATGATAAGAGTCCAACATACAGTACTTAAAAATATATATTTTGCAAGATATCCTTTAAAATTGCAGAAATATCTCAAAAACACAATTCTTCCGAGTCGGTAGCTCCGTCCGGGGCTACCGCGATACTGAAAACAAAAGAATCCAACAGTTACGTCTGACCATGTCGGTGGGGGGTGTCAGCAGACTCATAAACAGTACCTTTGCGTTGCGGCCGACACATTGGTGCGAGCCGGTCATGGCAACCATCGCGGTTCTGATGTGAAGTGAAGCGGTGCAGCGTGCGGTGCCCTCAGGGCACGGGACAGGCAGCGGCTCGGTGACGGTCGTCCAGCGGTGTCAGTGAGACCAGGGCTATGATGTGGAGTGAGGCGGTGCTTGTTGCGGTTCTGGCAGGTCACGGTGCAAGCGACAGAGCCAGTTAGCAGGAGCTGGCCTCGGTCGGCCCAGACTGCGGTGTGGAAAGGGGCAGTGTGTCTTGAAACTTACGAGCGGTGCCCCCAGCCATGATGCAGTCATAGGTGTCGAAGCCAGCAGGCAGGGACATCGGTGAGATCAGGGCGGCAAAGTGAAGCGAGGCGGGGTGGAGTGCGGTGTTTACAGGTCACGGTTCAAGCAGCGACTCGGTGGCAGCAGCGGCGGTCGTCGGTGAGACCAGGGTTGCGGTGCGAGATGTGGTGGTGCCCTCTGTGGTGCCTTCAGGACACTGAGCCAGCGACGGAGTCAGTTGCTTTTCCCTTCTCTGTGGCAACTGAAACAACTGTTCCAGAAGCAGCACCCAGAGGTTAGTGAAGTCCTTGCGGTCCCTAAGACTTCAGAACAGGAGGCAAGCTCTACTTCAAGCCCTTGGAGATACTCAGCACAAGTAAAGATAGTTCAGTCCAGTCTTTTCACTGCCCAAGGCAGAAGCAGCAACTGCAGGCCAAACAAACAAAGCAACAACACAGCAAAGGGGCAGTACTCCCACTGGCAGCTCTTCCAGCTCTTCTTCTTGGCAGGTTCCATAATTCCAGCGAGTTCTTTGAAGTCTTTTATCTCCCTGAGACTTCCAACAGGAGGCAAGCTCTACTTCAAGCCCTTCGAGAAAACTTTCACAGCAGGATGATGAAAGTACAATCCAGTCCTTTCCCTGCCCAAGACAGAAGCAGCAAGCAGCAGGCCAACACAGCAGAGCACACAGCAAAGGGGCAGTTCCTCCTGACAGCTTTTCCAGCTCTTCCTCCTGGCAGGTTCCTTAGTTCAGCAGTAATCTAAAGTTCTGGCATCTGGGCCCCACTATTTATGTCCAATTTCTCTTTGTTCTCTTGTGGCAGAGAGGCTCTGTGCTCAGTCAAAAACAGTTCTGTCCTCTGTGGTCCAGCTTCCAGGCAGGAGGTGGAGATAGCATTGTGTAAGGCAGACCAGGCACATTCAGGTGCAAGGAAATCTCCGCCCCTACTCTAAATGCAGCCTAGGTCTATTCAGCCCAGCCCTGACTCATTCAGGAAAGGCCAGACACACATCAACCCCCCCCACCAGTGGCTGTCTGAGAGGATGCACATCCCCAGCCCCTGTCACTCCAAAGCCAGATAGTCAATCCACAAACCAGGCCCACAGGATGGCTAAGCAAGAAAATACCCACTTTCTAAAAGTGGTATTTTCAAACACACAGCATAAAAATCATCTTAACTAAAAGATGCATTTTTATATTATGAGTTTAGGCATACTAAACTCCATTCCTCTATCTCGTCCCAATAGGATGTTATACTTGTAATATGTTACAAAGTACCTTCCATTCTATCCTATGGGACAGATAGCCTTTTCATAGTGAAAAACGAAATACAAGTTATTTCACTACCAGGACATGTCATACACACCAGTACATGTCTTACCTTTCACATACACAGCACCCTGCCCACACGGGTACCTTAGGCCTACCTTAGGGGTGTCTTACATGTAGGAAAAGGGAAGGTTAGGGCCTGGCAAGTCTACATGACAGTAAAAGCTGTACGCAGACACTGTAGTGGCAGGTCTGAGAACCCTTTGAAAGGCTGCTCGTGTCGGTGGCACAATCAGTGTTGAGGGCCTACTAGCAGCATTTGATTTACAGGCCCTGGCACTCTCAGTGCACTTTACTAGGGACTTACCAGTAAAGCAAATATGCCAAACATGGAAACACCAATCCATAAATATAATTTACCTGGAGAGCATATGCACTTCAGCACCAAACAGCAGTGATAAAGTGCCCAGTGTCCTAAAACCAATAAAAGTAGGGTCAAAAACAGGAGGCCAAAAAGTAAAAAGTCTGGGGGTAACCCCTCTGAAAAAGCCAAGTCTAACACTTACTGAGCCGGGGGGGGGGAGCACCATGCCCTGACGAACTAGTGCTACCCCCGCTATCTATTAAACTCATCCTGCCGTCTGCCACGTTCTGAGGGAGCCCTCTGCCTTACCTCTAGTGAGCTCTCTGGGCTGAGGTGGAGCCGCCGTACACCGGTAACTGGGTGCTGACTGTTCAGTGCACTCTACTGTCTGATTGCCTTTGTTTGGACTGGAACTCCAACAGCAGGAGGCAGATAGGCTGTGCACACACTGCACACTGAACATACAAACATCATAGTGGCAGCACTATCAAAGACAGCAGAGCAGTAACATAATAAACATAATAAACTGACCAGGCATACCCCTTCCCTTCCAAGGAAGACCCATGCGAAATTGTAGCAAACTCATGATCAAGAAAAAAGAGTTGACCTTCTAGTCGAGGGTGGGGAGGACAAGAAGGAATTGCAGTAGATCAAGCCTTGTCACATTCTCTACATGCTTAATGTGGGACAAACTCAGTACCCAGGTCAATTGTTGGGCAAGAAACTCTCCATGGAGGCTCACTGGGCTTGGATGTGAGCGCTGTGCCCTGATAACCGAGCGCTGCACTTGCAAGCTACTCAATATGAGCAATATAGCCATAAAACAGCTGACCTAATTTGTCATATTGTGTCCCAACACCACCCCCACCAATATCAGATGTTTTGCTGCACAGCCCTGCTGCACTGCACCACCCTTAAACTACCTTACCCCCTGAAACCTCATGGTCCAAACTCCTTCTTCATCACCCTTCCCCCAACCTACCATACCAGCCAAAAATCTCAAACACAAATTGATTAAATGACACCTCAAAAGGCTCATTGCTGATTTCTACTACAATGCCTCAAAAGGCCTAAAGAGAACGAATCTCATCTTTTACACTACCCGTCCTGCGAAATGGAATGCAATCAAACAAAATACCTTCACAGTACCGAATCCACTAACATCCTGTATGGCTGCATCCTAATAATCTCTGACTCAAGCACGTTCAAAGGGAATGCTACCACAACCATCTTCAAAAACGGAAATGCCATAAATCAAGTCAATGATGTTAACCTCCGCACTTTTAAAATCCATATTCCCTAACCTGAAAAAACACAATATCGCGGCCACAAATCTACTACCCCTCTAGCCACTCTCCCCCATAGGACACTAAACAAAAAGAAACACTCACCAGTCACTCCACTAACTGTACTCCCTCCCTCACCACTCACCGTCCCCTCACTGAAACACTCATGAGTCACACCACAAACTCTACTAACTCCCTCACAACCTGCCTTACCTTCACCCCAGCCGGTACAGAACCAAATATGCCTGAGAAGTCATTGGTCCACACCATTACCCCCAGATTGCAAAATATAGTCTACTCACCCACCAACACACTTACAAGTCCAACTCAGAACACAAGCTTAGGTCAGATTACCACCATTAATCCTGCACCCCAACCCTTCAACTCCTCTGTCTTCCACCTCCTCTCACAAACCACACTCCCTTCCCCTCCCTTCCAGACCTCTTTGGACGTCGACTGAGTAGCTCATGCCCCCAATTCCTACTCCCTACGCTATACGCTCACCAATACACTGATGACACCATTTCAAAAGGGCTGACTCAACTCATCCACGAGTCCTGTCATCAATAACAAAGAATTGAATGACATCTCTAATCACTCCCCCACCAACTCCTCGACTCTCGTTCCCACTGACATACACTTTATGGGCCTCATTTATGAGGCCATACCGGCACTATTGCGACGCTGGAGCATCACTTTATTGACGTTCCAGTGGCACAATGTGCCACTGACATATTTATAAGGCCACATAAAGCCATGTTACATGGTTTTTCATGGCCTTATAAATATATGCCCCTTTCATGCAAGAAAACTGCGCGAAAAAGGCGTTCCATGGGTGTTGCTGGAGGTGTTCTTAGCAACATCCATAGATTTTTGACACTGCCCCAGATTTACAAGAAATCGTAAGTCTGAGGCAGCGCCAAGAACTTATGCCTCCCCAGGAGAGGCGTAAGGGAGGCACAACGAGGAAAGATTTCTTTGTTTCTCCTCGTTTTTCCTCTTTTTATGTGTGCTGCATTCTGCAGCACACATAGAAAGAGGAAAAAGCCTCTTGTGATTGTTTTTGTGCAAGAAGGCTTCCCTTCCTGCACAAAAATAATCATCCCCACAATGCAGGCACTCTTGCACCATGGTGCAAAGGTGCCTGCTTTGGTGCACGGCAGCCCATTGGGCGCCGGCGCAGGGGAAAAGAACAGGAATTTGCCGTATCTAATAGTTATGGTGCATTTCTGGCCTTTTTTTTTGCCGTACGGCAGCGCAGCAGCAAGACCTGCTGCGCTGCCCTACGACAAAAAAACCATAAATGAGGCCCTATGACTCTGGACAGCCTACCCATTACAACATAAAGTGATTCACCGATTCAGACTCTAGACGGCCTTACCCCGTACAACATGAAGCGATACACCCATACTCCCTCTTCACTAAAGCGAATGCCCATATCCACATTAAATGAGCTAATGCGCATAGAAAACCAACTTGAAAAATGACTACAGGGTCTCAACAATATCACAATGAACCTTAACATTTGTCCAAATCCTACCCATCACCCTTACCCCACACACATGCAACGGCACACAACTCCAAAGCCGAGCGAAGACAGAGCCATGCAGCTGGACCAACAAAGCTTAGAGGCCTAAAAGAACCACCACCCCAACATCTCTGAGCAAGGTGGCGGAGGTAGCCAAATCTTACAACCTAATAGACACAACCCTTCCTCTAAAATCCAGGTTTTCACTGAAACTAGGGAGAAACCCCACACAAACTAGAATGACCAGACCCCCAGCATACCTCGTCAATCTCCCCTTGACTTCTTCCCCCTAAGATCCTATGAACTGCAGAGGTTCTGTTAGACCGGGCTTGTCCAGCGGGTTTATCCCCAGACATTTTGATTTTTGGCCTTCTGTTTCTGACCTGTTTTTGTTGGTTTTATGACTCTGGGCACTTTACCACTGCTGATAAGTGCTAAAGTGCATATGCTCTCCCTGTAAATTGTTATTATGGATTTGTGATTCCATGATTGGCATATTTGATTTACTGTTAAGTCCCGACTACAGTGCACTGTGTGTGCCCAGGGCCTGTAAATCAAATGCTGCTAGTGGGCCTGCAGCACCGAATGTGCCACCCACATGAGCAGCCTGTAAATGTAACTCAGACCTGCCACGGCAGTGTCTGTGTGCAGTTTGGTACTGTCATGTCAACCTGGCAAGTGCACCCACTTGCCAGGCCCGAACCTTCCCTTTTTTTTACATGTGAGTCACCCCTAAGGTAGGCCGAAGGTACCCATGTGGGCAGGGTGCAGTGTTTGTGAAAGGTAGGACATGCCCTGATATGTGTGGCATTTCCTGATAGTAAAATATTGCCAATTTCATTTTTCACTATTGGAAGGCTATCTGTCCCATAGGATAGAATGGGAGTTTATTTATAACATCTTATAAATATAACTTCCCATTGGGACAAAATAGAAAGATGCAGTTTAGTATGCCTGAACTCAGAATATAAAAATGCATCTTTTATTAAAGATGATTTTTATATTTTGTATTTGAAAATACCACTTTTAGAAAGTGGGTATTTTCATGCTTAGCCACCCTGTGCGCCTCTGCTAGATTTGCGTATTGACTGTCTGGCTTTTGAATGAGAGGGGCTGGGGATGTGCATTCTCTCAGACAGCCACTGGGGGGGTTGATGTGTGTCCTGCCTTTCCTGGATGAGTCAGGGCTGGGCTGAATAGACCAGGGCTGCATTTAGAGTAGGGGGAGGAGATTTCTTTCACACCTGAATGGGCCTGGTCTGCCTGGGACAATGCTCTCTCCACCTCCTGCCGGGCAGCTGCACCAGAGAGGACAGAACTGGCTTTGGCTGGGCAAAGAGCTTCTCTGCCACCAGAGAACAAAGGAATTTGTGCTATAAAAAGTGGGGCACACACCTCTGAACTTTGGATTTCTGCTGAACTAAGGAACACTGCCAGGAAGAAGAACCGAAAGCTGGAGGAGGAGTACTGCCCCTGTGCTTCGTGCTGTTGGGGTTGGCCTGCAGTGGTTGCTTCTGTCTTGGGCAGGGAAAGGACTGGACTGTGCTTTCATCATCCTGCTGTTATAGTTTTTTCCAAGGGCTTGAAGTAGAGCTTGCGTCCTGTTGGAAGTCTCAGGGATAAAAAAGACTTCAAAGATCACTTTTGGACTTCAAGAGGAACCTCTGCCAAGGAGAAGAACTGGAAGAAACTGGAGGAGGAGTACTGCCCCTTTGCTCTGTGCTGTCTGGGGTTGGCCTGCAGTAGCTGTTTCTGCCAAGGAGAGGAACTGTGTGTGTATCCTGCTTGAGAATGTATCTCCAAGGGCTTGGAAGTGGAGTTTGCCCCATGTTCAAGAGGTCTCAGGAACAGCAAAGACCTCACCATCCTTCTGGGCACCATCTCTGGAACCGCTGGTTTCAGTAGCCGCAGTAGAAACGGGCAACGGATTCTGTCACCGAGTCTGTCGCAGGATTCCGTGTCCAGAAGGCCCAGCAGAAGGCACCACTGCACTTCGCACCGCTTCCCTGGTCTCACCGATGCCGTCTGGACGATCGTCACCAAGCCATTGCTTGCACCGTGACCTGAGGGCACCGCATTCCACACTGCCTCGCTTCACCCTGCCTGGACGTTGCCAACACCGTTGCTGTCCGGTCGGTACATCGACCGGCTCTGTCGCCTGCACCGCAGCCTGCCAAAACTGCATCGAGCACCGCCTCACCCTGCACTGCAAGCCTTGGTCTCACCAACGCCGTCTGGACGACCATCACCAAGCCGCTGCCTGCACCGCATAGTGAGGGCATCGCACCCTGCACCGCTTCCATTTTGCGACGCAACCACAATGGTTGACCAACCGGCTCGGACCATCGTGTCGGCCGCAAAAAGAAAGGTACTGTTTTCGAATCTGTCTTTGCTTTAGCTGCACCGCACCGACGAGGTTGGCTGGAATTGTTAGACACTGTCATTTTCAGCATCAAGGCAGCCCCGGACGTAGCTATTGACTTGGAAGAACTGTGTTTTTCAGCTATTTCTGAAATTTAAAGGTTATCTTGCAAAGTAACACTTTTTTACAGTATTGTATGTTGGATTTTTGTCGTTTTTGGTTTAGATAAAGAATTGCTCATTTTTCTAAACTGGTGTGGTTCCATTTGTAGTGTTTTGACTGTGTTACTGTATGCTTGAACAAATGCTTTAAAAACTGCCTCTGAGATAAGCCTGTCTGCTCATGTCAAGCTACCAAGGGGGTGAGCAGGGGTTATCTTAGAAGTGAATACCCCTTACCCTGACTAGGAAGACGGGTCCCTACTTGGACAAAGGTGCAAACCACTGCCAACTAGAGACCTCCATTTCTACAGAGACCAAATGCATTCTCATGAACTGCAAATCTGCAACCAAACATGCAACAGAACTAGCAAAAACAATCTTGAACCACAACATTGATATCACATTTATTACGGAAACATGGTTAAATTAATCCTCATACCCTAATATGGACATGCTAGAGCCACTGGGGTTCTAGATCATCAAGAAAGAAGGACGTCCACGGTTGAGGCATCGCATTTATCCCCAAGAACAACATCAATGTGGGTGAAACAGATAGCTTCTCCTACAATACATTTGAATATATCAGCACCACCATGAGGATGAAAGACAACATAACAATGAACTGCTGCCTTCTCTATTACCCACCAGGTAATGTACTATACTTTGCCGAACACCTAGCTGATCGTATAACACACTGCTCACTCTCACACACCAGTAACATCATCCTATGTGACCTCAACCTTTAGTTGAAAGATAAAAGCAATACTCTAATCTAATCCTTAACCAACCTCTTACTATGTAAGAACTTCTCCCAGCATTGCAAAGGTCAAATCCACAATAAAGGCTCAATCCTGGACACTATCATAGGTCATGAAGAAACACTAACCCTTAACAGCATCCACTCCTACGACTGGTTGGACCACCACATAATTTTTTTTCTCCCCACCCAACTTGATTGCAAAAAAACATCCAATGGATGAGAAACATAAGGCAAGTTTGTCTACTGGACCTTGAAGACAGAATGGTATCACTACTTCCCCCCTCATCAGCAAAACTTTCAACAACTGAAATCACCACCCACTACAAATCAATGATGTCCTCCATCCTGGACCAAGTAGCCCCTCTGAAACAGAAAAAAGTGAGAAACACTCCCTCGAGATCCTGGTTCATTAAATACCTCAACACTGAAAGAAAACAGCTCAGAGCAGCCTAACGACTCTGGCAAATCAAATCCATCCAGAGCCCACCTAGACCAGTACAGGAGGGAGTGCAGGAAATATTAAAAACACATCATGGATGAAAAAGCCTCTTTCTTCTGCAAAATCTAGATAAGGCCAACTCTGCCCAAAAGAGCTCTTCAACTTCATCAGATAACAAACCTCCAAGCCAGCCTTAACAAACCCTCAGGTATCCAAAGAACTGTGTCAAATTTGCCATGTTCTTCAATGATTAAATCATGAAGATCGCGCTCTCCCTTAATGATCACAACCAGTCATCCAATGGGAACCCTCGTCCCGGAATTGAAGATTACCACCTCCCCTCTCACTCCACACCCACCATAGCAACGATCACTCCACAGGACAACAAGAAGTGCAATCGAACCCAAGAGCCCCACATACACCCTGGAAGTTGGAAGGTTTTCAACCCACTCGCGGAGGTGGACATATCTGCTGGCTATGTCCAAACCCTCCTACCACCTTGCGGACCCCCTCCCTGGCAAAAAAACTCAATCACGCCCTGACATCACTCTGTAGTAAAATTATAAACAGATCCCTGATATCTGGAGTGATGCAAGACTGTCTCAAACTCTGTTATGTGACACCACTGCTCAAATAAATGGGAACAGACCCGAAGGGCCTCAATAACTTCAGACCAGTTTCTAATCTCTCCTTCCTATTCAAAACTCTAGAGAGATGTGTTCTCTCACAACTGAACCAACACATTGAAAACAACAATCTTCTGGACCCTCACCCGTTGGGCTTCAAAAAAGGATGCAGCAGGGAAACAGCTATTGTGGTCATAGTAGATGACCTACAAAAAACCCTGGATACAGACCAATGCTGCCTACTCATACTCCTAGACCTATCGGCGGCCTTCAACACAGTTGACCACAAGCTTCACTTGAATTCCTTTAAATAAAGAATTGGTGTGGATGGGGTGGTCCTAATCTGGTTTGCATCTTTTCTACAAAACGCTCCCAACAAATAAAAATAAGCAATCAGACCTCTGCTACAACGGCAATTACCCGGGGTGCCCCCCAAGGCTCCATCCTCTCGCCCACACTGTTTAATATCTACATGGAACATCCTCATCGTCATCCTCAACCAAGCAAAATCCCCTTTCTTTTTATACGCAGATGACAGCCAGCTCTGCATGGAAATCTCCTCACTAGAAGACATACACCTGTTAAATGCCACCCTCAAAGAAGTCCAACACTGGTTATCTCTCATCCACCTAAAACGCAACCAAGATAAGACCGAAATTCTGCTGATATCAAAGACCGAGCAGCCCCCTGAGATGCAAAGATGGATAAACTCCACATACGCTCTTAACTGCACTCTAACAGTAGCCAACTCCGTCAAATCTCCAGGTATCACACTGGTCTCCAAACTGATCATGATAGATCATATAAAGAATAGTGTGAAGAGTGTCTTCTACAACCTGAAACTTCAGAACAAAAACAAACCCTACCTTCCTCTCAATTATCTCAAATCTGCCATACAGGCACTGGTGCTGTCTAGATGGGACTATGGGAACAGCAGCCTCACAGGCACTGCTAAATCCCACCTTCCACCCCTTAGAACCACTCTCAATGCAGCAGCCAGAATGGTAACAGGAATAAAAAAATATGGCCACATATCCCCTCCCCTGAAAGAACTGAAAAGCTCCCGATTGAAGCTTGCTCCAGCTTCAGAACTGCCTGTCTCACCCACAAAGCCCTTCACACTCGAAAACCAATTAACCTTGCCTCTGAACTCAAAGAGGCAGTACAGACAAGAAACCTCAGAAGCTCAAATACCCTACTCCTCATCCCGCCCAAAGACCACAAACAAAAAACTCTGGCATGCTCCTTCTCGTGTAACGCCCCTAAAATCTGGAACTCCATACCAGTACATATCAGGACGAACCCCTCTTTCTTGAGCTTCAAGAGACAGCTAAAGGATCTCTGCCTCAACCGGCATCTCAACTAGCGGGTCATCAATTGCCCAACAATACAGCATCTTCACCCTCAGTTTTCCCTGTATTCCCTCCCTGCTATATTTCCTCCCTCGTGCTCAACCAATGACTTGATCTGATTCGACTTAAATGTTCCAAAAATACTCCTTATTTTGATGTGAACATGTACTGATGTAAAGCGCTCTGATACCCTTGGGTCTTGCCAGCACTATATAAAACTCTTAAATAAATAAATATCCGGAAGGGTGCCTGGATTTACTTTACTTCATTACTTTCATTATTTTGTTGTTTTCTGTAGGAAGTTTAATTTTGGTGATTTCTTGTTCCTCATATCCAGACGTTCCGCGTGGTTAGAAGTGGTCCTAATTGGAACATGCAGGACAATGGTTGCTGCTGCCCAGATGCTCAGAGGATAGGCACAGTGACCATGCCGCCGAAGGCGTGTCACAAGCAAACACATATTTGCACACCATTCAGCACAGGGTGTTTGATGCTGTCCATGCCCAAATTAATGCCGTTCCAGGGTTCTGGCTAGTAAGTCTTCCCATCATTCCTAATGAAATATAAACATTTTGTTATATCCCTTATTGCTTGTTCTGAGTTCCAGACTCTCTTTAAATTACTTACTTTTAAATGTGCATTAAATGGTAATGCGTGCAGGCTAACTTCACAACCTTATTCTTGAATGTGATTGAGATGTTGTTGTTATTACTGAAATCTTCCTTAGAGAAAGCTCCAATACTGATATTGCTATGAGAGCATTTCACAACTGTTAGACATCATGATTAGCCTCTGCAGGAGGAAGAGTAGTCATTATTCTCAAAAAGTTATTTAAAGTCAAGATTAGCTCCTATTTGCTACATACCTGTGCTAGCTGAATCTCTGTCAATAAACCTGGAAAACTCACCTACTTACGCTTCTTACATTTTATCAGTTTTACAACCATATTCACAATCTACCACCTTTGTGTATTCCTTCCTGGACTCTGCCATGTCTTTATGTTCCAACGAGAATCATTTGCTCATTTTAGGTAATTTTAACATTTGTACAGACAATTAATCCATTTCTACCGTGAGCAACCTAGACCAAACATACCAAACTTGACCACGCTGCTCCTCTCATATCAGGAATTACCACTGAAACACTTATCAGGGAATCCCCAATGCATTCCTATGGGAGGGCAGCCTCACAGCAGTGAGAAACCAAAATGGCTGTTTGTCACTACCAGGACATGTCACACACTTAAGGTACATGTCCTACCTTTTACCTACAGTGCACCCTGCCCATTGGGCTAGCTAGGGCCTACCTTAGGGGTGACTGACATGCAGTAAAAGGGGGGGTCACAGACGTGGCACACACTTTAGGTGTCACGTCACAGCGGCAGTAACACTGCGCGCACAGGCCCTGCAATGGCAGAGGCCTGAGACAGGTTTGAAAGGCTACTTTGATGGATGGCGCAAGAAGTGCTGCAAGCCCAACAGTAGCATTTAATTTACTGGCCCCAGGTATATGAGATACCACATTACTGGGGACTGCCAGGTAAATTAAATATGTCAAACAGGTGTAGTCCAATCTTACCATGTTTACCACAGAGAGCACACGCACTTTACACTGGACAGCAGTGCTAAAGTGCCCAGAGTCCTAAAACCACCAACACCATGTCAGAAAAAAGGCTAGGAGGAAGGCAAAAAGGGCCAAGTCCAACAGAGGTACTACCAGGTTACAGGTGAAACATGCAAGTGTGAATGTGCTGTGATCATTCTTGATCAGGAGATATATGTAACACCCCTAAAAGAATATTGTAACTGCATATATAATATAACTGAATGTAACTGCTCAGGTATGATTTCTCATATACGAAAACTCAATAAACAGATTAAACAAAAAAAGAAAAAAAATGAATGAATGTTTCTGATAAGGGTATGTCACTTTAGACCAGTTTCTCAAAGAGCTTCATGATTTGTCAGTTGGTTTACTTTTGAATTAGCGGAGGCTAACCATGAATGTGAGAAACTGATATGATTCCGTTAGACTTTTTA
This sequence comes from Calotriton arnoldi, assembly GCA_963921515.1. NCBI lineage: Eukaryota > Metazoa > Chordata > Amphibia > Caudata > Salamandridae > Calotriton > Calotriton arnoldi. The sequence goes on from CAWUFW010000794.1 coordinate 944,110, forward strand.
TGATGCCCACCTAGAGACTTGTACTAAGATGAATTGCACTTATATAGAAAACCTATCAAGTCTATCTTAATAGGCTAGAAGAAGCCACTCCCAATAAAATGAGTGACATGATCAGAATTATGAACAGTCACAAATTCTTCATTAGCCTCTTCAGCTGCTATTCCCTCAGTCACTCGTTTCGCCAGTTTATTTTTTCCATGAAATGATTCTCAACATTTTGCACACATCCCAAAGTTAGTTCCATTTCTCTTGAGACTACTACCATGGTCCACAATCAGGTTCACAATCAGTCTGATTAACAGCCTAGAACTATTTCACTGCTGTCCTTGTTTTCTCCTGTGTCTGAATCTAATATTTTGCATTAGATTACTTCCAGTGTGCATGCAATGTTTGATGCCTTAAATGTCTGAAGAAGAGAAGACTTTCAAGTAGAGTTGTGTGTCATAGGCATATTAGTGGATCTTAACATTATCTGTGAGTAGAGCGTTTAATGAAAGTCGGGGTTCAAATCCATCAAGGTTCCTGTATTAAGATAGGTTTGTACTGTTTATTGTTTCTTGTTCATGGCAAATAACAAGAATTCTGTCTTGGTTGGGTTGAGCTTCAGGTAGATGCTGGATATCCCGGTCTGAATGATGTGCAAGCAGTCTTTGAGGTGTTGGATATATGAAGAAGAGGACACTTACAAGTAGAGTTGTGTATCATCGGCATATTGGTGAATATTGATGCTGTTACCTGTGAGAAGAACACTAAGCGGCTTCATGTGTAAGTTGAAGATGATTTGGGACTGTATCCTACACTGGGGGACTCCAGAGGTGATAGGAAACTATTGGGACACAGAGGTGCTGATGTTAACAAGAAAGGCACGTATCACTATAAGCTCACAATTTTCCTGTTTGCGCCTTAAAACAGGCGCGCCAGGCACCACCAGGGAAAATGCACCGTATTATGGTGAATAGGCTGCCATCAGGGCAGCCAGGAAGTCATCCTTCCCTGGGGGCAGTGCATTCAAGTGAAATATGGAGCGGCTGTTTCAAAGCTGCTTCTTGTTTTTCAGTGCAGGCAGCAACCCGCTTGCATTTTCAAGCGGGGAGAGAGATCCCATTGCAGGCAGCTGCAGTGAGTTACTTCACCCGCCTGCAAGGAGATGTCTGGGCGTCCATGGGACCCAGTTTCTACCCTCTGGAGGGATGCCATTAGGAGACGCACTGAAAGTGTGCCACCTTTTTGCCTGTTTGTCTCAGTGTCCGTGTCCATAATATGGCGCAGTCACAGAGTCAAACTGATTCCTTCATTTGCATTGGGTTATGCCCCCATGCAAATGAGGGAACACCCTATAATGATAGTGCTGGTGTTACATGTGCACCAGCGCTAACTGTATTACAGAAGGGGGGCGCACAAGCATCTGTGGCCCATTCTGTAATACCAAAGTGCCCCTGGGTGCACAAAGTGGGCGAACATGCCCGTTGCGCCCCCTGGGCACTCTCTGTAATACGGCCCCAGGTGTCAGTTGGAAAGGTAGGAAGAAAACCAGTGAAGGACTTTGCCGTTGAATATCATTTGAGACTCAGTGGTCAGTAGGACATTTACTACAACGTGTAAGGTAGTGGTCTATGGAAACATGATCAGAATCCAGGCTGGTAGTCGAAATGGTTAGCATTAATCTGAACTTGGAGTTGAACAAGGACTGATTTTTCGATAATCATCCTGCAGAATGCTAGGTGATTGATGGGTCAGTAGTTGGTGAGGTCTTCAGGGTCAAGTGTAGGTTTCTTTAGAAATGGGAGGATCTGGCTTGTCTTGAGAGCTTCTGGGAAGAAGCCTTGAGTGAGAAAGGCATACAATGGGGAGTAGAGTTGAGAGAGCATCCCTAGACAGAAAGGGCTTTTATGAAGTCTGAGGTTGAAATATTATCTTCATAAAAAGTGGCTTTCAGAGAGTTGAGTATGCCAGTGAGATTTGCAAGAGCTAAGGCTTTGAAGGAAGACTATTGCAAGATTTTAAAGGAAGGGGCTAGTGTAAAATTTGAAGCAAGCTCATTGTTGTCAATGATCTTTTGGATCCTCTGTATTTTTTCACTGAAAAATAGGTTGATGGCATTGTACTTTTCTTTGGAGTAAGGATCAGGTTACAGAGGCAGGGGGTTGATGCAGTACTTTTCTTGAAAAGCATTCTGTTTTTGATGGTGGCTGCACTGACGTCATTGTTATAGTACTTTGCTTTGGCTCGTGTGATGAACTGTCTGCCAATTGCTGGGTGGGACTTTAGTGTCATGAGGTCCGCAGGAGGTTTGCTTTTCTTCCACTTTCTTTCCTGGCTGTGGATGGATTGTATATTTTCAGCAAGGTCTTTAGAATACCAGGGTGCAGAAGGCTTAGGCTTGTCTTTGTTTGTTTTAGTTGGTGTGTGGATGTTCACATAGTTTTCCAAAAATCATTAGGTTGTTCAGGAGGGTGTTGGCATCGGACGTGAAGTTGACAGGGTGAGATAGGAGTTCAAGCATTAAAGAGTCTATGGAGAAGAATTTAAAGATTTGGTCTACTCTTTTTGGTTGACACTGATGTGTTACTAGGATGCTGGGCAGGGAAACGGGGTGGCAGTTCAATGTTATGCCTGGTTAGCATTGAATTATTGGTGATGTTGATAAAACAACTTTGAGGATGTGGCCTTTGCAGAGTGTTGGTTGTGGGAAATGGTATATTAAATTGAGTGGGTTGATAAGGTTGAGGAGTGTGTCTATTCATGTTTCTATTAGCTTGTTTTGTCTGGGGGTTGAAGTCACCCAACAGGGTGGTGTGGGTATGTCAGATGGATGAGGTGGCAAGGGGATCTGAGAATTTATCAATGAAGTCCTTGTTCTGCCCCAGAGGATTGTAAATGAGATGCAGGGTGGCAGTCTATGTTGCTGAGAGTGGGAAATGGCATGTCAGCTGCTCCATGGAATTTAGTGTTACTTGCCTGTAGCACCAGGAGGATTTGCGGATAATAGTGAAGCCTCCTCCCTTGTTATATGCATGGGCAACATGATGGATGCTGTAGCCAGCAGGAAGAAGAGTGTCTAGGATATGTCAAGATTTGGGGATGAAACATGTTTCTGTGACGATGAGGGCGTCAAGCTTGTGACAGGTGAAGAGTCTGTAATGTTCAGAGTACTGCAGAGCAAGAGTTAATGAGAATGTGTTAGAATCTGCGTTCTGTAGTTTGAGGATGTATGGAAGTTAGTGGGATATTTATTTATTTGTATTTATTTATTTGATGCATTTTTATATAGCGCGGACTTTACCCAAAGGTGTCAGAGCGCTTCACAATAGAGCCAGGTACGTTACATGAGGAGAAAATTACAAATTAACACGTTGCAGAAAAAAACGAGAAACAAGTACAGGTAAAATAAAATAATAGATGGCAGTCACTCAAAAACACACAAAACACAATAGGATGAGGATTGTACAGGCATAGATAGATATATATACATAGATAGATATGTGTGAGGTTGGTGTGAAGAATTATGGGGCCTCAGGGAATGTCTAAAATATTTCATTAAAGGTTTATATGTTGGGTTGGGGAAGAAGTAATAGATATGGAAGGCAGAGTCATTTCTCAGAAACATAAAGTTAGCTGCAATTTTCTAAATTTGGGAAATATATATCCACAGCTAACATAGTGCTAACTTTTGTTTTTAAGATGAAGATGTGTTATTGAAGAGGGGAAGGCGAAAAGGTAATATTAATAGGCAATTTTCACAGTATCATGGAATCACTATTTAATAGGTCTTTGAATGTAGCTAGTCAGAACGCCAGACATCACAAAGGGGTTATTTACTAAGGGTTGCTGAGGTACTTCGTGGCGCTGCACCATTTTAAGTAACTTACCAAAACTCTAAGTAAGCGCAAAGCTTGAGTCAAGTTAGACAATATTTGGAGACTAATGAACCCTACAGAGAAAATTCCTTTATTTTTCCTGTACATACATTATACTCCAAATTTCGTTTCTTTCTTATTTCTAGAAATGTATTAAATTGTGTAAATCTACATGACATTTGGGAGATTATTATATCAGATAAGGCTACAGTACAGATGAAATTGGGATTTGGTTAAGAAATTCAGAAATAATGTAATATAATGAAATATGCCATATTTAAAAAAAACAAGTCCATCGAGGAAACACAATCCTAGTGTCTAAAATGTTAATCATTAAGGGCCAGATGTATCAACATTGCATTTTGCGAGTCCATAATAGCGAATTGTACTGAGTCGCTATTATGGACTCGCAAAATGCAATGTATGTAGGTTTCGCAAAATAAATTGTGATTCCTACCCATTCCTTATTTGCGACTTGCAAATTGCGAGTCGCAAATAAGGAATGGCTTCCCATTCATTCCTATGGGCCTAGAGGCCCATAGGAATGAATGGGAATTGCATGCGCAATTTGCGAGTACCCAATAGGTCAAAAAGTACCCAATAGGTCAAAAATGGACACCCTGTTGCACCCCTATAATATGCGCCACATGTGTGCACATGTGGCGCACATACATGCCCTAAGGGCATGTATGTATGCCACATGGCACCTAGAAAAATGCAAAAAAGTGCATTTTTCTTTGAATTCGCAAATCACCACCAACTTGAAGTTGGTGGTAATTTGCGTTTCCTTAAAGGCAGGTCGCAAATTTTTTTTGCTTCCTGCATTTCATTTAAGGAATCGCAAATTGCGATTCCTTAATTGCATTCGCAAAAGAGGGAATCACAATTTTTGCGATTCCCTATTTTGCGAATGCCTTTTGAGATGATACATCCCAAAAGGCTTTTTCCTGTTCGCAAACGGGCCGATTCTGCGAATCGGCCCATTTGCGAACGCGAAAATGCTTGATACATCTGGCCCTTAGACTTTTGTTAGCGATATACTCATAGAGCACTTATCCACAAAATAAATTAGAATGTGCAGACAATTAGAAGTGGAAAGACAATGTGATGCAGAAGACAAAATTGTGTTTTCTTCACAGAGGGGAGCATATTTAAATAACTTGACTAAAGTTAGATTTAACGAACTGAACGTTTACATACAAGAGCTGGGTTTGACCACAGGCATATTAAACAAATGTTTTGTGAAGGAGGGGAGATGTTAAGCACATTTTTAGCTTACGGGCAGAAGAAAATAGAAAAATAAAGACTCATTGCTTCTGTCAAAAAATAGCAAAATGATGTAACTATTTGAGTAAGCTACTAAATAATATATTATTGGCCGAAGGGCATTACTTTGCTAAACATCAACTCACGGGGTCTCTGAACAGGAAATATAAGAGAGTAGTAAGATGTTGATGCAATACAAAAACCCAGGACTAGATGGACTTCCAGTTGAATTTTATTGCAGAAGTTTTCCCTTTTTAACACCTATAGTATGTTGGAGAATTAACCATATATTGAATGGATGCATCAAACCACCACTAAAGGAAACTCCTCTCATCACGTTCATTATCAAACCTAGTAAGATGTGAAGCTATTGTGTTACTAGAGACCAATATCATTTTAACATTTTGATTTGAAGTATTTTACTATAATTGTTGGAAATAGGCTTGAAAATCTTTCCTGATGTTTTCACCATGCACAAGCTGGTTTGTACATGGAAAAAAACAGTAAAAAATAACATTATAGCTTTACGGATAATAATGAAATCAAGAATATTCTTGGCAGCTTTAAACATTTTGATTGGAAAAAAGGCATTTGGCAAAGTAAAGTGGCGCTTTTTACAAATGTTCTTTAAAGCATTATGTATTTGCAAATTGTAAGACATGGGTGGTGGCGTTTACTCTTTTGTTTAGTTTTGCAACCTCTACAAGTTAACATAAGAGGAGGTAGACTAATGAAAAGGATTCATTATAGTTTATAGAAATATAAAATATTCACATATGTGCATGATGTGCTTCGTCTGTTATCTGATCCAGATATGTCATCGTGGTATGCTCTAGATATCACTGCACAGTGTAGTTGGAATGGACTTATTATTATTAATTTCAGTTTTATTAGTACAACTAACCTCCCCATTTTGTGACTTACAGCACTGGGAAGGGTGACTGTCAGTGGGCATTTGAATGGAGAAACCAATAAATGTTGCAGTCTAATGACCCCACATTTTAATGTTGATGACAAAGCCTTAGATGTGATGTAATTCAAACCCAGTGGGAAGGGGCATACCTGCTTTAGGCAGTCTGACCGGAGGAAATAGTAGAAAGTTAGCCGATAAGGCTCTGTGGGCCTCATTTATGAGGCCCCTTGCACCATCGAACGTCACTTTTTGTGACATTCCGTGGCACAGGAGCCTGCTCCATATTTATAAGGCAGCACTACGCCACTTTTTTTGGCTTAATGCTGCCGCGTAAATATGGTCCCCTTTAATGCAGTTTTCTGCGTTAAAGCGGCGTGCAATGGGTGTTGCTGGGGGCGTTCCCAGCAACATCCATGACATTTTGACACTGCCCCAGATTTACGAGAAATCGTAAATCTGTGGCAGGGCCAAAAACTTACGCCTCCCCAGGGGAGACGTAAGGGAGGCACAACGAGGAGAAATATCTTTATTTCTCCTCGTTTTTCCTTTTTCTATGTGTGCTGCATTCTGAAGCACACATAGAAAAAGGAAAAAAGCCTCTTGTGATTGTTTTTGTGCACAAAGGTTTCCCTTCCTGCACAAAAACAATCATCCCCTCAACACAGGAACCCTTGCACCATGGTGCAAAGGTGCCTGCGTTGGCACACTGCAGCCTATTGTGCGCTGGTGCAGGGGAAAAGGACAGGAATGCGCCATATCTCATAGATATGGCGCATTCCTGGCCTTTTCTTTTGCTGTAGGGCAGCACAGCAGGAAGGCCTGCTGCGCTGCCCTATGGCAAAAACACACAACTGAGGCCCTGAGAGCTGGGCTACCCAAACGTCGGTGTGAAGACTTAAGTCTTTAGGGATTTCTTGAATTTGATGTAGTCACTTTCTAGTCTTAAATGAATGAAGAGATAATTCCACAGAGAAGAACCCTGATGGTGACAGGAAAGTCTTTTTTTATTTTTTTCTATGGAAAGTCATCATTGTTGGAACTCAGGTTTTTTGACAATTGGTAAGGGGAAAAAAGCCAGAAATGTATTTAGGAGAGTGGTCATGCAGAGCTTTATGGACAATGCAGAGTGTTTTGAAGGAGTTTCTTTCACGTGGAGCCATTGTTGTGACTTGATGGTCAGGGTGATTTTATGGTGGTGTTTCAGTCCTACAATCAGTTGAGCAGCTATTGTTGACCACCCCTTGCGTGGTTTCTAATATGGTCTCTCAAGCCGTACTGATGGACTGGCTACACAAATTTCGGTAAGAGATCTATCTCTAGACTGGCTGACTTCTTTCTGGACTGATCAGTGACAGGGAATTTTTCTTCCCCTGATGAGTTGACCTTCAGGAGTATGGCATGTAGTGCACCACAGCAGTCGGCTTTAAGCCCCACCTTCTCCTACATCTATGTGGTCCCTCTTGTGATCCTCATTCATATTTATGGCATAAGGTTATATGTCTACATGGATGATACTCAAACGATCATACATGTAAGTGGGGATCACATTTGCCTGAAAAATGAAATCAAAGACAGTGTGTGCTTCATCACAGTTTGGATGGATGCCAGCTCCTTATGTCATATGTCTTAACTCTGCTAAAACACTGATTAATATTTTTGTGAATCCATCATCCTCTTGAGATTCCACAAATTCTCTGGTAGACCTCAGATCACCTCCTGCTCCTGCCGGATCCATCTGTAATGTATGGGCCTCCATCGATTGTCAGCTCTCTTTTAAGACTCACATTAATGAGGTGACATTCACATGTTTCTTTTTTTTCTATCATCAAAAACAAATGCATCAATTACAAAGCCATCACGACTACCACCCCTGCTTATCTCACAGACAAACTTACCATCACTGGTGGTTCTTGGTGCTCCCTCAGCCAGGACATGAACCAGACTGCAGAGTAACAAGTGTAAAAAAGAAACAACAAGCAGGAGGCCATTTCCATGTAATTCTGAAGAGTGGTGGAAATAAGTATTTTATTACGATCAATACACTAGGTGATGACATTTCCACACATTATCATTTGTGCGCTGCATACTTCTATCTGTAAAATTGTATGTCTGTGCAAATGGAAAGGTCATTTCAATTGAACATGCGTTGTCTGTAATGGCAGTGTGCTACCACACCATGCATATTACACTCTATGCCACTCCACTCTACTCTGCCCCACTCCACACTATGCTATTCCACTCCACTCAGCATCGCTGCCCTCTACTCTGCACCACTACACTCTACCCCTCTCTACTTCATGCCAATGTACTCTACCTCCCAGTATTCTACTATGCACCACAGCATTGTACATTACTCTGCTCTGCGCCACTTCACTCTATGCCACCCTACTTTTCAACATTGCACTCTATGCCACTGCACTCTGTCAATGCACTCTACTCTATACCACTCCAATCTACACCTGTTCTTTCTATGTCTATTCACTCTACGCCACTGTACTCTACTGTGCACTACTTTACTCTGCTTTGAAACAATCTACTCCATACCACTGCAATCAGTGCCACTACACTCGGTGCCATTGCACGCAATCTACTCTGTCACACTCCACTCCACTCTGCATCACTGCACTCTACGCTAATGTACTTTACACCACTTTACTCAAAACCAATGAACTCTACGCCAATCTACTCTGCACCACTGCACTGTACACTGCTGAAGTCTACTCTGCAACACTTTACCCCACTGCACTCTATGCCATTGTAGTCTATGTCACTGCACTCTACGCCACTCTATTCTACTTTGCATCACTGTACTCTATGCCACTGCTCTCTACCCCACTCTAGTCTGCACTACTCTAAGCCACTGCACTTGGTGCTATTGCCCTCAGTGTCACTCCACTCTATGTCACTGCCTTCTATGCCACTCTATTCTACTTTGCACCACTGTACTCTACTCCATTGCTCTCTGCGCCACTCTATGCCACTGCACACCACACCAATGCACTCTAAGACACTCTACTATAAACCACTGCACTCCACGACAGTCTACTCTTCAACACTGTACTCTCTACCTCTGCACTCTATGCTGCGCCACTCTACACTACTCTACGCCACTGCCCTCTACGCCACTCTACTCTAAACCACTGCACTATATGCCAATGCACTAAACACCACTTTACTGAAAACCAATGGACTCTATGTCACTGCACCCTACACCAACTACTCTGCACCACTGCACTCCATGCCACTATACACTACTCTGCAACACTCTATGCCACTGAACGTTAAGCCATGTTATTTTACTCTGCTCCACTGCTCTTTGCACCACTGCTCTCTGTGGACTCTACCTGCACCACTCTACCCTGCGCCACTCTACTATGCGAGACTGCACTTTCCCCCATTGAACTCAATGCCACTCTACTCTGCACCACTGCTCTCTGCACCACTGCACGCTACACCACTGCATTCTATGCCACTCTACACCATTTCACTCTATGTCACTGCACTCTACTCCTCTCTATTCTACACAGCACCACTCTACTCTACACCACTACACTCTTCTCGGCACCGCTCAACTCTATGCCACTCTACAACACTTTATGCTAATGCACTTTATGCCACTACACTCTGCATCACTCCACGCCACTCTAATCTATTCTGCACCACTGCACTCCATGCCACTGCATTCTACACTATTCTACGATATGCCACTGCACGCTATGCCCTTTACTCTACACCTCTGCACTCTACCCAGCACCACTCCACTCTACCATGAACCATTCCACTCTCTGCCATTTCACTCTACTCTGAATCTATCTGCTCTATGCCACTGTAGTCTACACCACTGCAATCTACTCTATGCCACTGCACTCTACGCCAATGCACTGTGCACCACTTCTCTATAGGCCACTCTAGTCGACTCTATGACACTGCACTCTACGATACTCCACTCTATGAGGCTCTTCTTCATAAAACCCTACTCCACTCTACTCCACTCTACAGCATTACTCCACTCTATGACATTCTACGCAACTCCCTATTTGCCACTCCACTCCATGCCACTTTCCTCTACTCCACTAACCTTTAGCCATACTGAACGGCAGCCACGCTGGTGTACAACATGGCTAACACATATTGGCAAAGCCAATCGCTCATGCATAGGCAAGGCCTATTGGCTTTGCCAATGCTTCTTCCTATTCTTCTTGCAATTTTTTGCTCCTCTGCTCATGAGGTTTCTTTGGTACGGGCCTCTCATTACGTTCTTTAAATGTTTTCAACATTATCTATATGGAGTCTTGGCTAACCTAACTTAAAATTCCTTTTATGCTTCTGTGTTTTTTTGGCCCTCAGAGTTCTGTCCTTCTTACACTGTTTTTCTTTATTTACTCCCACACCTTCATCATTTCTTCCTTTGGCTGCACTTGTGATTTCTATACAGAAGACTGCCAGACCTTTGCCTCTTTTTCTTCACTTCATCATATGCATTATAGCATGTGTTGAAAGCTTTTTGCTGTAGAGTCCTGAAGTATATCTCCCCTTCTCCAGTCTAACCACCTAAAAGTGAAACTCTGTTATCTCACATAACCTCCGACTTTCTGTCTTCCAATAGCTCTATGTTTATTCACCATTTTCCTCTTCCTTTATATTTTGTGGCATGCAATCACTCTTTTATTTTTGACTCATTATGTTCCTTCTGTGACCATGTATTTTCTAACGCTATTGTTTGTTGCAATTAACTGTATAACATTCACAAAAATTGTGCATTCCTTTTGTTTCATACAACTAGATTTCCACTGATAATCTTGTGTTTTCAACTCTGCGCAACTGTGCCACTGTACTTCTTGGTCTCAGTGCTTACACTCTTTCCACACCCAATGTGCATTCAGCTCATCTACCCATCCTCTTTTCCCTTATCTCATTTGATTTTAGCTCTTTTCAATAGCTTCCTATTCAATTCTGGCTTTTTTTGTTAACCATTTTTCTTTGTATAATTTCTAAATATATAAGGACCTTTCTCTTCCCTACCTCTCCTTCAGTCACTCCTTCAATCACTATTGGCTCCTATATATGTCACTCACATTATGCTCCCCCTTTTCAACAAGACAGTCATTTGACGCCCTCTGCCAAATTGATTTGTGATTATATGTATGCTCGTCTCTTGACACTGGAATGCTCTGCCTCTCCCTATTTGTTCTGCCTCCCAATATTAATTCCTTTATTTTCCTTTTCATTGAGAATAATATTTTCTTTACCTCCTGACCTTAATCAACTGCAATACGTCTTATTTATGGTATGCCATATTGCATTTTTTTTTGTCAAACTCTTTTTATTAAACTTTTCCCGGACATGTTAGCATAGTGGCAACATACATCGGATGTAAGCCATTATACACAACAACAAAGTGCTAATGGTGGATACAGTTGCTTATGACATGGCTTAATAAACATTTCAGACAAAAGTTAATTTAACAGTGTCAGCTGGTCAGGTGAGTAAAGCAAATCCAGTGCCCCATAAGCCCCCCAAACATGTGGGAGGACATAGTGCCAGGTAGAGGGGTATTGGCTGGTCTAGGCACCTAGGGACAAGACCAAGAAGCTGCGAAAGTGCTCTCCAGGCTATCGGGGAGGGTCAAAATCGAAAGAGGTTCAAAGCTCTTCTCGGGTTGGATAAGGAGTGAGTGGCAGGCCTTCTGAGAGAAAAGTGTCCAACTGCCCCATTTATATTCAATATTCTTATATGTGTTGAGCAGTATATCTGCCATCCATTCCATCGTTAGTGCTTGCCACAGCCTGGCATGCCACTGTATAATAGAGGGTGCAATGGTTTTCTTCCAGGCGGTCGCCAGGGTCATCTTGGCAGCCCCCAAGCAAAGCCATAGAATGGCGTGATCACTTGAGATTTGCCATTTTGAGAAGTCATCGGGTAACCCCAATAGTGCATATCCGGGGGAGAGGATGGAATGGGGTAAACCAGTACAGTAATTTCTACCCAGAATGGTTGTATGATCGGGCAGTCCCAACATATGTGCCGGAAGTCACCAAGTAGACCATAACCCCTCCAGCAGAGATCAGTTGTGTTCAGGAATATGGTTTTTAGTTTAGTGGAATAGAGATACCAATCGAACAAGACCTTGTAGTGAGCCTCTAAGTCCCAGAGAGTGATTGTGTCGAGTAATATTTTTCCACACCTTCTGCCACAGATTTTCAGATATGGGGTCGCCAAGTACCTTCATCCAGAATTGGACGTGTTGTGGTGTGGCCGAGGGGAAAGTGTTAAGTAAGTGGGAGTAAAGGACGAAATTAGACCTCTGGTGTCCCCTGCCTGCCATAGAAATTTCTCAGTAAATGAGAGCTCTCTGATGGCTGCCTGATGGACCTCCGGTTGTAGGGCCCAGTGTTCCAATTGAGTGTAGTGATATCTGTCGCAGGATGGTATTACAAAATCTTTTTAACAGTGTTCGAAAGCAAAAATGTCCCACCCATGAAAGAGGTCTGAGATGACAAGACAGCCCCCTTTCCTCCAAGGATCAAAGGGTCCCCATATTGTATTATTTACAATATAATTAGCATTAGCGCACTTTCAAAAGTGCTAAGTAAATCCAGTTAATATTATGTCAAATATGATACCTCTGAAAATATTTTTTGCTTAGGAAATAGCATTAGTGCAGTTGAGAGGGTGAAAGGAGACACCAGAGGCATAGTCACTAACTGAATTGTGTGGTATGTTTATTCACAAACCTATGAGTGTAAACCTCCGCCTCTTGTATCATTTCTATGAGGAGATCCTCGCACATGTAAATTTACTACATAGTAGTAAATGGGGGAGAAACCGGGGGACTGGCTGTAAAAGGGGGCATACTAACTACTAAATAGGAGGGGGATAGGAAGGAGTCAGGATGGGCATATAGAGGGGTTTGGGCGGGACTTGCACCTACCTACAAAAGAGCAAGCCAATTGCTATTCACAATCTGCACCTCTAAAGTGACTGCAAACAAAAAGGAACACAAAACAGTAGCAAATTGCTCCAGCTCAGAGCTGGAGTAAATCCAGCACACATGGCCAACTGCTTGTGTTCCAACATACTCCGGTAGAAAATAATGGAATTATGTGTTGTGCATTTAAAATAAATATATAATTGTTATTAATATTTAACATAAAACTATTTGTAAAAAAAAAAAGAAAATCAGGAAATAATCTTTTTTTACTTTTCCCTACATTTTACCATCAGGCGATTCCACAGTTGGGGTGGCAATAATCCTATGGTAAGGTATCGGGAAAAGTAAAACGTTTATTTACCTCAGAAAATGGAAATACCACAAGGGTAACATTGACGTCAAATGTTCAAACAAAGATTACATCAGACTACCATGCTCTAGCTTCACACAGTAGTACTAATGACAATGCCATTAGACAGATTCGGCAAAGTGGGTGATGAAGTGCCTCCACACAAGTAATGAAACAACACCCATATAAGCAAGTGCTCCCTGGTTCCAAGGAAGCAGCATCAGCAATATGTGTCCTTGATTCAGCATGCATATATTAATTATGAGTTTGGAATATATTAAGGAAATGCAAGGATTTTTCTCCAAAAACATCTGTTTAAAGTTTCTGAAATCAACAAACATTTCTTCCCAAATGTAAACCTTTTATTCTGGCTAAACACATTTAGGTACCCCAAACAAAAGCTTGTACAAGTGTTTTTTTTTTTAAAAACAACTTTTTATTTTTAGTTAATCCACGAATCTGGTCTCCAAATACCAGCGTGTTATTTTCATCAAGTACTCACATGTTCTAGTGACCTTAAACGACAGTATCTGCTACATGTTCCTATGTATCACAGTCACATTTAATCACAGCTTAATGATAGCCAGCAAATTTCATGGATGCGCACCTTTTATCAGGGTGACCAACAGAAGTCAACGGTGCCCACGTTTGTGGGGGATGCTCACTACTATGTCCAGGATGTCAACAATAATGGCAAAGAAGCTGGCCAGATGTCAATGATAGCCACCTTATTCCACGGGAAAGTACAAGTGGTGGCTATCATTATGCTGAGGATGCTCATTATAGGTCAATTAGTGCCACCTTATGCCATGACCAACATAATGCCTAGAAAGACCACAGTATACCCAAATCGGCCACCTAATGCCAGTGATACCATATGCCACAAATGGTCACTATAGGACAGGAATGACTATCTTGTTTCAGGACGTCTATAATGAATGGCATGGGACGCAGACCTCTACCACTATGTCTAGGATATCTATGATAATGTCAAGGAAATTGGCAATATGGTAAACATAGCCACCTTATACCAGGACCGCCTTATGCCCACCATGAAGTCTAGGATGAGGACCACCTTATGCTATGGCCACCATAATGCTTAGAATGCCAATGATATACCAAGAGAGTCTGTCTCATCCCAGTTCCACTGTGTGCCTCAAATGGCCACAATATCACAAGAAGGGCAGCCCTGTGCCAAAACCACCATAATGACTTGAATAAGACACAATCATGCCGTTGCTGGAGCTGGGGCTTCATGGTTGCCATGCCACATTGTGTACCGGTTCACTGTGGCTGGAGGAAAATAGCACAGCTGTTGTATTAGCTGAGCCTGCTCTGTGTTTGATCGCAGAAAGCCCTGCAAACATGTTTGCCCCCTGAAAACTGTAGTGAGGAGTCCCAGAGGCTCCTCAAGTGACTAGTACTCCGTAGAATCTGGAGCTGGCTCTCCAGATGAGTTGGTGTTGGTTGTAAAAACAAAAAGGAACCAGTGCAGTGCCCTGTTATTCAATTTCATGCGTGATAAGAGGAAACTGATGTGGGAGTGACAGCCAGTGTTATCCAATGTAGCTGAGAGATCCATCAGGGCCGGGGCCAATAGATAGGGGTTCTGGTGTATGATGACATGCATATGGTAGTCTTGTAGTATGGAATTGATGTTGTCTTGGTCTTTGAGTTGAATAGTGACTACTTACTTTTTTATGTTTTTGAGAAATGGTAAATTTGTGAAAGCACAGTAGCTGGCCCAGGGTCTTACTAATTGAGGTGTGGTTTTTATAGTAGCAGTGGGATCTTTCCAGCTTGATTATGCTGGGAGAAATTATTTGTGCAAGAGATGCATTGGCTAGATTGACTGGTGTGAGTGCTTCTTGGAGAGGATTTCATTGATGGTGGAAGGGAGAATTCCATCCTGATAAGTGGTAGATTTAAAGGTGACAATGTAGCTAGCAAAGTGTTTATGAGGATGCAGTTTTAAGAAGGGGAAAGTGGCAAGTGAGCGGTTAAATAGAGATAGTCAGGTTACTACTTGTACAAGGCCAGGGCAAAGTTTGGATGGCAGTGAGGTCACTGAGATATGTAAATTCCAATATTAATTATTTTGAAATGTTCTAAAAGGGGGCCCCAAAATATATGTGTGCCCTGACCCCTTAATATGTCTTTAGAACCAGATTATTTGCTGACTCCTGCTGCCACAAATGCTGTTTTTTGTTTCACTAGTAGAGCAGTGACAAATGGTGCAGTGTTGTGTAGAATGGGGATAGGAATGGAACATACAGCGGGCTTAAACCGAAAGCAAATTCATGTGGGAAAGGAAATTATGGTTTAATTCGAATGCAGCATGATAACACTCTGTTGTAATTGTGGTTATTGTTCGTGTAGCTCTGGCACCAGCAGAATGCACATTGAGATGGATCCAGCTCTCGGAAGCCTCCGGCCAGTGTCAACTCTAAGTCTAGACAGTACACGGCCTGAACAAATCCCACAGAAATCTCTTGTTTCTAACTGATGATCAGACTTCTGAGGGACATCTTAAGGATTTTGGGGGCCCTGGGCAAACTTAATTTGAGGCCCTTTTCTCAGAACATAATCAGAATAGTTTTATCCATTTTCTGCTCATTCACACCCATGGGGACTATGGTCGGATCATTGGCAACCGTTTTCCAAATCCAGCCTCAAGGCTCAGGGCTCAAACCTTGAACAAGCTCTCTCTGACTTCACGGCACCAGAGAAGCAGGATGACAAGTGGCCTGAAAAAGCCTCCTGCATGTAGTGCAGTGGACTAGTGCCTCACCGTTTGGGCCTGTGCAAAGGGAAAGTGTTTGTTTAAAATATTTAATGCACTCCAGTCCCTGCTGTGTGAGGAACAGGAGCTCTGAGTCAGGTGGCTCTAGTTTGTGATCACACCGGTCAGCAGCAGCTCCAGATGGTCAGTTCAGTCAATATATAATGCACGCTGCACTGTATAGAGACATGTGATCTACCCTTGGGCCCTATCTTGGCACAAGAGATCTTAAGCTGAACTGCACCATAACAGCAGAAAGATTCTACCAAGCCTTCTAGACACAAAGTATGGTCTTGCTTGTCTATTACACTATCTGGCCATTTCTGCGTACCTGTGCTGTGTGGGACTGGCAATCAGAGTCAGAAGCAAGGAGGCTGTAATGGCACTGGTCTGGCAGCAGCTCCACAAGGACTATGCAGTCACAGAGGGAGCACATAATGGCAATCTTTACTGCACAGTAAGTGGCACATGATGCATAAAGGCAAAGGACTTGAAAGGGGGAGGCCCTGGGCCACATCCCACTTTGCCCATGCCTTAAAATGTCTCTGAGTCCTCTTTCATAATGTTCTGATGGTCAAGAAGAAAGAATCCTAGCTCATCTTTGTCTTGGCTTATAATCATAGACCCTGATTCCAATCACCATAGAAGTATGACCTGTTACTTCAAATCAGGACAAAACCTAGACAATAGCTAGATAATAATAATAATAATAATAATAATAACAACAACAGTAATAATAATAATATTAATAACAATAATAATGCAAAATGAGGGCCTCCCCTGCAGATTGCAGGGAGGAGTCCCAGAGGCTCCCATATTTCAGAGATACCCATATGTCTTGGGCTCAATGGGGCCCTCAGAAGGCTGGGGCCCCCCGCACTGCAGGGTCCTTTGTTACGCTCCTGGATAGACCAATTAAAGAGAAGCATGACAGAAATAAGGAAGACATGCGTCTTCCCCGGTAGAACTCAACACTGGTTCCATTGCCGAGCTCCAAAACAGCACCAGAATCCATGAACAAATCCCAGACTCTTCCTCAGCACTTATAAAAGCGCAGGATAAGTGTGAATTATACGAGGCATGGATTGGGCTGGTTTACGTATGTACGGTGTCGATGCTGAGCAGATCTCCCTTGGAGCCTATCTTCGAAAAGACCAGCACACACATAAACCGAGCACAGACAGCAGATCACTTTAATAGCAGTAACAAGGCACTGCAGGACAAGTATTGTTGCTTTAGAATTGCAGTGCACTTTTCAGGTAGTTTGAGTCACTTGACCTTAACTTTTTCCCTACTCCTTTCAGGACTTATAGCACAGCAAAGGCGCGCAATTATAGGACAACAATACACAACATGGTGTGCCAAATTGCTGTATATAAAATAATAAAAGAAAACAAATGTAAAGTGTGTCAAGAAAAAACAGCAAGAAAACATTGCAGCATTGCAGAAAAGTGAATGCAGAAAATGGTTGGTGTTGTCGAGGCTTCAGCAAACCAACCAACATGCCTTTAACTCCACAAATGTATCTTAGCCCTACAGACATATAAGATATACCTGGGCAAAATCCCTTTAGGCTGTTTTTAGTGCTTGTGTAATACGGAATAGAGAAAGCATAAAAATTGGAGGGCTAATTTACAAGAGGCGTGAGCCGCCGGAGCATCTTCTTTTTTTATGCTCTGGTGGCGCAATCCTCTCAATCATGTCTGTGAGACAGCGCAAGTTGCTGCCTTGCCTTACTCTGTGCCAAGGAGGTGTTCTATGGGAGTTGCAGTGGGGTTTCCTATACAACACCCAAGGATTTTGACTCTGCTCTGATTTACTTAATTACATAATTCTGGGGCAGCGCCAAAACCTTATGCCTCCCCAGAGCAGGCGTAAAGGAGGAGAAATATTTTTATTTCTCCTTCTTTTTTCTTCTTTCATGTGTGCTGCATTCTGCATCACACATAGAAAGAGGAATTTGCCTCTCTGGATTGTGTTTACACAGGAAGGTGCCCCTTGCTGCACAAAAACAATCCTGCTTTCAAGGCAGTCACCCTTACACTACGGTGCAAGGGTGCCTGCGTTGGCGATAGTCAGCAAGTTGTGCACCAGTGCAGGGGGGAAGGACAAAATACCGTGCATTCCTGCCCTTTCACATTGGCATAGGGCAGCAGAGCAAGAAGACTTGCAGCACTTCCCTATGCCAATTCCTCATAAATGAGGCCCTCAGTTTTTATTGAGGTTTCTGCACCAGGGCAAAAATGAGAGGATCTAGCAACCATTGCAAAACATATTTCACAATGTTGTTGTCCATACTCATTTTATTTATGTGTGATAGATTTTTGTTTCGATATGACTATGGTTTTTTAAAGATAGAAGAAAAATATATACAACTAAAAAATACCTTTATAACAATCATACAACTCATTGTCTACTAAGTAGATGGGATAATACCCTCGTCCAAGACCAGGGAAGAAAATCTCATACACAGATCAGAATGCGGCAGAAACATTTTACAACAGTCAGAAGAAATAATGCAATGCAATATAAGATAATGACCAAAAAACACAACCCAAAAAATGATCATAAAACTCAACAAGAAAATGTAAATAAATGATCAACGTGCTGAGAACAGAAGTAGGAAATAAAATAGAATTTTGATAAATAAATCCGAGCTACTGATAGCTTTAAAAAAATCTGGTTTTGCACCCTTTTGCTTCTGATGAACAAGCGGGCTTTATCCTTAGCTTCGCAATTTCATGACTTCAAAAGCAGCAAAAAAGTGTGAAATGAGTTTGATTGGTGTTTTTCTCTTTTGAAAAGATTAGAGTGAATTCTGTTTGCCACTTTCCCTGCTACACAAGTAGCAAAACTGGTGAAAAAGGATTTGGCCTATGTTTTGCCTCAAAGCATCAGCAATAAGGTCATAGAGCTCACACACCGGCATTGCGCATCCTTCTCTGTATTCTGCTGATTTATTTTTGGACTTTCGGAACCTTAGTCAATTAAAAATACTCCGACATGTGACAATACCGTTATAGCAACCATTACAAGTGACCCATAATCAGGGCACAAGTCATAAAAATAGAAGTGGGGGGACTAACCAAGTTATGCAGTATGTAAGTGACATCACTACACGTGACAACACAGAGCCTGACATTGCATGTGCCATCACAGGAAGTGACATCACAGGAAGTGGCATCACAACCCATGACCTCACAAGAAATGACATCACAAGAAGTGACATCAGATCTTCAGACCTCACACATATGTTTAGTAGGTCAACTATAAGTACATTTAAGCACATTACAAGTTTTAACAAATAAGATTCTGTGTCGGGATTGTACCAAAAAAGTGATGCAACCAGGATGCAAAATCCAGGCCTCAACGTACGCAATTATTTTTTTTAAACTCTGCTACAAAGAAATTGGCGAAGACTGGGCCAAGGGTGGGCCTGTCTGCGCCAGTGGCAGCCAGCGGAAATGAAAACAGGTGGGGCGACAGGGCCCACTGAGGGGCACTAATAAATACCAGCAGTGCACTTAGGCTCAAAGCCTAGACTCTCAATCGTGGTCTGTTTTAAACAGTGTTTATAACGGGCCACGATTGAAAGCTCTGGAGTTGAGACTGAAGGCGCTGCGAGTTTCTCACAGTGCATGTCAGTGAATTAAACCAACATAATATTTAATAAAATAAAAAGATTTACTTAGCTACTGCCTTGTGCTGGGTACTCCTCTTCATCTCAGCAGCACAGGATCCCAGAGCTCCAACAAGCAACTTCCCTCTACCTACCCAGACGCTTGTCTCATGCTGATTAGGCAGCATGAGAGAAGCATTAGGATTGGCTGGAGCGCGCTGGTGCGACCCATATTAAAGCACTGGAGATCTGTGCTTGGTCTCCACCCAGCTGTCTAAGACAGCTTGGCTTGGAGTTTTTAAATTGTGCATGTCAGACTGGTCATCACAAGACAGCCGGACAAAGTGACATGCACACTTTAAACTGAAGGGCACACTGTTCCATCCTGTGCCCTCAGACTTGGCTGCTGCGAGGACAAAAAATAAAATGGTAATAAATGTGTTTTATTGCCATTTTATTTTTCATGTTTCCTGCTCTCCTGCAGAGGGGCGACCCTTCTCCATTCTCATGGAATCACTGCCACTGACCTGCACCCCTCGGAGCCCGGAAGAGGCTGGGCTGGGCCACCCCGCTTAGCTACAGCATCCAGTTGTTGTCTGCTGTATTGAAAAAAATTACAAAATGGGCAAGAGAAACATTTATACTCAGGGGCATATTTAAAAGCCCCTATCACCACCACAACATCACTTTCAGTGACGTTGTGATGGTGATAGGGGCTTTGCCTTATTTACAAGGCAGCATTAAGCCACTTAATGTGGCCTAATGCTGCCTTGTAAATAAGGCACCCTTTCACGCTGTACTTAGCATGAAAGCGGAGGTCAATGGGTGTTGCAGTGGGTGTTCCACCGCACCACCCATTGATTTTGACGCTGCCCCCTTTTTACAAGGGTGGCGTAAATAGGAGGCAGCGTCAAAATTAAGACCAGGGAAAACCTGGTCTTAAACAGGCAAAGTGAGGAAAAATGCTTTATTTCTCCTCGTTTTTGCAGTTTCCATGTGTGCTGCATTGTGCAGCACACATAGAAACAGCAAATTGCAATTGATTGTTTATGTGCAGGAAGGTGCCCTCCCTGCACATAAACAATAAAAAAAAAAAAATTACATTTTGCAACTTCTATGTGTGCTGCATTAAGCAGTACACATAAAAGTGACAAAACATCAATTAGAGATTGTTTATGTGCAGGAAGGAAAACCTTCCTGCACATAAACAATCTTCCCCTCAATGCAGACACCCTTGCACTATGGTGCAAGGATGCCTGCGTTGGTGCTAGGCTGCTAAGCTTAGTGCCAGTGCAGGGGGAAACACAGAGCTGCGCCATATTGTTGTAAATATAATGCAGCCCTGCGTTTTTCAAGTGGCGGAGTGCAGCATTAAGCCAGGAAGGCTAAAGCCGCACTCCGTCACTTCATTGTACATATGCCCCTCAGTGTGTTAGGGTTCAAGATAAAGCAGCAAACTACATACAACTTATCTAACTAATGTCATGGGTCTGATTGAAAGAGAGAATAGCTGCACTGAAGAGCATTTAGCTACAGTGCAAAACTCAAAAAAAAGAAGTGTTAGAGACACCCTTGATGATCTCTATCTCAAATCCAAACGACAGTGGTAAGGCTGTGACAAAAAGGTACCAACTAACCTAAGTGTGTTCAATGAGTGTTAGTTTGGCATCCCAAAAAGAAGTGTTAGAGACACCCTTGATGATCTCTATCCCAAATCCACACAACAGTGGTAAGGCTGTGACAAAAAGGTACCAACTAACCCAAGTGTGTTCAATGAGTGTTAGTTTGGCATCCTTGGAGTGGTTCCCCCTGACATTTTGCCTCTACCTCCTGAATTTCTGACTATGTGATGGATTTAGTTTTTGCTAGCTTAGATGCTATGAGCACTTTGCCACTGCTGATCAGCATCAAAGTGCAAGTGCTCCCTGTGTAAATTGTCATTATGATTGGTAATCCACAGTTGGCATATTTGGTTAACTGGTAAGTCCCTATTAAAGTGTACTGAGTGTGCCAGGGCTTGTAAATCAAATGCTACTAGTGGGCTTGCATTGAGAATCAAAACAAATGAAAAAAGGTGGCTGTTTTTTACTCCAAATCTTTTTTACTAAAGCCCAGTTAATCAGTACACTGGACCTATGTGTACATATCACCAAACATTAAATGTGGTTTAAACATTTGACAAGCCTTTAGAAAGGCACACCACACTTCTTTAGGGCAAACCACATTGCTCTACTAAAACAAATAAATCAGTGATATCACTAAAGTACTAAATCAAACAAATCAGTGATATTACTAAAACCCTAATGACATACATTGGAATAATCCTGATATTTTTCAACAAAAACACAACATTTATACATTTGAAGACACACATATATTATTCAAACCAGTCCATTATTCCAAACCGAAGGGTCATAATACAGAAATTGAAAATGCCCGACCCTGTCGGTAATGGCAATCGGGTTCCAAACTATCTGTTATGGATGGATAATGATTGTGCAATTAAATTCTGCAGGTCATGAAATTAAACGATGAGTGGAATCTCTGATCAATCTAGACAAATCTATCCAACATGTTTCGAGCTGCAAATAACTTAGGGTTCTCTTCAGGGCTTCTGGGCTGGTGAGAGAACATTTATTGCTAAAAAAGGAACAAACATAACACGCTTTTTTAATTTGTCTACAACAGCCTCTCTCAATAAAGTTATGTGAATGCTGCCTAGAGGGTACATGTTACCTTATATCTTTAGTAGGTAACAGTTCCCGAATCAAATACAATTGCCCGCCCAAGTGACGGCTCAGTTTTCCTTCGTTGTTGTATCACCACATTCGTTTTTCTGCCTGTTCTGGAGAACCAAATTGGTATCACTGCATGGCCTTTTTTCGTTTTACAAAGTATCAAAAATATGCGAACTCGTAAGAGCCTGGAATTCGCATTGGGCAATTCTATATTATTGTAAGTGTAGCGGATATTTAAACCGCCACTTATTTGGGGAGTTTTACACAACCACCCACAGGGAGTTTGCTCATCAATTAATGACGGATTGGGCATTGGAATAGCACTCTCCGTTCACGTTGAATATACACCTCAAATGCGGGGATAATTAATAAGAAGGAGGATCGGCACCAGTAAGAGGCACTTACTTGGTTTAGTGAAATGCACGGCTAACGGCTCATGTAGACCTCCATCCTCAATGGGAAATGAATGGTGAAGTAGCCTGTGTGCACATCCAAAGGGAAAGGCAATCGATTGCCTAATGGGAGCTGAAATGCATTGTGGTACATGTAGTAGAATAGAGCTCAGAATCTAGTATGCTGAAAGAAAGGGATTTGGATATTGTTACAACTTGTTAATTTCAGACATTTCATTAAGGCCGTGACTAACTATATTGAATTTCATGATTAAGTATGCCTCCTTTTTTATCAATTGGGCTTCTACATCAGCTCCTCTGGGATTTGGTGGAATTACACTGAGCACTGTCCATCAGAATTCTTTTTCGGTATGTTTAAACTCGCAAAAGTGATCAACTAATAGGGCAGATGTTGTTTTAGTTTTAATGCAAGATTTATGATGGACTATACGTTATTTACTTCTTGATTGGTCTGTCCAATGTAGATCTTTTCACAGGGGCAAATAACTGCATAGACTATATTTTTTGTCTTGCAATTTAAAAATTCATGGTGTTTCCACTGAATCTGTCCATGCCTAATAATTGTTCCTTTGATGGTTTGGTTACAAACAACACAATTACCACATTTATGATGGCCTTGTACTGGTTTCAAGTTCCAACTGGACAGAAGGTCAACTTTGTTTGTTGGCTGAGGACATGTTGCTCTCACAAGTTATGTCCTTAAACTGGAATTTTTTCTTATGGCAAAAAGCAGAAGGTCAAAGGCACATTCAGAATTCTTACTTAAATGACAATTCTGACCTATTATTTTCTTGAAATTATTAGTTTGAGGACAGAATGTGGGCACACATACCAATCTTGACAGCAGGGTTTTCTGCTTTTTAGTAAGTAATTCTTCTCATGGTATGAACCATGCCCGTTTCATAGCGTGTTTAAGAAGCATGTGTGGATACCCTTTTTCCTCCAGTTTCACACGTAAATTCTCAGTGTGGGAAAAATAATCCCCTTTTCTGGTACAGCTACTTCTGACCCTGAGGAACTGGCTGAAGGGGAGATTATCACGTAAGTTCCTAGGATGAAAGCTTCTATAATGCAAGGCGTTGTTTTGGTCGGTTGGTTTTCAATGTAACGTTGTCAGTAAAGTATTCTCAGAATGTTTGACTTCAACATCCAAAAATGTCAGACAAGATTTGTCATTGTTCATGCTGAATTGAATGTCTGGGCTCCTGTTATTTAACCAGTTGACAAAGTCCGTCAATTGGATCATGTTCCCATCCCATAGATACCAGATGTCGTCTATATATCTCAGCCATTGTGCGATATGGCCAGAAAAAGGATTGTTGGTATAAATGTCTTTGTCTTCAAAGAGTGCCATGAATAGGACTGTCATCTCCTGTGCAAAGGGACATCCCATGGCAGTCCCTTTTATTTGAAGAAAGAATTGATCTTCAAATTAAAAATAGTTTCTTTTGAGGGTGAATGTAGCAAGCTTCAAAATGAATTCTGTTGGAATCCGATGAGAGTGTGGTCTTTTTTCCAAAAAATATTCAATGGCCTCCAACCCCTCATCTTGAGGAATGTGTGTGTACAAAGACACAACATCAAATGTCACCATCAATTGGTTTTGTGTGCTAAATGGACATCCTTCGACTTTATTGATGAAATCCATAGTGTCCCTGATGTACGAAGGGACTTCGTGAAGGAATGGTTTGAGAAAGATGTCGACGTATTGTGCGATCGGTTCTAAAGTACAATCACATCCCGAAACAATCGGTCGACCCGGAGGGGTTTGGGCATGTTTTGTGTAACTTAGGTAGGAAGTATATCACAGGGTCCCATGGGGTCTTTTTTGCATCTACTGAAACTCTCCTGGGCCCAGAATGTCTTCTTCTAAACCGTCTTGGATGATTTTGGAAAGTTCTTCCTGCATTTGTTTTGTTGGGTCTTGAGGAATTGCTCGGTACCACTCTTTGGTATTCACATGTTTTCTACCTTCTATAAGATACTTTTCTTTTTCCCAAACCACCACTGCACCCCCCTATGTCTGCTTGTTTAATAACAACAGACATATCTTGTCTGAGTTTCTGTATCGCTAATGTTTGCTTCTTAGTTAAATTGTTTTTGCAGAACTGTTTTATATTCTCCAATTCAATCAAAGATGAAAGTCCTGCCTGTTCAAATGTAATGAGTTCTTTGGGAACAGTGTGTGGAGGAGGGCAAAAGTTCGATTTATTACAAAGGCCTTATGGTTCCTCTGCATTTCTTTCCTCTTTCTTTAAGAAGAAGGCTTTTAGTTGAAGTTTTCTAATGAATTCCAAGGCTTCAATTTTAAGTTTGACAAAATCAGTTGCTTTCGTAGGTACAAAGGATAAGTCCAATTCAAGGACCGATTTTTGTTCTTGTTTCAGAACTTTTGGTGGCAAATTGACTATGCTAGAATTTGTTAACTCTTGTAGAACTGGCGTCTTGTGTGCATCTCCCTAGGTTGACTTTTGAATTGCCCTCTGTTTCTGGGGTTTTCTCTGTCTAAAAAAGAGACCTGTCTAGATGAATTCTTATGGGAAGTGCGAGCACATTGATTTGAGTCTCCAGCTCAGTCAAAGGACGAAGTGTAGAAAAAAGTGAGAAATTGATTTTTTGATCTTCCTTGGTAATCCACTGGGACTCGTCTCTACTCAGTTCTTCTATAAAAATCATCCTTTAGTTATGGATACACTGTTTCAATGTTGAACGCTTGCCAGTCTTTCTCAAATGTCTTAATCTTAAAAATTTATAGTATTGTCTCTGAATGTAAATATATTTTTTTCAATTTTCCCAAGTAATGTCTTTGCTTCTACTGCCGTCTGGTTATCTCTGATAACTTGTTCCAGGCTGACTGTCTCATCAGATTGTTTCTTGCTGATCCTGTGTGCGGTTTCAATTGAATGGACCATACGGTCCCTGCTACACTTTGTACTTATATAACTGAAGCCCTTTTTATATTCTGAATTATCTGTAAATATGACTAGTGTATTTTTAGCCTGTAGATCCCAAGGGATAATACCTGCTCTTAAGTGTTCTAACAAGAAGTGGCCATGTAATTCTGTTATGTAGGCTATTACCCTCGCGAGTCTGGTGCCCACATTACAAACTGAAGTACTATGGGGTTTGGCCCTTAACATCAACCACCTTAGGCCTTTATTAAGAATCAAAACAAATGAAAAAAAGGTGGCAGGTTTTTACTCCAAATCTGTTTACTACAGCCCAGTTAATCAATACACTGGACCTATGTGTACATATCACCAAACTTTAAATGTGGTTAAAACGTTTGACAAATCTTTGGAAAGGCACAACACACTTCTTTAGCACAAACCACATTGCTCTACTAAATCAAATAAATCAGTGATATTACTAAAGTACTAAATCAAACAAATCAGTGATATTTCTAAAACCCTAATGACATACATTGGAATAATCCTGATATTTTTCAACAAAAACATAACATTTATACATTTGAAGACACACATGAATTATTCAAACCAGTCCATAATATCAAACCGGAGGGTCATAATACATAAATTGAAAATTCCCAACCCTGTCGGTACTGGCAATCGGGTTCCAAACTATCTGTTATGAATGGATAATGATTGTGTAATTTAATTCTGCAGGTGATAATGATATACGATGAATGGAATCTTCAATCAATCTAGCCAAATCTATCCAACGCGTTTCGAACCGTGAATAACTTAGGGTTCTCTTCAGGGCTGGTGAGAGTACATTTATTTCTAAAAAGGAACAAACATAACACTATTTTTTAATTTGTCTACAACAGCCTCTCTCAATAAAGTTATGTGAATGCTGCTTAGAGGGTACATGTTACCTTATATCTTCATTAGGGAACAGTTCCCAAATCAAATACAATTGCGTGTCCAAGTGACGGCTCTGTTATGCTTCATGGTTGTATCACCACATTCGTTTCTCTGCCTGTACCAGAGAACCAAATTGGTATCACTACATGGCCTGTTTTCGTTCTACAAAGTATTAAAAATATGCATCCTCGCGAGAGCCTGGAATTCGCATTGGGCTATTCTATATTATTGTAAGCGTAGCGGATATTTAAACCGCCGCCTTATTTAGGGAGTTTTACACCACCACCTACAGGAAGTTTGCTCATCCATTAATGACGCATTGGGCATTGGAAAAGCACTCTCCGTTCAAGTTGAATGTACGCCTCAAATGCGGGGATAATTAATAAAAAGGAGGATCGGCACCGGTAAGAGGCACTTATTTGGTTTAGAGAAATGCACACCTAACGGCTCAGGTAGACCTCCATCCTTAATGGGAAATTAATGGTGAAGTGGCCCGAGTGCACATCCATTTTTTAAGAAAAGGAAAAGGCAATCGATTGCCTAATGGAGGCTGAAATGCATTGTGGTACATGTAGTAGAATGGAGCTCAGAATCTAATATGCTGAAACAAAGGGATTTGGAATGTTACAACTTGTTAATTTCAGACATTTCATTAAGGCCTTGACTAACTATATTGAATTTCAAAATTAAGTACCGCCTCCTTTTTCATTAATTGGGCTTCTACATCCCCTCCTCTGGGATTTCGTAGAATTTCACTGAGCACTCTCCATTGAAATTCTTTTTTTGGTATGTTTAAACTCGCAAAAGTGTTCAACTCTTGGGGCATAAGTTGTTTTAGTTTTAATACGAGATTTATGTTGGACTAAATGTTGTATTACTTCTTGGCTGGTCTTTCCAATGTAGATCTTTTCACAGGGGCAAATAACTGCATAGATTACATTTTTTGTCTTGCAATTTGAAAATTCATGGTGTTTCCACTGAATCTGTCATTAGCAAAGACAATACTTGAGAAAATTGAAAAAGAAATTCATACATTCAGAGACAGTACTTTAAGTATTAAGATTAACAAATTTGAGAAAGACCGGAAAGCGTTCAACATTAAAACAGTGTATCCGTACCTAAAGGATGATTTTTATACAAGAACTGAGTCGAGACAAGTCCTAGTAGATTACCAAGAAAGATCAAAGAATCGATTTCTCACTTTTTCCGACACTTTGTCCTCTGAGTCATCTGGAGACTCAGATCACGGTGCTAGCACTTCCCATAAGAATTCATCTAGACAGGTCTCTTTTTTAGACAGAGATCAACCCAAAAACAGAGGGCGTTTCAAAAGTCAACCTTGGGAGATGCGCACAAGACGCCAGTTCTACAAGAGGTAAAAAAATCTAGCATAGTCAATTTGTCACCAAAAGTTCTGACACAAGAATAAAAAGCGGCCCTTGAATTGGGTTTGTCCTTTGTACCTACGAAACCAACTGATTTTGTCAAACTTAAAATTGAAGCCGTGGAATTCTTTAGAAAATTTCGACTAAAGGCCTTCTTCTTAAAGAAAGAGGAAAACAAAGCAGAGGAACCATCAGTCCTTGTAATAAATCTAACTTTTGCCCTCCTTCACACACCGCTCCCAAAGAACTCATTACTTTCGAACAGGCAGTACTTTCATCTTTGATTGAATTGGAAAATAAAAAACAGTTCTGCAAAAACAATTTAACTAAGAAGCAAATATTAGCGATACAGGAACTCAGACAAGATATGTCTGTTGTTATTAAACAAGCAGACAAAGGGGGTGCAGTGGTGGTTTGGGAAAAAGAAAAGTATCTTATTGAAGGTAGAAAATATGTGAATAACAATGAGTGGTACCGAGCAATTCTTCAAGACCCAAAGAAAGAAATGCATGAAGAGCTTGCCAAAATCCTCCAAGACGGTTTGGAAGAAGACATTCTGGGCCCACGAGAATTTGAGTATCTGCAAAAAAAGACCCCACGGGTCCCTGTGATATACTTCCTACCTAAGTTACACAAAGATGCCCAAACCCCTCCGGGTTGACCCATTGTTTTGGGATGAGATTCTATTTTAAAACCGATCGTACAATACGTCAACGTTTTTCTCAAACCATTCCTTCACAAAGTCCCTTCGTACCTCAGGGACACTATAGATTTCATCAGTAATGTTGAATGACGTCCATTTAACACACAAAACCAATTGATGTGACATTTGATGCCGTGTCTTTGTACATGCAGATTCCTCAAGATGAGGGGTTGGAGGCAATTGAATATTTTTTGTAAAAAAGACCACGCCCTTATCGAGTTCCAACAGAATTCATTTTGAAGCTTGCTACATTCGCCCTCAAAAGAAACTATTTTAAATTCGAGGATCAATTCTTTCTTTAAATAAAAGGGACTGCCATGGGATGTCCCTTTGCACCGGAGATGGCAGTCCTATTCATGGCACTCTTTGAAGATAAATACATTTATAACAACAATTCATTTCCTGCCGATATCGCACAATGGCTGCAATTTATAGACGACATCTGGTGTCTATGAGATGGGGATATCGTCCATTTGACGTAATTTCTCAACTGTTTAAATAACAGGAGCCCAGACATTCAATTCAGTATGAACAATTACAAATCTTGTCTGACATGTTTGGATGTTGAAGTCAAAAATTCTGAGAATACCTTACTGACAATGTTACATCGAAAACCAACCAACAAAAACAACGCCTTGCATTATAGAAGCTTTCTTCCTAGGAACTTATGTGATAATCTCCCTTTCGGACAGTTCCACAGGATCCAAAGGAACTGTACCAGAAAAGAGGATTATATTTCCCACGCTGAGATTTTAATGTGAAACTGAAGGAAAAAGGGTATCCACACAAGCATCTTAAACACGCTATGAAAAAGGGCATGGTTCATACCATGAGAAGAATTACTTACTAAAAAGCATAAGACCCCGCTGTCAAGATTGGTATGTGTGTCCACTTTCTGTCTAATTTCAAGAAAATAATATGTCAGAATTGGCATATAATTAAGAATTCTGAATGTGCATTATGACCTTCCGCTTTTTGCCTGAAGAAAAAATTCCAGTTTAAGGACACAACTTGTGAGAGCAACATGCATCAGCCAACAAAAAAGTTGACCTTCTGTCCAGATGGAACTTGAAACCAGTACAAGGCCATCATAAATGTGGTAATTGTGGTGTTTGTAACCAAACCATTGAAGGAACAATTTTTAGGCATGGACAGATTCAGTGGAAACACCATGAATTTTCAAATTGCAAGACAAAAAATTTAGTCTATGAAGTTATTTGCCCCTGTGCAAAGATCTACAATAGAAAGATCAATCAAGAAGTAAAACAATGTATAGTCCAACATAAATCTTGCATTAAAACTAAAACAACATCTGCTGCATTAGTTGATCACTTTTGCAAGTTTAAACATACCGAAAAAGAATACCGTTGGACAGTGCTCAGTGTAATTCTACCAAATCCCAGAGGAGGCGATATAGAAGCCCAATTTATGAAAAGGGAGGCATACTTAATCCTGAAATTCATTACAGTTAGTCAAGGCCTTAATGAAAGGTCTGAAATTAACAAGTTGTAACAATATCCAAATCTCTTTGTTTCAGCATACTAGATTCTGAGCTCCATTCTACTACATGTACCACAATGCATTTCAGCTCCCATTAGGCAATCGATTGCCTTTCCCTTTTCTTAAAAAATGGACGTGCATGCAGGCCACTTCACTATTCATTTCCAATTGAGGATGGAGGTCTACGTGAGCCGTTAGCCATGCATTTCACTAAACCAAGTAAGTGCCTCTTACCGGTGCCGATCCTCCTTTTTATTAATTACCCCGCATTTGAGGCGTACATTCAAACTTGAACGGAGAGTGCTATTCCAATGCCCAATCCATCATTAATTGAAGTGCAAACTCCTTGTTGGTGGTGGTTTAAAACTCCCCAAGTAAATGGTGGTTTATATATTCGCTACTCTTACAATAATATAGAATTGCCCAATGGGAATTCCAGGCTCTCACGAGTTCGCATATTTTGGATACTTTGTAGAACGATAAAAGGCCATGCAGTGATACCAATTTGGTTCTCCGGTACAGACAGAGAAACGAATGTGGTGATACAGCAACGAAGGAAAACTGAGTCATCATTTGGGTGAGCAATTGTATTTGATTCGAGAACTGTTCCCTACTGAAGATATAAGGTAACATGTACCCTCTAGGCAGCGTTCACATAACTTTATTGAGAGAGGCTTTTGTAGAGAAATTAAGAAATTGTGTTATGTTTGTTCCTTTTTTAGAAATAAATGTACTCTCACCAGCCCAGAATCCCTGAAGAGCACCCTAAGTGATTTGCAGTTCGAAACGCGTTGGCTAGATTTGGCTAGATTGATCGGAGATTCCACTCATCGTATATCTTTATGGACTGCAGAATTAAATTGCACAATCATTATCCATCCATAACAGATAGTTTGGAACCTGATTGCCAGTACCGACAGGGTCAGGCATTTTCAATTTCTGTATTATGACCCTCCGGTTGGAATTATGGACTGGTTTGAATGATTCATGTGTGTCTTCAAATGTATAAATGTTGTGTTTTTGTTGAAAAATATCAGGATTATTCCAATGTATGCCATTAGGGTTTTAGTAATATCACTGATTTGTTTGATTTGGTACTTTAGTACTATTACTGATGTATTTGATTTAGTAGTGCAATGTGGTTTTCTCTAAGGAAGTGTGGTGTGGTTTTCCAAAGACCTGTCAAATGTTTTAACCACATTTAATGTTTGGTGATATGTACACATAGGTCCAGTGTATTGATTAACTGGGCTTTAGTAAAAAGATTTTGAGTAAAAACCAGCCACCTTTTTTCATTTGTTTGGATTCTCAATATAGGCCTAAGGTGGTCGATATTAAGATCCCAACCCTGTTGTATTTCAACTACTGGGCTTGCAGCACTGGTTGTGACACCACATGAGTAGCCCTGTAAATGTATCTCAGACCTGCCATTGCAGTGTCTATGCGCACTGTTGTAAACTGCATTGTTGACCTGGCAAGTGCCCCCACTTGCCAGGCTCTAACCTTCCCTTTCCTTACAAGTAAGTCACCCCTAAGGTAGGCCCAAGGTACCCCCCTGGGCAGGCTGTGGGGTATGTGAGATGTAGGACATGTACTGTTGTGTTTTTAATGTGCTGTGGTGTACTTAGAGCACCAGGTAGGAAGCAGCCAGGTGGTGCACCTACAGCCTAAGATTGACACCATTCTGGCTTGGGAGCCCCCAAGACCCAGACAGAGGTGAGAGCCTTCTTAGGTCTCATTAGCTACTGCAGATTGTTTAGCAAGGGGTTTGGCACCATTGTTGCCCCATTGACTGAGCTGACTTCAAGGAAGCGACCAAGGAAAGTGATCTGGACTGATGCCTGTCAGATCGTTTTTGATGCCCTTAAATCTGCCATGTGCATGGCATCCGTGCTCAAGGTGCTCAATTTCTCCTAAGAATTTGTTGTGCAGACAGATGCTTCAGAGCATGATGCAGGTGTGTGTTCTCTCACAATTGAGCGACGAGAGCTTAAACCAATGTGTAGCTTTCATTAGTAGGAGGCTACTTACCAGGGAACAGAGGTGGAGTGCAATTGAGCAAGAAGCTTTTGCTGTGGTTTGGGTTCTGAAGAAGCTAAGGCCCTACTTGTTTGGGATTAATTTGGGGCTCAGACAGACAACAGGCCCCTCAGATGGTTGATGCAAATGAGGGGTGAGAACCCAGAACTGTTGAGGTGGTCCATCTCCCTACAGGGAATGGACTTTACGATGGAACACCGCCCTGGTACAGAACACACCAATGATGGTGGCCTGTCCAGATACTGCAGCCTTAGTGATGAGAATTCCCAAGAGGGTGGGTAGTTCTCCCCAGTTTTCAGATGGAGGGGACACGTGTTAGACTTGCCATCCTTGGCGGGGTTTCCCCTGACTTTTTGCCTCTACCTCCTCCAATTTTGACTATGTGATGAATTTTGTTTTTTCTGGCTTAGATTCTTTGAGCACTTTGCCACTGCTGATCAGTGTCAAAATGCAAGTGCTCCCTGTGTAAATTGTAATTATGATTGGTTATCCATGATGGGCATTTTTGGTTTACTGGTAAGTCCATAGTACAGTGCACTGAGTGGGCCAGGGCCTGCACATCAAATGCTACTAGTTGCCTGCAGCACTGGTTGTAACACCCACAAGACTAGCCCTGTAAATGTATCCCAGACTTGCCACTGCAGTGTCTGCGTGCACAGTTGTAAATTGCCATGTTGACCTGGCAAGTGCACCCACCTGCAAGGCTCTAACCTTCCCTTTTCTTACATGCAAGTCACCCCTAAGGTAGGCCCAAGGTGCCCCCGTGGGCAGGGTGCCATGTATGAGAGAGGTAGGACATGTACTGGTGTGTTTTACATGTCCTGATAGTGAAATACTGTGTATTTCATTTTTCACTTTTGAAAGGGTTCCTGTCTCATAGGATAACATGGGAGCTGCACTGTAACATCTTACAGGTGTAACTTTCAATTGGGACAAGATAGAGAAATGGAGTTTAGGCTCTCTGAACTCAGAGTTTACATATACATCGTTTAGTAAAGGTTGTTTTTGAATTGTGTGTTTGAAAATGCCACTTTTAGAAAGTATGCAATTTCTTGTTCAACCATTCTGTGTGCCTCTGCCTGTTTGTGCATTCACTGTCTGGTTTTGGAGTGACAGGAGCTGGGGATGTGCATTCACTCTAGACAGTCCCTAGCGGGGTTTAGGCTTGTCCTGCCTTTCCTGGGTGACTAATAGCTGGGCTGAATAGACCTGGTCTGCATTTAGAGTAGTGTGAGGGGTTTCACTAGCACCTGAATAGGCTGTGTCCTTTGCACAATGTTGTCTCCACCTCCTGTAGGTAAACTGGGCCAGAGAGGACAGAATGTTAAAAATATATCAAAGAGAGACACAGTATAAGACATATACATTTGTCATTAACAACGGTTAATTTGAAGGAATCAGTCAGAGTATCTGCATTATTCCATTATCTACATGCAACACCTTGTTCCTCAAATTTAACCATAAAAAAGGAGCGTTGACGCGTTTCGGTGGTTCAAAGCAGGATAAAGCCACCTTCCTCGGGACAATAAGAAAATCTATCCCTCTTAGCAAAAGATCTAGGAGATTCGCCTGTATAGAGACATAGAGCAGATGTCAACTTAAGCCCGCTTCATTACAATTACTACATCTCAGAAATCACAAGTTAAAGGTCCTATTTTCTAAATTTCCCAGTAGACAGCCCCACTTGGACACAGTATATGTTTATTTTTTGACAAGTGGACTAAAAGTCTATCCCAACAAAAACACCCATTTTTTTCATGTATATATACATACATTTGCCCCAAAGGACTGGGAAATAATCCACCAATCATACCTTCACTCAAACTATATTCATATGTATAAAGGACCTTTCACATATTCTCGACTCACCTAATCTATAAAGGTGGGACCAATGTTCACAATTTTCCAGCTGTTCTCAATTTTTTAGAGGAATCAGCAGTAAATCCTAGTTAAAAAATTAAAGATTTGGATGATAATTAATCCTCATCTCATAAAAGCTGATCCAATCTCAAAACGTTCTTCTTAAAAAAGAATGTAAAAGGAAATATATAGTTAGCCTACCTCTTATGTTTTCTCACAAGAGGTAAATGACTGCGGATCCCACCTGAGAAGGTGTGGAAAGTGGTTTTAAAATAAGTGTACCCCGCTGTTCAGTTGGAGTCTTCAAATGCAAAACCAGTCCTATCAAGAATAGAATGGAACATTTTATTTAAAACCTCACACAATTATCATCATAATAAGGAGCTGTATTTATACCCAAATCCTATCTATACTAAGGATGAACAAAAAGCTATTTTTTAAACCCACCTCGTTTGTGTAGAGTTTATGCATCCATAAATATGAGAGTTTGGTTAAAATATTCCTCTATGCGGTAGCGTGGTGAGTACATTAACCCAGATCTGTGACTGGGAGTAAATGTTTGATTTGTTCTGC
The DNA here is from genome assembly GCA_963921515.1 of Calotriton arnoldi. Classification (NCBI taxonomy): domain Eukaryota; kingdom Metazoa; phylum Chordata; class Amphibia; order Caudata; family Salamandridae; genus Calotriton; species Calotriton arnoldi. Next base: position 978,866 of record CAWUFW010000794.1, read on the forward strand.
AGTTTGTCCATAATTCGTGTGTTTTTTTGCTCTATCCCCCCAAGTGGGAAGCGTATGCCCAGACGTGAGTCCCATGCTCACTATACCACTGGATTCAAGCTTGCCTGGCTGATATGGGGTGATACTCCAAAACCAGTCCCAGGATGCTTGTTTTCCGGTCCAGGGAGGGCCTGGTCAGGCAGATCAAACTGGAATGTTCCCATGAGGACCAGGGTCAAGACTGACTTTCATAAGGCCGGTTCCAAATTGGGGTGGTGTGGAGAGCAAAATAATTATGGATTTAACCCCAATCTGTGACTAGGGTGAATGTTTGATTTGTTCTGCATTCCGTCCATCATTTGTGTGGTTTTTTGCTTTGCCGCCCAAAGTGGGAAGGATATGTCCAGACATGGGTCCAGTGCTCACTATACCACTTGATTCAAGCTAGCCTGGCTGATGAGGGGCGAATCCCTGAAACCTGTCCCAGTATGCTTTTTTTCTGGGCCAGGGAGGACCTAGCCTGGCAGTTCGGGCTGGACTGTTCCCATGGAGAGCAGGGTCAAGACTAATTTGCATATGGTTGGGTCCAAACTAGGGTAGTGAGCAAAAAAAGGTTCGACTTAACTCAGATCTGTGACTGAGGGTGAATGTTTGACTCGTTCTGCATTCCATCCATCATTTTTGTTTTTTTTTGCTTTGTCCCCCATAATGGGAAGGGTATGCCCAGGCTTGGGTCCCGTGATCACTATACCACAGGATTCAAATTATCCTGGCTGATATGGGGTGATACCCCGAAACCAGTCCCAGAATGCTTGTTTTCCAGTTCAGGGAGGACCTGACCTGGCAGTTCGGGCCAGACTATTCCCATGTGGAGCAGGGTCAAGACTGATTTGCATATGGCTGGGTCCAAACTGGGGTGGTGTGGTGAGCAAAAAAACTGATGGATTTAATCCAGATCTGTGACCGGGGTGATTGTTTGATTCATTCTGCATTCCATCCATCATTTGTGTGTTTTTTTGTTCTGTTGCTCATAGTGGGAAGGGTATGCCCAGGCATGGGTCCCATGCTCATTATGCCATTGGATTCAAGCTAATTTGGCTGATGAGGGGGTCATACTCTGAAACTGGTCCCAGGATACTTGTTTTCCGGTCCAGGAAGGACCTGGCCTAGCAGTTACGGCTGGACTGTTTCCATGGGGCACCCGGTCAAGACTGATTTGCATATGGCTTGGTCCAAACTCGGGTGGTGTGGGGCGCAAAAAAATGATGAATTTAACCCAGATCTGTGACTGGGGGTGAATGTTTGGTTAGTTTTGCATTCCGTCCATCTATCATGTAACCATGGTGTGCAATGAAGTAACAACATGCAGGCAGGCATATAGGATTGCTCTGGCAAACAGGAAGCAGGAAATGTAATCTGATACTTGGACAGCTTTAATTAATGCTAGCAGCTGTAAAGTTAGCTGTGCTTTCTGGCAAATTGTCAATAACCCATTTTAATAAAATTCTGATACCCCATTCATTGAAATTGCCATATCTGAAGAAGATTGGGTAGCACACTTTTCAAGTATTTATGCTTAGGATTCCTCTGATGACAAGAAGTGGAAAAGGAGCCTTCTAGGATATAACAAAGGGAATAAAACCCCTTGTCTTCACTTTAGAGGAAGTTCTTGTAGCCATTAAGAAATCACACAGTGGGAAGTCCCTGGGATCAGACGGGAAGGCAGTTGACCTTTTAAAAGCAATTTGGAGCTGTGGGGGCCATTACTGATGAATGTTCTAAGAGTGATTTGTAGAAATGTCCTTTTGAATATTGGTCTACCTCCCTGATTGTTCCAATTTTTTAAAAGGGAGATGGGGGAGACCCTACTTGTTACTGGTCAATTTCCTTGCTGGATTTACCAGTAAAATTCAATGGGAGACTAATTTTTACTAGATTGGAGGACTGGGCTGAGGAAAAGTCTGTCATGGCAATGAATCAATATGTTGAACAGTCTCTGAACTTGAGTTTACTCATTTGCAAATATTTTATAGCAAGGTGAGCTCCTATGTATTTGGCATTTATAGACCTCTCCAGTGAGTTTGATTGTGTTAATCATGTTAAATTATGGAAGCTAGTGATTGAGTTGGTTGCTGACTTATCTTTAGATAATTTTATTAGGCACATTTATGCGAATGCGAAGGCCAGAGTCAGGTTCAGAATTAATGGAGAATGCACTAAGGAATTTGCCATTAAGCAGGGGGTGTGGCAATTCTGCGTTTTGGACCCTTTTTTTCCCACCCTGTACATTACTAATCGTAGCAGGTTTTTAGAAGCAAAAGGGTATTAGCCAAAAGCCATACCTATTTTACTGTTTTCGGATGACACAGTACTTATGGCACGCACACCTTATGGTCTACAGAAATTGATTAATGACTTTGTGGGCTACAAGGCTGAGCTGAATTTAAGAGTCAACTTGTTAAAAATTTTATTCAGAAATGTGGTTGGTGTAAGATTGATAAATATTATCAATTTAGGATAGGAGACACTAAGCTTGCCATCTCTCCTACTTTTTCCTATATTGGACTACTGTTCAATGCCCATTGTTCATGGAAACAGCTTGTTACATGTAGAACAATATTGATGAACTAATCTATTGGAGGGCTCAATAGATTTGCGGCCAGTCTGGGGCGGATGCCTCTCAAAGAGCTCTGTATTATTTATAAAGTGAAATGTGCCTCATTGGCACAATATGGGGCTGGCATATGGGGCTATGAAGAACTAGAGATGCTGCAGCTTGCAGACAAATCTTACTTAAGGAAGTACCTTGCAGTTCCAAATAGCGTTTGCAGCTATGTATGTCATAAAGAAATGGGACTTCCTTTTTAGAGGACCTTATTAGAATTTATCCCATTTTACTGTGGCATAGAATTTTATCACAACCTGAGCCACTTTTAAATAGGTTGATAATTAGAGTTTGCTTCTCCCAGGATCATGCCATGAGAATACCATGGCTCGATTATATCAAGGTCTTTTTTGATAGCATAGAAAGACCAGCCCTTTTTAATGAGCCAGCCTCTTTGCTCAATATCTCTAAGGCTGAGATTAAATAATTAGCAGGGAATATGTTTGAAGAGGACAGGATGACCAAGGAATGTGCAAAAGTGAGTGTGGTAATGTATAATCTGCTGAATATAAGAACAGATATTCAATTGTATCTAGAACAAGTTTACTACCTCAGCACAGATTTGTGCTGACTCCCTTTAGACACAATATATTTCATCCTTTTATCTCTTTTCCCTGTGTAAATGACTGGTCATCCAACTTGATTATTGTCCGTCTGATGGTGGTTTATACCAATGCAAACTGTACCTTACTCTGTTTTGTAAATTTTATGACATTTCGCAATTACAAATTTTAAAGCCGTTATTGTCAAATTCAACTTTAGATGATGATGCAGACAGGTGCTGCTTTTTTTGCAACAACTGCATTCCCTTGAAGCCTGTTTTGCTGTCTCTAAATTTCTCTGGAGGAATATTTTAACATGCAAATAGTTTGAGAAAGATCCTATGAATGGAATGCCGCTATTTGTTTTTACTTGATTTGACAACTGTACCGCTATTTATTTATTGTGTTTTTAATGGAAATGTTATTAGGTGAACTGTTTTTAAGATGGAAACAGAATAAAGTATTTTTTCATCTGAATACCTCACACATGAGTTAGCAGGTCAATCATGAGTACATTTAAGTGCACTATGAGTTTTGACAAATACGATTTTCCATCGGGATTGTACCAAAAAAGTGACACAACCCAGATGCAAAATCTAGGCCTCAACTTACACAATTATTTTGAAAAAACTCTGCCACAAAGAAATTGGAAACAAAGAGAAACGTGGCAGTTAATCTGTTCTGCTCAATTGATTATAAAGTCTGCTTTTTAATATATCTTATGGGGTTAAGGCACTTGCTGCAGAGATCTTTGCGTACCCAGTAAATCTCAGGGAATAATAATAATGGTAAAATAACTCTGGAGGTTAATGAGTTTTCTGGAGAGATCTGTGTTTTGTCTATTCCCAGTATTGAATCAAAGTAGCATAGACGGTTAATGTGTCTCCTGCTCAGCACATCATGTAACATGCAGTTTATAAATTGTAATCATTCTGATATAGCACAGTGAGCTATGAAGGACATGTGACTCCTACACCTTGTAACCGTCACTGTCTTCTCCATCACATCCTGTACATTGATTTACACACATATGATTTATTGTCACTATATAATGTGTATGAGTGATTTAAAGCGCTCTGACACCCTGCAGTGGGATCAGTAGTGCTTTAAAAGAAATAAAACAAAATAGTGCTATTTAAATTGGTATTTGTGTAAATACTGGGACAGATCGACATATCTGCCATTCTTACAGTGTATGCATATCTCTTATATACAGGGACTGAACAAAGTCAAAACCATGCCTCTCTTAAGTACTGAAGTAATGACAAGCTGTGTGCCTTTGTTTATCCTCCATTGCTTTTGCACCTAGGTGTGAGGCTCCAGATAGCTCTCAGCCAGATTACCTGAACAAAAGGAAGCCTGACGGCCTCTGAACTTCGGCCATTGTTTTGGGCCAGGCTCAGCTGGAGTTTATATTAACAAAGCCCCCTTGCTGCCTGCATGTTGCTGCTCGGAATGAAAGCAGATAATGTGCAGCTGCTGCTAAATGTGTCTGAAAATTACACCAGGACATATTCAGGCTATTTGAGTGGGGCCCAACTTCTTGGATGGGTGGACAGGGTCCACCTTGTGAAAATAGTGGATGGATGCCGTGTACCCGCCTGTACCCTGACTTGTGCCCTACTCGTAACTCTTGAATGGACCTGTACTGTGACTTGCTGGGGCCACCAAAAATCACAAGCTGTGTTGGATCATTGCGTATTTGGAGTTTTTCAACCGGACAGTTTGCCAGCTGAAAGCATGCAAAGTTTGCAAAGAGCAAATTCCTGCATGTAATTCACCAAAATTATAAGAAGCAGTAATTCCTTCCAAGAATAAGTGATGACGTCAGTAGTGGTAGTTCCAGACATAGGGGATTACCGGGACCAAATTCCATCCAACTTGAAAATAGCTACAAAAAATCTAGCTTCAGATGATGATGATTAACAACAACACCAATAAAACAATCATAATAATAATAATAGCAATGCCTCTTGGTGCTTTGGAGCACAGTTGGAACATTTAAAAGCCATGAAAGACCTGTGGTTAACTGTTAAACAGTCACTTTTTAGGTTTTTCCGGAACCTTAACAGGGCTGATTCAGAACATATTTCTAAGATTCCAGACTTTGACTGCAGTCACCTCAAAGGATTGTCCGCATCTCCTGTATTTGAATAAATAGTTAAGTCCTCACATAATTGTTGGTTTTCGCCGAAAGGATCCTCCATCACACTTTTTGTCATATGCTCAAATCATGGATAAGGAAATCTATAATTCGCTTATTTTTGTTCCTGGTGTTTCTTTTACTATCATCTGTGCCCTATGTAGTGTGCTAAAATTTGTAAATCTGACATTTATTGATTTACTTGAGTCACCAAACCGTGAGATGTATGAAATTAAAATTTGTCGTTGCTATAACGTTCCTGCTTTTTCCCCCAAAATTGTGTCCGTGAGATGTCCAAAGAGTCAAACACCCATATGTATAGGGTAAGAAAAATTGTAAAATTCCACTGAAAACCATAATTTCTTATTCTTGATTCAGATAAAAACATTAATTCATGTGACGTTTTCCTTCCCAAATAATAGTTTATGGATTGAAACATAATTTAATTGAGAATTGAGTGAGGGAAGGGCATTGCAAATGTTTATGCCTATCAGAAGTGCATGTGAGTATGTGTAGGGCCTGACTCACAAAGGTAAACTGAGATGAAAGTCTAACTTTATGGCTTTTGGTATTCACAAAGGACATTTACAAGTAGTAAAGTTAGACTTTTGTCTCAGTTAAACTTAAGTTTTTGTCTTAGGTTTAACTGGGAACAAACTGAGACAAAAGTCTAACTTTACTGCCCCTTAAATGCCCTTTGTGAATACCGAAAGCCGTAAAGTTAGACTTTCATCTCAGTTTGCCTTTGTGAATCGGGCCCATAGTGTATGGACCACTCCCAAATAGTCAGATGAAAATAACCAATTGGGGCCTTTTCATGATCCCGCTCTGAGTGCTATGCGGGGAGTGAAGGGTTGCACAAGTTCGTTTTTCCAGAAATTGTGATGTCTGTAGCACATACATTAACTTGGAAAATCTACGAGTCCGTTCATGAGTTATGGACAACAAGAGTTGCAATTGCCCTTCAGTGTTTCCGAGCTGAGCTGTCTGCAGTTCTACATTGACTTGTAGCCATTTGAAAAGGCTTGTGTCGTTCTGTTGTTTTCATTCGATGTGTGTTTTGTCTTATATGTATTCTTTTATGTGGTTTTATTGCTTTGAATAAAGAGAATAAAAGAAAGACTTGTAGTTAATGTATGCATTATAGACTGAACACTTTTTCCAAAAATGAATGCAAGTCCCCCTTCTCCATCTGTGCAGCACACAGAATGGGATCATTCTACTCATACTTAGCCGGGGCTGTATCATGAACAGCTGTGCAGAGATGAGTCTCGTGTTATACGCTTAAAATGCCGAAAGTTCATAGGTATATATTGGAATTTCTCTGAGTTAATGCATGAAGTGCTGACAGTACAGGTTGGAAACAGTGAGCAGTGGTTGCCTCCCTGTTTCTGAGTTCAGCTGTATTCAATTTATCCACCAATGGGTTTATTTATGAGAGCTTTGCGTCACTTAACATAAAGTGGTACATGCGTGATGCAGGGCTCTCAATCCAATTAATGAAGCCACGCAAAGCCACCCTGTGTGGCTTTGAATGGTCTCATAAATCATGAGCAAGGCAACGCAGCGCAAATCGCTGTGTCGCCTTACTCTGTGTCCGGAAACCATTCCATGGGCGTTGTGGTGGGTTTTCCCACGCAACACCTATGGAATTTAAAGTTGCCCCAAGTTTTACAAAATCATATAAACCTGGGGAATTGCCAAATCCGTATGCCTCCCCAGGTGAGACATAACAAAGAGAAATATGTTTATTTCTCCTTGTTTTTTCCTCCTTCAATGTGTGCTGAAGGATGCCCGTTCCTGCCCCTTCCTGCACAAAAACAATCCTCTCATGTAACAGAGGCAGTGCCTAAGTTAGCAATTGGCTGCCGAAACGGCGCCAGCGCAGGGAGAAAGGACAGAAATGCACTTTATTGCTTAAATACGGTGCATTCTTGCCCTTTCACTTTGGCGTATGGAAGAGCAGCAAGGTGCCTTGCTGAGCTACCCTATGCCTAATCCCCACAAATGAGTGCCTAACTCTGAGAAATCTCGAGTCACATGTATGAATTTTTGACACTGCCAGCGCACAAAAACAGGCGCTCAGATCTGTGCTGAGCCAGCGCAGCTCATCATGAGAAGACCCCTAAAATGTTGCATGTGCAATAACAAAAGTACACCAATCTTTCCTATCAGCACCCGGACTGGATTTCATGTACAGTGTTTTACATTTTCTTGGAACATGTATCATACACACAGAAGAGATTTCACAGATTGGGCCACAAGTACGAACTTCTGTATGCAAGTGGACAGTTACACGTCAGTTACACACTGTAGACAGCACTGTAGTAAATAGTCTTATTTTGTCAAAAGTACAATAGCAAGCCCTGATAAAATGGCATGGAGAAGCTTAACGAACAGATGCTGCTTTTGCAGATATTCTTTTCAAAGACAATCACCACAAGCACCTTCAGAGGCACTAATAGTATTGCTACCTGAGCATTAATGGTTTAACCCAACAGATACATGATATGGAACATTTTGGATCCTAAACACCAGTTTCCAAACACATTGACCACGGAATGCTAAGTTTAAGGAACCAATGGTACATTTAATATTAAAATGTATTATTAATAAGTATGGGGATGCCTTGAGGTAAATGTTCACTGCTGAAAATAAGGTGACCTTCAGGTCAGGAGTTCAAGTTCACCATAGATATTCATCAATCTGAGGTAGGTAAATTGGGTACCAATAAATTCCTTAATATTACAACCTGTTATTTACAATGGTTAGAACGAACTGGGTGCAGTCTGAAGCGCTACAGAAAACACAGATGATTGTTAGTGCGGGTATTATTGGTGGCGCAACAGCAGTGGATACCAAGTAAGAAATTACACCATCCCACAAGATCCAGTGGCGTAGGAAGGGGGGTGCGGTGGGTGCGGGCTGCCCCGGGTGTCATCCCTGAGGGGGGTGGCAAAATGGCAAAATTATGTGTTTTAAACACATATTTTTGCCATTTTGTCAAGCCGGGGGTGACAAGAAATCACTGAGGGGGGTGACAAAATGGCAAAAATATGTGTTTTAAACACATATTTTTGCCATTTTGTCAAGCTGAGGGTGAAAAGACATTTTCTGCACCAGGTACCACCTGACCTTGCTACGCCACTGACAAGATCAGATCACATATTGACTAACATCTCTCAACTCCTTTACGATTTATTCAGTCATTAGACAAGCTGTGTAGGATGAGCTCCAAGATTTCAAAGGACAGTAAGGGGTGGATGATGAGTGGAGTGGTTATGGTGGTTTGGTAAATTCACACCTGAAATTTGAAGTTCCATGAGCCGTCACCTGCCATTGCTGTATAAATCCAAGCTCCGGTTTACATAGGGGTTATATCGTCCAAGTGATAAAAATACCACACGTATTTCTGCATGTTTTTCCCCATTACCAGTGCTTTAGAAGGGCCGGTACTGTCTGGTACTGAGCACCGGCACTTTTTTATTTTGAGGGGAGAGTACTGGCACTTCTCAAGAGAAATGTAATACTTTTAATTGGAGAGTACCGACACTTCTGAGAAACAAGCAGGTAATCTGGTACAGAGTACCGTCACTTCTATTTTTCTATTTCAAGCACTGGCTGCCCGTTACTGTCCCACTTACTGGGGAGGTGAAATTGTGCCTTATTGAAGGTCTGATTATCATTTTCCACTACTCACTTCTAGTCTAACTTCAAAGTTGATATTCAATATGTACTTTAATATTTAGAGAAGGGTTTCTGACAGTTTGGTTTAAAAAATGTTGATGACAAGGGTCATTTTGGAACTCGACGCAACAATATTTTGGTATACTAATATCGAGGACAGAATATCGAAAGGTAAGTGCATATAGGGATGTATAGATTTATAATTCCTAACTCCACATCTATGTACCTTGAAGATATATGTACCATGTAGACACATATATTTGCATTTAGCCATAGAAACTCTAGACTTTCCTGTTGATGTTTGGTTTTCAGTATTCTGTCCTCAGTATTCTGAATATTGATAGTGTTGATGCGATATTCATGGGGCACACCAGACTAGCAACACTTTGCTACTAATGTTATGGATATGGAACAAAAAATCAATGTAAGTAAAGCAAATTTGGAGAGAGGTTCAGAGTACGTTGAAAAAAAAGAAACCAAAAAAACAAACAAAAAACAAAATTAGGCCTGAGGTAATGCTGCATTTAATTTCAATCATGAACCAAATATCACTGTAAACAGTAGAAGGAGTACTGTCGGCTATGTCTATCAGATTTAAAAAGCAGACTACTGCCCTTTGCAGAAAAAAATACCGCTGGAGCAAATCTAAATCACCTAAATTTCAAGTGTTTCTAATTTGTGCAATAAATGTTCATCCAGTCCTACACACTGCTACATGAACACATAGGTAGAATTCATATATCAAAATACGTTTCCAAAGTCGATGCTCACTGTTGGCCAAGGAATTTATGGCCATTATGCATAGTATGTTCTTATTTTTTACCATCAACATTTTGTTAACTTTTTTGCTAATCAGTTATATATTTTGACAATTGAAATACTAAAAATATATAACACTGAATCCACAATACTGCTCATGACTATCTTGTGTTTTGGCAAAGTCTGATGCCCAACTTAAAGGGCTGAATGAGTAGACGTAGCTTGAAGGCAAAAGCGAAACTTGCTGAAGGTGTGCTAACTTATACATGACCTCTGTTGGGTTTGATATTCAAGCAGGTTGCGTCCATGGCTACAGTCCTTAACTGGGTTGCAGAACATTGTGGAAAAGCCAGTACATCGCGGCTGTTACCATGCATGCCATTACAACGCAAGTGTTACTATGCATGCGTTGTAACAATGCGTAGTCTTTACTAAGCATTTTTTTACAATGCATGTGCTTTTACCACTCATTCCTTTAAAACGGGTTTCGTTGTGAAGGGTTGTCTGGTAAAAGCACAAACATTGTAAAAAAATATAGGCGATCCACATCAATGTGAGGAAACAGAGGCTCTTCCGCTTCCTCACAACGACGTGCACCACCCCTCAGATGACCGCAGGAACCATGAGGAGAGAGAGGAACCATGAGGACAGGGAGGTAAGGGGGATTGGGCCTGGGGTGGGGTTACTATTTTGGATAAAAGGGGGTTGTGTAGGAGTACTGGTTTAGGGTAGGGAAAGGATTGGGGGTCGGGGGCCGTGCATGGGTAGTATTTTATGTTTTAGGGTAGTGAGAGGACTGGGGGTCGGGGGGTCATGCAGGGTAGTGTTTTAGGGTAGGGAGAGGACTGGGGATCGGGGGAGGGTCGTGCAGGGGTAGTATTTTAGGCTTTAGGGTATGGAGAGGACTGGGTGTTGTGGGGGGTCGTGCAGGGGTAGTAGTTTAGGGTGGGTAGAGGACTAGGGGTCGGGAGGATCGTGCAGAGGTAGTGTTCTAGGGTTTAGGGTAGGGAAAGGATTGAGGGTCGGGGACGTGCAGGGGTAGTGATTTAGGGTTTAAGGTAGGGTAAGGGCTGGGGGCCAGGGGGGTCGTGCTGGGGTCATGATTTAGGGTTTAGAGTAGTGTTACTTACCTTTGACACTTTTACCAGGTGTTTGCCTTTACCACGCATGCCTTTGCATTGTAATGGAATGCATGGTAAAGTCATATGTGTTCGAAAAGAATGAGTTGTAATGGTAGGTCATTGTGAGCGTACTAGCGTAGTAATACCTGCGTTGTAATGGCACGTGTGGTATTAGTATGCGTAGTAACGTCATACAACCCAGAACATTACACTGGAAAGCCTGAAATGAACAGATGTTTGGGAACATTCATCTTTAAACTTAGAACAAAGAGAGCATGGAGGACTGAACCAAGGAACTATGTTGCAGTAGAGTAGTGAATTTTGATCCTTAATATGAGTATTTTCTCTGCATTGAAGCCTTAGCTTTAGACCTTTGCAGCTACAGTATCAATCTGGGCTGTGACAGTGATATTGAAATTTAACTAAAACCCCACAATATAGGCTTTCTCCTGAAAGTTGGCCATGTTTCTATAAATAATGGGTAATATTAAAGTATAAATGACCTTACAAGAAAATAGTTGCAAACAGGATGCAGAAACCCAGATCTCACAGAAGTACACACAGAGTGGATGTGGCCTGCAGACAGGTGCTAGGTGCACCGATAATAAATAAATGCAGTCTTCTGGGAAGCACTAACTGTGAAAGTTGGTACATCTATGGGAGAATACCCATGAGGCAGGCAAGAAGAGGCTGTTGAACCTGTCTCTCTGCAACTGTATGCAAATGGCCCCTTTAAATATTGAAGAGGGCCCTGAAGAAGGGTGCAGTCCCATATTATAAATTTGGTCCTCGGTTCCACAGTAAGTACTTTAAATCCATGTCATGGAAACTGTTCCAGGAGCAGGATAGAACTTTGCACCTTTTGTGGGGCTCCCAGTAAAAATGTTGGTTTTACCAGGGGGCCGTAGGTGATTGTGTGATGACGTTTTCTGTTACACACCTTACTTTGGCCACAAATCTAGTAGCAGTGCAAAGTAAAGTGGGTGTTAATTTGTGTACAAGGAGTGCTGGCCAATCAAAATCAGGGAATACACTTAATGATGAAGCAGGGTCATACTAGAGATGCAGGTGCATGGAGGACATGCCATGGAGGGGCGTGCTAAGAGTGCACCACATAGAAAGGGGTGCAGGAAGTCCAAGAGCATCCTACGTTCACCGGCCAACTTCAGAAAGGACGCAGAAGGTGCCCCTTTTCTGACCTTTACAGCAGCAGCACTGCCAGTAATTTTGCCGGTTCACCTGCATCCTTGCCCCACTGGGGAAACCAGAAAACCAAAATGACAATGGGTTCAATCTGCCACCCTCAGGCTGGCACCTGTAAATGAACTTTGAGCACTAAATGAACTTTTTATTTTGCATTTCTCTTTTGTGTGTTTACTGTGCATATGCTTCCTCATCAAGTTACCACATGTTATCGACACATGGATTGTTTTATAATATGTCTCACTGCCAGTGGGAGAGATCTGAAGGACAGTTGACCCCAATTAGCCATCAGAGGAGAAAAAACAGCCTTCTATACCCAGATGACATCAACTGTCATGTCCACTAGAGACCTCTTCAGGCTGGTCAACAATTTATCAATTCCCTCCTCCTCGGGCTATCAGGAGAGCAAATAGGCTTCTTGTGATGGCTTGGCTGACTATTTTCACACTAAAATTGCTAAAATCTACTCCTCATTGAAGAAGAGTAATGCCATGGCCCCCATCGAGGACCAAAATACTAACCTTTCATCTTCTAGCCTTCCCTAGTGTCTGGGAAGCGACCACTCCCTTACGGCCTTTCTTCCCCTCTCTAATGACCAGACCGACCATCTTCTGGAAGGGATTAAATCTGGCTCCCCACTAGAGTCATGCTCCCCCAAATTGATAAGGATAGGTAGGGAGATTATTGTTCCCCATCTAACAGAGACTATGAACCTAGCCATTAATTCGGGATGCTATCCACTTGTCTGGAAAACAGCGATCATTATGCCTTTATTAAAAAAAGACAATCTTGACCCCACAGACTTTAAAAAATATCGACCAATCTCCCTACTCCCTGTAAAAGCTAAGATTTTGGAGAAACATCTTAACTCCCAATACAAGTACATACTTGGAGCAAGATCATCAGTTGATCCTTCCCAGTATGGAATTAGATCCTGCCATGGAGGGGAAACGGCCTTAATAACTGCAATCAACAACACACACATTCTTGCCGATGCTGGGCAATCCGCGATGCTGACCCTATTGGATTTGTCCTCAGCCTTTAATACCATCGCCCCCAATAAGTTGATCAATAGGCTGCAACAAATAGGTATCTCTGGATGTGCACTGAAGCTGCTGTCCTCCTTCTTGACTGACAGATCACAAAAGGTTAAGATGGATTAATTCATTTCTGACCCTGTTTTAAACTATTGTGGAGTTCCTCAGGGGTCCTCCCTGAGCCCCACACTGTTTAATATATATGTTTCCCCTCTTACACAACTGGTTAGATCATTCAGGCTGGAGGTAATATCTTATGCAGATGGCACACAGCTAATAGTGTCAATAACTCAAGATGTAGAAGCCTCAGCCGCCAATTTTAATAACTGTATGAAGTCGGTGGCTCTCTGGATGAGGGACAACTATCTTCAATTAAACAGCGACAAGACAGAGGTTCTGATGTTTGGTAATCATCACCCGGAATGGACCCACTCATGGTGGCCAGAAACATTGGGGTTATGCCCCTCGCCGGTTGAATATGCAAGAAACCTTGGTGTCTTAGTTGACACCAGTTCATCCTTCAACCACCAGGTTAATAGGACGGTATCCTCCTGCTGTTGGGTCATAAGGACCCTTAGAAAGATATTTCCATTTCTTTCCCTTGATGCACGGAAACAAGTTGCTGTCTCACTAATTCTATCTAAGTTGGATTATTGTAATGCCCTCCTTCTGGAATCCAACAGGGCTACTATCAATAAACTCCAGCTGGTACAGAATGCTACAGCTAGACTAATACTGGACATTCCTAAATACCACTCAATTTCGGCCGCCATCAAGCATTTGAATTGGCTTTCAGCACGAAAAAGAATTGTATTAAAAACCTTGTGTATTGTTCATAAGGCACTACACAATATAGAACCAGCAGGAATCAGGAACATCTTCCACGGGTATGTCCCTAACAGACAATTACGATCAATCAATAAAAATCTACTGGTAGTTCCGAGATACAGAAGAGCACGATGGGGAGGAAGAGCCTTCTCGGTCGCGGCAGCTAAGCTCTGGAATACTCTTCCTTTATCCAAATCCGGCTTAGAGTTACACCTTCCTTTCTGTAAAGCTTTGAAGACCTGGCTTTTTGCCTTGGAAATTTGAACTTCCATAACCTGCCCCACCAGTTAGCTGTAACTGCATTAGCGCCTTGACGCCTTAGGGTATTTGTACGCACTATCGAAATACTTCATTCATTCATTCATTCATAGTTCCCAATAACGATTACTCCATGTACCTGGTTTCTCCTTTACTAGCCCCAAACCCAACAGATTGCAAATGTCAACGCTGGGCAATTTGTTTTCAATATCTGTCACTGAGCTAGAGTTCCATCACCAGTAGATTACTTCTGACCGATACCGTAACTAAGATATAGTGCAGCGGAGAGGTTTATGTGCACACTCAAGCAAATGCTCTGCATTGTTCAGATGGTCAATCCTTTGGTTGCAGAAGCCACACACTGTCCTTACAGAAGTCCCACTTCTCTGTGAGAGCGCGCAGGAGCGTGATTTAAAATCTCTCATCCGACTGATCTTTTTAAGTTGACTGCGACGTTAAGGCCAGAAGAGGTTCATTATATATGGCGTTTATGGACCTCTCCTGTGCATTTGACTTGGTTGACAGGGGAAAGTTGTGGTCTGTGATGGAGGCAGCTGGGGTGGACCCACTATTGTTGAACCTTATTAGGCGATTACACTGGGATACCACCACCAGGGACCATAATACGCAACAAGGTGAATGTACACAACCTATAAAGGTAGTCGGAGGGGCAAGGCAGGGCTGTGTTGTGGCACCTTTTCTGTTTTTATTCTACATCAACTCTTTAGATAAAGCACTGAGCTTATGCAATAATGATACCCCTAGATTCGTCTCTCAGCCTGTCCCAGTACTTTTATATGTGGATGATGCGGTTTTAATTTCACAAACAGCAATTGGCCTCTAAAAACTTTTTAATCATTTTAACAGTTTTGTGACATATCCAAGTTTAAAAGTAAATCACCAAAAATTGTTTATTTTAACATGTGGCCCAAAAAACACCAAAACTAAATCCTTTTTCATTGGCAAAATCTCAATCACTAAGTTTTTAAATTTTAACTACTTCAGTATTCTGTTTGAAGCAAACTTGTCATGGGGTGGGATGATTATCCAGAGAATTCAGAAAATGGGATAGTATGCAAATCTATTTTTAGATTCGCAAAACAATTGGGACAAAAGCCAATAAAAGAGATGGTCCAGCTATATAAATCTAAATGCCTAGGAGTAGGAACATATAGAGCTGGTGTGTGGGGTCATGAAGTGCCAGCTAGAATGCAGTCCTTCGAAAATAAGTTCCTCTGCCGGATACTGGCCATCCCTAAATCGACCCCAAGCTTTATATCCCACAGTGAATTCGGAAAGGCTATTTGGAAGCCATAGTTAAAATGCCCCCCTTTTTACTCTGGGTTTAAATTTGGTGCACCCCACAAGCAAGCTTTTTGAGAGATATTCTGAGTGATTGCCTGAAGCTGGAACACAGATACTCAATCCCTTGGCTAGCGTGCATTAGGTAAATCTTTAATGACATGGGCCTGGCCAATCTCTATGATTTTCCAGTTAGTATTGGTCCCTAGGCTAAGGTCATAGTTAAGCAAATATTTCTCAGGATGAATGAAGAGATTAGAATTGTAAGATTAAGCAATTTAATTTCAGTTTTCAACTATATTTCCAATTTCCACAATGCCTGGGATAGATCAGTATTTAACCTGGGTGGAAAAAACAGAACAGGTTTTACCTCACAAGGTTCAGGTTACATTCACTTCATTATCTGGTTGCTTTTCCAAACTCTGACTCCTGGTTTGAATCACTTCTGGCTGCCCATGCAATAACTCCTCATCTCAAACGACATTGCACTTTATGCTTTTTTACACTCTATATAACAGCTTGAGAAGACATTTCTTACTACCACTTTTAAAGCACCAGCACTTTACATCGTACCAAGAGGGGCTGATCTTTTTAAAATGCTTAAAAACTCCCACAATTTTCTTCTCTGGCCTTAAATATATCTTGTCTTCAATAAAATTGAGGAGGAGGTATGCTTCATAAGAATATTTCTTTCTTGTTAGCCCTGACGAGATCGTCAATTCAATAGTATTAAATGAACGTTAGCCTCCATGGGTGCTCATAAAGCAATTTTTATATTACTTGCTAAATGTATACGCAAATAAAACGTTATGGTGTTTTTAAATTTGTGCTGATTACGATTAGTGCATGATGTTTTCTTAATGTTTTTTTAACTTGAAATATCATACGATGTATAATGTATTAAAATCTGTGTTTTTATTGCCATTGTTATGACCGAATAAAGACTATTGACTGACTGAGACAAAAATGGAGTTAACAATATTAAAACAATTCAACTTTCATGAAGCCCATTTGGCTCCATAGTGAAGGCTGGGAAGGGATGAATAAAGTTAAGAGGTTTATTTCAAATTTATTATCAAACCAATGTATACGAATTTCAAAGAATATTAAAAAGATACAGGAGTATAGTTAATAAACTGAAATATCTCAACTGGTTCAGTCTCAGCTAGTCCCTTGTAATTGTCAAGAACCATATCATCTCTAATGTTCACAGGCACCTTTGCAGGCACTGCAGGCAATCTCCTTGCTCTCCTCATAATTATCTTGTGCGGGGATAAGCCTTTTTTCCTGTCAGAAACACGGCGGAGACTCATCAGCACAAGAGGCAATGTATCTGGTCATTTCAAAGATGTTGATGCACACACTTTGGCTAATCTGGCTTTTAAAGTGCCATTGACCTGCTCCATAATGCCAGAAGACTCTGGTTGATAACTGCATTGCAGTCTCTGCTCCACTTGCAAAGCTACACACAACATTTTCAGGACCTCATTATTAAAGTTAGGGCCATATTATCAAGAACGGGCGATAACATTATCGCCCTTTAGCGGCAGGAAACTGCCACTAAAGCGGCGGTAAGGGGCTTGATAATATGCCCTATAGAATTCCAATAGAAGCCCAGGTTCTGGTGTGAAGGACATCAAACCTGGGCTTCTATTGGAATTCTATAGGGCATATTATCAAGCCCCTTATCGCCGCTTTAGCGGCAGTTTCCTGCCGCTAAAGCGGCGATAATGTTATCGCCCGTTCTTGATAATATGGCCCTTAGTCCCTTGGTTTGACTCCAGTGAAGTCGGTAAACCAAACCTTGGTATGAGCTCCCTCAAAAACAATTTAGCCACTGTGAGACTGTCATTCCTTCTGGTCTGACAGGCTTCACACCAACGCAAGAAGATGCACACAATCACCAGGACATATCTTAATCCGTTGAACACAGGCATCTCGATAAAGTCCATCTTCAATCTGTTGAATGGCCCTCCTGATCTTACTATATGACTTAATGTCACAGAGGTTCTTTTCCCTACGTTCATCTGTTGACACACAACACATCTGTGAAACTATTCTTCTGTCACCAATCAAAATCGTGGATTAAACCAATGCTGTTTAAACAACCGTACCATTGGATCCCTCCCAATTTGTGCGGGTCCATGGGAATACCTTGCCATTGGGGATAACATGCTGTCTGGCAACCCTGGTCTGGCATCTACAGAAACCCATATATCATCATCTTTCGTCACATATCGTGCTCTGATCCAACTCTGGTGTTCTGGTTCTGATACTTTCTCCTGCAATCTCTTCACCACTTCCCAGGCATCCGTAGTTGGCAACAAAAGGTTATAGTTGGTCTCACCTTCATGCGGTTGCACACTGTTACATAATCATCACCACTACGATGAGTGGGACGCTTCATAACTGCAATTTTTGGAGGCAGATGTATTGCTTCAAGCAGTCTCTTTACGAATCAGTGATCCAGATGATGTTATATATCTTCTTTGTGAGCATAAGTGTCTGAAGTCATGAACAACACCAAAGCCATACTGACTATTGGTAATAATAATCACTCCCAGCTGTTCAGAGACACAGCAAGCTCTAGTAAGAGCTATGAGTTCAGCCACTTGTGCAGAGAATAACCCTTGATGCCAGGAGGCTTTGGCTACTCCTGAGACTGTGCAGACTGCATATGCAGCTCTCAAGTTTCCTTCATTATCTCCTAAATAGGACACATCCACAAACAGTATGTAATCATTTTCTACCAGTGGCTGATGTCAGATATCTAGTCTTGGTTTGGTACATAGTTCAGTGACATCGAGACAATCATGCTCAACTTCCCCCTCATCATTTTCCGTCTGTGGCAGAAACATTAACGTGGCAGGATTCAAAGTAGCACATCGTTTGAGGGTGATGTTTTCAGCCACCAAGATGATCTGTTCATATTTGGTCAAGCTACTGTTTGCTAAGTGCTGTGCATGGGTATGTGTCAACAACATTTCAACTGAGTGGGGTACAAGCACAGTTAGGGAATGTCCCATCACAATACTTTAACCCCTTTCTATGCTGACACCAGCTGCTGCCACGGCTTTAATGCCTGCGGCTAAAGGATCAAGAGTAGCAGAAGAGTATGCCACAGGACGTCTCGCATTTCAGTGCATCTGTGTAAGCACTGAGAGAGCACAGCCCTCCCTCTCAATGCAAAAAAGAGTAAAGGCAGTATTGTAATCTAGCACTCCTAGTGCCGGGGCACGACAGAGACTTTCTCTCAGTTCTAGGAAGGCAATCTTGCAGTCGTTTTCACATGGTGTCGGATCAGACACATCCTTGTGTTTCAGCCTCTGTAAAAGCTTGGGCGCTAGTGTAGAGTTGGGTATCCACTGGTGACAGTACCCACCATTCCGAAAAACATCATGACTTCTCTCCGGGTGGTTGGCGGATTCATTTTAAGAATCGCTAAGATTCTTTGTTGTGACACCTTTCTCGCTCCTTTCTCAATGTGATGTCCGAGATAAAGATAAATTTCTAACAATACTGCAACTTACTCTGGACACTTTATGCCCATTCTCATCTAAGTGGTTCAACAAGGCAATGGTATCTTGTTTACAAGCTCCCTGTGTATTTGTGTATCTGATGCAATCAACCATTCATCTATATATTGGACTAGGACTGAGTTACAGGGCATGACTTGAGCCTCAAGATTCCTTTTGAGGTTCTGATTGAAAATTGAGGGGCTCACTGTAGCAGCACGAGACAACAAGGAACAACTATGATGTTAATCCTTCTCAGGTCTTTCACTATGCGGTACTTACCACTAGGCTTCTGCAACCCATAAGGGGTGAATTACATGGACTCCCCATTATCTCCTTCAAAATACCTTGTTGTATCATGTCTCAATCACTGGAGTAATCTCAGCAATGGTTTCAGGGGGTCATATTATACTGTGGGATTCTTGGGTACTCAGCATTTGGTTTAACAGCTATGAGGACAGGCTCAAATCATTTTATGAGACCAATGTCTTTTCCTGAAAAGTACACTACTTCAGACTTTACTGTATCTATGAGATCCAGTGGCAAATCCTCAGTTGTCATCAAAGGGTACAATCCAATGGTTGGTTCTTGACGTGCCAATTTAAAGGCGGCATCTTCATCATGAGCTTAAAATTCCACTCCTTTCGGAGTACGATAGATAGTGCAGTTTAATTTACATAAGAGATCACGTCCTAGAAAGCTCACTGGACTCGAATCACACACCACAAAATGGTGATTCTCCTCAAAGGACCCTATTTTAACAGATACTTTTTCTATTACAGGGTTTGTCATTTGCTTATTTGAAGCTCCTATAACCTGGATTCTTTTTCCCGCAAGGGGTAGGTTTGGAGCTTCCACTTTTCTAGCAGTAGAACGGAGAGCACCGGTATCAATCATGAATGATACGGGCTGGCCATTCACCTCACCTTCTACGAATGGACCACTCTGGTCTACCTCAAAGACTGCACCACGTACGCAATCTTCCTCCCCCCTCAAACACTGTCATTGGGAGAGGTCAGAGCCATAGCCCTCAAATGATTCAAACACAGGAAATTTCAAAAACTCATTTTGATTTCGGAAATGATTCTGATTTAAATTTAGGATTTGATTTGAATAAAATCGAGGACCATTTGCATTTTGCTGTGGCATCGGGGCTTGTGGAACTTGCAATACTGGAACTTGGAGCACATTAGAATGTAGCATTCTTGGTACATTCTGTGACTGCAGGGGGTTATTATTCTGGGGCTGTGCAAACCCTGAACTCGGAACCTGCTTCTCATTCATCACTCTGTTGGTATTAAGATGACATACCCGCTTCCAAGGCGCTAACTTGTTGCAATAGTGACAAGGATTTGATCGTTTCAAAGTTGCCACATCAATCCCAGTACTTGGATCAACTGGAACGCCACGACCTCTACCTTGTTGCAGGAACCCATTTCCACCTTACATCATTGGGAGTTCCCTGCTGATATCCTCCTTGCATAGAACCAACATTCCCTACAAAAGGTTGACTTCCTCTTTGTGCTGCTTTTATCTGTGCCACAATCAATTTCTCCTTCAACCACTTCTGCTTTATTTCCAGTTCATCACTACAGTATGTCCTATACCTTAAAATCTCATCTACCAATTTAGTCTGCCAACAAATCAAATACTGCTCAATCGTCAAGCTAATCTCAGTTCTCAAACCTATCACAAACTGGGACACAAAATTTTGCATGTCTTTAGTTTCAAGAGTCTTCATTCCACGGTGCTGCTTACACACCCACAACAATATTTCGTAATAGGCATTCATTCACCCAATCAATGTCTTTAACTGGTATTTTCCCTTTCAAAAAGGTCATCACCTGTTGATACTTTTTAATCACCAGCGGTGGTGGGGGCATGTGTCACTGCGTTTCTATAAATATAAAACATGAGTAAAAAATACATGATTCATGATATGTTGAACATTAGTGTACACGTTTATAATTCTACAGTGCATTCATTTCAATAATGCGTTTAAATGTGTTGCACATGTTAATATTGTTAAGGCACACAGCAAATATAGTGTCTGGTGCACATATATAATTGCACTTCTGTGACGTATAAGGGTGGAGCCTAAATTATGGTGCTCCACTTCTCACTTCACACCAGAAGGGGCAATATTTAGCTATATAATTTAGACTAATGTGCCCCACATAACAATCATCACTTCAGCATTTGATGTGTAAAAGCTGCAGCTAATGCTATTGACAGTCCACTATCCTCCCAACTTCCTCTGTTGACAATTTCTTCGGCCTTGCGCCTGCTCGGCTCTGACTGGTTCTGTGTCCTTATGCCACAACCTGACACTGAAAAACATTCCCATTCAATGGTAGGAGAGTGCATTTTCAATTTTGCTGTAATTTGTGAACCCCAATTTGGAGCTATGCACAGCGAACTTGAACCATAAGGTAGACGAAAGCTCTCTGTTTAGCCTTTCAGGTTGTATCAAACAAAAGATAGTGTTGATGTATGTGCTGCGCGCGCTTCATATGGAAGCAGGATAGAAGCTGCAAAATGGACTTGGAGTTGTTGGAATAATTTCACTTTACTAGTTCAGAAATATTTGCACAAAAATAAAAGTCACACATTCTGAGCTGAAGGCAAGGACACATAATGGATGTCAAGTGCAATTTGTCAGAGAGACACCATACATCAGTGGGGCTAATGGTTTCAGAAAATAAAAAAGATGAGGTAAAAAACAGTGCTTGAATCCAACAAAAACACTGAACGAACCTCCTGTGTGGAGAGGTCTGTGCCAGTTATAAGTACATAGTACTGATGGGGGGCATAACATGCTTGCCTTACACGCTGGGGAGTTCAGGCTTAGCACTAGCCACAAGAAGAAAGTACACATAGCTTGACGTGTGTAATCAACAGACTGGTAAAAAGTGGACAAACAAGCTACTTTCTCTTATTACTAAACGTAGTTTTCAAAAGGTAGCAAATTCATTTTACATTTTAGTTCGATGTCTTTTCTTCTATTTTAGCCTTGCTTGTAATGGAAAGTTTTAAAAAACCTGTTCAATGCTCAATGTTGTCTCTAGGTAATTTAGGGCTGACTGTGACCAAACAGACAGGCCCTTATTATGAGGTGGCCAGAATGTAGCGCATGGTCATCAATTCACCAAAATCCCTGTGGTATTGGATGTGATGAGACTTGCCACTTGACTACCCCCAGTTACATCACTGTAGTTACAAATCATGCACTAAGTGCAAGGCTGATGAAGAGGTTAGGTACCTACTTACCTGTTTCTCTCACATCCAGCTATTTCATTCTCATCTATTTGCCTCTTTATCAATGCACCCACATTTTCCCCTCAGCTCTCTCTCTACTTGTTCCATTTCTGTTTCTGCTCTCTCCTGTCTCTCCTCTCTTGCAGCTGTGTTATCAACATCTCACCTATCACTCCTCCCTACCTCTCTCAGCTATTTCTATCTAAGCTTCTATCTCTTTATCAGCCCTCACTCTCTTATCTGTTTCCCTCTCACTAAGGTATTGCTTCAGATTCTCTGTTCCTCTTCGCCTAGCTCATACTATCTCTCATAACAAAGTCTTTCCCACCTGTCTCTCCCATTTTACCCATTCTCTGAATTGTCTTTTTCACCTGTCTCTCTCACCTGACTCCTTATTACTTTTCCCAATTTTCTGCCACCTCTTACTCCCTTGCCGATCTCTTTCCCTTTCTTGCCTCTCTCTCTATATCATCTACCTTGCACCAGTACCTTTACTCACCTCTGTCTGTGATCTGGCTCTTACCTCTCTATTTCCGCTCTAGATTATTTCCCGTCTCTCTCAGCGGTCTGTTTATGAATTATTTCTTACCTGTCCATTCCCTCTCTGCTTAGTTGTTTCTATTACCTCTCTCTCACCTGTACCACCTCTTTCTATTTGTCCGTTACTTCGCAGGTATTTACTCCGAAGTTTTTACTTTGCAAATACCATTACTAAGCATGATTTTAGTGCGCATGCTTTTACTTCGCAAATACATAGAAATACATTCAAAATGCGTTTACTTAGCAGCTAATTATTACGCATACCGTTACAACGTGTTATTGGTAGTTTAAATCAAAAAATTAATCGTAATAGTAACCTATCCCCTGGCACGGGATGCCAGGGAAATAGGGGTTTTGGGTGGGGAAGTATTGTAAAAATATTTGTTAAAAATTAATACTCGGGTATTATTTTAAATACCTGAGTACTTTTTTTAATACTCATTTTTAGAAATCTTTTAATTTTATAACATATGTCTGACATCCATTAAATAAAATATAATCAAAATCATGTCTTTTTAAATATCTAATCTTGTCTTCATCTAAAATACATAACACGAAAATAGCAATGTAATACACGCTTAATAAGATAATTAGATGTTTAATGCGAATCTCACTGAACCCGAGATTGAAGACAATAATTTTAAAAGTCCTTCAACTATTTCTACAAAATCACATCAACCAATCTGATCTCAAAATGGAAGTTATTGCAAAAGGGAACGTAATGATATATGTAATTTTAACTCGCAAAATTAAAATATATGTTCAGTCATGAAAATAATCACCCTAAAAACCAATTTACAAATCTTTTTTTATTTTAATTTAAGGACTAGTCTACTAAAACATAGATAAGCAGCCGTCCACCATTTTGAGATCAGATGACTTCTGTCATTCACAGTGTCGAGACGGATTCTTGTGGAGAGAAGCGACATCGCGTACTTTCACAATAAAACACTGCCATCTACAGTCTACAGTAAGTAAGAAAAAAAAAAATACATAAAGCACTTTGCCTGTAAATCACTCACTTAAAAGATATTAATAATTCAGTAAATATGTTTATTTTTAATCAAAATTTTGGCATTATAAACTGATAGATGTTTTGATCGATTTTTTAAAAATCTTATTTGATAATTTATTACTCGTTTTTTGTTCATCTGTTGATATAATCAATGAAAGCTTTTAATGTGCCTTTACAATTAACAATTTGCCAATTTTTTTAAGAAATACAACTACTAATGATAATTTAATGGATTAAAATAATCTGTAAAGGCAGCAGTACTATTATTATAACAGAATTAATACTCGGGTATTTTTTGGGAGTACCCTTTTTTCAAATGTTATTTTCTTGTTCATCTGAGTGGCACAGTATTTACAGAATTAATACTCGGCTATTTTTTTAAAACATCCCGTTTTGCACTAAATAATAAGATCTTTTATTTGCACAGTAACTCTATTATGCATAGTAAGTGCATGCGAAGTAATGGAACATGCGTAGTAAATGCATGCTAAGTAAATGCATGCTAAGTAATGGCATCTGCGAACTAAAATATGCGTAGTAATGGTAATACGAAGTAAAGGTAGAACACCCTCCTACCCCACTCTTTCTATATCACCTTTCTTATACCTGCCTCCTACTCTCTGTGTCTGTCTATTTAAACTGCCTTCTACTCACCTATCTCTCAGATGTCTCTCTGCAGTGTTTTTCTGACCTGTCTCTTTTCTAGCCCTTTTTGCACACCTGTCTCCCCTCTATATCTCTACTGTACCCTTCTCATGTATATGCCTGTCACATCTCTATGAGATGCAAGTAGTTCCCTTGCTCCATCAAGGTCTTCCCTTGTGTTCCAGAGGAATAACAAAAGGTCATCAGTGTATATCACTATATGTTGAGTCCGGCCCAAAACCTCCAAACCCTGGTAATGGATTCCCGTTCTGGCTCTGGCAGCCAGGGGTTCCCTAGCCAGGGCAAATAAAAAGTGGAGAGAGGGGACACCCTTGTCGTTGTTCCCCTACCCACCTGGTAGTTGTCTAATATCAGGCCTCCGGTCTTGACTCTAGCCCTGGAGTCTGAGTATAAGAGGGCTGTCCATTCAACAAAGCCTGATCCCAGCCCGAGTCTCTGCACCACCCTGAAGAGATACGCCCATTCTAGCCTGTCAAAGGCCTTTTCATGTCAACTGCAAAAATTACCGCCTCATCCTTGTTGTAGGAGTCTGCTTCAGAATGCGCAGTAACCTTCTAATATTCAGCTTCGTATTACGAGTTGGTATGAACCCCACCTGGTCCTGGTGTACCAGGTCCGACATAGGCGGCAGGAGACGTGTGGCTAAAATCTTGCTCAGGATCTTATAGTCCAGATTAAGCATGGAGAGCGGTCTGTATGCTGTTTTGTCGGTTGCCGGCTTACCTGGTTTTAACAGCTGGATAATCAATGCCTCCCTCATGGAGCCCGGTAGTTTCCCCCCTGTTTCGCTTGGTTATAGACTTCAACCAGACGAGGTCCTAGGATGTCTACATACATAGAGTAGAACTCGGCCGGGAAGCCATCGGTCCTAGGCGTTTTTTTCCTGGCCATGGATTTAATAGCTGCACTCATTTTGTGTCGTTCAATATCCCTCCCCAGCTCGTCTGCCGCCTCTTCAGTTATAGTTGGTAATCTCAGAGGCCCTATAAACGCGTCAATGTCTGCCTCTGTGTTCACTATCCTACTCCTGTATAGTTCGGCATACTACTTAAAGAACACCTTATTGATATCCTGCTGTCGGTAGGACTCTCCGTCCAGTTCATCTCTGCTTTCAAGTATAGACGATCCCCTCTTAGCTGGGTTAGCTAACCATGCCAACAGTTCCCCGACTTGTCCCTTTCTGCATGGGCCCAGGTCATATAATTTGTATAATCAAAACAGCGCAGTCTTTCTACATGTTCTGTCACTGTCTCTTTAGCTGTCAGTAATTGCTCTTGAAGCTCTCTGTGCTCTGGTCTTTCTTTTTCAAGTTCCCTAAGATTCTGCTCCACTTTTAGCGTGTCCCTTAAGAGTGTCCCTCTTATTCCCACTGCCTCAGAAATGCACTTCCCGCTAATTACGACTTTAAATGCATCCCACTCCACCATAGGATTAGTAGCGGTCCCTGAATTATGCTTGCAGAACTGTTCTATGGCAGTCCCTAACGTTGCATGGAATACCTGGTCTTCTAGGGCTTCTGGTCTCAGTTGCCAGGTGGGGATACTCGGCCTACTTCTCATCCACTGAGTCCTATTAACAGGGGGTTATGGTCTGAGATTGTCAGGGCCAGGTACTCACTTGTACCTAGGATGGCGTCTAGTCTAACGTGTAAATCATGTAAATGTGAGAAGAATGAATAGTCCCTGTCTCTCTGGTGTAACGCCCTCCAAGGGTCAACCAGCCCCCACTGATGTTGCCATTCTCTGCGTGCTTCAGCTGTCCTAAGAATGGGGGAGACCTGCAGGGCTGGATGAGAGCAGTCTAGTTAAACGTCCGTGACACAGTTGTAGTCCCCGCCCAGCATCAAGGAACTGGCCAGAAAGGATGCCAGTGTCCTGGAAAGGACCGCTAGGAATGAGGAGTGATCGGTATTAGGCCCATAAATACTTCCAATCGTTATTTCCCGTCCACCTAATTTACCAATCAGCACTACGTACCACCCTTCGGGGTCTACAATGTGTCTGGTACACTGCAATGGGACTCTTGCTCTCACCCATACTAGCACCCCCTTGCAAAGGCTGAGTAATTTGTATAGTACACCTGCCCTCTCCATGTTATGCTGCAGTGCCTCCCCCTCCTTCGCAGTTATGTGTGTTTCTTGCAACATTGCAATTTGTGTTCCCCTTCTGGTTAGGTATGCATTTGGTCATGGTGTGCATCCCCCGTACGTTCGATGAGAGACACTTAAGATCTACAGTGGGAGCCACGAGGTTGGTGCTAACAGATTCCTAGTACTGTTGCTACCCCAGGAACGCCTAGCCCCTAAATAAAAACCCCATTTAAAACAAACTCCCCAACATCCCTTCCCCAGGACTTTTGACAGTCCAAAACCCATCCAAACTTAATACCAGTTTGTATCTTCCTGTGATTGACCCACGCAGTTGCCCTTGGGGGTGTGGATTCAACCGGTGAGCTCTGGGGCCCTCTCAGCCCGGCTCCCCCATCCCTAGATGCAGAAATATGACCCCTGCCCCTCTCTCATTATCATAGGTTGACCCCTGTAGGGGTTGCATTTGCCCAGCATGCAGAGCTAAAAGGATACAGGAGTGAATGTCTATTACTCATTATCTCATGGAGTTCACTTGTTTATATGAGCTCATCAATCGACTTGGGATGGACTTTAGGAAGATCTGTCTCAGAGTCCTCCGCAGAGCTAGATATTTGGGAACAGTCCAATTGTCTCACTTCGTGGTCGCTCCGTTTGGACTTGGGACCGAATTCTGCTTGGCTTAGTTCTGCAACTGCACTGAGGACTCTGTGCCGTTCCTCTTTGGCTTCCACTGAGGATGGAGTTCTGGCTTTATCCAGGCCTGCTTGTTTCTTCTGAGATGATGATCCTGGAGAGCCCTCCCTCGATACGCAGCTCAGGACGATATCGAGCCAAGCCCAAGCCTCTTGTAGAGTTTGAAAGAACTGGGTCCCAGCTGGTGTAACAACTCTCAGTCTGGCTGGAAACAACACTTTATATGAGATCTGTAGTTGCCTTAGGCGCTTCTTCACCAACAAAAAAGGTGGCCCGTTGTCTCTGCACTTCCCTCATGAAATCCGGTAAGACCATGACTTTGTTGTTACCAATTTGTAAATTATTGTTCTGGCGGGCTTGTGATAGAATGTGGTGTTGATCCCTGAAGTGGAGCAGACAGGCCACAATCGGTCATGGTGGAGCACCCGGTTTTAGGGGCCTGGTTGGGACTCTGGGTGCCCTTTCCAGTGCGTAAAATGGGGATAGACCCTCCGGGGTGACTTCCATCTTTAGCCAGTTCTCTAAGAGCAATACCATGTTGTTCCCCTCCTTGTGCTCCGGGATCCCGATGATGCTTAAGTTATTCCTGCGGGATCGCCCTTCACTGTCTTCCACTCTCATTTCTAAGGTCAAACCCTTCCTTCCATTTTCGATAGGGACTTGCGCAGCTCAGCAACCTCTGAGGAAATGTCAGACACTGTGCGCTCAGTGTTCCTCACTCTTTCAACCAGTCGACGGTGGTCGTCCTTGAGTAGGCTTAGGTCGGTGCCAATAGCATCAGTCTTGGGTTCTAGTTATTCATGAGACGCTGTAATCGCCTGCATGATGTCTGCCAGTGTCGGGTGATGCTGGGCGTCTCCTTCATTGACCCTCCAGCAACTTCCTCCTTGTTCATCTGTTCTAAGCCCTTGCTTGGATCAGTGGCACCCTGAGCTAGTTTCCTAGGCACCTTCCCCATTTACAGTGGGGGGGTATCTTGTCTCCGTATTTGTGGGTGTCCAATGGGTGTGGTCAGTAAGTCTCGCAGTCGTTCTTTTGTTGATCTCCGCTTCCTAATCTTCGTGCCCCAGTGCTACCCGTTCTCTGATGAGGGTTTGCGCCCTCGCTCTGAGTAGTTATATGCAGTGGCACGGACCCTCCTGTCCACACTTCCTGGGCCTTTACCCCATGTCTGCACGATGGTGTGTGCTCATAGTGCACTAATACGCCTGGACTCTGATAGCTGCTGTGTTCCGCGGTGATTCTTTAGGGATAGACCCATTATAGGCCTTTATACCTTCCTCCACTCAGGCAAAATCCTTGTGAAGTTTCTTTCTCCAGGGGTTCCTTTATTCTCTCCTAGCCCACTCACCTCTCAGGCTAATAGGGTGGCTACTTCATTTGGAGATCCCTCCTGCCGGGAATTTGGCATTCTGTGACCCCCCTGCCTCATCTGCAGGGCTAGTCCGACGGACCTCCTCCTCCTATGCAGCCGCTCGGCTTCAGGTGTCCTCTGTGGAACCTCCCAGTGAGCCAGCCGCCCTTTCTGCTTATAAGTTAACTGGGGGCCCGTTTGTTCGCCCCGCTCAGCATGCAAGGCAGCGGTCCCGGATTCTGCATCACTCCGCAGCTCAGCAGTGCCTTGCTTCTTGCCGCTCGCAAGAGCGTATGTCGGCCCCCACTCTTCACAGTTTGCCTCAGCCCCAGGTCAGCGAAGCACTCACCTCCAGGGTTCTTTTGGTGCTGGCAGAGCTACGCTCTCCAAGCTATTTCCTCTTTCTTTATTGGGACGGTAGCACCCTGCCCTTGAATCTGCTCTCCGGGCTGCCACCTGTACCACCTCTGGCTTCAGGGTCCACAACACTGCTGCCTCCGCCCGCTTCACTCTCTATGGGTGTCGTCCGTCCCGGCGCCGCAGCTTACTTCTTGGGGGCGCAGTGGGTCAGGATGGCTTATGATGGGGGATCGCCGGGCAGGAGCACCGCGATTCGTGTCTCACTCCATTGGCGTCTAGCCATGCCCCCTATTTTAAAAGTCTCTCTTGCCTTTCTGTCTCTCACACCTGTCTGTGTCTATCTCTCCAAAATATTTCTCTTCGTCCCTATTGTATCTTTCGCATCTGTCTGTCACATCTCTGTCTTTCCTTATGTAAGCCATCTCTTTTTTGCCTGTCTTAAACTTCTCTCTTGTCTCTCTCTCACCTGTCTGTCTCTAACTCTCAACATATATCTCTTTAGTTGTCCATCACTCAGATGCTTCTTTATTTTTCTTTCTCTCTTGCACACACACACAGACCCAGAGATATGCATACACACACACATGCACACTTTTGTTTCTGTATCTCACCGATCTGTTGTGTCTTCTTCCTCTCTTCTGGTCCCTCTGCTGCTCCCTCAATCCTCTCTTAACACTTCTTTTCTCTCTTTTCTCCGCTGTAGTTCCCCTCTCTTGAACATAGTCGTAAATGCCCTTTGTGAATTTCCAAAGTCTTAAACTAAGAAGTTTGTTGCCAGAGACAGCAAGAGACATGGAGGTGCCTTTCGCCTGGCCTTCTCAATCAGCAACAATAAATTATGTTGCAACATTTTTTTATTTGTAGTTTACCACTGTGCTAGGTTCTTCCTGGAGATGCACACTGAAAAAGCAGCTCAGCCTATTTTCCACAGGCCACGAATGGTAACATTTTGTTTCAGTGCAGTGTAATTTAAATGTAGAATGTTTTTCATGGCAGGCAACATCTTAATGTTGTCTACAAGTTAAAAAGAAAAAAGCTCAGGAAAGGCCAGTTTAGTATTCTTGACACTACTTAAGCGATCTCCTAGGAAAGGGGTCGCAAGGGTAGTGCCATGTGTCCCAAGGGGCAAGCTAGGGGTCACAAATGCAACCACTTGGGACCCCTAAATAATGTCCATGATGTAATGCAGAGATCCTTGTGGGGCGGAATCAGTGTTACAGCTGACATCCCTGCAATAAATTCGAGTTTTCCACATAATGGGGAATAACCGCTTTGAACTGAAGGCCCTTTAACTGGGTAGTTTTTCCACATTTTTGTGAGGAAACACAGACATTTTCTGCATGCTCTGTACCTGTCCAGGGAAAGCATTGTCTACCCCGGCCCTAGAACGCTGCAGGGGTGGGTGGGGGCACACAATTCTGCCTCCTGCAATCTTTTACCCTGCAGCAACTATGACAGGCCTGGTTTCTCCGGGTTCAGAATTATCCGGTACAGAGTTATTGGACATGATCATTCTAGGCCTCTACCCACTTAGAATTGTGTCATGTGATATTTCACCTGAATTGATCGCTCCGGTGAAATACCCAAATTTTTAGTGAAGGCGATAGTGATGTGAGCTATGTTGTTAAGTTTGTCAGGATTTAGATGACGTTTTTTTCTGTGGGGTCAGTGTTTGACTATGTTTTAGAAAGGAAGGGAAGAAGTATTTAGCTAAGGAGATTTGGCAGAGTTGTAAGGGAATTGACTAAAAATATCTTGGTGAATTGAAGGATGTTATCATCAAAGATGATGGACTTCAGTACAGACATAATGTTTGAGAGTTCAGGCTCTCAGAGATTGGAATGCAGTTCATCAAGTTGTCTCAAATGGGAATAATAGGAGCATTCATTGGTCAATGTTGCGGCTAATGTTTTCTTTTTTGTCAATGAGAACTGTTTTGGTGACAGTGGACATCTTGATTGACTGTGGTACCAAGGGACCAGAGACAAGGTAGATACAGTGAAGCACGTGCTTAAATCAAGCTTTCTTTTCCTTGTCATGTTGGCAAATGCAGTTAACGATTAAGCAAGAAATTAGCATTTTGACTTTAAGCCCATAAGGCTGTCAATATCTAACATGGAATAGAATTTCGGACATGGTTCTTCTGTTTCCGGGTTAGACGTTTGTTTGCACCTGGATTTGGGTGCATCAAGACGCGACGGGCTTGGGTCTGGAAGGTTTGCCAGTAGTTTGGTATGCCGTTAAAAGAAACGTGGACAGTTCATACACACCTAAGCGGTTTCCTGGCATTCAAATGGCAACTTAACGGAACTGACTGTGTAAGTGCAAAGATAGGTCATCCCACTCCTAAACTGCCTGAAAGTTTCAGCCACCTATTCTGGAGAGCCATACACAAGAATCTTCCAGCATTAGAAAGGTTAGTTGAAGGTAATGATGTAATTGGAAATGATGGTTGAAGATCATCATTAAGAAAGTTATGGCTTTGTTCTTGCAATAATTCATGATCAAGACAAAACATCTTAAAGTGGACATGCTTATGTACTGGTAACCAAAGCAAGGCCACCAATAGAGGGTAACAAGGCAAAGTTGACAGATCAAAAATAAGAGTCTAGAGCTGCTTGTTTCTGATGAGTGGTGTTGCTACTTTGGTTTGTTTGGGGATTATATACTAGGGAAACAAGTTATTTTGGAGCTGGTGCATGTGAAACATTTTAAGGACTTGGACAGCAGATTGGTTGCCTTTGGTTTTCCTATGCCTCTTGTGGGAGATGAACATTGGGGTGGCAAGCTGGAAGGCTCTTTGAACATAGCCATGTGCTTTATAAGTAACCATAGAATAGAATAGAATAGAATAGAATAGAATAGAAGCTAATTTGACCAGTCAAGTGAGATGGGTTGATGACAGACAAAAAGGAGTGAGGTGTCACCATGATGCCATTGTCAAAATGCCATTTCACATAAATATTGGTTCTTAAAATGTAATCTACAAACATATCGTGCAAATGAACTCAATATTTGAAAATCTGCACTCAAGGGACGGTAATTTTGTAAATGATATTTAGAACGTGATATTTATATGGGATGATATTTTTGTATGCAATATTCTGAAACACAATTATGGGTGAAGGATGGGCAGCGTTCGTGAGGTATAGGCTTGTCAAAGAAAGATTCTCCCATGATTTTAACACCAGATAGGGTTTGAAATGTAGGAGTGAATGGCTTAGTTTTTAAAACAACACTAACTCTTTGCAGAGGTAGACCCTGCCAAATCAGAGCCCAGTAGTCTCGTCTTATATGTTCTAACCTGTCTAATGTCTCAATGTGTGATCTCTTAACAGGGGATGGGGCAACCTTTCACTACAATTAGATTTAAATGCTTGGATTAAATCAATAGAGCAGTGCATCTTAGAGCTCCAACCTACCTAAAACCTACTCTTAAAAGCCCAAACACCAGAGGAGATGGCTTGTGCCTACACAACACAGCCTCTTTGTAAATCCTACTACAATTGTTTTCTGCAGACTGACACAAATTGTTATATGCAAACGGACTAGGGAATTTTATTTGGTCCTCATTATGAGGACACAGAAAATTCACATATGATAGGCACTGCTTTATTGCTGTGTGCCTTTCTCTTAATGGTATGGTCAGACCCTGGGCCACCAGAATAATATGGCAGGAGATCAACAAATTTTGTGGCAGGGTTGACTAAACTATGCAGCAAGAAAAGGCAAATTATGAGGCATATTACGACACACTGTTTGATTGTTTTGCTTCATTATTTTGTCATTTTTACACATGGTAATACTGTACAGACACATTTTCCTGTCATTAGTACCAGTTTAACAACCAAATGCAGCAATAGGCAACTGAAATATGACCAGTTAACCTGTGCGAAGTAACTTCCACTGCGCACTAACAGATATCGCCACGTTTTTGGTAACAGCGTAACCATGTGCTTTTTAAAGGGGCAGGCTGACAGGTATTGAGCGCAGCATTGGTTCTAAATTTCCCAGAGTACATCCTAAATCCTTCCATAGTGGAGAATGTTAAAAAACTCTTGGTGGACCCTACTGCATGAATAACTTGTAGTTCATATTGCATAAATAAATGCAGTTACAATCCGTGTTTCAATGCACTTCTGCCACTTATTGCTCCCCATTGCTGCAAAAATTCACGTTACTCTCCAAGCGTTTAAAATTTGCAGGAGGTGGTAGCAAACCCCTCTTGCATGCCCTTGCCCGCCTTCACCTTCCAGACTCTCAGGAAAATCCTCTCACGTCGTGTGGGCAGGCGGATCATGCTCCCTGATTATCACAACAGCACAAACCCCCTTAATTGGAAGCCCCCAACCCTGGTAGGGCGGATTTGGTGGTACGGGAATGGAGCATCCCATCAAGCAATGCTATCGAACAATGCCAAAGAAAGAAAAGAGAAGCCCAAGCCCAATTTCAAGCAGCCTGGTAATTTAATTCAATGTAAGCAGCAACAAGCTCTCAATGTTTCTACTGACGTGTTTTAGCTTCATAAAACCTTGATCACAGATAGGCAGTCCTTATATAACAGTGTGACCTTGTGGTTTTTAAAGGGGCAGGCTGATATGTATTGAGTGCAGCATAGGTCCTAAATATCCCAGAGTACATCCTAAATACTTCCATAGTGGAGAATGTTAAAAAATCTTGGTGGATCCTACTGCATGAATAACTTGTAATTCATATTGCCCAAATAAATCCAGTCACAATCCGTGTTTCAATGCACTTCGGCCACTTTTTGCTTGCTGTTTCTGCCAAAATTACTGTCCAACCATTTCACTTCTGCAGGAAGTGGTAGCGAACCCCTCTTGCACACCCTTGCCCGCCTTCACCTTCCAGACTCTTAGGAAAAGTCTCTCAATTCGTGTTGGCGGGTGGGTCATGCTCCCTGATTATCACAGCAGCACAGACCTCCATAATTGGGAGCCCCCAACTCTGGCAGGATGGCTTCAGCAGTAAGGGAATGGAGCATCCTGTCAAGCAATGCCATTGTACAATGCCGAAGAAAGAAAAGAGAAGCCGAAGCCCAATTTCAAGCAGCCTGGTAATTTAACTCAATGCAAGCAGCAACAAGCTCTCAATGTCTCTTCTGACATTGAGAGCTTCTCTTTTTTTCGTTTGTTTTAAACTAAGCAGAGCTAACTGTAACTTGCGCCCCTGCCATGCACTGCTTATGACCTTACATATTACATCACTCATGACATGTTATATGACATCACTGATGACATCTCAAATGACATCATTGATGACATCACTGATGACATCACTGATGGCATCATACAATGAGTGTGAAAGTTTATTTTATACTTTACATAGTGGTGGGTAACTACCATATTACTTCTCTGCCTACTTTTGTGCTGCTTGTGTCCAGCTAATGGGTGTAGGTGTTTACAAAACACATGTGCTACTAATGCATCATAGGTGTGTGGAAGTAATGAACAGGATATAAATCTTTGTATTGACGATTAACTCTGTGTGGAGATGACAGGTGATGACTTGTGTCCAGTATGTTCCAAACAAGATGTTTGGTTCTGTAGAAAAAGTTTCCAACAGGGAAAGATTCTACATTTTATATACTAAGTATTGTAAGCAGCCTTGAGTCATTAGAATGAATCGTCTCAGCATGACAATTTCTACATAACATAGAAGAGTGTGTGCACCAGGTACTAACCTATGTACATGGGCTTCTTTTGCTTCAGAAGTTGGGTTATCTGTAAAGTTTTCACCACAGTATGAAGGCTTCAGGCAGTATAATCTTTGCACCATCAGACCTTTGTTATTTTAAGGAAATACTGTCTTTTTTGACAAGTGTTGCACAGTGTACACTGTTCTCAGTAGAATACTCTGTGATGTAATTCTCATTAGAGTTTCACTGTCTGCAAACAGTGTAATACAAAGTAAACACTCTCCATAGAGTAAACCCTGTCTACAATTCCCACTTTTCTACTCATATCAACATAATTTCCCAATGTAGGTTTGGTGACTGAGAGGGGTTTTATACAGATAAAAGCTTTCTATAGTAAGGCATTCATTTTGGTACAGACTTGAGTAATTTGAGGAACGTGGCTTTCTCTGAACAGTGGTATAAAGCTTGAACACCTTGTGCAATGAGCTTTTCCCATATATCTGTGGTTGATTGTTAATGGGAACTGGGCTATCCATGAAGTGCATAGTATAGGGTCAATGTTGCACATAACCCATGCTTGCTACACTCAAGAGAGTTGTATCTATGATGGAATTAATGATGCTATTTTGTACTTAGTTTCAGGCCTCAAATGCTATTCTAGGTTATACAGTAATGTGGGCAAAAGAAGCTTGGATGATGTAATCAGTGATGTAATCAATGATGTCATTTGAGATGTCATCAGTGAAGTCATAAATGATGTCATAGAGCATGTCACCAATGACATAATATGTGAGGTCATAAGCATTGCATGGCGGGGAGCACATTATAGTTAGCTCTACTAACTATAACTTGTGAATTTCTATGTTTTTTTTGTCCAAAACGTGAATATTGTCACTGATATATTCACCTACCTTTAACAATGCGTTGACCTTGGTTTTTTTCAGTGAATTTCTAAGGTATTTTTAAACAAAAACAGATCTTTTTATCACACCTAACTATAATGTTACTTTAACCTTTGGCTTTTTCAGTGAATTTCTAGGGTTTTTAAAAACAGAAATCAGATCTTATTATCACACCTAACTATAATGTCACTTTAACATTAGTTTTTTTCAGTGAATTTCTTTGTTTTTTTAACGTAAAGTAAAAGGTCCATTGCCTTGCAAGTCCCCCACCACCAGTACGGTCCTTTGGTAAAACTTCTCTTCATTTTAGCATAAGCGAAGTGTGGTACGTGCATGCTGTGATACAGAGACACATTCTAGTTGCATCAAAGCTGTTTTCGATTGTATTGTTTTTTGTTGCATAGGAAAATCCTTTGAGTCAAGCTTTCCATCTTACATGCCTGCCTCAGAGTTTTTTTTCCTATAGAAAAAATTTCCAAGAGATCTCAAGCAAATGAATTTCTGCTTGTTTGGACAGGTTCTGATGTTGATATTTTTACCTGCTAGTCAGATTGAAGATTAAACGATCTATTCTGATGTTTCATCAAACAACCCTAAAAAATCTTTTTAAAAGATTGTGTCTGGGTCAGAAATACTTGTATTCAGTTGAAGTTCCTGCTACCTATTTAAAAAAGGAGCCTACTACCTCAAATAAACATTTACAATATTATCAAACAATCAGAACTCTTCCATGGGAGTGTATATGCTCTTGTGTGACTCTCTTGAGATCTTATACCAAAGAATTCTGTGTTAGGATGTTCTAAAGGTAAAATATTTATATATTTTTTATGTTTCAACAAATGTTTTAGGGCTAGCAGTTCGTTAAAATTAATTTATTTTCAAAATGTTACTTTCTTTTTAATACACGATCCCATGAGAGTCTCGCAAGAGAAAGTGACAGAATCCCCCAAATGGAGTACGAGGGGGTGGAACTTCCTTTTTTTGGACTCTTGCGAACTACCCGCAAGAGCGCCTTTTGTAATCAAATCTCATGTTACTACAGCAAACGTATATTAAATATGATGCCTGTAGGACTTGGCCTTTTTGGCTAAAGTTCCCTAAAACTTTTTGCTTTCCCCCTAGACCGTTTTCCTGACATAGAGTTGCCAATTTAGATGCTTTGGGTACTTTGCCACTGCTAATCAGTGTCAAAGTACAAAGGTTCCCTGTGTAAAGTGTAATGGTAATTGGTTGGCCATGATTGGTATGTTGCCTTACTAGTAAAGTCCCTAGTGATGTGCACTGTGTGTACCAGGGCTAGTAATGCAAAGGTGCGCGGAGAAGGGAACTCAGGCCTGCAGTGTAGGGCCTGCGCGCAGTTTGCTAAGTTAGCATGTTGTCCTGACAAGTGCAACCACTTGTCAGGCCTTACTTTCCCTTTTGCGTACACAGTGGGCACCCCTGTGGTAGGTCCCAGGTAACCCCTGGGCAGGGTGCCGTGTAAGTAAAAGGCAGGACACATACTGAGGTGTGTGTTATGTCCTGGCAGTGAAAAACCCTCCATTTCGTTTTTCACTGGTGAAAGGCCATTCTGCCCATAGGACAGAATGGGGGAGGCTGGGTATTGTGTTTGTTAGCCTAGTTTCCCATAAGTTTAAAATGGAGAGGTGAAGTTTGGTATGTATGAACTCACAGCGTCATAACAGATCTTTCTATGAAAGTGGTTTTGTCACTGTGTGTTCAGAAGCCGCTCTTTTAGAAAGTGGCTGAGTTTGTGCTTTAAGCATTTCTGTGTGTCTCTGCTGAATGTGGATTAACTGTCTGGATCTGAGAGGGGAGGGGGTGAGATGGCACCAGGCTGACCTGCATCTGGAGAGTATGCGAGGAGAAACCCCGGGAGGTGAAGAGGCCTGGGTTGCGGCTATAAAACAATTGACCCATCTCCTGCTGAGTGATTAAGGATCCAGACCCCCAGTATCAAAGGGAGAAAGGTGACACTGGGAGGGAGACACCCAGAACTGATCTAGGCAGGGGTCAGGGACCCCTGAGCACAACGAACTTCAAAGACATTTAGGGATATAACTATGAGAGCTGAAGCCCCTGAACGTTGGAATAGAAATGGATTGAGACTGAAAAGGCTTGGACCCATTTCGTGGTCAAGAGGAACCTCTGCTAAGGAAGGAACAACTGAAGAGACTGCTGGGGAGGACCAATCCTTGCTTCGTGATCTGGGGCTGGTCTTCAGTTTGCTGTTTTAACCAAGGAAGAGGCTGTTGGGACTGTGCTGTGTGCGCTGGGTCCCCCTGCTTGAAGAAGACTGTGCTTTGTGCTGTGTCTTGTATCCCCAAGGGCCCGAGGTGAGCTGGCTCCCTGTTTGGAAACACAGGAACATAAAAGTTTCCGGAGAAGTTTCAAGCGACGCAGTGGGCGCGTGTTGTGGCAGCTTAAGACCCTCGGAAGGTGTGCCCTGTGATCTTGGACACACGGAGGAGAAGTGAGACTCGGACGCGCTGGGTGCGTGTCGTGGTGCACAGGAGGCGTTGATGAGGAGCGCCTGGTGAATGTGTGCATCGGAGGTGAAGTGAGACTCGGACGCGCAGGGTGCGTGTCGTGGTGCACCGCAGGCGCTGGTGAAGAGCGCCTGGTCAGCGGGTGCATCGGAGGTGAAGAGAGTCTCGGACGCGCAGGGTGCGTGTCGTGGTGCACTGGAGGCGTTGGCGAGAGGCGCCTGGGCAACGCGTGCATCGGAAGTGGAGTGAGTCTCGGATGCGCAGAGTGCGTGTCAGGTGCACCGGAGGCGTTGGTGAAGAGCGCCTGGTGATCGAGTGCACCGGAGGAGAAGTGAGGCTCGGACACGGTGAACGTGTCGAGGTGCGACCGAAGGCGTTGGTGAAGAGCGCCTGGATATCGGGGCACCGGAATTGGAGTAAGTCTCAGTGAAGCAGTGTGCGTGCTTTGGTGCAACCTGGGACTGTGGAGGTGATCGGCTGATCATCGTGTGCACCAGAAGAAAGTGAGTCTCTGCAGCATGGTGTGCGTGTCTCGGTGCCAACTGAGACCGCAGGAAGGAGTGCCTGGCGAACGTGCACTCGGAGGCGACGTGAAGTCTCATCAGCGTTGTGTGTGTGGCTTTGTGCCAGAAGAGACCCGGAGGGTGCTGTGGTGAAGGTGCACCCGGAGTAACGTAATCTCAGGGGCCCTGCGGCCGCCTGAGACCTTCCTAACAGTCGCGGCCCGGACCGGCAGCCCCGGAGGAGCTGAGCTGCCAGGCCGAGCCGCTGAGGCCCATTGAGAAAGTTCTGCACGGAAGGCCTAGTTCATTGAAGGAGGAGAGAAGAGTGGGGTTGCGCCCCCCAGGTAACGTGGATCACTGCCTGGGCGGGGTGCGGGCTCGGAGGGACACTCTCTTGGCCTCTCAGTCCTTCTGGCGACGTGAGCCTTTGCTTCGGCTCAGATTGGGGGCCCGTATTGACCAAAGGAGTGGCGGTACTGGTGCCGGACTGTCTTATGACGCCTGACATTATTTCTGCCTAACGAAGTACACGATTGTAGCGCTACGCATTGCATTATTTCTCCCTTGCAAAGTACAGGATTGTAGCGGCCCGCATTGCATTATTTCGTCATTGCAAAGTACATGATTGTAGCTACGCATTGCAGTATTCCTTGATTGCAAAGTACATGATTGTGGCGGCGCGCATTGCATTATCTCTTCATTGCAAAGTACGTGATTGGTGTGTGATGCATTGCATTATTCCTTCATTGCGCAGTACATGATTGTCGCGGTACGCATTGCATTATTTCTCCCATTGCAGGTACCGGGGTGTATCGTTACGCATTGTATTATTTCTCCTGTGCCCAGCACAGGATTGTATCGTTACGCAGCGCACTATTGTTTGTCTATTGCAACGTGTGTGATTCTAGCATTATGACCAGCATAGCATTTTGAAAGCGGTGGTTGGGATTTGAACCTACCAGCCAGCCGGAACGAATATTACCCTTTATTATATGTTGGCTTTTGTATTGTGTGGTCTGATCGTATATCTTTCTATATAAAGTTTATACTCGTTTTTATCAAACTCGTGTGGAGTCCATTTGTGGTGTCACCAGGGGGTTGCTGTGGGTGTGGTTGCACATACTGTACACTCGTGCCTTGGAGATAGGCCTGGCTGCTCGTGCCAAGCTACTAAGGGGGTGAGCAGGGCTATCTCAAACGGTGTCCTTACTTGGCCTAACGTTGAGTGGGGAGTCCCGGGTCTCGCATTTGTGACAGTGTCGCCTGACTGGGACTCCGGCTTCCAACAATGCCATTATGATATACTTAAAAAGCATAAGAAATGGCCAAGACATAATTAGAACTAAATACTGCTAATTTAATATATTTTTACAATCTCACAAGAGTCTCTCAAGTAAACCACAAGGGGACTGTTAGAACAGGCATTGACACACCCAACAAACACTTTTGATTGGTTAATATCAATGTCATTCTTTGTAATAGGAAGTTCCCACCCTGGTTTCATCATTTGGAAAGAGGAGCTGTAGAGAGGACAGTCTACTTGTTGGACCAGAGAGAAGTTTTTTTCTATACATCTAATAACACAAAAGATGTCTAATTCAGAGTCAGCTGAAGATGTGCCTGAGGAGGTTGCAGGATCAAGCACCTCACAGAGACAGAAACCAAGCAAGGATTTCCTCCTTGTGGCCAGAAAAAAAGCCTTGGCCTCAATTTCGACATGTAAACTATGTCACCAGGAATTCTCATGGGGAACCAAGAAGCAGTACAGCTAAGGGACCACCGGCATGTTGTGCCATATGCACTCTATGCATTCCATCCACTTAGCTTGAGCTGAACTACAGAGGGCACAAGCTGCAACAACACCTCAGCCAGGGGAAACTGCTCCACCTCAGGTGCAATCACAAGAGTCAGACTGCAATGCAGCTGGCTTACATAAAGTGCTGTACTGCAGCATTTGCAAAAAAATAATTTTTGCCTCAGAGCTCATCATGGCAGCTCAAGATAAGCTTGTGGAAGAACACTATTGTGCTCCTCAGCCCAAGTTTTTTATCTTCCAAGTTAACACTCACTACTTTTTCCGATTTTGCACCTTCTCAATTTATTATCTATAATAACAAAATATAAAAAAAACAAATAAAACAAAAAGGCTCTTTTCAGATCTACCCTATACTGTCATTATCTGCTGTATTTGTATTATAAGTTCTCCTTTCTTTTTAAAAAAAAAAAAAAAACTCCTGCAAAAGTCCCACAGGAACTCGAGGACCTAATTAACCTAACACAAAACACAAACAACATTAATTTTTGTCTTTATTTTTAACAGAATAAGTGGCTTCGAAAAGAGCCTTTTTTGTTCTTTGTAACAATTTTGTTTTTTGGGGTGTTTTGTTTTAAAACTGGAAAACAGAAGTAAGGACATTTCAGAAAAAAGAGGTATAGGGAAATGGTAGAAAAACTATGACCCAAAAATGAAATTTGTGCTCTTCTGCCAGCTTATCACTGGCTGCTGCATTTGCTACTGTAGATACAATAATTGACTTGCAGAGGCAACAGAATAGTGCCTTATTTAAGTGGGCTGGGTTGTTACTAGCCTTGCTTGCCACAACCTGAAATGGTGCTGGCTGGCTTGATTGAAGAGACATGGAGGCACCTAATGAGGCATCTAGCTGTGCACTCCTCTGCATCTCTCCATGAGCTAGACGCTGGGAATGCATTGCCTTTAGGTGGTGCAACATTCCTGTTGTCCCCACATTGTATTGTTTTCTTGTGCCCCTACTGAACTTCTTATGGCATAGTTTGATTTAACATGATTGGCAGACACCTTTTTCCCACCAGGTGCCATCTCAAAGAATTGCCATGCAATAAACTCCTTGGGCGGCTTAGGAAGTTGTGATGGTCCAGTTTCTCTCAGCTCAACACCATCAGATGAAGACATCTTGTCAGTAATCTGAAGAAAAATAGAAGACAAGTTCCTCATGGGGTACTTAAGATGTTTCCAGATCAAACAGCTGCTCTTAGATGAGAAAAGGAGGGTGATCACTTCCTTCAATAATTCTTGGCATCAGTGTTAACCAAAAAATCTTTTTTCTTGGGTTTGAGATACTCATGAGATTTTACACTCATCAATTTAGTTTTATAGTGTTATATAGAAAGGTTATTCATTAGTTCTATGTGTATTTAATACAAATAGTGAAAAAGGGTGTCATTGATCTATCTATATTTATTTTCATTATTTTCATTTTTGTAATTAATGACTCTCGCAAGAGGCTTGTGAGAGCCAGGTGCACAATCCCCTGTGTGCTGTCTGTGGGGGCAGACATTTCTGTTCCACTCTCTGAGATGGCTCGCAAGACCGCACTTTGGAAAAAAAAAATTACTAGTATGTAAGAGAAATGCTGATGGAAGTCAGATCCTAGTGGTTAGCTGAACCAGACATAAAGTAACTATACATGACAATTTTTCAACCCTACAATAACTTTTTGGTTATTTTTTGCGATCCCGCTTGACTCCCGCGAGAGGACCACGAGAGCATAAACACACCCTTCAAAAAGATTTGATTG
The DNA here is from genome assembly GCA_963921515.1 of Calotriton arnoldi. NCBI lineage: Eukaryota > Metazoa > Chordata > Amphibia > Caudata > Salamandridae > Calotriton > Calotriton arnoldi. The sequence continues at coordinate 1,020,987 of CAWUFW010000794.1, forward strand.
GTTAATATCAATGTCATCTTACAAAGAGGAAGTATTCACCATAATTTCCCTTTATGGAAAAGATTTTAGAAGGTGTATGATTGGTTTGTACTGTCAATCTCCTTCTTCATTTCTCACTCTGTGTGCAGGTGGTTAGCCATGTCTTCTTCATCAGACTGTGATCAGGAGGCAGGATCTCAAACTTCTTCTGAGCGTCCTAAACTCACAAAGGAATCTCTTGTGTGGGAATTTGTTTCTATCCCTGAGGGTGCCAAAACGTTTCACCTAAAGAAGTTACCTGTAAATTTTGCCAAAATGAATTCTCACATGGTACAAAAAACAATATTCTTTCACGGGCATGTGGCGTCACATGCAGTCAAAGCATGCAACAAGGCTTGCAAGAACTCAGATTAGGAAATCTTCAGAGGCATCCTCTGATACAGCTGCAATTTCACCAGTTTAAGCTGGGATTTCTGTACCTCCACAGGTGCAGGTTAGAGAGAGAGAGATTGCAAACTAGCAGATTCTAATAAAATTCTATATTGTGAGCTCTGTGGCACTATTATATTTGCTTCTGAACTTAGCAGCAGTGTGAGGGATAGCCTTGTTACTGCCCATAAATGCCCCACAAAAAATAATTTTCTCTCCATTTTGGTTTTTGTCCAAGTCTTCACTGCATCCCACCCCTCAAATGTTTTTGATGTAAGACATGGTTATTTTTCCCATTACAAAAAAGTACAGCTTTTTGTAAAATCATAAAAAAGTGATAAAAATAAAAAAGCTACCCTGTATGATCATTTTCTGACAGTTTATTACATCTACTGTTTTTTTTGTTTTTGTTTGGAAGTTGCACTCCTGCTGGACTCCTGCAGGAAAAAGTCAACATAAATATCACATTCCACTGCCTACCATTCACCCCCAGACTGATTGTCAACTTTAACAGGATGTGCTGAGGGTCTGCTCTCTCCTTTGAGACATTTCTTTTGGAGGAGGTATGTGTATAGTAGCATATACAGAGAGGAACTGTCCTCTCTACGAACAGTTGCCCAAATAGTAAGATATGTGTGTAGCAAGATTTTGGGAGTCTGCCTTCTTCAGTAACACTTTTCTGCAAGATACAGTTTCTTGTTACTACAGTGTGCGTAGTAGAGTGTGGACAATGAAAGATAGTGACATTGCTACTTCTCTTTTTTGTGTAGTACACTATGTAATAGGATTAGTCTCTTTGCTGATACCTGTCTCTTTGACTACAGGTATATAGTAAAGTATGTGAGGGGAGTAGCTTTTCTGCTTTGATCTGTGGGTTTGCAGTTGAATGTATGTAGTATGTTGTGCTGAAGGACAGTCATCTCCTGTGACACTTCTATTTTGAAAGAGAAGTGTGTGCAGTAGTGTGTGGGTACAGATGTGAGATTCAGCTGACAGGTCTATCTTCAGTGACATATGTCCACAGATGGGTGTAGAAAGAGGGTGCCTTCTTAAATTACACGTCTCCTCATAGTTATAGGTGTATGTAGTAGGGAACAGAAACACATCTCTTGTAAGACTCCTCCCCAATGTCATGGGTTTGGATAACACAGTTTAGGGACAGACTACAATCCATTCTGAAACTTGTACCCTGGGTAACAGGTGTGTGTAATACAGTGTCAAAAGACATGAACATGTGTATTGAGTCCCCTCTACAACATGACAGATGACTGTAGAGGTATGTGTGCACACACTATCCTCTTCTTTGGAACTTGTGCCCCAGAATAATAGCTTTTTGTAGTAGATCGAGCAGAAACACTGGCCTCTTTCCTCCGACATCTCTTTTAAACAATGTGTGTGCCTAGCAACACCTAGAGATGGACTGTACTTTCAGCTGAGACTTCTGTCTAGGGAGGCAATTGTGTGTAGTAGAATGTTTTGAGATAGTGGCATGTCCGTTTTAACATGTCTCCAGGGTGTGGATGTTTGTAGAATGGTGTGGTAAGGGTAGGACTTTTTGCTGACATCTCTGACTATAATAACAAACGTGCGAAGTAGGATCTGGGGAAAGAGTCCACTCTTCACTAACACCTCTCTCCAGGGTGACATGCATGCATAGGAGGGTATGGGGAGTTATTAGCCTCTCTGTTGACATATTTCCCCAGGGTGAAAAGCATATGTAGTACAGTGTAGGAAGTAACATGCCTCTTTGCTGAGATCTCTATCAAGGGTGACAAGTGTGTTTACTAGATTGTGGTAGGCAGTGGTAAAGGAGTATTCTCTCTGCTGACACATCTATTTTGCATAATGTATATATACAGTAGCATATAGAGAAAGATTCTTCTGTCCTCTAGCACGTCTCCAAACAGTGATAGAAGTTTGTAGTAAGTGTTAGGACATAGTGTCTTCTTTGATGTTACTTTTCATGAGCCTAAGAAGAGAACGTACTAAAGTGTGTTTTGAAGGACTAATAATACTAATATAACTCTGCTAAGAGGGTGCCACAGAGTAAAAAATGTATGTTGTAGGATATGAAAAACAGTTGGTCTCACTACTTTCAAATCTCTCCAGAGCATGGGCTTTCTGTAGTATGCTCTAAAGAGGAAGTGACCTATCCTCTAAGATACTTCACAAGCTAACAGGAATGCATCACATCATGTAGGGAGAGGCACGCATTTGTAGCAACAACTCTGTCTTAAATAACAAATGTGTATAGTAGAGTGTGATGAGGGACTGGTGTATCAAGTTATATACTAGGGTGTGGGTACAGATTTCGTTCTCTGTTAAGATTTGTACATAGACTAATGGCTAGCTGTAATAGGCTATGAAAAGAGACTGATATCTCCAGTGAGACTTCTGTCTGCTATAACATCTTTGTGTTGCAGAGTACAGAGAAAGGATAGGCCTATGTGCTAAAACCTACTTTATTAACAAGAGGTGTGTCGAGTAGAGTGTATGGGAAGTGTAGCTTGTTTACTGAGATGTTTCTCTTCAACACCGGATAAACTTTGCTAGGTGTTGAGAAGGGCTGTCTTTTACACTGAAACTTCTCTTGTGTGTGAGATGTTTGCCTACTAGTCAGCAGGAGAAGACAGACTTCTTTAGAGGGCCATGGGTACAAATAATAGGCTGAGGAGACAAACGTACCTCTTTGATAAGACCTCTGTCCAGAATGAGACGTTTGTGTTGTACGAAGTAAAGAGGAAGTATCTTGTCTGCTTACATCTCTCCCCTGGGTGATAGGAATGTATAGTAGGGTATGGGTAGAGACTGCTCTGCTGACACCTCTACCCAGAGTGGTGGACATGTGCAATAGGGAGTCGGGAGGGAGAGGCCTGTACACAGACTCATAACCCCAGCATGACAGAAGTACACTATAATGCCTTAGAAGGAATTCCTTTCTTTTGAGACCTGTACCCAGAGTGAGAACTTTGTAGTAGAGAGTGGAAGAGACTGGCCCCTCTGCTGATATGTCTCTGTAGTGTGATAATTGCCCATAGCAGGATGTTGAGAGGCTCTGGTGTCTTTGTTAACAGTTCACTCCAGTGTGAAAACTGTTTGTAGTGTGGTGTAGAAAGAGAGTTGCATAATCAGTGTGCTTTGTAGTGTGTGAAATGAATAACTTCTCCACTGAGACCCCCTCTAGGGAGACAGTTGTATTTAATAAGGTGTGGGCAGTGACTGGCTTCTACACTGACATCTCAGCCCTAGTAAACGTGTGTATAGTAGGGTGTGTAAAGAGAGTACCCTTTCTGCTAATACATTTCTATTGTGGAACAGATTTCCAAAGTAGCCACTGTGAACATACTGGCCTATGTGCTGAGACGTTACCCATGATGTCAGGTGTATGTAGTAGTGTGTAGGCCAAGACTTACCTCCTCCTCAGACCTTCTCCTAAGTTGATGTGAGTGCACAGTAATGTGTAGGGAGAGAACACAATATTTTGCTGCTTCATGTTACCAGAGTGATGACCATGGTTAGTAGGATGTGAGGAGGAATTGGCCTCTCTATTCACATCTCTCCCTAGGATGGTGAGAGCATGTACTAGAGGGTGAGGACAGACTGGTTTCTTACATAAGACCTCCCTCTGAGATGATGTATGTGTGTAGTAGAGTATGGAGAGGTACTGACCTCTCTGCTGACACCTCATCCCAGGGTGACAGGTGTGTATAGTAGAGTTTAAGTAAGAACTGGCATTTCTGTGAAAAAGTCTCTTTTGGATGATGAATATACAGAGAACGGTGCAGGTCAGGACTGGCTTGTCTACTATGACCCCTCCCTTATATGATGGGTACACGTAGTCATTTTGTTAGAGATTTTGAAGTCTTGTGATACTTCTTTCCAGTGTGATGGTTGTGTGTGAGGAGAGAGTGGTCCTTCTTCTAAGACCTCTCCCCTGAGTAAAATGATGCTTAGCATAGTAGTAGTAGTAGTAAGACTGAGTAGAATAAGAGTTAATAATTGTCTCTTGGATGGGAAGTGTGGATGAGAAATATGTGTAGTAGTGTAGTTAAAGAAGTAGTCTATTCACTTACATCTCTTTTTTTACATTATGGATGTTTGTAATATAGAGTAGGGATGCACTGACCTCTCTACTGAAACTTCTCCTCAGAGAGAACACTGTTTGTAGTAGGTTGTACAAGGGAACTCACCTTTTTAGTAACAGTTCTGTCTTCGATGAAATGACTATAGTAGACTGTGGGAAGAAAAAACCTTGTGTACCGAGATATGTCACTACTGAAATACCTCAAGTTAGTACTATATTCATACACACTTATCTGTAGTGAAAGAGTCCTGCTTAGAATGATAGATTGCATCGACCAACTGAGACCTTCACATAGATATCCCTCATGGAAAATAAGTGTTGTGAATAGCATATCTAGAGGAACTATTGTCTATTGAATAATTTTACAAGACTAACAGACATCTGTAGTAAATCGTGGGCAAAGACTACCCTATTCAAGATTACCTACTATGTCTATTTAGTATTGTGTAGAAAAATACACAACTATACTCAGTCACCTCTTCTCAACTTGATGCTTATTTGCAGCAAAAAGCACGGAAAAGTAAAATTTTTAATGGAAACTGTCACTAGAGACATGGTATTCTCCTGTACAAAGATGAATGTATATATCAGATAATGAGAAGGCAGTGACATTTCCAGTAATTTCTCTTCCCAGCATAATCAATGTATGCATTAGAGTTTAGTTAGCAACTTCCATGTCTGCTGAAAATGTTCTGCTCAATTATGGATGTAATACAAGGATACAGCTAGACACTGACCTCTCTGTTTAAAGCTGTGCCCAGTATTATAGACATATGTAGTGGGTTGTGGAGAAAGACGGAGCTCTCAGTAACAGCTCCTCCCAAAGTAATGAGTGTGTGTAGTAGTGTATGATGAGGGAGTAATCTCTTTACAAAGACATCTTCTCAGGCTCGAACACATACATAATATAGTTTTATTAACAGTGACAGTAGAATATCAGTTAATAATGTTGTCTGGGATGAGAACTGTTTGTTTGAGAACTTTATGTAGTAGAATGTTATAAAGCAGTACACTATATATGAACAATTTTTTTTTGTTCATACATTTGAGTAATATAGTATGTAGAAAGTCTAGGGGTCAGATCTACGATGCTTTTTTCTGGTCACAAATGGCCCGATTCGCAGATTCGGACTGTTTGCGACCCCAAAACATATTTTTCTATGTACCAAACTCTATTTTGCGATTCGGTAACCTATTACTGAATCGCAAAATGGGTTTGCGATTCAGTATTAGGAAGAGGTGTGTCAAGGACGTCCCTTCCTAATAGTGACTCGCAGTGGTATGTGTGAATGTTTTGCAACCGATATGCAGTCGCAAAACATTTGCATTTTACCACCTTCTTCAAGTAGGTTATAACCCATTTGCAAATGGGAAGGAGTCCCAGGGGGACCCCTTCGCTTTTGTGAATGGTTGTAAAAACGTTTTTAACAGCAAGCAGTGGCCCCATAGACCACTGCCTACTCTTAAAAAATGAAAAGAAAACTTTTCATTTTTGTTTTTGAAACTCATCCCGTTTTCCTTTAAGAAAAACAGGCTGCATTTTTTTTATTGCTTTTTTAAAAAGAAATCAAACACATGCTGGTCTTCTAACCTCAGCAGGCCACCATCCCTGTGATTTTAGTGATTCCCAATGGGTCGCAAATTGCGACCTACCTCATGCAAATTAATGAGGTGGGTCAATTTGTGACCCACTGAGAATCGCAAACAGTGTAAAACACACTGTAGTACATCACTGTTTGAGATGACCTAATAGCGAATCGCAAAAATTCTCTATTAGGTAATTGCAAACACAAACCTATTTACATCTGGCCCTAGGTTCTCTGTTGAGTTTTCTCCTCAGGGTGTTGATGGTTTGCAGTAGGGTGTGGAGAAAGGCTAACATTTACTGTGACATTTGAATCCTGATAGAAAACAAGATAGCATATTTAGTTATTTTTACTCTGTTTATCTAATTGTTAAATTGCATTTGCACTAAATATATCCTGGTTTGTGTATATATATATATATGGACACAGACAACGAAGATGTCAGGCCAATGCAGGCAATACCATCTGTAGAAGACGAACTTCGTTTTTTACGCTGGGACCGAAATACCAATCTCAGACCACTGAGAGGCCAGGAAAGGACATTTCGGGGCGGGGGAAGAGGAAGAGTAAAAACAGGAGGTCAAGGCAAACAATCCGGCAACAACGAAGCCGACAAAGGATCAGGAAAGAAAACCAAATACATGAGGATGTGTTGGATATGAGCGTAGTGAATTTAACGGATCTTGAATTAAACACAGCAGAAATTATGGTACTGTCTCATGGTCTATCATTTTGCATTACTGAGAATATGGACTATGTCCAGACTCAGATAGACTGTTATAAATTCACTCGTAAATTGAGGTTGGCGAAACATTTTGTTAACAATACAGCATCTGGAACACAACAGAGTAATATTGGTGCAGACAATGACGATTTGCTGGTCTCTGATTTGAATGTTTTGAGGGATTTGGACAGCGTCTCTAGAGGAGATTGCACTGATGTCACTGATAATACACTGGTAAGAGAGTATGCTCTTAGGATACATGAAAAACCTAGTACACCTTTTAAACCCAGGTCCACGTTTTCTCCTTTGGTTCCAAGTGATTTCATAGATACATTTTCAGACCGGGTAATACAAGATATAAAAGAGTTGTACAGTAGTGTTGAATGTTATCCGGAGGACAATAGATCATCAATAGGATATAAAAGCCTGATGACTAAGTTACGACTCAGTCCTGATATAGTGGTAAGACAGGCCGATAAAGGAGGCAATATTGTGCTTTGGCAGCTCACCATGTATCAGGAAGAGGCTCTCAAACAGCTAAATGGCAATCTGTGTTATTCGAAGATAGATAAGGGCTGTTTGGATAATGTGACAATGGAATACCATGCAGATCTACTGAAATGGCAAATAGCAGGTCTTTTATCCCAAGCAGAATACAAGTTCCTCAAAATAGATGCTCCAGTCACTCCCATTTTGTATCTTATACCTAAGATTCATAAGAACATAAATATACCACCTGGCCGTCCTATAATCTCGGCCATGGGGAGTTTATTTGAGAACACCTCCAAATATTTGGATTATTTCCTCCAAGACTACGTGAAATTTTTTAGCTCCTATACGAGAGACACAGGAGATTTCCTTAAAAATATTTATGATGTAGAGTGGGACCAGGATCTCCTAATGATTACATTAGACGTGTCGTCTCTATATACGAGCATTTCCCACTTGGATGGTATGAATGCAATACAATACTTCTTAGGCTTGCGACCTTTGTCGCTGTAAAAACACACTGAAATGCTGATGTGCATGTTAGGATGGTGTTTGCGCAACAATATCTTTCTGTTCAGAACTATATCGGCAACTACGGGGTACCGCAATGTGCACCTGCTTCGCCCCCCGCTATGCAAATTTGCATATGGGCTGGTGGGAGGAGCAGGTGCTCGCCAATGAATACGCAAGAGAAATGTCTGAGAATGTGATGTGTGTGGTCACGCTACATTGACGATTTATTTGTCTTGTGGCGTGGAGCAAATCTTCAGCAGAAAGATTTGTTGAAAGTATAAACAACAATAAGTTAAATTTACAATTTACTGCATATCTCAATGATCAGGAAGTACAGTTTTTGGATTTATCTGTATACGTGGCAGATGGAAGGATACAAACTAAGACATTTAGAAAGAGTACAGCAGGAAATACTGTGCTTCATGCACAGAGCTTCCATCCCACGAAACTCAAAAACAGTATTCCCTATGCGGAAAATCTCAGAATGAGAAGAAATTCCAGTAATCCCCAACAGCTCTCTGAAGCCCAGTCAGCCCTAACACAGAGATTCAAAGCAAAGGGCTATAATATGGCCATTTTAGAAGAGGCGAAACGCAAGGCCAATCCGAAATCTAGGGCACAGTTGATTTTTTCCGAAAGAACGAAAGACAAAACACCAGATATAGCTGAACAGAGCAATTTTTAAACAACATTGGCATTTATTATGCACTGATCCTATCTTAGGACCCAAACTACATAAGAAAGCCCTCATTACATTTCGCAAGGCCAGATCGATGAGACAAGACCTGGTGATTAATTGTCCGGGCATAAAACAACAGGAGACTTGGCTTAGTGGGAGAAAAGGCTTTAGACGGTGCCACAAATGCAAAGCGTGCACCTATGGTATTAATATCACACAGGTACCTTTACCCTTTGGGGACAAAAAATGGAGGATCACGAAGCCACTTACATGTAGAAGTGAATATTCAATATACGTGTTAAGATGTAGTTGCCAAAAGCTGTACATTGGGAGCACCATACTTCGTGCACATCAACGAGTGTTGCAACACATTAGAGCCATTAGGAACAAGGATCAAACTTACCCAGTGGCGAGACATTTCAAATTGACCCATAATAGTAATCCCAATGATTAAGAATATTTTGTACTGGATCAAGTGCCAGTGAGGCTCCGAGGGGCCAATAGAGAAAGATATTTGAGGCAACTTGAATCCAGATACATAATACGGTTCAATTCGAGAATTCCAAATGGTATCAACACCGAGGAAGACATGCATATTAATTTGTAGAATGAGTCCCACTTTCCGATGTATGTAACTGTAGTAACAATGTATTTTAGAAGGCCAGACTCTACTAAGAATATGTACTCAATTTTACACATAATCTGAATACTCCCTATCTGATCCATATGATGATTTCTATACGTGACTCTTTTTTAATCCTGACGGTAATGTATTGGTTCTTGCATATGCACTTTAAAGGATAAGGATGTCGTGTTAGAAGTTGCGGATTTGCACATTTTCAGTTGTACTGTTGATGCGATTTTGCACATGCATTATATTGCAGACGCTGCTAAATAAGGATACTGAGCCATTTGGTGATGGACGTAATAAGAAAATGAATTTGATAAATAAGGCATTTGCCTGGAACCTTCGTTTGTTTTCTTTGAAAATTCTCCTCAGTTTAGCTTTTTGTGAATTTAATTGGTTGAAATGAAAAAGTTGATTAGGTATTAGTAAAATTCGTAAATGCCTTTTTTATATATGAGTGTGTATATATATGAAATAATTTTTCAGCAGCGTATGATGAGCAATATTGGAGTTTCATTGATCATTGATTGCACTGACACTTGTCACTTTATTTGTTTTGCTCCGTGCTCTTCTTATTAATGATAACTGAAAGATGTTAATGATTTGCATTATGCATGTTGCACTTTGATTCTTATGTATGGCACTGTCACTTTAGAAGTTTAAAAAAGTTTGAAAAAAATGGCAATTGCAATGACGTTAGGAAAATGTATAAAGTAATGAGGCAATGAAAGAGAAAACAGTTTGACGAAGATCGCAGCTGCGATCGAAACGAATTACCCGTGTAGCAAATAAACCGTCTTTTGAGAGCGAGCCCGAGCGTCCTGGTGCTTGTTCTAAATACGGGCAGGCGCGTTGAGGATATATATATATATATATATATATATATATATATATATATATATATATATATATATATATAATACTAACGGTGTGTATAGTCTGCAGAATGTATTATAGTGCAATCCATCATTGAACGGTGGGTAAAAATACATTAAGATTTGTAAAAGAAAAACATTTTTAATGTGTTTCAAACTAGCATTTTAAAGAACTGTTTTCTCCAAATTACAGGCAGAAACTAAAAATTGGAATTTTAATTTGCAATAGAACATGTCACTAAAATGATGCAAGATGTTTCTAAAATACACATTGATATTTAATGTATTTAATTGGAACTTCATTTTTTACTGTTAAAAAAGTTCAATCATTATGTAGTCGTTATCCTTGGTATGTCACATAATGACAATGAACATGGACTTTTACTCTTTTTGTCCATTTATATGTACTTAGAGTTTTGTAAATAATATTTTTCTCTAGAACTTTGGTTCCAGAAATATGAGAAAGGAGTTTGGAAGTTTATAGGGTAACTTTTGCTGTGCTGTAAGACAGAACATTTCATTCAGTCCAGCCACATGGATGTTTAAGGTATACAGTGTAGTGGCCAGAGTTGATTGACTATCCATGGTGAAAAAAAATGGCAACAGCAGCATATGCGTTCCTATAAAATGATTTCTGACCAGCTGTAAAGTTGGTGATATCAGTAATGATTTTTGTGCCATCTGCTCTACATCTTTGTAGCATGAGAATAAGATATTTTGAACTGTGTCTCACAACTAATGTAGACAGTAGTTCTGATGGGCAGTCTGGAACGCAGTTATTCTGCACAGCTTTAACAAAATGTTTTTCAAAAGCTGCTGATCTGCAATCTGGTACAATAAGGCACACATATCACTCTGAATCAATGCCTGTTCTGCCTGAATAGGAACAATTAACATACTCATGGTTCCTTGAATAGCATATCCTAATCAAGTCATTCATTGAAATTCCCTCATTTTCTAACACATTTAGCACTGCCATTAAACACTCCTGGGCATCCTGTTGTGCATTCAAAGTGAACTGTGAACCACCATTACAGTGGTCAACAATATCATGTCAACAATAAATACAGTTGAAGAACAGACATGTTTCTCAGTGTGTACTAAACTGAGCAGAGTTGTAAAAGCCTCACTAAAAGGTTTGTCTTTGTTTTGTTGAATGTTATCAGCCACAGTTTGTAGTTGATATAGAATATTAACTAATACATTAGAATAATATGAAACTCCTGAAGTGTTTGAAAATGGGAAACCTATTACATTATTGACTTCATTAGATTTTACCTTTTAGGAAGTCTTTGTAGATTCTTCACTTAGTTCAGAAACTTTTGAAAAATCTGCATCCACAGCAGTTGTTCACTTCCTATAACTTGCGTGCTTCTCACCAATGGGATATGAGTTGAGATGAAGAGCATACAGCCCTCTCAAATGATTGTATTCTGTCACTCATGATGAGTCAACATTGACTTTGCTTTCATCAAACTTATGAAGATACAATCCTGACAATGACCTAACCTGTGGTAGAGCGACATAACACATGCCTTCTTTGAAGACTGAGGGGCATATTTACCAGCCCCTATCGCCACAGGAACGTCACTTTTTGCGACGTTCCAGAGGCGATAGGGGCTTCGGCTTATTTCAAGGCAGCGTTAAGCCACTTAATGTAGCTTAACGCTGCCTTGTAAATAAGTTATAAACAAGGGTAAACCCAAAGAAGCCACTGGGACCTGGGTGAAAGACAGTACAGTAGAAGGTGGGTCCCAGTAGAACAATTCTAGAGAACACACACAGTTAAATACCAACAGGCATTTATTCACTTTGTACACAATAATTCTTTGTTCAATATTATTTAATCATATTGAACATCATAAGATGTTCACAGACCAGCAAATAATCTGGAAAAACGTACCACAAAAGTATACCCCTCGCAAAAGGGAAAAGAGGGGGGAGAAGGTTGTGTGCATCAAGTGAGGGTTGGAAAAGTGAAAGGAAAGGTAGTGACAATATATCCATCACACCATTATTTACAATAAAAACCGGCTTTTCTTAGCCGCACAGTTGAATGCTAACAAATGCATAGCCATTGTTTGGAATACACTGTCACAGTGAAGAAGCACTGTTGACCAAACTGGCACAAAACGGTGACACAGTCGACGTTTCGACCCCAAAAGAAAATAGGCTGCTTAGGTCCTTACACCGGGGTCTTCCTCAGGACTGGGGTGTGGGGAACCATGAGCCACCCTCAACTGGATGGTGGAGATACTGTAGGTGGGCCCATAGGCTCCAAAAGCAGAGAGCGGGACGATGGCACTTTGATTAATTGGTGTGGGTTCCTCCCTTCTACATATCACCTCTTGAATCAGAGAAGTTGAAAATTAATTAGCTTGGGCCCAGATTAACTCCAAGGTTCCAAAATGCTGTGAAGGAGAAACACAGTCACAACCTTTGTAGAGCCCCATGGGTGCTTTCAATCTTAGGCCTTTGAAGTGCGTCCGTCTCTGCCAAGGGATAAAAGCCCTTGGCAGAGACGTACGCACTTCAAAGGCCTAAGATTGAAAGCACCTGTGGAGTTCATCTGGGCCCAAGCTAATTAATTTTCAACTTCCCTGATTCAAGAGGTGATATGTAGAAGGGAGGAACCCACACCAATTAATTAAAGTGCCATCGTCCCGCTCTCTGCTTTTGGAGCCTACGGGCCCACCTACAGTATCTCCACCATCCAGTTGAGGGTGGCTTATGGTGCCCCACACCCCAGTCCTAAGGAAGACCCCGGTGTAAGGACCTAAGCAGCCTACTTTCTTTTGGGGTTGAAACGTCGACTGTGTCACCGACTTGCGCCAGTTTGGTCAACAGTGCTTCTTCACTGTGACAGTGTATTCCAAACAATGGCTATGCATTTGTTAGCATTCAACTGTGCGGCTAAGAAAAGTCGGTTTTTATTGTAAATAATGGTGTGATGGATATATTGTCACTACCTTTCCTTTCACTTTTCCAACCCTCACTTGATGCACACAACCTTCTCCCCCCTCTTTTCCCTTTTGCGTGGGGCACACTTTTGTGGTACGTTTTTCCAGATTATTTGCTGGTCTGTGAACATCTTATGATGTTCAATATGATTAAATAATATTGAACAAAGAATTATTGTGTACAAAGTGAATAAATGCCTGTTGGTATTTAACTGTGTGTGTTCTCTAGAATTGTTCTACTGGGACCCACCTTCTACTGTACTGCCTTGTAAATAAGGCCCCCTTTCACGCTATGCTTAGCGCGAAAGGGGTGGGCCGTGGGTGTTGCGGTGGACCGCCCACCCAAACACCCAAGGGTCACCTTCCTGAACATAAACAATCCAAGGCGTTTTGCTTTTTCCATGTGTGCTGCACAAGGCAGCACACATGAAAAAAGCAAAAACAAGGAGAAATAAAGTATTTCTCCTCGTTTCACCAAGTTAAGACCAGGTTTTCCTTGGTCTTAATTTTGTAGCTGCCTCCTATTTACGCTGCGCTTGTAAATAGGGGGCAGCATCAAAATCAATGGCTGTTAGCGTGAAAGGGGGCCTTATTTACAAGGCAGCGTTAAGCCACGTTAAGTGGCTTAAAGTTGCCTCGTAAATAAGGCGAATCCCCTCGGGAACATCACAAAAAGTGACGTTCCCATGGCAATATGGGGTTGTAAATATGCCCCTTAATCCTTGAGATTTGTGAATGGTGATAGCATAGGCCAAACATAGAGGAAACCATTGTCTCTCACATAGAGATCTTTTACTAATAGAAATGTAGCAGTGCACCTGCCAATTTTTTTGCCCGCTTCAATATGATCAAACTTAATCCTCGACGTTGAGAAATCATCGCTAAATTATTCTGCAATTTTTACATAAGTTTAGAGGTTTTTTTCAAAACCAGCAGTTTTTGAAACTGTTTTCTCTAGTGATTCCAGTTTCTTTACAACTAGTCGCCACAGTGGTAAGTTTAAACCTTGATGTTCCATTTTATCTTTACTATTAAGACTCACAACTACTTGGTTTTCCAAATTAAGCATTTCTAAGTTAAATTGAGCACACTCGTCCAATGTTGGCATGAGGCACAGAATCTGTTTGTGACTTTTCACCGGATGTTTCATTACTGAAGCAGGTGAGTAGGAACAGAGAGCTAACCATGTGAGAAGCAAGAGCTTTCTTTCTTATTTTTAAATAATCCCTGAACTATTGCGGAAAGCAAGATGGTGCTCATGTAACACGCCCTGCCACACCGTTCCATCCCCGCCTCGGTAGCTCGTCGATCGGCTACAATATCTAAACTATGCGAGGGGAAGCCTGTGTAGCAGTGGAGAGCCAGGAAAGTGAACATCACCATCAAGGAGACTTTCGATGAAACGGAAGCCACCAACGACTCAGGCGTAAGGACGGCTTTAATCAGAGGGCTAAATCCTACCTGGCCTCCGCTGTGGCTCCCGAACTGACAAGATACTTTACCCGCCTTGCGATCGAGCTGCTGTGGCATTAGAGAAGAGGTTCGCCTGAAGATATTATGGGGAGGGGAGCTAAATCGGGACCCACACCCTCCGTGACCTCCACGACTGGTGCAGCCAGGCGGGTTTCAACTGTGACTCTGCAAACACCAATTAACCGTGAGACCAACAATGAAACTAAAGGCGGCAGGAAGGGGGACCAATTGTCAGGGAAAGGAAAGCCTGAGCCTGAAGCCAGAAAGAAACAGACACATCGGCCGGCCTCGGGAGTCAATTTGACAGAGCCTGGAGGATCTCAACCCTTAATAGCTGACTTTTTTGGGGCTATTAGCACTAAAGGTCTAAAAGGAGAGGCCCCAACACCCAGCTCGGACATTACCAAGATTACTCCAACTGAAGCCACGGCGGCAATCCAGAGTAGCCTGACAAACAACACTTATGGTGAGCTAAATTACATTTAAATTCCCTCACCTCAGGTTAAGTTAGAGCCTTTAGAAGTTCTATTTGGGGGAGAGACTGTAAAACAAACAGAGATCAGACCAGTCTCCTCCAGTCTGGATGTTACTGGGGGATATGGGGTTGTTATAGCTGTACCCCCAGGGGATACCTGTTTCCCTCAGACCACTCGGGGTAAGTCACAGGGCGCAAAGCAAGAAGTAATGTTTTCACCAGAAATAATGGGCGATAAATTATTTTCATTGACAGATGAATCTGAATCATCAATTGCTGGTAACTTATCCTCAAATGATGTTGTCCTCTCAGACTCAAGCGGTAGTAGCTCATTGGAGGAATCAGTGCTACTAACTCAAAGAAAAAACAAAAAGAAATCCTCACTAAAAAATAAGGAAAAAAAGTGAGGACCTGACAAGGAGAATTGAGCCGAAGAGACACCCCAAACTTGAGATGGGACTACTCCGTCACGCAGTTGGCCTATCCAGATAGAGAGAAATCTGAGAAAGATCTGTTTGTGGAAGAACGGTCAGCGATAACAACTGGGGCAGTTGGGCCAGAGTTAAGCGATTCGGCAGAGCCCTCTCTTACTGTAATCTTTTCCTCCATCAAACAGATGCAGGAGGAAGCCAGAAGTGAAAGCCGTCTGGCCTGACAAGCATCAAAAAACCTACAGGGTGCGATAAGGAAGATGAGCAAGACATGTTCCGATAAGGCTGAACAGATAACAATGGTGGGAGCGCAGACAGAGAGCCTCGGAATGGAGGTTGTTGTCTTGAGAACACAAAAGGCATCTCAAGAACCCCTTCTGAATGATGTCATGTGGAAAATGGAAGACCAGGAAAGTAGGCAAAGAAGAAATAACCTGAGACTCCTGGAGATACCCGAAGGCACTGAAGAGGACAATGCCAGACTATTCATATAGAATCTTCTAAAGCGTGCCTTTCTAGATATGACAAATTGGTACTGAGATGCAGAAATTCAAAGAGTGCATCGCTTCCCCCTAATGCTAAAAAAAAGACATCCCAGTGATTCGGAAAGGCCATGAGCAATACTCGTATATTTCAGCAACTTCCTGTTAAGACAGCTTATTTATGATCAGGCTCGTCCAAATGCTAAAAAAGAACTTGAGGGGGTGTCTTTTTTTGCAAAGCCTGATGTTGCCCATGCTACAGTCGAGTGAAGATGGGGCCAACTGCAGAAATTTCAGAAACTGGGAGCTGAGGTATATTTGCAAAATCCTGTAAGACCGAAAGTTATTGTTAATGGGCGCACCCGCAGTTTTGTGTCTAAAATCCAGGCACAGTAGCATTTAAAAGAACTTTAGGGTGGTTCCACCACATGAGTAAGGATGTAAAGGGCAATAATAGGGTTAGAAATAGCAAAAGAATACGCACAATGACAAGGAAATGTAGCCGAAAATGAATGATGTTGGAAATCACTTAGGTGGGGGGAGCTAGGTACTGGGTTTGTTGCTACAAGCATCTATCATGCAGGCCAGGCCTGATTGCTCACATTTTGGGGGAGGTGGGAAGGGTGGGGTTAGGGGGTTGGTAGGGATGTTTTTTTTCTATTTTTGGGGGGGAGACGGGGAGCCCACATGTTTGCGTGACAAGATCATGCACTAAAGGACCTCTAAGTTGAAAGACGCAGGGCTTTGTGTCTCATTAGAGGTTGAAAATTGCAAGCAGGGTCTGGTATTTAAGATGGCTCAATGGTAGGGAAAGGAAAGTAGCGAATTGCCACAATTAATATCTGGGGGCTGAATGATGATAAGAAAAGATTGAGAGTGTCAATTCGTCTTCATACGCTGAATGCAGATATCATCTGTCTACAAGTGATGCATATTGAAGCGTCTCGGAGAGACGTATTAAACTGACTTGGATATAGATTGATTGTGGGTATCTCAAAAGGTGCCATGTCGAGAGTGTGGCAATCTTAGCCTAAAATAGCGGTATACAGTTCTCTCAAGTATGGGTAGATAAACACGGCAGATGGATAATCCGGAATACTAATCTACAAATGGATCTAAATTTACCCTGTGCTCTGTGTATGGAAGCATACTGGATGATAATTGTGTTTTTGACTGGTTATCCAATGAGTTGGCACTCCAGCCTTTACCAATTACACTATGTGGGGATTTGAACATTAATCTACCCAGTAATTGGATTATGGGAGGGCACCAAATCTATACAGGTCGGAAACCTAAAGTGTTTCAATTACTGAAAGGCATTTGTAGGTATCATGGTTTAGTTAATATGTGGTACAAGAAGAAACCTTTAGAGTACGGGTAAACATGCTACTCAGCACCGCATCAATCACATGCCCGTTTAGATTATTTTTTTGTGTTACCCCTATTCACACACAACTGTACAATTGAGCGATACCCCCGTTTTTTATCAGATCATAATCCCCTAGTATTAGAGGTCCAGGGAAATGAGTTTAAAACTAAGGCCTCATGGAGCTTTGAGTTGCCCCTGCTGGTAAATGAAGATTATTGTAGACACATGAGAAATTGGATTCCTACATTTTTCAAGGAGAATATAGGAAGCGCTCCAATTGGAGTGGTCTGGGACACACTGAATGCATGTATATGGGGCGAGACGTTACAGTTTTCTCTGAAGCAGGGGAAGGAGGAAAAATGGATTGCTCAAGATTAACAGGATGTTTTAGCTGAGGCAGAAGAAAACTTGGTTGCAGCAGTGCGACAGGGGGTAGAAGTGGGGGAGGCCCAACTAGAAGTAAAAGCTGCAAGGGCAGCATTAAATGAGATCTTCTCAACTAGGGCAGCAGATATGTTAACGGTATGGAGGGAAAAGACCCATGAGTGCAGCAAACAAGTAGTTCATCATATGGCTGTGAGACCAAGGCAGAAAAATATAGCTAATGAAGTGTGAGAAATTAAAGATCCATCTCATGGGTTAGTTTCCGACCCCATAAAGATTAGGGCCTCTTTTTGGACTTATTATCAACTTTTATACCCCGAAAGCACTAAAGGAGATACCTAGCAAATAAATGAATTCTTAAGGTCAGTGTCCTTAAATAAGCTGACCTTAGAAGAGAGAGAATCTTTAGCAAGGCCATCAAAATGGGACGAGATTTACCTCACCTTGAATAGCCTCCCTTTAGGAAAGGCTGCAGACTTTTATAGAATATTCGCCGGTCAACTTAAAGAATATATGACAACTTTATTTGATCAAATATACAGTGGAGCTCCCCCCCTTGGGTCCTGGTCTTCAGGTAAAACTGTTCTTTTTCCCAAAAAGAACAAACCTGTCGTGGAACTCAGGCATATCGCCCAATACCTTTAATCAAGGGAGACTCAAAAATCTATTCTAAAGTTTTAGCCACTCGACTAGCTCAGCTGATACCAAAGATAGTTTCTAATCAACAACATGTGTTCATTGCCGGGAGGTATAAAACAGATCACACCAGGAGATTTATCTCTTTTTGTGGTGGTGCAAGTGTCAGGGGATCATATGGCTCTGATTCTGCTTGATGCAGAGAAGGATTTCAATAGGGTCTCCTGGCACTACCTTTGGGCCACAGTGCAAACAATGGGTATCGGACCAGGGTTTATACAGGCATTAAAGGCTTTGTATTATAAACCTCTTGCCAACAGTTTTGTCTCAGGTGATCTAACTGAACGATTTGTGATCTCACAGGGGATGCTGCAAAGTTGCCCGGGCTCCCCACTTTTGTTTGCAATCTACATTGATCCGTTTATACGGAAATTAGAGAGTAATGCGGCATTCTACCGGTCATAGTGCATGGATATGAAACCAAGACCTTAGCATGTGCCGATGATATTGCTCTTGTGACCCCAAACCAGAAATAGCCCTTAAGATATTTGAGGAAAGAATTCAAATTTGGGGATATATCAGGATACTCGTTGAACAAGAACAAGATCCAAATTGTTACTAATGACAAGATATTAATGGCAGATAACCGAGTGGTTAAAAACGCAGTCTACTTGGGCGTCAGTATTACAGCTAATATTGATGAAATTATTAAAGAAAATCTGGACCCTCTTATTGGCAAGACCAAAAAGGAGCTTGCTAGATTAAGTAACTTACATCTCACATTAGTGGGTAGAAGTAATATAATCAAGATAATCTTCTTTCCCAAAATGTTATATTTCTTTATAGCTATTCCCCTAGAATTCTCTAATTATTGGTTAAAGAAATTTGATGATTATTCACAAGGTTTCTTTGGGCCTACTCAAAACCCAGAAGGGCATTGAAATACCTTTCCCTCCCAAAAGAGAGGGGTGGGTGGGTCTTGCCAAGTCTTAAACTGTATTATTGGGCCACTATGCTGCATGTAGTACCATTTTGTTACAGGAGAGACCCAGTAGCAAGGTCCAGGACTGTGTTCCCTCCTCGAATGAGCTTTTAAGTGGTGCAGAAGCGTGGGGATGTCTGTGGAGACAGCTCGAGCTTAGCTATTATAAAAGTGTGCACTTCAAGTGTCTTTTGGGAGCCTGTAAGTTTTGGGCATTTACTCGTAGATTGATGGGAATAGGGCTGAACTTCTATACACCTTTCTGGGATAATAAGAAAGTACCTGAGATCTTTAGGGATCTATATATACAAAAGTGGATTAAAGCTGGGTTCTACAGAATAGGCGTATTTTACTCTCCCATCAGTGTTGTAGTATTTGACGATCTTAAAAGAGAAATTAGTATTAGTTAAAGGGAATATTTTAAGTATCCTCAAATAAGAGACTATCTACAGCACGGGTACCGCCAGCGGCCCGGCAAGCCTTCCTTGGCGGCCCGCGGACCTTGCAGAGTGTCAGCAAACACCGCCGGTTGCAGCTGGGCGGACTCCGAGAGACTCTGCTCTATGGAGGCCGGGCGATTATTCCAGCGATAGTCAGAGTGGAGATGCAGGGGTGCTACGAAGAGGTGAAATACAACAAAGCCTCATTAACAAGTAAATGGTCTTTTAAAGACCTGTGAAGTACTCCGGGTGCGGCTGTGTGTGTGCCCGGGAAGCTGTCTCAGCCTGGGGCTGACACACAGGGACAGAGGGTGACAGAGGACAGCAGGTTGTGAGAGCCCGGTGAGGTGACGGAGGGCGCCAAAGAGGGGCTTTGATCTGACAGCTCGGGTGGGTTGAGAGTCAGAATTAAAGCCAGCGACAGATGTGACCCCAAGCCCAGTGGTGGGACACAAACCCTGTGAAGCAGCAAATTCAGAGAGAAAACGAGCTGGCTTTTACATTACACAGGGAGAGGGGGGAGTTGGGGGGGGCTGTCTCTGGGCTGGGGACGTGTAGACACAGTACGTGTGCACTGCCCGAGGCACAGAGACAGAGACAGATAGAGACAGAGACAGATAGAGATAGACAGAGACAGACAGAGACAGGGACAGACTGACAAATAGAGACAGAGACAGATAGAGGCAGAGACAGATAGAGGCAGAGAGAGACAGAGACAGATAGAGACATATAGAGACAGAGCCAGTTAGAGGCAGAGACAGATAGAGGCAGAGACAGATAGAGACAGGGGCAGACAGAGCTAGATAGAGGCAGAGACAGGGACAGACTGACAGAGGCAGAGACAGATAGAGGCAGAGACAGATAGAGGTAGAGACAGGCAGAGACAGACAGCGATAGAGACAGATAGAGAGACAGAGACAGAGAGACAGAGACAGAGAGAGAGAGACAGAGAGAGAGAGACAGAGATAGAGACAGAGATAGAGACAGAGATAGAGGCAGGGACAGATAGAGGCAGAGACAGACAGAGATAGAGACAGAGAGAGACAGGGACAGACAGAGACAGATAGAGGCAGAGACAGGGACAGGGGCAGACAGATAGAGGCAGAGACAGAGAGACGGAGAGGGAGACAGAGGGAGGGAGACAGAGACAGGGACAGACAGGGACAGCGACAGACAGAGACAGATAGAGGCAGAGACAGGGACAGGGACAGACAGAGGCAGGGACAGGGACAGACAGATAGAGGCAGAGACAGAGAGGCAGAGAGATGGAGATGGAGATGGAGAGGGAGACAGAGACAGAGAGGGAGAGGGAGACGGAGGGAGGGAGACAGAGGGAGGGAGACAGAGGGAGGGAGACAGAGGGTGACAGAGGGAGACAGAGAGAGAGGGAGATAGAGGGAGAGGGAGACAGAGAGAGGCAGAGGGAGACAGAGGGAGGAGTCAGGGGCAGACAGAGGGAGGGAGAGGGAGACACAGAGGGAGACAGACAGAGGGAGGGAGACAGAGGGAGGGAGACAGAGGGAGGGAGACAGAGGGAGGGAGACAAAGAGAGGGAGACAAAGGGAGGGAGATAGAGGGAGGGAGACAGAGGGAGGGAGACAGAGACAGATAGAGGGAGACAGACAGACAGATAGAGGGAGACAGAGAGAGGGAGACAGAGGGAGGGAGACAGAGGGAGGGAGACAGAGGGAGACAGAGAGAGGGAGACAGAGAGAGGGAGACAGAGGGTGACAGAGGGAGGGAGACAGAGGGTGACAGAGGGAGACAGAGAGAGAGGGAGACAGAGGGAGACAGAGAGAGAGGGAGACAGAGAGAGGGAGACAGAGAGAGGGAGACAGAGAGAGGGAGACAGAGGGAGGGAGACAGAGGGAGGGAGACAGAGGGAGACCGACAGAGAGACAGACTGAGACAGAGAGAGAGGGAGAGACAGAGAGAGGGAGACAGAGAGAGGGAGACAGAGAGAGGGAGACAGAGAGAGAGGGAGACAGAGAGAGGCAGAGGGAGACAGAGGGGGGAGTCAGGGGCAGACAGAGGGAGGGAGAGGGAGACACAGAGGGAGACAGACAGAGGGAGGGAGACAGAGGGAGGGAGACAGAGGGAGGGAGACAGAGGGAGGGAGACAGAGGGAGGGAGACAAAGAGAGGGAGACAAAGGGAGGGAGATAGAGGGAGGGAGACAGAGGGAGGGAGACAGAGACAGATAGAGGGAGACAGACAGACAGATAGAGGGAGACAGAGAGAGGGAGACAGAGGGAGGGAGACAGAGGGAGGGAGACAGAGGGAGACAGAGAGAGGGAGACAGAGGGAGGGAGACAGAGGGAGGGAGACGGAGGGAGGGAGACAGAGGGAGGGAGACAGAGGGAGGGAGACAGAGAGAGAGGGAGACAGAGGTAGGGAGACAGAGAGAGAGAGAGAGGGAGACAGAGGTAGGGAGACGGAGAGAGAGAGAGGGAGACAGAGGTAGGGAGACAGAGGAAGGGAGACAGAGGGAGATAGAGGGAGGGAGACAGAGGGAGGGAGACAGAGACAGACAGAGGGAGACAGACAGAGGGAGACAGAGGGAGACAGACTGAGAGAGACAGACTGAGACAGAGAGAGAGGGAGACAGAGAGAGAGGGAGACAGAGAGAGAGGGAGATAGAGAGAGGGAGACAGAGAGAGAGGGAGACAGAGGGAGGGAGACAGAGGGAGGCAGAGGGAGACAGAGGGAGGGAGTCAGGGGGAGACAGAGGGAGGGAGAGGGAGACAGACAGAGGGAGACAGACAGAGGGAGACAGAGGGAGGGAGACAGAGGGAGGGAGACAGAGGGAGGGAGACAGAGGGAGACAGACGGAGGGAGACAGACGGAGGGAGATAGAGGGAGGGAGACAAAGGGAGGGAGACAGAGACAGATAGAGGGAGACAGACAGAGACAGACAGAGGGAGACAGACAGAGACAGAGAGAGAGGAAGACAGAGAGAGAGGGAGACAGAGAGAGAGGGAGATAGAGAGAGGGAGACAGAGAGAGAGGGAGACAGAGGGAGGGAGACAGAGGGAGGCAGAGGGAGACAGAGGGAGGGAGTCAGGGGGAGACAGAGGGAGGGAGAGGGAGACAGACAGAGGGAGACAGACAGAGGGAGACAGACAGAGGGAGACAGAGGGAGGGAGACAGAGGGAGGGAGACAGAGGGAGGGAGACAGAGGGAGGGAGACAGAGGGAGACAGACGGAGGGAGACAGACGGAGGGAGATAGAGGGAGGGAGACAAAGGGAGGGAGACAGAGACAGATAGAGGGAGACAGACAGACAGATAGAGGGAGACAGAGAGAGGGAGACAGAGGAAGGGAGACAGAGGGAGGGAGACAGAGGGAGGGAGACAGAGGGAGACAGAGGGAGGGAGACAGAAGGAGGGAGACGGAGGGAGGGAGACAGAGGGAGGGAGACAGAGGGAGGGAGACAGAGAGAGAGGGAGACAGAGGTAGGGAGACAGAGAGAGAGAGAGGGAGACAGAGGTAGGGAGACGGAGAGAGAGAGAGAGGAGACAGAGGTAGGGAGACAGAGGAAGGGAGACAGAGGGAGATAGAGGGAGGGAGACAGAGGGAGGGAGACAGAGACAGACAGAGGGAGACAGACAGAGGGAGACAGAGGGAGACAGACTGAGAGAGACAGACTGAGACAGAGAGAGAGGGAGACAGAGAGAGAGGGAGACAGAGAGAGAGGGAGATAGAGAGAGGGAGACAGAGAGAGAGGGAGACAGAGGGAGGGAGACAGAGGGAGGCAGAGGGAGACAGAGGGAGGGAGTCAGGGGGAGACAGAGGGAGGGAGAGGGAGACAGACAGAGGGAGACAGAGGGAGGGAGACAGAGGGAGGGAGACAGAGGGAGACAGACGGAGGGAGACAGACGGAGGGAGGGAGACAAAGGGAGGGAGACAGAGACAGATAGAGGGAGACAGACAGAGACAGACAGAGGGAGACAGACAGAGACAGAGAGAGAGGGAGACAGAGAGAGAGGGAGACAGAGAGAGAGGGAGACAGAGGGAGGGAGACAGAGGGAGGGAGACAGAGGGAGAGAGAGAGAGAGAGAGGGAGACAGAGGGAGGGAGACAGAGGGAATGAGACAGATGGAGACAGAGGGAAGGAGACAGAGGGAGACAGAGAGAGGGAGACAGAGTGAGACAGAGGGAGACAGACAGAGGGAGGGAGACAGACAGAGGGAGACAGAGGGAGAGAGAGAGAGAGGGAGACAGAGGGAGGGAGACAGAGGGAGGGAGACAGAGGGAGACAGAGAGAGGGAGACAGAGGGCGACAGAGAGAGGGAGACAGAGGGAGACAGACAGAGGGAGGAGGGCGACAGAGGGAGGGAGGAGGGAGACAGAGGGAGGGAGACAGAGGGAGAGAGAGAGGGAGGGAGACAGAGAGAGAGAGGGAGACAGAGAGAGAGAGAGGGAGACAGAGTGAGTGAGACAGAGGGAGAGAAAGAGAGAGAGGGAGAGAGGAGAGAGAGAGAGGGAGAGAGAGAGAGAGATAGAGAGAGGGAGGGATAGAGAGAGCGAGAGAGGGAGGGAGAGAGAGAGAGAGAGAGAGAGAGAGAGAGATGTGTGTATGCCGGGTCTAGTGGCTCAGTGGACGAAGGCGTCCGCTGCAGGAGCCTGTGTTCAACCTCATGGTCACAGGTTTTTTTTGCTCTAGCCCCGCCCCCTCCCCCACTGACCCCGCCCCCACTGGTGCGGCCCTCGGCCACAAACCACACTGTAAATTTGGCCCCCGAGAGAAAGTTTGTGAGTACCCATGATCTACAGCATAAGGGGGTTAGTCCAGCAGGATTCTCTAGAAATGAACTGGTAGAGAAATTAATTGTGCAGAGTAGGTGCAGTATTGGGACATTATATCACCTACTTTGTCAGAAATGTCTGCAGTTGTTGATGCAAATGCATCAGTTTCCTTTTTAAAATTTTCAAAACTGTGTTTGTATGAGAAATTTCAGTGTTGGTCGTCATAAGCATCTCATTCTCTTCAGTTCGCCTTCAGACCCAAGATATGTCACCTGAATATCATCTATAACAGAACTCACTTGAAAATGACTACCTCTTAATAACATATCATTTAGTTTTTGAAGGTGAAGAGGTGGACTTTTCACAAAATACAATCTTACTACTAGATTATGCATTTTATTCTTGTGCACACACAGCATCCTTATGAGATAGAAAGTACTATCACAGAGCTGTTGTGATAAGCAAGCCAATGAATGTCCTTGAAGGTTTGTCAGTCTCCTAACTCGACAAGGATCAAAGCTTTGGAGTAGTATGATTTTTTATTTCACATTTCCTCTGCTGTACTTGTTTAAAAACACCCTAAGTTTGTCAATAGACTGCTGTCTTATGTTGCACACTTTCCTAAACTTCCACTCAAAAACTGGTTGTCAAGGACGTTGACCTAATACTTCATTGGTTATTTCTTCTTCTACAATTCTCAGCACAATTTTTTCTTTCTCAATTGGTCTACCTTCATTCATTTCAGATGCCTGAGCATCTCTGTCAATTTCAGACACTAACTTATTTTCCTGTAAATAACTTTCCTCATTAAAAATTCCTCACTACTGGAAGTGTGGTTCCACTCTCCGTCGAAAATAGTGCAAAAGTTGCTTTGCTAACTTGCACCTAATGAGAATTTTTTTAAGTGAATGAACCAGTTTATCTAAACATTGCATTCTGTTCAAAATGAGAATAAATAGCTTTCTCTTTAATACAATGGCCTTATCAACTAAACACACAGCAAACTCCCTCTGCTTTTCCAATGCTTTTCTACTTTCACTATCTTCATGCTCCTCATAATATTTGACACTACTCTTCTACGGAAGAACTTCTAGTGAAGTTCTTTACATTGTTCCTTCTTAAATCTGTCTGGTTGCTCTGTTCCTTTTCTGGTATTGTGATTTAAAAAAAAAAAAACAATACGAGTTTTTCTTTGCTGTTGACAGAGCTTCATTACTACTTAACCTGCAGAAGAAAGTTTACATGATATTATTTTGTTTTGTAAGAGACTGGGTTTTCTTACTTGATTTCGGTCTTTTTTTACCATCTCTTCCTTCATGTGGCTGTGTTCCATGTTTGGAGCCTTGTTTATAATAGCTTTGTTTTTTCTTCTTCCTTTTCTGCTCTTTCTCTGGTATCTTCAATTGACTCCAAGACCTACACAGAAAATAAAAGGCACAATAAAAATGTATGTTTCTCACAGAGTTATGACAAAAAAAATGTAATCTTGAATGGTTCAGCTTACTAAGCACACTCTTTTTAGTGACACTGTTGGACTTGGCTCTTTTTGGCCGGTTCACCCCTAAACTTTTTGCCTTGTCTGGAACCTGGTATTGGTGATTTTAGGCCTCTGGGCACTTTCGCACTGTGGTCCAGTGGAAAGTGCGTGCGCTCTCTGTGCACATTAAGTGAGATTGGCCTGCCCTCCCATAGGAATGCATTGGGGATAAGTGTATCAGTGGTAATTCCTGTTATGAGAGGCGCAGTATGGTCAAGTCTAGTATGTATGAATTTGTGAGAATAAATGCTGCGCAATGGTGTGCGCAGATTTATTGTGACTGGTGTAGAAATGCCACTTTTAGAAGTTGGCATTTATGTGTGCTCTGTGTCTGCCTGCCTGATGTGAATTGCATGTCTGGCTTGTGAGTGACAGGGGCTGGGAGGTGTGTGTGGCTCCAGGAGGGGCAGGGTGAGTCAGCACAGTGCTGAATAGAGAGATCTGCATGCAGATGGGAGGGAGGAGTTGCCCCTGGGACCTGAATAGGGCTGTGCCTTCCATCCACAATGCTGGCTCCGCCCCCTGTGGTGCGTCTAATCCCTGAGCCCCCACCTGACAAAGGAGAGAGGAGCTGAGCAAAACAAAGTGCTCCAAAGCTCCCCTAAACCAGTTCTCACTGGTATCCCCAAGCCCTGTGCTGTGACACAATGGGATTTTTTAATATAAATATAGGGGCTGTGACCCCATGAATGTTGTTCAGTCAGTTCTGGTGTGCTGTTCCTGCTGGTGCATGCTGCTGCTGGGCCCAGGGGGGGCTACCATGAGGGCTTGCCTCCCTGGGCCTGGCCTTGCCCCCTTGATGCCTAGAGGACTTTCTCCTGGGGACCCTTCTGCTTTTCTTGGCATCCTCCAGGACCCAGGACTTTGGCTGCATTCTTTTGCGCCCTGTGAGCGCTTGGCTTTTATTTTTGGGAGCCCTTTTGCTCTTTGGGGCTGAGGAGGAGCGAGGGCTACACAGCGCTGTGCTGCCCGTCCTTTTGGGGGGAATCCCGAGGTGAGGGATTCCCCCGTGATGCAGGAGCTGCGGGTGCCCACCCCGTTTTGTGTTTGGAATTGGGAGGGAGCCCACCCCTCATTGCCGCATCGACGAGTTTCCTAAGGAGAGCGGGTGCCCACCCCGCTCTCATGCCATTTTCGGCGGGTGTCCACCCCGTTTTTGCGTTATTTACGAGCGGGAGCCGCCGCCAAGAAGAGCCAGGACCGGCAGAAACCGGAAGTCAGGCACCTCCGCCTGACGGTGGGCGGGGCCGCGAGCAGAAGCCCGCCGGAAGAGAGGAGAGGTGCTGTAGCTGGTCAGCAGGGCTCTCGTGCTGAAGAGAGAGCCCCGCGGGTAGTAGAGGCCAGGCGGGAGCCCACCCCGCACTGGCGACCAGCCAAGAGGAGCGACCGGAGTCCAAAGGGCTCTCCCTGCCCCTCCGTCTCCTCCGCGACCGGCAGCTGGAAGGAGGAGGAGCCTCGCGCTTCCCCGCCGCCGACCGGAGAAGAGCCTGAAGCTGCCAGTGAGCTCCGGTGAGTGGGGCGGTAACGAGGGCAGTGGTTTTTGAATTAAAGAGCCCCAGAGAGGGGCTTCACGATAGGCACCCTGCCGGTGCTGAAGTTCCTGAGCGGACCTGCCGTTGCGGGCCGCTCCCACGTTGGGGGTGACTTTTGGTTCAAGGAGCCCAGAGCAGGGCCCTGAAGCCCAGTGCCAGCTCTAGGGTCGGGGCGGTCCCGCAGGAGAGCGGGCCACCCTATGTTGGGCAGTGTTGTTTAAAGAGCCCCATAGAGGGGCTTCATGAATGGCACGTTGTTATCGAGGGCACCGAAGCAAATTCCCTCAGCTGTGCCGCTGTCGCGGGCAGCTGCACCGGGGTGATGATTTTGTGTGCTAGAGCCCCAGAGGGGGGCTCCAACGTGCTCCGTTGTACCAGTGCTGATAACGTGCCGCACTGGGGTGCCAAGAGTGGCACCGGAAGGGCCCCATTGCGAAGGGAGGCTCTCAGAGTGCAGTAGTGCCAGTGCCATCTTTCAGTTGGGCACCTTCGTTCCATAGAGTCCCAGAGGGGGACTCCAGGCACTGTGGTGCCAGATCTTTTAGCCACAGCTGCCCCGCTGGACAGTGGGCAGCTGCAACGTGAGGCACCAGTCATTTACAGAGCCTCAGAGTGGGGCTCACCAGGCACAGAGGTGCCAGCGCTATTCCCAGCTGCCCTGCGAGAGCGCAGGCAGCTACAACGTTTGGGGGCATTTCTTTTTGGAAGTCAGGGGCACCGTGGTGCCAGTACCTACAAGTGGTGTTCACAGCTGCCCAGCAATTAGTGGGCAGCTGCTACGTTTAGGCTGGTGCAATGGCGCACTTTTTGCTTTCGCTGCAGTGGCAGCTTAGCGCCCTGACATTCTGGACTTAGGGCCTTTGAGCCCCTTTGAGAAGGCCAGTTGGCCTGGGGGCAGGTTGGTGACATTGGTAGAGCGCCAGGCTCTACATGATGGCGTAATGTACTTGTGCCTACTCTGAATGTTGCCAAGAATGATTTAGGCCCATTGCGTAATGTGTTTATGCTAATGAGGGTTGGGCCTAATGTGATTTATTGCCTAATGTCATGTTATGATGTCTTGGGGTAGTGCCTATTTGCGTAATGTGTTTATCCTTATGAGGTTATTGCATAATGTGTTTATGCAGGTGAGGCCCTTTGGTAATGTGTTTATGCTAATGAGGTTTGGGCCTAATGTGGGTTTATGTCTAATGCTAATAGGATAATGCTTAGGTCATTATGGTACCAGTAGTTACTGGTTGTGTTTTATATTTGCATTTACTTACCTGATCTGATGGTTCTGACCGTGGCCCGATTGGCCTGGTCCTGTATATAATTCCCCAGTGAATATTGCCCGTGCCAGTTGGCCCAGTGTAAATGTGTGATTACGTTTCTAATGTGTTTATGATAATACAAAGGCTATTTTTTTTATATAACCTTGTGTGGAGTTCCTTTTGTGGTGTGCCTAATTTGTTGCTGCTGTGTGTGTGTTGCGCAAACGCTTTACACATTGCCTCCGGGATAGGCCTGACTGCTCGTGCCAAGCTACCAAGGGGGTGAGCAGGGGTTATCTTGGGTGTGTAACTCCCTTGCCCTGACTAGAGTGGTGGTTTATGCCTGGCTTTGGCGCAAGCCTTAGCCAACCAGAAATCCCATTTCTAACAGACACCTTTAAAAAGACTGACGAGTTTCGGTAGAATGAGTAAAAGAAACACTAATGCTTGTATTGTCACAGTTTAAGAGAGTGCAGATTCTATATTGTATAGCATAATGAAAGAGTGTCTCCTTTTTCTATACCTTTATACAACATAAATAAACTTTTTTTTTTTTACAACATGGCCTCTCTGGTGAGGCCTCTCTTCCATATAGAGGCTGGGTGTGAAAGTATTTACTGATAAAGTCATCCCTGTGTAAACATGTTTTCTCTGAGTGAATAAGATGTTTGGGGCACTACAGTAGAACCACCCGCTCTAGTGATTTCTCTGAGCAGAATAAACAGTCTGTGTAGAAGGATTAAGAGAAAAACTAGGCTCTGTGCTAGTAGATTTCAACATGCTATGCATTCTGTATTGTAGAGTTTGATAAAACAGTGATCCTATCTGACACTACTCTATAACAGAAGCCTCTCTAGGCACACCTCAGCGGAGAGCTACAGATCTGTGTAGAAGACTTGAGAGGAATACTACCTGCTGTGTTACATGGCTCTACAAACAGCAAGCTCTCTACTGATATCTCTGAACAGAGTAAAAGGTGTGTACACAAGGTCTTAGAGAAATACTACCCCCTGTGTTATGACATTTTAACTGAGTGCAGATTGAGTATGGTAAAGTTTGATGTAAAATTAAGCTTTATATAATTCTAGTGTGAATGGCTCACTTCTATCACAACATTCCAACTCTATGAATAGCTCTGTATAGGGTAAAGACTGGGTATAAAAGGCTTTGGTGAGTAATTCAGCCCTCTGCAAACATGTTATCTCTGAGAGAAGATAGTGTATGAATAGGTTTACAGACAGTAAGGTCTCTACTGATACCTCTGAACAGAGAAAAGAGTTAATGTTCAAAGTTTTAGAGGAACACTATGCCCTCTGGTAGCACATTTAAACAGTGTACCGTTTGTGTGTAGTAGAGTTTTATGAAAGAGCAACTCTTCTCATTCAAGTCTATAGAGAGTGAATCGTTCAGTTTTATAAAAACACCATCCCTGCTGGAACCTCTCTACAGGTTAAATGGTGGGTGTGAAGGGCTTTAGTGATCAATTCATCTCCCTCTATGGACCTTTTCTCAGAGTTAACAGGTTGTTTGGTTCAATTTACAAAGAGATGCCTACTGATATTTCTGAAGAGGGTAAAGAATCTTTGTACAAGGGTACATGGAAACACTAGGCCTTGTGTTATCACATTTTATCAGGGTACAGATTCTGTATGGTACAGTTTGATGAAAGATTAGCTCTTTTTCTTATAAGTGTGTATGGGGTAAATGTTTTTTTTTATTAGAGCATTGCCGATCTGGTGAGACTTCTCTTATGGGTGAAAGCTGAGTGTGAAAAGCTTTATAGAGAAAGTCATCCCCATGTAAAGATGATTTTCTCTGAGTGGATAGGGTGCTTGGTTCACTACAGTAGCATCGCCCTCTCTAGTGATTCCTCTGAGCAGAATAAACAGGCTGTGCAAAAGGATTAACAGAAAAACTAGGCCCTGTGCTAGTACATTTCAACATGCTATGCATTCTGTATGGCAGAGTTTGGTTTGATAAAACAGTGATTCTATCTCACACTACTCAGTAACAGCAGCCTCTCTATTAACACCTCAGCAAAGAGATAAGCTCTGTGTAAAAGAATTTAGAGAAATAGTAGCTCCTGTGCCATATGGGTTTACCAACAGCAAGCGTTCTATTTATATCTCTGAACAGAACACAGCAAAAGATCAGGGTAGAAAGTTTTAGAGAAACACAAGGCCCTGTGCTACCACATTTTCACAGAGTGCAGATCGAATGATTTAGGTTTATGACAACATACCCACTCTATTGACACCTCTATACAGAGCAAAGGCTTGGTGTAAAAAGCTTTACTGGTTAACTCACCCCTCTACAAAGATGTTCTTTCTGAGTGAAGGGCATGTATGATTGGTTTTACAAAGACAGCCTTCTTTAGTGACAACTCAGAACAGAGTAAAGGGTGTGTGTAGAATCTTTTAGGGAAACACTAGGCCCTGAGGTTATCACATTTTAACAGACTGCAAGTTGAGTATCATAAAGATTGGTGTAACAGTAGGGCATAAACAGGAATTGACCCCTACACTGACACCTCTCTCTTGGATGATGGGTGTGCATAGTAGGGTGTGAGGAGGGACTGACCTCTCTGCTAAGACCTCTCTCTTGGATGACAGGTTTGCATAGTTGAATGTGAGGAAAGACTGACCTCTAACAGAGACCTCTCCCCATGGAGAGAGGTGAACATAGTAGGATGTGGGGAGGGAATGGCTTTTCTGCTGTGATCTCTCCTGAGGGTGACAGGCATGCATATGAGCGTGTGGGGAGAGACCGGTCTCTCCGTGCAGACCTTTCCCCAGGATGACAGATATTTATAATAGGTAGTAGGCTGTAGGGACAGGCTGCCCTCTCTGATGATACGTCTCCCAAGAGTAAAATAGTTGGTGTGGCAGGGATTGGCCTCTCTGCTGAGAACTTTATCTTGGATGATGGGTGTGCATAGTTGAATGTGGGGAGGGACTGACATCTCGCTGAAACCTCTCCCCATGTGAATAGAAGTGCATAGTAGGGAGTACGGAGATGTGGCCTCTCCACTAATACCTCTCCCCAGGGTGGTGAGGGTGCATAGTAAATTGTAGGGAGTGACTGGCCTCTCCACTGCCACCTCTTTCCCAGGCAACAGGTATGCATACTAGACTTTGGGGAAGGACTGGCTTCTCCACTGAGATCTCTCCCCTGTATGACAAGTATATGTAGAAGAATGTGGGGAGAGACTGGCCTCTCAGATGGGACCTCTCCCTAGGGTAACTGGCATGCGTAGTAGGGTGTGGGCAGGGACTGGCCTCTCTGCTAAGACTTCTGTCTTGGATAATGGGTGTCTGTAGTAGGGCATTGACAGGGACTGGCCTCTCCACTGAGATCTCTCTCTCAGATGACGGGTGTGCATATTAGGGTGTGTGGAGGGGTTGGCCCAACTGCTGAGACCTCTCTCTTGGATGATGGATGTGTATGGTAGGGTGTGGGGAGAGACTGGCCTCTCCTCTAAGACCTATGTCTTGGATGACAGGTGTCCTTAGGAGGGCTTAGGCAGGGACTGACCGCTCCACTGACATCTCTCTCTTGGATGAATGGGTATGTATAGTAGGGTGTGAGGAGGGACTGACCTCTCTGATCTTACCTATCCCTTGGGTGACAGATGTGCATGGTATGGTATGGGGAGGAACTGGTGCCTCTGCTGAGACCTCTGTCTTGGATGATGGGATTGCATAGTTCTATGTAAGGAGTGACTGGCCTCTAACTGAGAACTCTCCCCACTGAGACAGGCGTGCATAGTACAGTGTGGGAAGGGATCAACCTCTCCACTAACAACCCTCCACAGGGTGATAGGAATGTATGGTAGTGTGTGGGGAGGGACTTGCATCTCCACTGAGACCTCTCTCTTGAATAACAGGTGTGCATAGTAGGGTGTGGTGAGGAACTGGCCACTCAGCTGAGACTCTCTCTCAGATGAAGTGTGTGCATAGTAGGGTGTCTGTAGGCACTGGCATTTCCAGTGGGAACCCTCTATTGGATGGCAGGTGTGCATAGTAGGGTTTGGGGAGGTACTGGTGTTTCTACTGAGACCCCGTCTCTTGGATGCCGGGTGGGCTTAGTAGGGTGTGAGGAGGAACTGGCTTCTCCACTGAGATCCCTCTCTTAAATAATGGGTGTGCATAGTAGGGTGTGTGGAGGGATTTGCCTCTCTGCTAAGACCCCTCTCTTGGATGACATGTGTGTGTAATAGGGTGTAGGGAGAGACTGGCCTCTTCGATGAGACCTCTCTCTTGGATGACAGAAGTGCGTAGTAGGGTGCAGGGAGGGACTGGCCCCACTGCTGAGACCTCTCTCTTGGATGATGGGTGTGCATAGTAGGGTGTGTGGAGGGACTGGTCTCTCCAGTGAGACCCTCTCTTGTATTCCATGTGTGCATGGTAAGGTGTAAGGAGGAACTGACCTCTCTGCTGAGAACTCTCTCTCAGATGACAAGAGTGCATAGTAAGCTGTGGGGATGGACTAGCCTCTCTGCTGGGACCTCTCTCTTAGATGACCGGTGTGCATAGTTGAGTTTGGGGAGGGAATGCATTCTCCACTGAGACCTCTCTCTTAGATGATGAGTGTGTATAGTAGGATGTCTAGAGAGACTTGCTTCTCTGCTGAGTTCCCTCTCTGGGATGATGGATGTGTGTAGTAGGGTATGGAGAGAGACTAGCATCTCTGCTGACACCTCTCTCTGGGCTGATGGGTATGTGTGGTAGGGTTTGGGAAAGAATTGGCCTCTCCGCTGAGACCTCTCTCTCACATGAAGGGAGTGCATAGTAGGGTGTGTGGAAGGACTAGCCTCTCTGCTGAGACCCCTCTATTGGATGATGGGTGTGCATAGTAGGGTTTGGGGAAGAAGTGCTCTCTCCACTGAGACCTCTCTGTTAGATGATGGGTGTGCATAGTAGGTGTGTGGAGGGACTGGCCTCGCTGCTGAAACCCCTCTCTTTGATGACATGTGTGCACAGTAGGGTGTGGGGATGGGCTGGCCTCTAAGCTGAGAACTCTCTCTTGGATGACGGCTATGCATAGTAGGGTGTGAGGAGGGACTGGCCTCTCTGCTGAGACCTCTCTCTCAGATGATGGGTGTGCATAGTAGAGTGAGCGGAGGGACTGGCCTCTCCGCTGATACCCGTCATCATCTCTCGGATGACAGAGAAGCATAGTAGGGATTGAGGAGGGAAGGCCCCATCACCTGGGACCTCTCTCTTGGATTACAGGTGTGCATAGTAGGGTGTGTGGAGGGACTGGCTTCTCCACTGAGACCCCTTTATTGAATGACGGGTGTGCATAGTAGGATGTCTAGAGAGACTTGCATCTCTGCTGAGATTTCTTTCTGGGATGATGGGGTGTGTGTAGTAGGGTGTGGAGATAGACTAGACCTTTCTGAGACAGATGTGCTTAGTAGGGTGTGTGTAGTGAATGGGCTCTCTGCTGACAGCTTTCTCCAGGGCGACAGGTGTACATAGTAGAGTGTGGGGAGGGACTAACCTCTCCACTAACACCCCTTCACAGAGTGATAAGCATGCATAGTAGTGTGTGGGGAGGGACTAGCCTCTCTGCTGAGACCCCTCTCTTGGATGTCAGGTGTACATAGTAGGGCGTGGGGAGGAACTGACCTCTCCACTGAGACCTCTGTCTCCGATGACGGAAGTGCATAGTCAGGTAAGTAGAAGGACTGGACTCTCTGCTAAATCCCCTCTTTTGGATGACAGGTGTGAATAGTAGGGTTTGGGTAGGAAGTGCTTTCCTCGCTGAGACCTCTCTGTTAGATGATGGGTGTGCATATTAGGGTGTGTGGAGAAACTGGCCTCTCTGCTAAGATCCCTCCCTTAGATGACGTGTGCATAGTAGGGTGTGGGGAAGGGCTGGCCTCTAAGCTGAGACTTCTCTTTTGGATGAGAGAAGTGCATATTAGGGTTTGTGGAGGGACAGGCTCATCATCTGGGACCTCTATTTTGGATGACAGGTGCATGTAGTAGTGTGTGTGGAGGGACCGGCCTCTCTGCTGAGACCTCTTTCTTGGATGACGGGTGTGCATAGTAGGGTGTGGGAAGGGACTATCCTCTCTGCTTCGACCTCTCTCTCAGATCAGGGATGTGTCTATTAGGCTGCAGGGAGGGACTGGCCTCTTCCCTGAGACCCATCATCATCTCTTGGATGACAGAAGTGCGTAGTTGGGTTTGAGGAGGGACTGACCCCTCTGCTGGGACCTCTTTCTTGGATGATGGGTGTGTGTAGTAGGGTGTAGAGGGACTGGCCTCTTCGCTGAGACCCCTCTATTAGATGATGGGTGTGCATAGTAGGGTTTGGGGAGGGAGTGCCTCCTCAGCTCAGACCTCTCTCTTAGATGATGGGTGTGCATAGTAAGATAGTAGGATAGTGGGATGTTTAGAGGGACTGGCCTCTGTGCTGAGAGCTCTTTCTCGGATGACGGGTGTGTGCAGTAGGGTGTGGATTGAGACTTGGCCCTCGACTGAGACCTCTCCCTAGGCTGTCAGATGTACATAGTAGGGTGTGTAGATGGAATGAATTGTCTTCTGACAACCTTCTCCAGGGCATCGGGTGTACATATTGGAACGTGGGGCGGCACTAACCTCTCCACTAACACCCCTCCATAGGGTGATAAGCATGCATAGTAGTGCATGTGGAGCCTCTCCACTGAGACCTCTCTCTTGGATGTCAGCTGTGCATAGTAGAGTGTGGGGAGGAATTGGCCTCTCTGCTGACACCTCTATATCGTGAATGACATGTGTGCATAGTAGGGTGCGTGGCGGGAATGGCCTCTTCACTGAGACCTCTCACTTAGATGAAGGGTATGTGTTGTAGGGTGTGTGAAGTGACTGGCCTCTCCACTGAGACCCCTCTCTTAGATGACATGTGTGCATAGTAGGTAAGCGGAGGAATTGGCCCTAATTCTGAGACCTCTCTCTTGGATGACAGAAGTGCATAGTAGGGTGTGTGGACGGCTTTGCTTCTCCAGTGAGCCCTCTCTCAGATGACAGGTCTGCATAGTAGAGTTTGGGGAGGGACTAACCTCTCCGCTGAGACCTCTCTCTTGGATGACAGGTGTGCATAGTAGGTGTGTGGTGGGACTGACCTCTCCACTGAGACCCCTGTATTGGATAGTGAGTGTGCTTAGTAGGGTTTGGGGAGAGAGTGCCCTCTCTGTTAGGTTGTGAGTGTGTGTCATGGGTGTGTGGGGGAACTGGTCTCCCTGTTGAGATCCCCTCTCTTGAATGGCATGTGTGCATAGTAGGGGTGTGCAGAGAGACTGGCCTCTATGCTGACACCTCTCTCTTGGATGACAGAAGTGCATAGTAGGGTTTGGGGAGAGACTGTCCTCTCCACTGAGACCCCTTTATTGGATGACGGGTGTGCATAGTAGCATTTGGGGAGGGGGAGCCCTCTCCTCTGAGACCTCTTTTTAAAATGACGAGTGTGCATATGTGGGTGTGGAGAGAGACTAGCCTCTGAACTGAGACCTCTCTCTGGGCTGACAGATGTGCATAGTGATGTGTAGAGACTGGCCTATTTGCTGACAGCTTTCCCCAGGGTGTAACATGTACATAATATAGTATGAAGAGGGAGTGCCCTCCCTGCTGAGATCTCTCTGTTAGATGATGGGTGTGCATAGCAGGGTGTGTGGACAGACTGGTCTCTCTGCTAAGACCCCTCTCTTGGATGATGGGTGTAAATAGTAGGGTGTGTGGATGGACTAGCCTCTCCACTGAGACTCTTCTCTTGGATGACAGGTCTTCATATTAGGGTGTGAGTAGGACTGGGCTCTCTGCTGAGACCTCTCTCTATGGGGAGGGATTGGCCTCTCCCCTGAGACTTCTCTCTTGGATGACGAGTGTGCATAGTGGGGTGTGTGGAGGGGCTGACCTCTCTGCTGAGATCCCTATATTGGATGACCAGTGTGTGTACTAGGATTTGGGGAGGGAGTGTCCTCTCCTCTGAGACCTCTCTGTCAGATGATGGGTGTGCATAGTAATGCATGCGGAGGGACTCACCTCTCTGCTAAGAACTCGGTCGTGGATAACATGTGTGCATAGCAGGATGTGTGGAATGACTAGCCTCTCCGCTGAGACCCCTGTATTGAATAACCAGTGTTCATAGTAGGGTTTGGAGAGGGAGTGCCCTCCCCGCTGAGACCTCTCTGTTAGATCATGGGTGTGTACAAGTTGGTCTGTGGAGGGACTGGCCTCTCTGATGAGACCACTCTCTTGGATGACATGTGTGCATAGTAGGCTGCGAGGAGGGACTGGCCTCTCTGTTGAGACCACTCTCCTGGATGACGGGTGTGCATAGTACAGTGTGAATAGGGCTGGCCTGTCTGCTGAGACCTCTCCCTCAGATTATGGGTGTGCATTGTATGGTGTGGGGAGGGACTGGCCTCTCTGCCGAGAACACTCTCTTGAATGATGTGTGTGCATTGTAGGGTGTGTGGGCGTACTGGGCTCTCCGCTGAGACCCCTCTATTGGATGACAGGTGTGTGCATTAAGGTTTGGGGAGGAAGTGCCCTCTATGCTGATACCTCTTTGTTAGATGACGTATGTGTGCAGTAGGGTGTCTGGCAGGACTGGCTTCTCCACTGAGATCTCTCTCTTGGATGCCGAGTGTGCATAGTAGGTGTGTGGAGGGACTGGCCTCTCCAATGACACTTCTCTCTCTTGGGTGATGGGTGTGCGTAGTAGGGTGATGAGGGAGACTAGCTTCTCCACTGAGACCTCTCTCTGGGCTGACGGTGTGAGTTATAGGCTGTGTGGAGGCATTTCTCCTGGTAGAATGTATTAGGAGCACACCTACTCCTTGTTACATTTGACGATCATGCAGGAGTCCTTCTAGATTGCAAATTTATTTTTTAAAGAACTATTTACATTTATTTACATTACAGCAGTTACACCTTACAGACCGCCTGTCAAAAACTAGGGTAACATGATACCTCTTTCCTGACCGCTTATATAGCTTTTTAGTTAATTTTTACAACACCTCAAATGTTTCACTGTAAACTGTAATGGCAGCCATTTTATTTCTAAACTTCCAACAGCCAGCCAATCAGAGCTCTCACTCCTGTGAGACTCGCGGGACTCTCTCGCTCCCACAGGACCAAGAAGGCTGACTGGAAAAACAAGTCTCTCGACCTATCACAGGTCTCCTTTTGTGAATTAGCGCTCTTGCAGGATGCTCGTGAGAGTCTCGTGGACCCAACAGTCCATATTCACAAATATTTCTTAGCCTTAATTTCTCAAAAACTCCAAAATGGATTTACACCAAATCACAAAAGCACAATCTGCAGACCAAGATCTAGCTTCCTGTCAAACTTAGTATATTTCCGTTCAGCAGTTTATCCTGTAGCCCGTCCTAAAGAAGTCTATGGAATACGCATGGGGATTTAGCGTTATGGGACCCCCCTTTTTTCTAAGGCCCTGGGTTGATAGATCACCCCAAAGCTTTCCATGCATGCACATACTAGCCAAACATTATTACCTTTTTGGAAAGTTTCATGGAGATATGTCAAACAGGGCCAAAGTTATTAGCCACACAGAAAACGCTTTTCCTGTGGAACAGCTGACCTAACTATAACTACCCAGTGGTGACCGCTACTGGGTAATATCGTAGGTGACCAGGTGTATGCATGGGAATTCCTGAGGTTTGTCTGGGCCACAGTATCCTATGAGGATGAGTCAGCCGGAAGAGAGAAGTGCAGAGTGTTCCTGCAGAGATGGACTCCTCCAGGAAGGCTGGTGAGTTTCTTTGCAAAAAGTGTTTCCCTGGGAGCTTGTCTGGAATGGAGCTGAGTTGTAGAAAATGTGGACACTAGGCCCATCCTGGCCACCTGTGTGGGCATAGATCTCCACCACTCCAAAAGGCAGAGTAGCACAGGCCTGTTGGTGACACAGCACCTCAGGCACTGGATGAAGAGCCATAAGTGAGCATAACTTTAAAATCATCAGCTTATTGCGACCAGCCCTCTTGATCTGCTCGTGCACCAAAAGCTCCCTACCTCCAAACAGCCTCCTACATGGATACAACATGCGTGAGCTCAGTAGCCTCCTCTCCCATTCTATTGCGGCTTCGAGTCAGTAGCTAGCCAGACTGTCATAGGATATAGTGCAAGGAGGGAAATGGGTCCTCAGCTGCAGTTTGAATTTAAAAAATGCAGCAATAACCAGGGTTCAGTGGGCCCCTCAGGCTTCTTGGTCCTGGTGCCACTGCACCTGCTGCACCAACGGAAGCTGCGCCCCTACTTCGATAATACGTGTGCTCACAAATGCAGCATCGGCTCCCTTCGCTGTCCTCATTGTTTCTTTAACTTTTTTATCATCACATGCTGTGAGACAATACCAGAGAAAATAAGTGGTGGCCGGGAAGTCCACCAATGGACAAAGGAAGTTCCTTTCCTATTTGCATAATCCTTAATGTTGCCCAGCGTGTTGTGTGGGGGAAGGCCCAGGATAATCAGTTTTGCTTCACATTTTAAGTCACATGCAATGCACCGCATGGCACTCAGACACAGCAAAGCGACACCTTTCAGCACGTAATGATAAAAGGACGGCGTGCTTCGCCATATGCGTCCATTCATCGGTCCCCCTTCAGGAATAAGATGCTCCCACCTATTTTTGCATTGCTGGAAGAAAATTCCCCGCCTGCCATGTGCCTTCCGATGTAAAAGCGGCCCATCTCAGCCTACAAAAATATTTTTCTTTCTTGTTGTATTGATTTGCAGTGCATGTGAAGAGGGGAGCGTGCAGCTGGCTTTTCTCACTCGCTTGTTAGTGCCTTCTGCCTTTGCTTTCTCACTCATTGAGCCTTGCTTCCTGGCCACACTCCAGTCAGAAAGAGCACCACCTGGTCCTCATCCCACAACTTTCATCTCCACAGCGATGAGTTCCTTCCACTCGATTTTAAGTTATTCTGTGCGGGATATTCCAGCCCCCTCCTCAGAATACAAAATGCTGCCTTGACAGCACACACAGGTGGCCGGTTGTACGTGGTTTGACGTAGTGCTGCTTAGAACAAGCTTTCCCCATCATTTGAAGATTTTTCTCACCATTATTACCTTGTCAGATCAATTTGAGAGCCCAATAGAAATAGATGTATTTCTTTTTTCAGCTAAATGTCTGTAACAAAGAGAACAGGTGAGACAGTCAAGAGTTCTTTTGTGCCTGTAATGCGGCATTAACGGCGGTATGTGCAACAAGCTTTTAATAACATGCAGCTGATGTTCAAAGACGCATGCGCAGTCTTGAAAATGACAATTACTGATTGTTGTTTCTGCGAGTGAAAATATGGTCAACTGAAATCGATACCAGCCAAATACTATCCTTGATGAGTCATCGTTTGACTCCTTTCCTGCCTCCACAGGGTCACACATGGCAACCGGCATGCTGCCTTCAAGATGGTACTGCTTGGCTTTCCCAGTCTTTTTCCAGTTTGTTGATGGAGAGCTGCTAATTTTCTCTCTGTTGTTAAGAATACTTAAGGCCACTGCAAATATATGATTCTGTGGCCAGGGTGTTTTCCACATGATTATGGATTTACCGAAACCATATAATCCACTATCTGCTGCGTGATTCGCAGATTTCAACAAAATAATTGTTTCTAGCTCAACCTCACCAAAATGTGCTAAAATGGATCACAATCAGTGCCCACGGAGTGGCAGAGCTTTTCCAAAGAAAAATAGCACTCCTTTCGGTTGATGATTGCTGTATTTAGGTGTTAAACTGGTACTAATGAGGTTAACATTTTGCCCATAAACAATTAAGATGTGTTAAAATGACAAAATAGCAAATAGTACTGTCAAAGAATGTGCCACTATATGCCACTTTATTTGCCATTTTCTGCCACATCATTTGGTCCTAAATTGCCAAAGAATTCAGGTGGTCTTAGAAATACTTTAAAATCATATCTGTGGTTAAAAGTACTATAAAAATGTTGGGCCATATTTATGGCAAAGTGACACAGCACAGCGCAGCAAGTCACCTTGCTGCGCTGCATCGCAGGGAAAGGTCAGGAATGCACCGTATTTATCCTAATACGGCTCTTTCCTGTCTTTCCAGAGTCCTGTCACACAATGGGCTGCCTAGTGTCAACGTAGGCGCCCTTGAACCATGGTACAAGGGTGCCTCCGTTTCATGCAGGACTGTTTTTGTGAAGGAAGGGGCACCTTCCTCCACAAAAACAATCGACTGAGGCATATTGCTCTATCTATGTGTGCTGTAGAATGCAGCATACATAGAAAAAGGAAGTAAAGAGGAGAAATAAAGATGTTTCTCCATGAAAGGTGTAGCATTTTAGCACATTCCTAGGTTTACCAGTACTGGAAAATGTGGGAATGCATTAAAAATCCACTGCAGTTGCATGGTAACACCAACGCAACACTCATGGAACACTTTCCGAGGGCAGAGTAACACACAGTGGCCTTGTGTGGCTTCATAAATCTTATTTTTGAGTTGCGTTGCGCATGCACCATGTTGTGCTGTGCAAGTGTGACACAACTGGCCTCATAAATATAGCCCATTGTCCTTGTGCTCCTCACCAAAACTACTTCCGAAGCAGAGTTAGAATGAAATAGTGCATGCCCATTATATATTTCTCACAACATGTGTTCACTCATTTCCTTCTTATGATTTTACGCCTTGAAACTGTAAAAATAGCTTTTATTACATACACATTGAAAGAAACATTTATCATACTTCTCTTCTTCATACTGCATCTCTTTTGTAGCACCTTGCTGTAATATAGCTATTGATGTGGCCAATGTTTAATGTGAGCTGTGTTTGCCAGTGTTCGACACAGGCACTTATTTCTAAACACTGACATTTAGGACAGTTCACCACTTGGACTGTCGTTTTTAACAGAGTGAATGAGGAGCACATTTCAACATCATTAAAAAAAAAAAGCCAGCAAGTCCGTGCCAGCATTACAGCATAAGGTGACCGATAATAGTACAAAATATCTCACTTTTATGAGTGGGTTGATTAGTAGGTAGCATTGAGACTGGCATTCAGGCAGCACTAGCTTAGACAGTGGCTGCTGCCAGCCGCGGTGGCTTCCGAAAGCTACCTTGAGCCCTGGCACTTATTTTTTCTACACCTAAAACAATAGCTGTGGGTCAGCGTGCACAATCTGCCTTTAAAGGGTGAAAGATTTCTGTTAGGGGTCTAACCTGATACAAAAACAGGTACACCCTCCTGCCCTATTTATGGAATAGAAGGCCTGAGTGCTACAACACAATGGTCTTAAGACTGTGTGGAATAGGATGTCTAAAGAGGCTTAAGGCTGTCGCAAGAAAGAAAGATGAGTAAAGCATGGTCAGCCACTTCACAAGTATCTCTGAAAACCATTAGCATTTTGGGCTTCATTTCCTTTTAAATAAAAGGGTGACAGATCCCAGCCTGGGAGCTACAGGCCGATAAGCCTAATAGATCACATACAAAAAGTAAAAGTTTTTAGCGATGTGTGTTAGCTAAGATCCAGGGGTGGATAGACACAAACAACATCCTAAGTCCTAAGCCCCTTCCAGGCTTGATTCCTGAAAAAGGTGTCTACCATCGATCAAGTGTTCTACTTCCTATTGATCTACTGGAAAACCATTGTAATCGGCAAGGGAAATCTCTATGTTGCCTTTGTTGATTTGAAATCAGCTTTCGATCTGGTTGGCAGGTACTCAGGTATATGGGCATGCCGCTTGACATACTGTCTATCATAGTCTGGTTACACAATCACATCTCTGCTAGAGTTCACTGGGGATCAGAGAGTGTGTTGACAGGAAGGATTCCTGTATCTAGAGGGGTAAGGCAGGGCTGTGTGCTGGCCCCTATTCTATCCTCTTTGTTCTAAATTATATACTTTACTTCCTAACTTTGCCCCGTACGGATGCTCCTTCACTGGCCAGTACAAAAACCCCAATCCTATTGTTCGCAGACAATACCTTGTTGATTTCCAAAACCCTGAGCAGACTCCAAAAGCATCTGAACCACTTTGGTGAGTTCTGTCGCTCGTGAGGACTGGAAATCAACACTGCTAAGACAAAATTGATGTATTTCAACCCACACAAATCATATAAAGGAAGATGGACATATGACGGTGTGCCGCTGGAGAGGGTGGAGTCCTTCGCATACTTGGGAGTCACTCTTGCTGACTGTATGTCCTGGAAACCTCATGTCAGCAAGCTGATCAAACAGCATAAGCAAATAGTGGGGGCTATTTTCAAAGAGCATTGGTCTTCTTTTAGCAAACCAATAGCCCCGGCTCTCCAGATTTATCAGTCAAGAGCACTGGGGTCCGCCTTACACGGGGCTGAACTGTGGGGCTTTGAAAATATCAATGAGCTAATTAGATCAGAGAATATATTTTTGAGAAATATTACCCACCTACCACTGAGTACACCCACATGCCCCTTGCCACTGGACATGTGCATAAAAAGGGTGGAGGGCAAGTGTAGACTATGCCCGTTGTTGTTTTGGAGGCACCTCTGGTCTACCCCTGAGCTAGCTCAATACATTGCTGCCCTTAAGGATGTAATGAAATCTGACAGCCCCGTAAAATAAATTGGCTTGACAACATTCAACATCCAAC
Organism: Calotriton arnoldi; assembly: GCA_963921515.1. Lineage (NCBI taxonomy): Eukaryota > Metazoa > Chordata > Amphibia > Caudata > Salamandridae > Calotriton > Calotriton arnoldi. The sequence continues at coordinate 1,064,276 of CAWUFW010000794.1, forward strand.
AGTTACTCCACTCTATTGGACTGGGCGACTTGTAGGAAAGCACCTCTGTAGCTCACTTGATAAATGATTTTTACCGATTTTAAATCACTCTGTGTGTACAAACAGTTTTGGGACTATATCACAGTACCACTGGATAGAAAATTATACTTCCATTTTAGAGAGGGACACTACTGCTTAAAGCTTTTACCTACAAATGAACACCTCCTGACTCCCTGGCTTGTGTCACATGTAATTACCCGTAGGAAACTGTAGCCCATGTTTTTAGGTCTCGCCTCAGGCAGCGCATGCACTGCCCTAGCGAGACTTCTAGTAAGGGGGCTTCAAAAAGCTGACCACACGCTTTTGCTTGTGGCCTAAAGCTTGCGGTTACGCGCACAGTTACGCACACAGGCGCCATCTGGCTTTCCTCTCTTGTCATGGCTCATTAAGCGTATCGCTCGCGGGCACCCTTACAGCGCGTGCACATCGCACACCACTTGCCAGACGTGCCTCCGCGCGCACATCGCACACCACTCGCCAGACGTGCCTCCTTGTTTTGCGATTTATACACTTTATCATTATTAAACACACACCTGCGTCGCGTTATTATTAGCGGCCCTTTAGCATTTTGAACTCGCGTGCTCTCTCTCAAAGCCAGCGTCGTCCACAATTGATACACTTTTTAGTCATTAAACAAACATCTACTGCGCATAATTGTTAAATAAATAGAGCGCGGCCCCAGCAAACACATCATTGCAGTGCCAGCAGTGTGATTTTGTTTTACTTTTACAAGCACGCGTGTGGCGTGTGAGCACTGCCCTTTGGCATTTTCAACTGACGTGCTCTCTCACCAAAGCCAGTCTCGTACCCAATTTGTACACTTTTGCGTTATTAAACAAACATTTCGGGAGCGTTATTATTAAATAAATAGAGCGCGGTCCTTTAGCATTTTGAACTCACGTGCTCTCTCTCAAAGCCAGCCTTGTCCACAATTGATACACTTTTTAGGCATTAAACAAACATCTCCGGCGCATAATTGTGAAATAAATAGAGCGCGGCCCTTTTGCATTTTCAAATTACGTGCTCTCTCACCAAAGCCAGGCTCGTACACGGTTTATACACTTTTTCATGCCAGCGTCGTCCACAATTGATACACTTTTTAGTCATTAAACAAACATCTACGGCGCATAATTGTTAAATAAATAGAGCGCGGCCCCAGCAAACACATCATTGCAGTGCCAGCAGTGTGATTTTGTTTTACTTTTACAAGCACGCGTGTGGCGTGTGAGCGCGGCCCTTTGGTATTTTCAACTGATGTGCTCTCTCACCAAAGCCAGCCTCGTACACGATTTATACACTCTTTCAAGCCAGCGTCGTCCATAATTGATACACTTTTTAGTCATAATTGTGAAATAAATAGAGCGCGGCCCTTTTGCATTTTCAACTTACGTGCTCTCTCACCAAAGCCAGCCTCGTACACGATTTAGAAACTTTTTTGTTCTTAAACAAACATTTCTGGCTTGTTATTAAAAAATAAATATAGCGCGGGCCTTTTGCATTTTGAACTCACGTGCTATTTCCCCAAAGCCATCCTCGTCCACAAGTAATATACTTTATCTAATTGAAGCTCATTTTCGCATTTCCCTCTGTTCCGGTTATTATTAGATTAAGCATTTACTAAACGCCAGACAACCCTGCTTCTCTTTTTGTTGTACAAATAACTGTTTTTGTTTTGACTTCATTATTGAACATCTCTGTTTTGGTCTCTGCTTTTGACTGCTACAAACATCCTATATTGCTTTTAAAACTTCACCCATATGTGCAACTGCAGTGACGCCACATTTGCCTCTCCTAACGCTGATACTGATCTTTACGAGGAGGAAACCATTGTCTTTATTCAGCTTCGGCAGACTCCCATTTAACCACAGGTAGTAACTGTTCGGACGTTTCACACCAGTCCAGACTGGATGGCGGCTACACTTGGGAGTCTTTTTCAAACAAGGTGTCGATGCATTGCTAAAGGATTCCACTTCACAGCTTGACAAAATGCTACATTCTCCTTAACTTCTCTGCTTGCCATTTTTTTAACATTCTTTACATTAAGTTTTAGTTCAGCTTGAGATATAGTATGTAGTTAAAGGAGAGCATTATAGAAGTGTATATGATGTACTTTGTCAGGAGAGGTGTACTTGCACGCGGTGACTCTTTTACCAGTTAACACTTAATACCACATAATAACTATCCACATAATTCCACTACACACCATGTCACATAATTCCAGTACACAATGCCACTCCACACCACACTATTTCACAACTAACAATTCCAATCCAACCCACATAATTCCACTCTGCACTACATACATCCACTCCACTCCATAACACATGGGTAAAACACATTATCATTAGCAACGCCAATGTTTAGTTTTAGGCAAACACAGCCCACATCCCACCCAGCTCCTCTATTGTTCTCCTAACTCCCGGTTGCTCCTGCAGCTCCTACGTTTGTCTTTTTAATTAATCTTTACAGGCCCCAACCCCTATCTGTTCACCATGCCTCATAATTCCACTCCACAAATCGATCGACTCTACACTACACAATTCCATCCCACACAATTCCACTACTAACAATTCCAATAAAACACATATAATTCCACTCCAAACCACATACATCCACTTCACTCCAAACCAAAAAACATACTAAAGACATTGTCATTTACAGCGCCAATAGCTCGAACTCTCATTTATTATAATTTTTCATCATGCTGCACAGCAGCCACGCTGCTCTACAACATAGCTTAAAAACATTGGCAAAGCCAATAGCTCTGGCTTAACACTTATAAGGTCCCAAAGGCGAGACCTATTGGCTATTCCAATGCTTGTTTATGCTTGTCCCGCCTATGCCTGTGCCCGTTCATTTTGGCAATAACCTTTATGCAAATAACTAGGTACAAGTAGCCATAGCATTGCTCTTCGTATACTTAGATCAGATTGCTGGCCTTTAAATGCATGTGCTGTAGCCAAGTTTCTGGGTGCTATGTGGTCGACCGTCAGGCGGGCTTTTTCTCAGTGCATGCAATGAATTTTTTTTAAATTTTTTTTAGTCTACAATGTAAGACAAGTCTTATGTTTTTTCTGTTGCTTTTTTATGTGCCAAACATTTTTATGGAAATTTTATGAATTGATAATCTGGAATTCTTTGTATTATGTCATGCTTGTATGGCTTTGATAGCCGAAATAAAGTTTTATTAAATTGAATTGAATTGAGATGATTGAACCTCACTGCAATGTCTGGAATGTTAATAAAGCTAAACTTAGCAAATGAAATATTAACAGTGAATTACATTTTGTCAACCTTTCCTGGGCGATGTATAAGTATTAAATGTTCTGACTCTCACAATATGTTTCATTTTACTCACTGGAAACAACACAGAGCAGTTACTGGACTTTTTCTTGCTGTCTTTGAACTTCCTCGAAGTGGTTGGGTCACTGGTAGCATTTTCTGTTAGTGATTGTTTCAAAAATGAATAGCAGTTTTTGACTGCCTTTTTTGCAGTTTTATATAGTCCACACTTGGCACAAGGTCATTAGAGCTCTATAGCGGCCTCCACTTATGAGTCTGCGGCTGCTGCGGAGGGAGGGTCAAATGTGGATAATCGGCAGGACTTGGCTGGCGGCCAATGCCCAGTCCCTCAGATAGGCAGCATACGAGTGGAAGCAGGAGGGGCGGTGCTGCCGGACTCACCTCTGGGCTGTAATTCTGGAGGCTGGTATGAGGGAGTTGCAGCGATGAACTCGACGCGGCCCACCCACTGTCTGCAGGTGTGTCCTGGGAGGCCATGGAGCAACCAATGACCGCAATGGTACAGGACCCCCGGACTGATGAGGCACACAACACCGAGGGGCCCTGGGGGGTGGATCAGGGACACCGGGTGCCCTCTTGCTTTCTTTACCGGGTGGCCTTCTCCTCAGCAGATGCAACTGGCCAGAAGGAAGACCCCAGTGCTGCAGTGACACGGGGTTGCTCTGACATCTGGATGACCCCAGACCAGTAAAGTAACAAACATGTTTGCACAGGGGGTGCCTGGGATGCACCTGGAAGGGGCCAGGAGGAAGAGGTGAGAGGGACTGTGCAATATCTTCTGCTTAGGGGGTCAACTTTGATGGCAACGGGGTGCTGAGTTTCGGTACTGTGGTGTGTGCTTAGAGACCTGGAGGGACTCCACCCCGAATCCTAGCCAAATGCCCTAGGCCGACCCCACGGATAGACTGCTTGAACTTGCATTGGGAGTCCCCACCTACAGGCAACACCCCCTGCTTGCTCTTGGCCAGTGACCTGGGGAGAGGGGCTGACACCGTTCGTACCCATTCCCACTTGGGCCTCCCTGCTCATACGCCCGCCCTGCCCCTGAGACCTCAGAACTTCCTACTTCATACTATAGCATCGAACTGGGTGTGGCTGGTAGCAGCCTGCCCACTTCCAGAGCTGAGAGCACAGCTAACTTAAGCACCCTCCACCCTTGCTATACTCGGAGGCAAAGCTTTCAAGGATAGCTTGGTTTCCTCCCTCTGGACCAAGACCTCTTTCGTGGACATGAGTGGCATGGTTGAGTCCTCCTCACAGGCACTTGGGATGCCTGCTGCTTTCCCCATCATGCAAGACTACATGGAGAAATTCCTCATTTACATCTGGCTGGAAATTGGCTCACTCAAAGCGGATTTTAAAACCTGCATTCAGGTCCTTTGCAAAGACATCACCTCCGTGGGCACGAGAGTGGAGGAACTTGACCGAACAATGGACTCGAAAGCAGGGGACCAGGAGCTGCTTTGGTGCTATATTGCAACTCTGGAAGAGCAACAGATTGAACTTCCGGGCAAGCAGGAGAACCATGAGAACCTCAGCCGCCGCAACAATATCTGCATATTGGGGGGTCCCTCAAGGTGTGGAGGGGGAGGACATCATTGCATTCACCAGGAACTTGCTACGAGCTAACTGAGGGGGGCTGAAGGATCAACCACTTGTCCTAGATAGGGCTAACCACATCACATGTCTAGCTGGCCATTCAAATGGAGCCCCTGACATCCTCACCAAGGTCCACTTCTTTCAGGAGAAGGAGGCCCTCCCACCCATTTGCTCTCCCCCTACAGATCTTTTAATACTTACCGGTGCTGCACTTCCCCCTGCTTAGCTGGAGGTTCCCTTTTCCTTTTCTCCTTGGTTTTAGTTTTCCTTTCTTCATTGTTAGGCCCATTGGTACCCTGGTCTCTTTGTTTGGATACAGCCGGGCAGGGCCTGATCGTTCTTCTGTAGGCACCCTTTCATGGCTACCAATCATCATCCCTCTGGGGAAGGGATGCACTTTCTAGTGGGCCTGGCCCTATTGCTCCCACGTTAGCCAGCACGGACTTAGGGGTTCATCCTCATACCTTTGCATGTAATCTACATGGTGCCCAGTGACATCCCCCCATAACGTGTCCCCCCCTCCCTTTAGGCCTCGCTGGTTGACACTTGCTTAGCTTCTTACACTTGCTCTCTGAGTAGCGATTGAAAATACTGCATTGCGACTGTATGTTTTAAGCTTGCCTATGCACGGACACTGATATTATGCAATGTTATGCCAAGTTTCTGTACTGTGCTGTTTGTTGAAAATCTAATAAACAGATTCTGATATTAAAAAAAAAAAAACGAAATTGAGACTGTTCTGCTTGTGAGGTTCCCACATGATGGAGCTTAAAAATGCTAAGGACTGAGTGGCCTATTCACAAAGGCATTTTGCAGAACGAAAAAGTCTACTCCTGTAGTACTCTTTTAAATATTCCTACATGCATCTGTAAATTAGCCCCCAAAACATCTAAATGGGAATTAAATTTGAGTATACTCCTTTCATAATTGGTACAAATAGAAAAGACTGTGCACTCTGCATTTTTACTAACAGGAATATGGATGTTTCCAGGCTGAGTCACAAACACATGTAAGAATATGTAAAAGAGTAGTACCAGAGTATGTTTTTATGTACTCAAACTTGTTTTGTGAATAGGGGCCAGATGTACGACCCTACCAATTTGCGAGTCGCAAATTGCATCGTTTTGCAACTCGCAATTTGCGGCTTGCAAATAGGAATGTACAACAGTGTCTCAGTCACTGTTTGCGATTCCTAATGGGGTCGCAAATTGCCTGCCTTGTTAATATTCATGAGGCAGGTGCAATTTGCAACCCCATTAGGACTAGCTAGCACTCCTAGGGATGGTGGCCTGCTGGGGTCAGCAGACCACCATGCCTGTGACTGCTTTTTAAATAAGGCAGTTTTTTTTTAAAATGCAGTCCGTTTTCCCTAAAGGAAAACGGGATGCATTTAAAAAAAGAAAAATGAAACGTTACTGTTTCATTTTTTAAGAGCAGGCAATGGTCTGTGGGACCACTGACTGCTCTTAAAAAATATTTTCAAGGCCAGTCACAAAGGGGAGGGGTCCCCTGGGGACCGCTTCCTGTTTGCGAGTGGCTTACCACCTGCTTGAAGGTAAACTGCAAGTGTTTTGTGATGGCAATTGCGATCGCAAACTCATCATACATTGAAGTGCAGGTCACTATTAGGAAGGGATGCCCTTGGCAAGCCCCTTCCCAAAAGTGTGTCGCAAACCTTATTTTGTGAGTCAGTAATAGGTTACCGACTCACAAAATAGGGTTTGTACATGGGCCAGACCTATTCTGCGGTCGCAAACAGGCCGATTTCCCATTCGTGACAGCAAAAAACGGTCGTACATCTGGCCCTAGGCTTCTGTGGCTCTAGACAGTGTGTTCTGCTTTTCAGTATTATGTCACTCAGATCAGCAACAATATGAATATTTGCAGCCTTTCTCATCTTCATGACAAAGACCATACTTGCCAATAGTTTTGAGGTGGGACCCATGCTTGAATTAGTGCAGTTTTTGGTATGATAGAATTCGTATATTGGCTTGTTGAAGCAGGAAGTAAGATTTAAAGTCAGGAAAAAGGGGACCTATCTCAGAGCTGCGAGTGCAAATGGTCTCCATCACCAACTGACAAGAAAATGCCAGGGATTCTCAAAACAGTGCCAGTACGAGATCTCACTTAAGACACAATAGAGTGAAGCACAAACCAAACTAATTATTACAGTGGGTCTCTTTAGGGAACTAACTTGGAGTTGCTCGGGAGAGGGTATCACAAAGCACCTGCCTGACTTCTGAAAGACAATGTCTTATCCACGGACTCTCTCCAATTGACTACAAACTGGTTTCAATAACCACTTAGCTAGCATTCTGAAGCTCCACTCAGACATTTCAACCAACCACTTGTCAATTAATCACATGCGTGTGCAGTGAACCCAGAGCAAGGATCAACATGGGACGGCAAACCAAGCATTACATACCTAATGTCTCATGGACTGCCATGTATGTCCCTTTCAGCAAGTGCCATCTCTCCTCTGAGAAGGGTTTCTTATACAGTCCATATTAGCAGCCCTTAGTGCACATCTCTGCTCCAGCATGTGCTCCCCTTTAAATGGGCACAGGATCAGAACCATATTCAAACTTTTGTGCATTGACAATAACTGCCCCTCTGAGCATGAATAAGACATGGAAGAAGATCTCACATTTCAATCAAGAATCCCTGATAACACAGTAAGGAGAGAACATTTTAGCTTAAAAGCTAGTGTTTTGGGCTTACAGACTTAGCTAAACGTGATTTATAAATGTTGAGAAGACTCTGCATTGAAGAATAGAGCCCAATGAGAGATCGCATAACCATAGAATGCGGACTAAGTGATTTCCTGACAGATTGAGGAGACACAAGCGTACTCGATCCAATTCCAAGATCGAAATTGTCTTATGAAGTGGGAATTTCCCTCCATTACCAAGTGCACCATCTAAGCCATATTTAGTTTTTTTTTCCTGCAGGAAACCTTAATTTGTGGGTTGTGTTAAAAGGATAACAGACTTATCCCCTCAAAGAACACCCCTAGTTTTGACCCCGAGTGGAACAAAAAAAAAAAATTCCTCTAGTGGTGGTGATAAACACCATCTCTTAATTCCAAGGTTTATTTACTTCTCTGCTGCTATCCCCAATGATCTCAAACCAGGGCTGAAGGAATCGACCACAATCCCAGGCAACCGCACAATGAAATGGAAGCTGATCAACGTCGTAAAGACCTCAAAATCTTTCATACATGATTTTTATTTCGGCTGATTTATGCTCATCATTGCTTTTATTTTAATGTAGTTTTTTATAAGGGCCTCTTATATATCTCCTCTCTTTTGAAAGCAATATTGCTTCCCCATTATTAGTATTCAAAGATTGATTTCCTTTTAAGTGTAATGGCTAATTTCTGATCGCCTAATGAATTAAACAAAGACATATGCAGCCAAAGAGTATTTTAATAAAACTTGATTTTTTTTTTTTACTTGTTTTGGACCACTCCCAATGTGGGCTAAATCGTTTGTCCACGGGAGTAACAACACTGCATGAAGTGTAGTAATAAGTACAGAGTGCAAGTTGACTGGGCAACTGATAATTGTATTCTGAATAGCACATATCTAAAAGAAGAAACGTCTCTTGAAGAGGCTTTTGATGTAATTAAGAATGTTGTCCAATTGATGGCTGTGTTGTTGTCTTGGTAACCGATATTCCTACTGCTTAAAAATACACGTTGACACAGGGCAGAATGGTGTTGGCAGTTCTGGCCTAAGTTTGTCAGCATTCGTGCATATTAATTGCAAAGATACTTGTTAGAATAAATCCACGAGGCAGAAGTATTTAGAGAACGTAGGTTTATTTGAATAGACAATTCCTCAAACTGCCAAGCCCAAGCGCTCCTCAGCCAGCAGTGTCAACATTCTAAGGTGCACTCCTGTAAGCGTTCTAAGGCAGTACCATGCGTGTGGGAAGAGGGTGGAGCGTACCAAGAGGAGGAAAAGGGGGACAGGGAAAGGAGGGAGATAGAGAGCAAAGATGAGACAAAGAAGATGAAGAGAGATTATAACACACCTCCTTCCCCAAGGGTGAAAAGGAGGGAAGGAAAAGTATAGGAAAAAGGCAAGGAGGAGATAGCTAGAGGAAAGAGAAAAGTAAAGAAAAGATGGACGGAAAACCCCAACCAGGAAAACAGAAAATATATACATGACCCATGTGTGAACACAATAAGAACATTAGAACTGAATATGAACCCATCACAGATTAATTCATGACATAGTCCCCATGCCACCTGGGTGATCTCACAATTCTGTCACTGCGTTTGACTTCCGGCATATTGGTTTGCACCTTGAACCTCTCATCCAACTTGTTACCACTACTCTGCTCTGAATATTGAACTAATCTGTCCATGCTCCCATTCTACCGTCAGACATGGTAACCACATTTTTCTTGACTTCCTTTATTCTAGCAGGACCATAGTATTTATTGTACCTGTTAGAGCTATTGTGAGGTCTTTTGACTAGGACCAGTTGACCTGCTTCCCAATCATGTGACTTGGCTCCCCATCTGTGATCATATTCTTGTTTGTATTTATTCTGGTGGCACACAATTCTTTCCTTGGTTAATTTGTCATCCCTTACAAATGAGTTGTCTTCGAATAACCAGTTAGGTGTAAGTTTGGATCCTGGTTTGCGTCCTCTTAGAAGACAAAAAGGTGAGTAACCAGTCACGCTGTTGGGTGTGATGTGATATGACCAGATTGTGTCTTTAATGGACTGAACAATGGGTTTGCGTGCAACCATCGCCAATTGCAGAGCCTCTTTGATCATTCTGTTGCAGCGTTCCACCAAACCATTTGCACGAGGACAATATAGTGGAGTGCAAATGTGTTTTATGGCCAAACTGATCAGAAATTCTTTCATTTCCTCGGAAACCAACTGCACCTCATTGTCAGTAATGAGCGTATGAGGAATGCCTTCATTCGCAAAAACCTCAGCTAGGAAGAGTATAATAGTTTTGGTGTCTACCTTATTGACAAATTTTAGAGTGATCCATTTGGAAAAATAGTCTACTAAAACTATAATGAACCTCTCTTGTAGTCCTGAGATTTGTAGGGGGCCAATAATGTCCAAGCCTAATTTTTCCCACGCCTTAATTTGAACATGAACTGGTTCCAGCGGTGTTTTCCGTGTGCTTTTGGTTTTGTCGCTGAGACCACAAGCATGGCACCCTTTAACCAAGTTCTCTATAAGGGTGTCCATGCCAGGAAACCAATATCCTGAGCGAAGCTTGCTTTTTGTAAGGCTCCTTCCTAGATGGCCCTCATGAGCTATTTCACTGATGCGCATCCTGAGTTCTTCCGGGGGAATTATCTTGTCTGCTTTGAATACATTGGTCCCTGCAATCGACAGTTCATCTCTGATGTTCCAAAAGGGTTGTAACTCAGCAGGAAGGTCACTACATTTCTTAGGCCAACCCTTAGCAGTGTTTTCCCTAACCACTCTCAGTGTGTCATCCTTAGACATGAGGCTATTCCATTCCTCTTCTAAAATGGCCAGAATGGTTACTTGCAAGACTTCGAACTCTTCTGTACTTTCCTCAATATGTTTGTTGAGAGGTAAACGAGAAAGACAGTCAGCTACCTGATTTTTGTTGCCTGGAACGTACTCGATTTTGAAATTGAAATTTTGTAGAGACACCAGCCATTTACCAATTCGGGGTGTAGTTTTTTCAATGTCCTTAGAAGAGAATAATGACACCAAAGGTTTGTGATCCGTCCTGAGCACAAATGGTATACCCCATAGAAATAATTTAAAGTGATTACTTGCCAAAAAACAGGGTAAGGTCTCCTTCTCAATTGTGGAGTAGTTAATTTCTGCATCTTTGAGTGTCCTGGAAGCAAAGGCTATGATTTTCTCTTTCCCTTCTTGCATTTGAGAGAGCGTGGCACCAATGCCTCTATTGCTAGCATCAGTAGTGAGGAACGTGTCTTTAGTACTGTCAAAATTGCCTATGCAGGGTGCCGTAGCAATAGCCTCTTTGAGATCCATAAATGCACTGTTGTGGATGGGCAGCCATTCAAATGTATTGTCTTTTTTCAATAGATCTCTGATGGGTTGTACTAGATCTGAGAAATTTTTAATGAATTTGGACATATACTCAGCCAATCCTAAAAAGGATTTTATTTCCTCTTTGTTGATCGGAGTGGGAGCTTCTACCACAGCTTCTATAAGATCCATTTTTGGTTTCATGCCTTCACTGGACAAAGTGTGTCCTAAGAATTCAACTGATGCTACTCCGATCTTGCACTTATTCTTTTTGATGGTGAAACCTGCCTCACTAAGTTTGGTGCATACTTTTCTTAAATTACAATTGTGTTCTTCCTCATCCGATCCATAAACGAGAATGTCATCTTGAAAACAGATGGATTTGTCCAGCCCCAGCAGAACATGTTGCATTATTCTTTGGAAAGCTGCTGCGGCCGACGCCAACCCAAACGGCATCCTTAGGAATTTGTAGGTGCCAAAGGGTGTGGTGAACGCCGTAAGGATTTGTGAATCAGGATGTAATGCAACTTGACGGTATGCTGATGTGAGGTCTAGTACAGAAAAATACCTGGCATCATTTATTACAGACAACATTTCATTGATTTTGGGAAGTGGGTACCTGTCTACCCAAATGTTGACGTTGAGACTCCTCAGGTCCACACACATACGAATCTCATTACTCTCTTTTTTAGAAGTAATAACAATGGGGGCCAACCATTCTGAACTCTCTACAGCCTGAATAATGCCCAGCTTCTCTAGTTTTTCCAGTTCTTTCTTTAACGGTTCCCGCATTACCAAAGGAATGGACCTGGTCTTGTGTGTGACTGGAACAGCATCATTTTTGAGTTTAATTTTATGCATGTAGTTTTTCAGCAAACCCACATTTTCAGTGAATACCTCTGGAAATTCATTGCATATCCCTTTCCCTGTTAAAGATCTATCAACCAGCAACACTTGTTCTATATTGTTGGGGTCAAGCATGATGCCTAACTCTTTCTGGTGCTTCCACCCTAGTAAGTTACTTCCTTTTTCAGTAATGTAGACTTTTCCAAATGTATGTCTGTCCTTGAACGTGATACGCATCTTCACCATCCCTTCTAAAGGAATGGGATCTTTGTTGTACCCCCCTGGGTGTACATCAGGGTTTTCTCACATGTATTCACCTTCCTTAAACAAACCTTGGAAAGTCTCTTTCTCTATTAGGGTGTAAGGGGAACATGAGTCCGCAAATGCCTTGACTTTCTTACCATCCAATTGTATTTCACAGACAGGATAACTAATTATCTCATCTTTACCATGTACCTGAAAGATAAATTTGTTGTCACCAGATTCCGTGACCTGGTCGTAAACAGCATGTACACCTTTGCCTACATCTTTGGAGTTACACACTTTAGAAAAATGTCCCACTCTATTACATTTCCTGCAATAAACTCCTCTGGCAGGACACTTAGGGAAATTAGCTAGATGATTAGCATTCCCACATCTGTAACATCTGAAATTCTCTTTCTTAGGCTTAGGTTTAACCACATTGCTCTTGTATTCTACTTTTAGAATATCATCATCATCTTTAATTTCATTAATATGCTTCTCCTCTGATACTGAATCTTTGTTAACTTTCATTTCCTTAACACAATAAGCGGTGTGCTCGATACTTTTAGCTATAGCCACAGCCTCTTCCAAATCTGGACTCAGGGTTAACAACCTCTCTTGCACCTTGTGATCATTGGTGCAACGAACCAATTGATCTCTGATGAGAGAATCGGCAAGTGCCCCAAATTCACAAGTGGCAGAGAGTCCCCTCAAGGTGGCTATGTATGAGGTGACCTTTTCATTTTTGCCTTGTACCCTTTGAAAGACCTTATGACGCTCCTATACCACATTAACCTTGTCCTTGAAATGAGCACCTAGTTTCCTCAGAGTGGTAGTGAAAACATCAACATCGCCATCACCCTCTTCTTCCCCCCCATCAGCAAGATCTTCGTAAATTTTCCTCCCTTGAGTGCCCAAATTATGCAACAATATGTGTTGTTTCCTCACTGAAGAAAATGTTTCTCCTCCTATTGCAATTAGATATGAATGGAGCATTTTGATCCACCTATCCCACGGAATTTCTGGTTCCCCTTCATCATTTAGAAACGGGGGCGTTTGATTCATGTTGGTAACTGACATTTTGACAATAACAGAGAGCGTGAGATACAATGAGGGGGGGGCAATAGATGGAGAGCTAAAAATGGACAATGTTCCCCAGAGTCAAAACAGAGAGAAGACAAAAGGAGGGCAGCCTCTCAGCAAGAATTGTCACAGGAAGCTGCAGGCAATTGAGCTGTGCCTGTCAGCGATAACACACACCAAAAAGGACAGTACTTGAACAACTGCAGGCAAGCTGTGCCTGTCAGCGTGTAGTTAGAAGCACTTACTTGAAGGTAATGAAGTAAGGACGAACTTGCCCAGAATGTGCTGGCTGCTTGAGGCAAGAATCCCTCAAAGCGGTGGCGAAATGCTGTGAAAAGCAGAGCAGTGACAGGAAAATCCCCAGGGCATGCGCCGATGTAGAGACACTCTCACAGGCGAAAACGCTCTCCTGAAGCGATTCCTGACGAGACACTGTTCCATAGGTGGAGCGATGGGAGAAGGGCATGCGCACACGTGGAAACGCTTCACGAAGCGGATCGTCTCCCTGAGGCGATTTCAGACGAAATACTGCTCGATTGGCGGCGCGATGAAAGAAGGCATGCGCTGACGATGAACACTTCACTCATGTAGATGTCTCTCCTGAGGCGATTTGTGAAGAGACACTGCTCCTATTCGGCGCGCGATGACGAAAAGGCATGCACTGATCGCGATCATTACACCCAAGTAGACATCTATCCTGAGGCGATTGGTGAGGAGACACCGCTCCTATGCTTCACGATGTGAGGAAAGGCAGGCACCGAACGAAGAAACACTAGACAGCTGCCTGAGTACTTCACAGTGTATCGGAGAGCCTTTTTGCTGCAACAGAAAGAACGCCTTAGCAGGAGATACTATGAAAACAGTCCCCAATGCAGCAACACTACACCAAGTGTTCCGGAGGTTGACAGCTGCGCAAGGATCTTGTCAAAACGCCTCTTCAAAGGAATGGAGGAAGAAGAATGTTCAAATTTGCGGAGTTTGACACAACGCAACTATCTGAACAGGATCCATATCGTTGACAGCAGCCGATCACAGAAAAGAGGCAGAAGGTAAGGAGGAGCAGCAGATGAAGTAGGCTGGCGAAAACAGGGGTGAGGAATTTCAGCTGTCCCCTACACAGCACCCTGTTTCCACTTGTCGCCAAAATGTTAGAATAAATCCACGAGGCAGAAGTATTTAGAGAATGTAGGTTTATTTGAATAGACAATTCCTCAAACTGCCAAGCCCAAGCGCTCCTCAGCCAGCAGTGTCAACATTCTAAGGTGCACTCCTGTAAGCGTTCTAAGGCAGTACCATGCGTGTGGGGAGAGGGTGGAGCGTACCAAGAGGAGGAAAAGGGGACAGGGAAAGAAGGCGAGATAAAGAGCAAAGATGAGACAAAGAAGATGAAGAGAGATTATAACAATACTATATTGCTTTTTGCTCATACTTGGTGGGCTTGGATAGTATTTTTCGTGTCTCAGCGCGTAATAACGAGACAGACAGCAGGAGCTTATTTAGCACGTCTTTATTTCTCCCTGCACCTCCGTAATTGACTCTTTCCAGCCCCCTCCCTTCCGCTTCCTCCCTTGCCTGGCCCTGGCGCGCAGCGCCGGGTCAGGCATGACGACAATACATCTCCCCCCTCTTTAAATGTTCAATGCCTACTTGCTCAGAGTTCTTCAATAAGCCGGGTAGGTCTTCTGATGGTCCTCTGTGGTCGACGTGAGAGGCGCCCCTCTCGTGACTCTCTCGGACTCGCTGTGGTTTCAGGTTCTTCTCGGTCTTCAGCTTCTCGGCTCGACTCATCTGTGTCATATTCTGGTTCTTCCGCGTGGGTGTATACTGCGGGATTGCATTTTTTGAAGTGCGATGCGTTTCGTGTGGTACTCTTGGTCTCAGAGGTAGCCGTGATCATGGTTCCTTTGCGCCTTGTCACTTGTAAAGGTTGGGCACAGTAGCGGCTGTCCGTCTTTGCTCTTTGCTCTTGCCTGACTAATACCCAGTCTCCTTCTTGAATGTCAGACACCTTGGCCTGTCGACGATTGTCTGCGTACTCTTTCATTTTCGCCTTCTTGGCTTTGTCAAGACCCACTAGTGTCTCGTGATCCGAAGTCGGGGACCTGGAATGTATGGCAGTGTCCACAGCTGGTATTCTTGTATGCAGAGTTCTTCCGAGCATCAGAGTAGCTGGACACTTGTTAGTGGTGCTGTGTGGCGTGGTTCTGTACGCTCGGAGTACCTCATTGAGCGCCGGTTGAATGTCACGTTGGGTCATTTCGGCTTGTTGTATGGTTTTCTTTATGGTGGCCATGAATCTTTCGACCATCCCATTGGCTTGAGGTCACATGGGGGTGATCTTCCTGTGTCTGATGTTCAAGTGTCTTGCAAACTCTGCAAACTCATGTCCATTAAATGGTGGGCCATTGTCGGTCTTCACTACTGTGGGGATTTCCCACACAGCAAATGCTTAGTCGATGACAGGTATGACAGCGGTGGCTCTTGTGGATGAGACTTGTTGCGCAATGGGGAACCTGGAGTACTCATCCATGATGACAATAATGTATTTCCCGGACTTCAATGGACCAAAGAAGTCGATGGCCACTTGTTGCCATACACCGTCTGGGAGGTCAGACATTTGAAGTGGGGAGTGTGGTTCTTCTCGCCCTACTAGTTGCCATTGGGGGCAGTCCTGGAGTGTGGTTTCTACCATTTGGTCAAGAGACGGGAACCAGACCCGCTCCCGTAGTGCTTTCTTCGTTGCCACCACGCCTCTGTGTCCTTCATGCGCTAGATTTACAGTTCCTTGCCTCAGTTGTTGGCGAATGACAATTCGCCGGTCTCTTAATAGCAGTCCATTTGTGCTGATTGTGAGATCGTCTTTGACATGACGAAATGACGCAAGTTCTTGCGTGTTGACAGTCTTGTCACTTGATGGTGTAGAGACTAAATATCGAAGTTTTAATATCGAAAGGACAAAATATCGAGTACAAAATATCGAGAGGACAGAATATAGAAAAGACATAATATAGTTGGAAAAAATATCGACATATAGGTAAGTAATATCGAATGTCATTATATCGAATTTTATTATATTGAATTTTTTTTA
The DNA here is from genome assembly GCA_963921515.1 of Calotriton arnoldi. NCBI lineage: Eukaryota > Metazoa > Chordata > Amphibia > Caudata > Salamandridae > Calotriton > Calotriton arnoldi. The sequence continues at coordinate 1,080,488 of CAWUFW010000794.1, forward strand.
AATCGTTTTATATGTTACTATATGTGTTAAAAATATATAATTTTTTTTAATGTATGTTACAATTTTTTTAAGGTAATGGATTTTATGTGAATTAATTTTTGCGTATATTAGTTCCGTAGCAGGTTGTGGGTTTATAGGGGAATAGGGTGGGAAGTAATTTAATTTACATTATAAAAATTAATAATGTATTAATTAATAATTTAGTGTTTAATAATTACTATTGTTTAATAATTTTTACGTATATTAGTTCCGTAGCGGGTTGCGGGGTATAGGGGAATAGGGTGGGAAGTAATTTAATTTACATTATAAAAATTAATAATTTATTAATTAATAATTTATTGTTTAATAATTACTATTGTTAATTAAGTTAATTAATTTATTATTAAATATATAAAACGTGAATAATAATCTTTTTTAATTAATTGATAATTATGTAAATAGTTTTTTTTATTATTAATTAGTAATTAATTACATATTAATTATTAGAAATTAATTTATTAATATGTTAATTATGTACATTTTTTTTAGTAGTGTGCTGAGTGTTGATAGGGGAGTAGGGTGGGAATTAAGTTAAATTTAATTCAAATTTTAATAATTTTTTAATATTATTTATTCAAAGTTATTTTATAGTGTTAATTGTGTTAATTAATTTAGATATGATGGTTATTAATTTGATTGTTAATTGTAATTAGCTAATTAATTAAATGTTAATTAATTATGTTGATTCATTAATATTTTACACTATTGGAGGTGACGTTTATAGGGGAAAATGTTGGAAGGTAAATATATTTTTATTAATTAATTTTTGTTAATTAATTTTATTTATATTGTAGGAGTGGGTCTACTCAATTATTCCCCTACTCTACCCAACACTTTCCCTACTGTTGCACTCACTGGAGTGGGAATAGTTATTTTTACACTCCCGCTATCCAACACTTTCCCTACTGTTCCACTCACTGGAGTGCGAATAGTAATTTTTACCCTCCCGCTATCCAACACTTTCCCTACTGTTCCACTCACTGGAGTGGGAATAGTAATTTTTACCCTCCCGCTATCCAACACTTTTCCTACTGTTCCACTCACTGGAGTGGGAATAGTAATTTTTACCCTCCCACTATCCAACACTTTCCCTACTGTTCCACTCGCCGGAGTTAGGAATAGTAATTTTTACCCACCCGCTATCCAACACTTTCCCTACTGTTCCACTCGCTGGAGTCGGAATACTAAGTTGTACCCACCCGCTATCCAACACTTTCCCTACTGTTCCACTCGCTGGAGTAGGAATAGTAATTTTTACCCACCCGCTATCCAACACTTTCCCTACTGTTCCACTCACTTGAGTGGGAATAGTAATTTGTACCCACCCGCTATCCAACAAATTCCCTACTTTTGCAGTTGTTGGAGTGTGAATACTAATTTTATTCCCTTAGCTATGCAACTTTTTTAATTTTGTTATATTTAATGTAGTGTAAATTATTAATTAACATAAAAAATGTACTTTAATAATTTAAATTATTATATATTATTTATTTTTATATTTATATATGTTTATTTATATATATATATGCAAATATATTTTTAATAATGTTTTAAATATTTTATAATTAATATTCATAATTATTTTATAATATTATTAAGTAAATATATATATGTTAAAAAATAATTAATATGTTTTTTTTACATTACATTAATTATTTTTACATTTTAAGCTTTTTTACATTATTTTAACTATGTTTTATTTAATTGTGTTTATTATTTAATTACTTTTATATTATTTTTAATACATTTAAAAATTCGATATTTTAGTTAACTATATTTTAAACATCGATATTTTGTACTCGATATTTTAGTACTTACCTGTTTGTAGATAGGGACTCGATATTCTGTCCCTCGATATTTTGGCATCGATATTCTGGACAGTCGATATTCTGTCCCTCGATATTTAGTCACTGATCCTCACTTGATGTCTCCTCCAGGTGTCTCCACGAGTTCGTGCGGATACGATGTATTATGTTCTGGAGCGTGGCGTCCTTAGCAGTGGCTTCCATGATAGCTTCTAGTGGGACTGCGGGTGGCCTTGCTTGATCAATGACAAAATGAAGGTATTCTTCTGCCAGTGAGCACCTTGTCCGTGTAGACGTCCTGGGGTGTCGTGATATGTAGTCTGCTGGGTTCTCCGCCTTCCCCGGTTTGCAAACAATGGTGTATGTATATTCTTGGAGGCGAATACCCCACCGTTCGATCCGTGGTGGCATCTTTGCTCGAGGATTTCCGAAGATCGTTATGAGGGCCTGGTGGTCAGTGATGAGCGTGAAGTGCTTCCCATAGATGAAGAGATGGAAATGCTCGCACGCCCACACAACTGCCAGACTCTCTTTTTCGGGCTGTGAGTAAGCTTTCTCTGTGTCGGTGAGGCTGCGACTAGCGTACGCTACAATGTGTCGCTGTTCTCCTTCATCATCGTATTGAGCTAAGATGGCTGCCAGTCCTACAGGACTTGCATCAACTGTGATTTCTGTCTCCTTGCGGGGGTTGAAGTAAGCTAGGTTGATGGCAGAACTCACTGCTTTTTTGATTTGGCTGAATGCTTGCTCACACTTGGTGGACCAGTGAAAGATTTGGCCTTGTTTTGTGAGCTCCCGCAGGGGGTAACTGATGGTGGCGTAGTCCTTGATATAATGGGCACAGTAGCTAGCCATACCCAAGAAGGATCGTATATCACTGACATCTCTGGGGCATGGCGTGTCAGATAATGCTGATACTTTTTCAGGAGCAGGTCGCATCCCGTCACTGGAAAAAATGTGACCGTAGAACTTTAGCGTAGACTTGTGAAACTCGCACTTGTCTCGGTTGAGCGTCAGGTTGGCATTTAGAAGAGCATGACACACGCAATCAAGAGCCTTGTCGTGTTCCTTGCGAGTTTCACCGAATACCAAAATGTCGTCACTGTAGTTGAATGAGTTTGGAATGTGCTGGATGACTTGCAGCACCGCCTCTTGAAATATTTCCGCTGCCAAGGAAATTCCGAAGTTGAGGCGCTTGTACCTGAAGAGCCCTTGGTGCGTGGTGAAAGTGGTGATGTACCGGGACTTCTCGTGGAGCTCAAGCTGATGATATCCCTTGTTTAGGCCTAATTTTGAAAAGACCTTTGCTCCGTTCAGGTGGGTGATCATGTCGCTGATGTGGGGACCCGGATGCCTTTCCCGCTCAATGGCTGTGTTCGGAGCTCGCATATCCATGCAGAGACGCACTTTGTTCTCTGCTCCCCGTTTGGGTACTACTACCACTGGCGATACCCACGGGCTGGGTCCCGTTGACCTCTCTATGATGTCTGCCCTCAGTAGATCATGTAGCTCTTCATCCACCTCTTGCTGGAGGTGAAAAGGTACTTTCCGGTGATGTTGGGCCACAGGTGACACCTGTTCATTTATGTGTAGTCGGACTTTGAAATGAGCTAATTTTCCTAGTCCAGAGAACAGTTTTGGGAACTTACTGATGATATCAGGCGTGTCATCCACTTTGTATAGGATTTCTACTAGCTTCAGGTGCTCCGCTGTGGGTAGGCTGAGAAGACAGTCAGCCGCTTCAGGGCCTTCTATGACGTGGATTTGGGCATGAACTGTCCTGACTTCGTATGTCAGAGATGTACGTAATTGTCCTAGGCATGGCAGGGGTTCCTTGAACATCCAGGTGTAAACACGCACAGCGGCCGGCTGTAGTTTGGGCTTCGGATTCATCCTCTTGTTCTCAGTTGTGCATATGTAATTGACTGACGCTCCAGTATCTAAAACGAACTTCGCGGGGTGGTTTCCCATTTGAATATGCAGCCTGGGGTACTTCTTTAATCGGTCAGGGTCCGCTATCATGCACACATACTCATCGCTGTCTTGAGATATGGGAGTGAGGGCTGACGATTCCCTTGATGACGATCATCGAGACCGATAAGAGAGGTGTGACCGGCTACTGGATCTCGATGAGCTGGTTGATCGGTCCCTTCTCTCTCGTACTGCTCTTGCATGATGACGAGGTCCCGGGTTACGTTTGGTTGGCGCAGACTACTTGCGATAAGTCTGGCACACTGTTTCAAAGTGATTATCTTTCCCACAGCGGTGGCACTGTTCTCCCATGGCCGGGCGTGGGCCGATGTGGGGGTAGTCTTGGCCGCAACGATAGCACTGCAATGGTTGTTTCCGAGTGTTGCTGTTCTTGCTTCCGCCATGACTTTGAATCGTGAGTTTCAAGGGTTTCCTGGGATCCGACTGGCGCCGTGTGTCTGCCTGAGAGTGCAGTTGAAAAGCTTGCTCACGTTTCTCCATCTTGCCTGCTTCCATTTTTTTTGCATGCTCTTCAGCTTGGTCGTTTATGCGCGTGAGCTCTTCGATGTCGTCCAGGGAGTGGTGTTTCTTCAACAGGCGCTGGCGCAGGGATTCAGATTGGCACCCTTCTATGATCCGTAGGCGAAGTGCATCTTCGGTAGTGAAGTTATCGAATTCACAGTATCGGGCTAGGCGCTTAAGGCGCGTAATGAAATTGCCCATCGCTTCATCCTTTTCTTGGGATGCTAAATTGAAGGTGTAGCGTTCGTAGTCTAGATTTCGCTTGGGGAGGAATTTTCTGTTGAGTACTTCCCTTACGTCTGCATAGGAGGCAGACGTGGCCGGTGTAAGTTCCTTGATGATTTGTCTGACGTCTTTGCCCACCAGATTACGCAGAGCGATAAGTTGTTGGTTCGGGTCAAGTACCCGCGATACTTTCATGAAGTCCTCGAAGTCTTCCAGCCAGCTTTGTCATCTAGGGCCCATGCTATTTCCAGATGTTAGCAGCAGGGGTTCCGGGGGGCGCAGGAACGATACCCCCAGCAGCACTGGGCCAGGCTGTGCGATTTGCGCGGGACCCGGTTGCCCATTCTGGGAGGAATCTGGGGGCGTAGACATGACGTGTAGGCGATTTCTTTCACTCTTTTCAACTCTGCAGCGTGTTTGCGCGGCACTTGGTAGTGTAAGGGTGTAGCGGGCAGCAGTGGCACTCAGGAGTACTGTCGCATTCCTCCCCTGTAGCAGAAGTAGTGGTGTTTTCTGCTTCGCTTGACTTTAAAATGGCCGCCGGAATGAGGGCAGGGTCTTCCCAATGTTAACTGCCTGACCTCAAAATGGCCGCTGGTCAGGATAGGCGTGTGTGTGTCGCAGACACGTGGTGAGAAGACTTACCCCAACTCTGAGGTTCTGGGGTTCGGCACACGTCTGAAGCGGCTGACAGTGCAGGCGGCAGCAGCGTATGGCAGGTACTTGACTCTGACGCGGTCCGCTGCACAGCGGGCGTTCGCGTCGTAGGTAGAGGAACTCGGCCTCACTGTAAGTGGTGCAGCACTGGGCAGGCAAGGGAGTTCTTCTACATCCCACCCTCATCGCCAGTTTCGTGTCTCAGCGCGTAATAACGAGACCGACAGCAGGAGCTTATTTAGCACGTCTTTATTTCTCTCTGCACCTCCGTAACTGACTCTTTCCGGCCCCCTCCCTTCCGCTTCCTCCCTTGCCTGGCCCTGGCACGCAACGCCGGGTCAGGCATGACGACACTACAGTATTCACATGACGTGGTTCTAACCCCTTTTTTTTATTTTTCTTGTAAACGTATTATACCTTCTCAATCCCATTGTAGGTTTTGGAAAGCTCTTGGCATTTAGATCACTAATTTTTCCTCAGATACTTTGTAATATATTTTAATAAATTATCCTATTATTGAATAATGTTCCTCTCTTGTTTCACCTCTTCTTCACAGATATTGGGTAGCCCCCCTTTTCCTTTTTTCCTTTTAGTTTGTACTATATATAACAGTACCTCATTAATTGGTTCATATTTATATGTTGACTTACTTATTGCTCAACATTCTGTTTTGTGGGTTTTTTATAGCGCTCTGTTACCAAGCGGTGTACTGTAGCTGAGAATACATAAGAGTAGAGAGGGCGGTATAGTCACTGTAAGCTTGTTTAGGGAACACCCATGTTTTTAGTTGTTTTTGAAATGAGAGGAAATGATCCTGCAATCTTAGTCTGAGAGGAAAAGAGTTCAAAAGCGCAGCTGCAATGACTGACAAGGCTCGGTATTTCAGTGTTGTCAGGCAGAACTTGGGTATGGTCGGCAGTCTGCACTAATAAGAAGGGGGACCCCTGACTCGATGGGGGCAGGTACGCAGGGGAAATAAGGAACAGCAAATATGCAAGAAATAACCTGCCCCGTATGTTCAACACATGGCCCTATACAAGGATCCTACAGTTCATCCTCTATCTCTGGAGCAGATCAAGGAAAAAATGAACAATTATATCGAATTATACAAAATAAGTAGAAATTTTATTAAATCCATAATCATTTCAACAATTAATAAATACACATCACAATAGTAACAATAATTGATAATCAGTAAGACACAGTTCAAAAAAGGCAAATATATACACCGTCCCACACACCTACTTAAAACAAAGCATTCATATCATCATACATTCCCAGACTTCATCAAATAGACTCACACATCATACACATCATTGTAACAAAAATACTACAAGTTAAAAATTGTGCATAAAGGCCACAAGATGGTAGGATGACAAAGAGAAATACAAGTCATCAGGGGGTAGGGATGGGAGTAATCCAGCTGCCCCCACACGAATAACGCCAACGCGCGTTTCGGTGATTTGCCCCAGCCGGGGCTACACCTTCATCAGGGCGAAAATGGACAATGAGTGGTGGGACAGAACACCCGTAGTTCTGCCCTCCAGATGTATTCCGTATAATTTCCTAAGGCCGAGGGCGTAGGAAAAAGGTCCAGCAACAAAGGCTTCTCCGAAACGTTCAAAATTCAAATAAAAAAGGTCACGATGGGATTCTTCTTCCGTAGGGTTTGGGAGGATCCTTATATGTAGGCCACACACAAAGTGATCTCATTCATCAAGATAGACCCAACCCCTTGCCGCGATTTCACATTGTTCAGATTAATTCTTTAGTCTGTTTAAACGTAATATCATCTGACGCGGGTCGATAACTCCGTTTTTATGGCGAAAGACAAGGGGGGGGAACACAAGGAAACGGGGGGACCCTACGGCACACCTCCTCGTTCTCACAGCGTGTCCGTGCAGTAGGCTAGTCTGCTATGAAGAATAGATTGTACAACTACTGGGCCAGAAGAAAATAGAAGTGTTGGAAGTTGGATTATTCGTAGTGGTAAGTATGCACCTACCACTAGCAATAAGGCCACCAACGCAATACATGGTTCTGTCAAGGTCTCAATAAATTAGCCCCTGGGTCAACCCTTGGTAGCTGGCTGCAAGCAGGCAGGCTTAACTTAGGAGACAGGTCTGTCAACTATTTAAAAACACCAATACAAGAAATAAGTATGTATAAAAATAAGAAATATTTTTATGAATAAAATGACAACAAAATGACAAAAAACGAATGTAGGGAACCAGAGATATGAACTTGTAAAGAATAAACACTTTCTGGTGCTGAAAAACAGATAAGCACCAAATTGGGACATTTGTTTGCGCTTGACCGGGACAAAGTCAAAGTTTGAGGCCAACCGCTATAGAGCCCTGGTCAGACACACTAAGCGGTAGGCCCCGGCCAAAATGTTACCTTCGCACTTAGAAACTTTTCTGGAGGATTTTCTCTCGTGGTCGAGCGATGCTCCTCTTCAGTCTGGAATTCGAGTCCACGACGGCGGCTTGGCTCAGTACGAGGCCTCGGTGAAATCCTGGTAGTCTTGCGCTCCAGAGCTTTCAGCTGATCAAACCTGAAATCCAAGCCAGGTTACAGTTCAACGTCAGTAGCCTGACTCTCATCTATGTGTAGGTCCTCTTATGGAGCTTTTTCCAAAATTTGCACCAAATTTCTCCAATCATCTGGAACTTCTTCCTAAAGTTCCTCTTGAGGGTTCAAAGTATCCAAAACATAAATCCATGGTTCTAGAATCTCTGAGATGGTCCTTGAAGTTTGGGACTACAGTTCCCACAATGCACCTGGCCAAATTCTCAAAAGTCCCCTGGACGCACTCCAGGCTGGGGACTTCGTGGGGGAGATGGTGCAGGTGGGTTCTGTTGACCTGTTGATTTCTGGGAGTCCACTCCTTAATCCTTTTTGAAGCAAGGCAGAGTCCTCAGGGCTGCAGTTTCAAGTGTGCAGCAGGAGCAGTCCTTACGGGTGCAATCCTTTGGGGTGCAGACCAGGGATCCAGCAGGGCAATGCAATTTCTCCTTGTAGTTTCAGGCAGCAGATCTGTGTTGCTTTGCAGCTCTCACAGTTTTATCCAATGTTGGGGGGCAGCAAGCAGGGGCCCCCCTGACCAATGGGATACAGGGTGTCACCCATGAGCATGGCGGCTTCCTCCAAAGTGTGGCGTTTTCTTGACCCACAAAGCACTGTGCTGTAAAATTCAAAATGGAGAAATTCCCTCCTTGGGAGTAAGAGCTGGCTAAGCCAACCCACTTGTGTGGCACATTTCCCTTAACACTCCCTTTCCAGACCTCCTGCAAATTCCATTCCTGGGGCACTCATCTGGCTGGGGGGTACAGGAAGAGGGGGTAGGCCTGACAGGAAGAGGGGGTAGGCCTGACTGGCATTCCTTACTGTCCTGTTCTCTTTGAAGCCCAGTTTGATTTATCCAACCCCCTTCCTGGCCTGTTCTCCGCCAGCTGCAGAGCTCCCCCCATCAGGTAACCTCTGTCTCTGTGCAGACCACTTATCACCTCATCAAAGCAGTTTGGCTAAGCCTGTTAAGGGCTGGCCAATCAGGAGAGGCTGCTAGAAGGCTGGATTTTAACTCACAGAAAATAAAGTTCTATAACTTCTTTTTTGTAATAGGTATGATAAATTCAACAGTCGCTAGTTGTTGGATTTATCATTACTAATCTTTCAAGTCCTTATTTAGCTCACTCCAGTCAATAGTTACACTGTAGTACAGTATTCCCAAGTTAGCCCGTGGAGCTAAAAGTACTACCATGGGGGGAAAACGACATTTGTGGTTTTTCCCTCAACAGGGCATATAAAACATATTTAAAACTTGCCCCTGCCTATTTTTACATGGCAGCCTACCCTGGAGGCATCTAGGGTAGACCTTAGGGGTGACTTATATGTAAAAATGAGGTAGTTTAAAACTTAGGAAGTACCTTTAAATCCAAATTCGAATTTGCATGTAATTTCAATTTAAAAGCAGCTTGCAAAGCAGGGCTGACTATTGAATTGACAGCAGGCAACACAGCAGCGCACACTTAAGTGCCTCAAAGCTGCTGGGCATTTAAACCCACATGCCTTACCATATACTAGGGACTTACAGGTAGGTCATCTGTGCCAATTGTAACTTCACCTAATAACCATATAGCTTTTTATTCACAGCACTGGCCCTGGTTAGGAGAGTCTAGGGTGCAGTCAGAGTCAGTTACCACCAGTATCAGTCAAAAAATGGGAGTGATCAGGGCAAAAAGGATGACTTTCTCACAGACAGGAAAGGAAAAACCTTGTGTAGTACCCTAACTAGCAGAAAGTGTGAATAGGGAGAGTTCATGATCATTGAAGAAGCCAAGATGGCAGACAGAGTTGACTGCTGAATACTTTTTCTGTTTTGTTGTTGTCCGTTTTTTTCTCTCTATATATAAAATTGTATAAAATATTTTGAACACAAAAACATGTATACGTATAAGGCACTATGGGAGTGTTCTCACTGTTCTTCATCTTTGTACTTACAACTGCAGACAAACTGCAAAAAATTGAATACACTGCTGATGCACCAGCCTCATTGCTCCCTGTCTGCTTTTCCTGGGGATATGAGTTTGGTGGTCTCTGTGTGGTTCTGTTTAGGCAGGGGCATGTGTCTTCCATCACCGTTCAGCATTAAGTACTACATTTGTTGCAGTGCAAGTGTGGTGAAAAATGTTATAATACGCTTGCTCTCCTTACTACTCTAACCATACTGGGCCCTTTACGATTAGACAATTTCCAGCATTTCCATTTACCACATAGGCAATGATCCTCTGATGACTCTTTCTCCACTGATAGCAGGGGTGGAAATTAGGGTAGCCAAAACACCACATTAGCTGTCCAATGAGGACCATTAACTGACAGCTGACTCATAAATTTGAGATCAGATTTAGTTACACCACTCTCAAGACCATGGTGTAGAAATAAAGAATAGCAATGGGAAGACCCAACCTCCTGAAGAAGTTAAGTCGGGAAAGAATTATACAGACCAAAAGCTCTGCAACAACAACACAGAACAAAAGAAGTAACACTTGATGTTCTGACAGAGCTCACTGATTCTCCCTGGAACGCATTTAAAACATCAATAAAATAGCACAGTTTAAATGGAAGGACCAATAAGACTCAATAATATACTCAGACAGGTATAAGATTAATTTGGTTATTATATTAAGGATCCAAAATGTATAGCCATAAGCAGTCTTTTGAGAATTTCAGTTAAGAATATCACAGCTTGCATTAAGGCACAAAACATTTAGGCAAGGCTTTAACGGATGGTTATTATCAAAATCAGTTAACAGAGTTACAGAGTCCCACTACCATTATGGCAGAAGGATAGATCGTTGCCTAACACCTCAATTGCTACACAGAAGGGTTAAGATTTAAAGTCCATTAAGGGTGAGTCCATTAGCATAGAACAAGGAAATAAAGAAAATGAAAAATGAAAATGATTGGGCAAAGAAGGTTTTGGTCCATCAGCTACCAACTGTAGCATCAGCAAAGCAGTCCAAATGTAAGAGAAAGTTCTCAAATATTGATCAGCATAGCATCCTCTCGCAAGTGGGAAAGAAAAAGTATGACATCTGTCAAGAAGCAAAAATCCTCCTTTGGGGCTACTTCTTTTATAATGTGTCTGCCTAAATTCCAGTGATGTAGCATCGCACCACCATCAAAAGACTGTTGCATGCTCAATTTCACATAATGTGACCTAGGACACTTGCAACGGTGAGATGCTTTCCCATGCTGGTCATGAGAAATGAAAGATTTGAGAGTCCACATAACCCTAATATCAGTGAAAAAGAAATACAAAGTATCTATCTATAGCAACAGCTAAAATCCTGTTCCCACAGGAATATTTCTCTGTGAACATTTGACGAAACATTTAGGAATGTTGAGGTTAGTACATGTACAGAACAAATAATACAACATTTCACTAGTTGTGAATGGCCCATTGTGTTAGGTCAGGGGAAAGGTCAGCATTAGAGGAAAAGCATTTTCAAAAAAGCCTTTAAGTTAGCATCACACATCCTAAATAAAATTAACTCTAAATCAATGTCAAATATAATGCAATAAATCATTTCAAATCATGAATAAGTAGAACTTTCACCAGAGATTATTATATAGAAATAGCTAATGTTAGAAATACCCTACTACCACAATTTTTCTCAACATTCATAAAAGTGATAATTTTCTACGCTCATACTACGAAAATTGTTTTTTTTACTTTTCATTTACTATAGAATCTTTGGCATTGTTATGCGAAATTTCAAGATCGTACCTAGTTTCTACACAATTTTGCACTGACTTTTCTAAATGGTGTGTTCTAACAAAAAGCAATAGAAACACTAGGCCATATTTTTAATAGCAAATTTCATCTTCAAACATTAATATACAATATATTCATAAGAAATTCATTAGTGCAACTCGTTTATGTCTTAGTATTGCTTTGTATGTATGTTTCTTCATCTTCATTTTAAGAAAGGTTTTACTATGCTTCTACTACACTTGTCTCAGTTTCATGCGTCACTGTGTCCAACGTATGCAAAGTGTACTTTCAGCTTTTCGTGTCTTTAATCAGTAAACTTGTCATGTATTATGATTTTTAAAATCATGCTTCATCACATTTACTTTATCAGTGCCAGGTGGAAGACCCTTAGCACCTAAGATAAGGCAATCTATCTCTCTCATGGCCACTCCTGTTTTGGGCGTTATGCATGAATGTCATATAGGGGTCACAATTATGACCCATATCATTTCCCAAGCAACACATTAAAATTTTAAGATGGGCTGTCTTTAGACATGCAACAACCAACAGGACAGGAGGTACTAGAGCTTTTGTGCACAACCCTCCTACCGTAGCAACCATTAAGGAGTTTATGACCAGGCGTTCAGTAGGAAAGTAACTGAAGTTCAGAGATTTTTTATTGTCATCTTTATATCCCTTTTATCTACTTATGTGAAATACTGAATTTATTTATTCATTTTATATTTACTGCAGAGTTTCCTTATCAATGTCACGTGATTTCATTAGGTCAAGACTGTGTACAATGTCATTTCTTGCAATATGATAAGGTCAAATATCAAGTCGTCACATCCTGTGATATCATCAGGGGTGGAAGCCAGCCTGTATAGGATGTTACTTCCTCTATTCCTGTGATTAGAATGAAATGATGGTAATGGGCTTGCGGCACAATCACAGAAATCTGCAATGGTTTACCCTGATGCTGCCCACAACTTCGATGGTTTGAGAGACTGTACATGGATGTGTACAAAGGAAAAAGGAATGGATGTGTACACAGGAAAAAGGTGTGGAGCATAGGTTCAAATGTAATTATATTAAACTTTGAAGGAGAAATGAAACTATCACAGAAATATGTATGTTTTAAAAGCTCTCAGTAGTTGTTTCTATCTCATTGCATTCAAACGTGCGGTGTGGCAGTATCAAGGAAGATGGTTTTTACATTTGTTTTGACCAGGGCTTTAAGTGGGATGAAAAAACTGGAGGGGTCTTTCAAAGGGGCGTGGCTGGTGTAATTAAGGGCGTGTCTTAAGAACACATAAGCTAAACATCTGTGCTTAGCACAGTGTACCGCCCGACTGGTATTTTGCTGCGTCTATCATTGCATCTAGAACTATAAAACAACAAGTAACATTACACCTACAACAAGCCAGGACGGCTTTATTAGTTGCCTAAGATAAATAAGCAACAACTATGACTTTTTTGTATAGACATTGTAAATGCTTCAGTTCTGAAATGACGAGACTGTGAAAGAACAATAACGAGTCTCTTTGAAGTTACAGCAAAGGCAATGAAGAGTGGTACTGCTGCTGAGATAATATTTTCTTTACACCCTGAGGGTGAGGGCAAAAATGGAGAGCCCAATAGGGACCCGTCTCAGCACCTGCTTTTTAGCACCGGCCGGACCTCGCCCACTTAAAGCCCTGGTTTTGACCCTCCTTCCTTAGAGGGGAAGTCCCTTTATCTCTACTTGTCCAGCATTTATTCTCCAGAATCACCTGAGCCAGGGGCGTAAAGCAGGCCCCAGCAGTCCGTGAAGTGCATGGCCCCCCAAACGTTCACGGCCCCCCAACCCTTCAGAAGGGGCCCGCTCAGTTCACTCTCAATTAACATTTGTGAGATATGGGAAACTCAGGGCTCCTTACTGCATTCTGCAGGGACCTCTAGCATTGTGCTTTACGTCACTGACCTGAGCCCGATAAGATTTAGGCAAAGCCATTTGTTGGGGCAGGCGCGGTAGATGTAGATGGGTGGGGGTGGATTAGGTGAGGCAGCAACATATGTTGATCTACAAAGTTTGTATTCCAGTTACATCACTTTTTTCGTTTGCATTTTCATTTCTTGCTAACTATATTTTATTTAAGTGGAGTGGCTACTGTTTACCTTGTGGAAAGCAACATTCTGTATCACATGAAGAGGTTAAACCCTCTACCCCTCATCCCCACCTGCCGTGCACCACACCCGCCCCCCTCCCTGGCCTGACACATGCTGTTGAATGCGGCTGTTTTCTCGCCGAGCAGAGCATCTATTCATTGCTGCGGGAGTGGAAGAGGCTGTTTGCCATGCTAAACTCAGCCTGGCTAATGGCATCTTTTTTCCCATCGCTCTTATCCCTTCGGGTTACCACCTGCCTTTTCACTATTCTGCAGGCTATTTACATGACCAGCTGATAAGTGATAGGTAAGCCCCTAATTAACCGAGCTATATTTTATTGTGCCAGTAAGAGTGGACAGACCACACATGACGGAGAGGTAGATAGAGTACAGCTCCCCTTTGTCGGCTGCATGAATTTATTTAGCTAGGAAAACTGAAGAAACAAAACTCCAAGGTTTTACACTTTTTTTGCGTGACTTGTTTCTCTAGTGAAAGCTGAGGGAATGGATGACGCAAGCAGTACTATAGTATTTGTTGTCTATCTCTTTCCCCAGCCCTTTTCAGAATGCAAATAATTGACTTATTATTATTTTTATTTTTTTTATTTCAGGGCCCGTAGTGTGTACACTCTGAGATAAGATGCATTTTAGCGCATTGGTTTCAGCTAGTACAACACAAACGTATCTGGAATTACGAACGTATCTATTGAAAAAAAAATAACGGAAACAAGAACGGTAACGAGACAAATAAGAACATTAAGAAAACAGATACATGATATGTATGAACTGGCTTTCTAAATCGAGAGAACTGGGGCGATGTTTAACTCGTTTGCCTATTTACTCTGTATCTTTTACCTTATGTGCCTTCCCCCGTTATTTCGGATATATAATTTAACGTTAATAATTCCATTTTCTTTCTTCCGGTTTAAATCACGTTTTTATGGAACTCAAACGAAAATTCTTTGACTGTCGAAAGTGGGCCAAATTTTAGAATTTGATTTTTGTCGTTAGATAGGGTTTTAAAAACAATTAAGATTATCGTTGCTCGGGCACGTTTCAAAGTGTGCAGGTCCTGTCAAAACCCTGATCTGCTAACCTTTGTGGCGAAATTTTATTTTGAATAGGCTTCCTAGCGCTTCATTTAAAAACCAATCCAGTCATTTAAATTACTTTTACAACTCCCACCGTCCTACACGTAAATAAGAAAATGAAAAAGAAGCATCCTCAGAAACGTGAAACGTCACTCAATTGATCTGTCAATGTGCGCAAAAGAGGAAAAAAAAAAACACAACCTCGCACCGCCGTTTGAGCTTTGCAATGCGAGGAAGAGACAAACATTCATGTCTGCAGAAATGCTGTTTATATAAACCCGACAACAATAGCAGCTGGTGTATAGCGGTGACCAAGCGACAGCAGATAGCGAGTTACGTCATTCTCACACTGCAAATTGAAGATGCGCACACTGTCGATTCTCACAGAGCAGCCGACATATTGTTTCAAATCGCCCAGTTTCATGTGTGACTCCTTCTGCCAGTCCTGGGGTTTAGTAAATCTGGTGTTGCATGTTGGGAGTTTTGAGCCAAGAATGCTTAGTATTGAAAGTAAAGCTAGAAGTACCAGCATGCAACAAAAAACACTATCAGATGATGGTTTCCCCCGGCATATTGATAAGCCTCCAACATCTGCATGAAAAGCCACCTAGATAGAGAGGGGCATATTCTCAAGGACTCATCGCCGATTTAGCGGCACTTTTCCGCCACGAAAGTGGCAATAGATTTACCACTCTATTCACAAGCCTGCGCTAACAGCCGACATCGTCAGTTTTCCTGCGATAGCTGCCGCTAAAAACATCGCCAAGGCTGACAGCGACAACTAACGCTAATCATATGCAGAGTAGGCGTTCCCGTGCAAAAACTCACGATAACACCACTTCGCGATATTCTCAACGACCAGCCAGATCGGCGATGCGGTCCAAAAACAGGCGATAAGGCACATCAGCAGCAGGGACTTAAGACCTGCTTTTTTCTGGTCTTAAGTAGGACGAAAACCTGCAGTATAAAGGGAGCCCAGCCCAGAGCCACATCTGAAGACCAACAGATGCCATGGAGCTACTAATCATGCAGCTTGGAGTCCCAAGAGGGCCACAACACCCACCACCCCCACCCCCAGGACCACCCCCCCCCTCGTACAACCACAGAGGCAGCGCAGAACAAGACAGCGGACCTTCCGAAAACTGTAGTTGCTCCAGCTTCCTCCATGGTGCTTCTCAGTTGTTTGGGTTTTGTTTTTATTTTTGTATTGTTTTGCAGCTTTTATGGTGATTTTTCCCGCCTGACGTGGGAATAGCAAGCCTGGCGCTGGTTATCACTGATATTTTTATCGCTGTTGTGCCCATCGCCACTTTTTTTACGTTCGGGTTTCCTTTTTTATCGGCGTCCCGGTAATTTTAACGCAGACTTTTGACGCGTTATCGGGAAACTATCGCCTGTTGCCGGCGTGTTGAGAATAGGCCGTTAATACGGCGTTGGTTTCCCGCGATAGACGGCGTTATGTAAAATTGCGTTATCCTAGGTTGGCGATAATTATCGCCCGTTATTGAGAATATCCCCCAGAATGTTCTATGAAGCCATAACCATGATTGTAAGAGATGCAAGTGCTCTTACTCAAACAAACATAAACAGACTCCACGCTGTGGAAGGGATCCCAGAGACCAGTAAAAGGTGAAAAAACGCAACATTTCTCAAAGGCTGTTGTAATGCAATACAGAGCTTTACAAATCTCTGCCAACATGACTTGACAGATATAAATTACGAAACACATAACGCTAATTGCTAAAATCCTAGAAGTGGCTCAAGGGTTCATGTTCAAGTAGGAACATGTGTGGGGCCCCAAGATAACTGGGAAAAGTTGTTTCCTGGTTTGGGTTTTTTCATTTACCATGTTGTAGCTGTATGTTTGTTTAGTTCGATTGAACCAACCTGAATATGAGAAAAGTGCAGGACTGGAAAAATGGTGTCCATGTGAGGTAGATTAATTAATAAACATGTCAATTTCACATGTGGGGTCGGCAGCCACTCCTGGCTTTTTAGCCAACATCACTTTGCTGTCTGTAACGTACGCATGTACTTTTCCTGGTATACATTTTGGTGTACATGTCCTAGCCTAGCAAGTGATTTTGGGTACAAAGTTATGAAAAAGTAAAAAAAAAACAGCAATAGTAATATATAGGCAAAGTCATACAAAACCTCTTTTTAACAGCTGCCAGGAAAATACATTAATCAATGGAAAATATTGGCACTATTTCTGTCAGAGCTTTTGAGGAAACTTAGGAACTTAAGGCCCTTTCCACATGAAGGAGACTCCATGCAATAAAGCTAAGCAAAACCATGGCGAGCCATATATCTCCAGATTGGACGCAGATTATGAACTTTTCCCTGAAAATGGCACATTTCCAGAATATTTTAAACAGACTAACTCTGGAGTTATAGACAAACTCAGCAACTTTCAGACTGCCAGCAATTATATTATGTATTATTTTCTTGGCAAGACCATAGGAAATTTTGTCAACATGCAATTGAAGAAAATATAAAAAATATCCAGCTGGATGGAAATCTGTTTTCAGAGATCCTTTCCACTCCGTTTCTATTTCCCCCTGCCTCCCCGGTCCCCCTCCTATCTATCCCCTCTCCTCTCCCTTCCCCTCCTCTCCCTTAGAACTTTTGATTAGAAGCCCGTGGCCGGCGCTATCGATGGTCTGTGTGCCGAATACCAAGGCTGTGTAGTCTTGAATCCACCTCATGCCCCTTTAATCCACCACCAGAGACTCCCTGATTCTTTATTTACCTTTTATAGGTTATTTTGAACCCCTGCTTCCCATCCCTTTTCACTTTTTTATGTCTTTCTCTTTTTCCTTCTTTCCTCCTTTTATGGTTTCTCCCTCTCGGTCTGGATCAAAGGCTTAAAGGCCATTGAGGAAAAATAAGTGCAGGTTCCGAAAATGAGTGCCATTGGGCCCCACCTGCAACCACCGTCTGAAATTAAGCACTGATTGGATTTGATTCACAAGCATTTTGTGTAAAAAACTAAACTGGAAATATCCCTACACACAGATCAGATTTACTCCTACAAGCGTTTGACAGTTTCACATTTTGTTGAATTAAAAATACAACGAAGGACAGCATAAGGTTCTTTTCCCGACTTTGGCCCAGCAATACATTGGTTAAAACCTACAACCTCCTTCATTTTTGGGTATTCATAAACAATTTGAGGTTCTTTTCTACTCAGAAAAGTTACTTCTTCTATGAACAGGAGTAAATTAATTCCAGCATAGGAAAACATGAAATACACCCATAATTCTTGGGGGATAAGGGAAATGATTCTTCTATAGTAACAAGCATTGGCATAGCCAATAGGTCTTGCCTTTGAGACCTTATAAGTGTTTAGCCATGCAGCACGTTATCCTGGGTGCTGTGCTGCCAGGGATTGAAGAGCTATACAATTTCTACACACTGGGTCATGCAGTGTGATTCAGGAATACATGCTTGCCTCAGGAAACATTTATGGACAAATTCCAAGGCTTTTTAACTCACAGACAGAAAGACAAGTGCCTCGATGCAAGTCAACAGCACAATAACATTATGTGTGCGACTGCATCACTAGAGTATTGAACAGCCTATGAAAAAATGAAGTGAAGAACTTTCCAGTGGCGGAGACGTCACATCCCTCCTCTTCCAGGCTTCTCTTCACCAAGCACCCTTCTCCAGAGTTTTCCATTCAAAACACTGCTCGCACCATCCATTTACCAGCAAGCCCCCGGCCCGCCCTCTGTCCCAGCCCCCTAGGTATAGGAGCACTGGACATAGCAACAACAACAAAATGCTCCCATTTGTGAGGTAGAGGGGAAATAATGAATAAACAGGGACAGCATCGGCATCACTTAGTCTCTGCGCACCTAAGCAAAAAAATTAACCTGATCTTGTGTAATGTAACTGCCGCTTTTGTAAAGTGCTCCAATACCTTCGGGTCAATTGAGTTTGCGCTCTATAAAAATGCCCACAAAAAATAATCTGGCCTTTCAATGTAACTAGTGCTCATTTAAAGCGCTCCAACACCTTCGGGTCACTTGAGTTCAGATTATATAATAAAAAAAACCTCACAGTCCCTGAAGAGCTGCTGTGAATGTGCTTTGAAATTAGAGCTCTGAGAGAAAAAGGACGACAGAATAAGGCAGTGAGGTGGGCATGCAGTGACATGGGAGGAGGTGGGAAGGGATGAATGCTGCTGCCATTTGTCAGGTAGAGGAGAAATAATAAACAAACAGGGGCGGCGGCGGCTTCACTTTATCTCCGAGCACCTGAAAACAAAAAAATAATCTGACCTTGTGTAATGTAACTTGCTCTTTTGTAAAGCACTTCTATACCTTTGGGTCAGTCAAGATCGTGCTCTATAAAAGTGCCCCTAAAAATTAATCAGACATTGTGTAATGTAACTAGCACTCATGTAAAGCGCTCCAACACCTTCTGGTCGCTCGAGTTCATATTATATATTAAAAAAATGCCTCACAGTCCCTGGGGAGCTGCCGTGAATGTGATTTGAAATTTGATCTCTGAGAAGGAAGAAGACAGGAAGAGGCAGTGGGTTGGGCATGTAGTGACATGGGAGGAGGTGGGGGGACGAATGCTGCTCCCATTTGTCAGGTTGATGGGGAAATAATAAACAAACAGGGGCAGCGTTGGCATCACTTAATCTCCGCACGACTAAAAAAAAAAAAATTACCTGACCATGTGCAATGTAACTAGCGCTTTTGTAAAGCGCTTCAATACCTTTGGGTCAATAGAGTTTACAGTCTATAAAAATGCCCCCAAAAATTAATCTGATATTGTGTAATGTAACTAGTACTCATATAAAGCACTTCAACACCTTCTGGTCGGTCGAGTTCACATTATATAAACAGGCATCAGACAAAATGCGACTGGAGTTGCTTAAGCCTTGTCCGTAACTGTGCTTCAAGGTTGGGTTGCTGAAGGTCCGATGACTGAGGCTCGCTAAAGCAACAAGCAGCCAAGCCGGAGGGGTTTGGGGGAAATCCTCACACTTTGAAGTCAGAGCAAATTAAAGAGGCAACTTTGAAAAGAGCGTCTGACATTTCATCTTAGTATTTGAACAGGACAGGGAGATTAAGTGATGGGCGCCGAAGCTGAACAACCAAATGCAGGAAAACAGTGGCATGAGCAGGAATCAAAGGAAAAAATTGTCCCCAAAATGAACACTTGAACACAGAAGCGTAATATTAACAGTAATTGGGAGGTGCTTAGTGGGAGGAAACCAAGCACAAAAACGAGGGACAATGAGGAAGGATTAAACACGAGCAAGAAAGCATTTCTGAACGTCAATCGAAGGGACGAATAAAAAGGCACTGGGTGGACTGTAAGCCCACAGAATGAATACAGCATGTCTCGAAGAGACAGCACATGCATTGCCTATATTTGACCTAAAAATGTTTCCCTATGGAGAAAAAAAGGAAGAAAAGTGAATTTTCACTATTTCATTATATTTGAACACTTTGGTCCATGAGTAGGCTTCAACCGATGTCATAATCTAAGGAATTCTGGAAAATCTATGGAAACCAGAGCAGTAATTGTACAATGCATAGATTCATACATTTTTGGGAAATTGGACCAAATATGCGCCATTTATGATGTTTCCTTTCACAGACACTGTAAAATATACCTCTCTGTTCTATAAAAAAATCAACGTCTACTTTCACTGCACAAAGGACAGCGGAGGGGTTGTTACTTCATCACAATGGTGATGGATATCTCGATCCGCCGAAATCTAAATCCCATTATATCCTATAGGATTTAGATTATGGCGGACTGGATATCCACCACTGTTGTGATGGAGTAACCCCTCCTCAAGTTCTAAATTAGGCCTTAAATCAGTTTTTTTTGGTTAAGTAATGCTTAATGTTACTGTCCAGTTCATGAATGCTCACTTTACACAACTTACGACTGGTAGTTAGCCCATTTATCTCTACAGCGGGTATGTTACACAGTTGCATCTAAGTTGTGGTTCTGTATTGTTGTTTAACTGTGAAAGAAAAAAACGTGATTATTGAAAATTGCCCCGCACAAGTGCAAAATTGACGGAAACACATGCAAAATCGCGGAGCACTGGTACAATTTACTTGATCTGGTCCCCGAAAGTGCACTGATATCTTAATTTTAGATTTGTATAGCTCAAAGATATCAGTACAGTCTTAGAATAATATGAACTTGTTTTTTCATGTGGCGCATGTTTCCATTGCGTTGCTCCCTGTAGTGACGTAATTAAGAAGTATCTTTAAAAATGTACTAAGAGGGAATTGTTTTGTCCACCTCAGAAAGGAAAGTCTGATTCCACTCTATTTTGTCTCCTACCTGTGTTCTTCAGGTTGCGCACAGGTGTATGCTACTGAAGCATTAACCCACTGAACTGTTTTATATAGAGACAATGTGCTTTTTCCAGTCAGGATGCTTTGCTGTTGGACCACTGGAAAAACAGCTCTAACAGGTTAAGGCAAAAAAGTGGGTAAGGCTGTAGAACACTTGAGGTAATGATTGTCTGATTCCTACCTATGAACATCATAGAAAAAAGAGGACACATTGGTGAGATTTACCACCAAAGATTAATTTTATTCTTATTGTCTGATGCATGCATACAGGGTAACATGAACTATATTTTTTTGAAGCCATGGTATTTTTGACATAAATATAAATTTCCTTGAAATTTACCACATGTGCCACACAATCCTCCATCTGCTGCATTATTTGCAGAGTTCTGCAATAATAATTGCTTCCAGCACAAACCTTTAAAAAGTTACTAAATTGGGAATATTTTTTCCACATAGTGTCAATGTGTGCTAAAATGAAAGACTGAAATCATACTGACACAATATGTCACAAAATGTGTCTTACCTTGCCACATGATTCAGTCAACTCTGCTAGATAAAATGGTCCACTATTGTAGCATATTTTCAATGGTTCTGCACATATTCTTTTGGACAATGTACTATAATTTTGCACCACTATTGATCTGACATCTGCACTGACCAGCTCTTATAAGATTTTTTTGCAGTGGGCATTCGCAGCAAAATACATTGTAGGTCTCAACTACCTGACAGCTTTAAGTTGACTAGTTGTAGAAGATCTTTCTGGGCTACCCCAAGACCTTATAGTGGTCTTAGAGCCAACCCAATGCTTTGATTGGTTAGCTTTGCTTCTCATTCAATGCTTGTATTCCTCTTCCATTCTCTTCTTGTGTTTATCCCTCACCTGGAGCATAGCCTCTTTACAGTCCTTTTGACTGGCTAACTTGAATTCTTTCACTGCTACGTTTTACTGAACAAGTTTTTTTCTTTTTCACTAAGCACTTCTTGAGAGTGCATGTGTTTTCCAGCTGTCTCCCTCATAAACTTCACCCCCCCAAATAGCCAGCGTGTGCTCCGTGTTGCTTGCTCCCTTGTGTGCTGCTCTCTCACATGTGTGCTTCTCCTCTGCCAAACCCCCATGTTTCGTGTTGCTCTATCCCTTAAGTACTGCTTTTCCCTTCATCCCCTACCCAGCTTTTTTTAATTGTATTTCCCCATCCACTCCCTATTGCTTTCCCCCATGTGCCTCTTTGTTGCTCCTCCACCCCTCACCATTATTTACATGTTTTTCAATTTACAGGTTTTTGGAGAGTTTGCTATTACCAATTGCTGCCAGGTGCTCTGCTACAAGAGAACCTCTTTTGCTCACTTCATTTTTTAAATTTATTGATTAAGTGGCATCCAGAATCTTAGATCAGTATATAAAAAGAAAATACTACCTGCATCATTCTGTGTGCGCACTATATGTTATGACAAATGTGTGCACATACATCATAACGAATGTGCACACCTACAGAGTCATGCAACCAGCAACAGCAACCTCATCATCACACTTTGTTTTTGCTTGGCGAATTAACCCAGCATCGGCAAAAAAGCATTGGCATACTGAATGGGTATACAATGCATGACCTACTGTCTTTGCCATTGCTTGTTTTCCACTAGTTGTTGGTAAAAATATACTGCAAACATGTTCTACTGCAAAATGCCTGCAACCAATACACAATTGATCAGCACAGGTGCAATTTATATGATCTAGCTATTGTACTACTCACAGTTCTGTGGTCATAATTTTTAATTTCAAAACATCACCTTAACTTGGTGACCAAGGTCTTTTCCCTAACTTAAAGCATCACATCCTACATCAGCACATGCACTCTGGGGCATATTCACAAGGACTCATCGCCGATTTATCGCCATCTTAACTCAACAAAAGTGGAGATACATTTAACGCCCCATTCACAAGCGTGTGCAAACTGCAGACATCGCCAGTATTCCCGCGATAACTTCCCCCAAATTTATCTCCACGGGTGACACCACCAACTAACCCTAATGAGATGCAGAGTAGGCGTTCCCGTGCAAAAACACACGAAAACACCACTACACCACTTTCACAATGAACTGCCAGATCTGCGATGCGAACCAAATACAGGCGATAAGCTGCGGTAGCACCAGGGAATTAACACCTGCCTTTTGCTGGTGTTAAGCAGGAGGACTACCTGCTGCATGAAAGGGAGCCCAGCCAAGAGCCACATCTGAAGACCCACAGATGTCATGGAGACAATGATCATGCAGCTCGGACACCCATGAGGGCCACAACACCCACCCCCACCACCCCCAGGCCCGCCAACACCCCCAGGACCCGTCCCGCTCCCCCCCGGACCACCACAGAGGCAGCGTACACAAAGACAGTGGACCCACCTTAAACGCACCAGCCGTACAGACCGAACGCCAGAGGAGGACATTGCCCACTACAGGCCAAAAGGACAACCATCCCCCGCATCCTGACCCACATCGCCCACCTGCTGACGGTACCAACACAGCGCACAACGAACATCCCTCCGCAGACAAAGCTGCCGGCTGTGCTGCACATGTTGGCCTCTGGTACCTTCCAACCCACAACTGCCAGAGTCAGAGGAGTCTCACAGCCAGCCCCATCCAAGCTCATCACACCTTGTAGTGTAGTTCCTATTTCCCTAATAGGTTCTGCGCATTGGAATAACATACTCTATAGGCTTGGCATAGGACTGAGGTCGGTATGCCCCTATCGCGTATATTAAACTTAATTACTGTGTACCAGCTAGCTCAGAGGCCACTAGAAACTTCTTGACAACAAGAAGGGAATAGCTTCTGGCAACCACATAACATAAAACCCTGATCCCTCAGGATCGTGGAAACAATATACTACTTTTCATTCAGTCACTCATCTCAGAGAAGTACATAGAAGAAACAGTCGGGTGTGTTTACAATAAAATTTATTGCACAGTTGTTGTTCTAGTACTGGTTATATGTGCTGCGACAACTGTTGGACAGTAGCAGAGAAATATGGCCAGCAGTGCAGTTAAATAAAAATGCATGGTACAGTTTTACCATTGTGCAATAGTAATGAACACATACATGAAATGCAGAATGCATTAAGATAAAGCCTATACCCCTATGAGGCCTAACTAGATGTACCTAAGTGTACCTAGCATGTGTGTAGGTCTTAGAGAGCCAAGAATCCCCCTAGGATTTAGTCTAACCCCATTACCTCAGTGGGACTTCATCCTGGTCTCGAGCTGGACACCCCAGGATGGGTGGATGGACCTCTGCCAGCTGGAGCTGTGGCATGATGCAGGTTGCAGCGTCTCAGGTCAGAGTGTCGGCATGGAAAGTCTCGGTCCCCTCTAGTTTGCTTGGGCAAAGGGAGGTATATTTATACCTGATAGGTGCCTTGGAATGTTAGTATTGACGTACAGTCGGTCAGAGGAAGACGTCAGGAATGAACCCTTAGGAAATAGTGGTTCATGCATATTTAATGAGTTCTTGGAGAAATCAATAATCCTGTGCTAGGGAAAATCCCAAGAGCTAAGGGTCTGTTTCTAAGAACTCGTTGTGACGTAGGTTAGTCACTGTTGGACATGGATATGACGTATTTAGGATGGACCGTCTTCTGCACCCAGAGCACACGTCAGATAAGGGACAGACTCTGTTGCTCGTTATTTGTGAAGGGAGGGCTGGCTAATGTAGGTGAAAGAGCCTTCCTGTCTTTGTGGCACGAAGGATCTGTGCCTCTGAAACGGCGCACCTATGTTAGGGCCTCAATCCAGCACATAACAACCTGTCCTGGATGCCAACATCAGCCCGGTACCCCAGCACCTCCACTCCACCCACACTGCGCAGAAGCAGCTGGAGACCAAGCAAGGCTCCCACGCCATAGCTGGATTCCCTCACATGTCGGGGGCAATCAACTGCACACATGTACCCCTCGTGCCCCCTGCCGACACTGCACACAACTACCTCAACAGAAAGCACACGCATCCCATGAATGTGCAGGCAATAGTGGACCGCCCGGGACTCCTCAACAATGTTGTGGCCAACTCCCCAGGCAGAGTGCATGATTCCTACATCTCCCGACAGTCCATCATCAACTAGCGCTCCCAGGATGGCACCTATGGAAATGCAGTGCTCGTTGGTAAGTCCAAAATGAACACACCACACACCTCCAACCCACAGTCATGCAACTCACAACACTGGCAATGGGCACGCAGCACAACTACATTCAACATGCCACACAACATGCCAACCGACCAGACACGACAACACGACTCCATTGGGAACCTGGGCTTGCCATGCCCACAACCCAGCCAGGGCATGGCACCACAGCCACACAATAGCAGGATGTGAGGAGAGGCTTGGAGCAGGCATGTGCAAGAGCAGCAAGTGTGAATGTGAACCTACCCAATGCCAGGTGTGGCATGGAGGTGCCAGACAGGCTTCAGTGTGCAAACCACAGAAATGGCCATGTGGAGATTAACTGCTGGTGCATGGAGTGTAGTGGCCAGTGGACGCTACCATGTCCCCACAGGCTGTGGGTTAGAACCCGGAAATGTCACACGTTATGTCCCCCCCTGCATGTGCCGGTGGAGTGGGTTGGCCCTGCGTACACCAGGCCTGCGTAGGGGTGTGAATAAAAAGCCCGTCGCACTGGGCGTGGTTCTCTTTCGGAATGGCCAGGGCGGCACCTCTCAGCCCGCCACGAGGTTGGCGCCGAGCGCGGCGGGGCCTGCGTCCCTGTGCGCCTGCTACACCCCGGGCCGCTGGTCCCCAGACCCGTCATGCCTGCCCCAGGGCACCAAGGAGGCTCCGCTCACCTGCCGACACTGGCGTGTGTCAAAGAGGGCCCACCACGTGCCGGTGCAAGCTCCAAGCCCCAGTCCCGCGACCTTTGCAGCCTCCGCAGACCATCACTGGCCTCCACGACGCTGGCCCACAGTACTCCTTTTTCATTGACATACTCCACCGGCGTCCTCTTCGGCCCAGTTGTGGGCACATGTTGAACTGAGTCGTGAGTTCTGAATGGCAGTGACCAAAGGTCTGTGGCAGCGTCCACATCGCTGAACTCCCTCCGATCAGTGAAGCAAAAGTCTGCATCGCAAGCCTGTGACACATGGTGCCACTAACCCTGTTCAACGCAAGCCGGCGACACGTGTTTGTGGGCCCCTGCAGACTACTGGCTCAGGCCTACACTGCGCTCCAGTAGGTCCCACATCCAGCACTTAGTCGTGATTCATGAATGGCAGAGTCCATACAAGTGAACGCATGGAGAGGAGTAAGAGGAAGATGCGGCTCAGTCCGGATGAAAGCCGGATCCTAGTCACGGAGGTGACCGAACACTAGCAACAACTGACCTGGTGCCATCAACCCTGTTCACCGCAAGTCCGCGTCCCGTGGTGCCACTGAACCTAAACTACGCAGGCCGGTGGGACCATCCAACGTATGCCGGCGACACTCAGTGAATGGCCCCTGCTGACGGCTGCCTCAGGCCTACACTGCGGTCGAGTAGGTCACACATGTGGAACTGTGTCTTGGGTAAGATGTGGAGGAGTCCACACCATTGGACACGCCTCATCGAGGCGGCATCCCCTATCAGCACTGGTGCCACTAACTCTGTGCGCAATGACTCATGGGCACTTTCTGGTTGGACTTTGGTGGCGTCTGAGTCCATGGCCTGGGGTTTGTCTGCATCATCATCTGGCTGGACCGGACTTGGTGTCAGACATGTGTCTGTTCCATTCACCTCCACCATAGTGACTGTTTCAGCGTGGTTCTGCCCTCTGCATCATGCCCTGGGGGTACACCTTCCACTGTCCACCGAGACACTCTGCGACAACCCCTTTTGTCATCTACGAAAACCTGCTCTGCTCTCGTGACCCTGCCCCAGTGCACCGCACGTCAGCGGCCCATGGTGGTAGGCCCGTGCAAGACGCTGTGCATCCGGGGCCACTAACTCTTTGCAGCTCAAGTAATGGGGCCTTTATGGTTGGATGGGTGTGTCCTTAACGATGTACACTGTTGTCGTTTTTTGACTGCACCAGGCACGTCATGACAGCTGGTGTGCACACACCCCACACACATCCAACACAGGTGTCACTCGACATGTGAGCCTGCTAATAAAAGTGGCCGGGTGCACGTGCCCATAGCCATTCCCACCATCTAAGCAAGTGTGTCCGTGTGGTCATTATGTCAGCATGATGTGCCCGAGCCTTGCAACATCACAGTGTGCTGTCTTCAGCGGACGATACCATGTCACCTCAGCAGTGGCTGAGACCTTGGACATGTAGCTTTGCCCGCCCCCCCCCTGCATGCACATGCGGCGTGTGCTGGTCCGGCGTACGTCAGGTCAGCGCAGGGGTGTGCTGATTCGGCAGGGGGATCAGGACGTGGCTCTGGTCTGGCCTTGAGCAGGAAGTGCGGTAAGTGTGTCTCTGTGTTGGGGTATTGTCGCCACCAGGGCCACAGTAGTCGATGTTGCAATGTAGCATGCACCCGGAGGGCGGGCCCGCACTTACAGGGAAATGTAGGAGCGCAAGACCGCTCGGGGTCTTGGCACATGCATGCCAAGTGTTATGTGTATCAGTCCTGCAGCTGCATAAGTCTGTTGCCTAGCCTCAATCGCAGCGCGATCACAGCCAGCCATGGACTGTACACCTGTGTCCGCCCTGTCCGGACCATTGGCCTACACTCACGTGGCCGCACACCCTCAAAGGCCAGCTTCACGGTGTTGTTGGCATGCCGCTGGACATGCGCGGACAGGCATTACAATGGTGTGCCATAGGAGTGCACGTGGCACAACAGTGCAGCGCACACAAGTGTGGGGGCTCGTGGGAGGGAGGAGCAGCTGTGAGGCAACGTAACACACAGTGAGGCCGCTCATGTGCCACGTGCTGGGCATATCATCCATGATTCCCTGGGTCACAGACATCCCACCACACCCACGACAGGCCTCTGTACATCTCCTGTATGCATGCAGATGGTGAAGTTACTGTAGGGATGAAAGGTCCTTTGTCTGAACTATCAGGCGGTAGCACATCTGCAGCTCCGAGCTGGAACTTGCATGTGGCCAGCACCCCCTGACAGATATGATAGCATTTGCTTGCAACTCCCACACTACGCACTGCCCGACGTGAGACCAACGTGTACACATCCCACACGCAGAAGTCCTTGGTCGTAGTTAGCGTGCCTGATATGGCCTTCACACATACTCCCACCCCACCCCAGGTCTGCACCCGTTGCACACAGACACTGCTCATTGCTCCGAGCTGTGCCATTTCATCCACAGGACTGGCGCAGGGCAATGCCGCTTCAAGCAGAGCCGCTGAAGCAATGGCAGACCATCCCGGACACATGCTCATCTCCAGTCACGTGGACCTGTACCGTGCACATCTGCTGCATGTACTGGGGGCACTGCCGTTGGCAGTGCTGCGGATCAGTTACCGGCTGGGCTTCCGCCTTGTGAACGTCACCTGCGTTCAGCCTGTGTTGCATTGTCGCTCGTGCATATTCGAGTGGACCATGGATGTCTGTCTCTCCAACGTAACGGTAGCTGACCTGAATTTCGACGTTTGTGCGCGCCCCCTGTTGGCCCACAACCAGGAGTGTCACCGTGATGCCCGTTTATGGCATGCCTGGATGTTTGGCATGCATGCTGGCAACCGGACCTGGGAGAATGCACGAGCCGTCGTGTGCAGTGACCACATTGAGCCGCTCCCCGATTGGGTTTTGGTGCAAATTGGGGCCAGGGGTTGGAGTCAGCACATCTGTCCGGGACAGCTGATGGATTACGTCGCCGACATGTTAGATGTGGTGGACAACGATCTCTCATTGGAAATGTTGGCCTACGCTGCTGCACTCGCGTTCATGGACGAGTGACAAGGTACCTGCAGCCACAACTGGATTGACCCATTGCACGTGTCCCGACGCCTGGTTGCATGTTGAGGATCTGGTCACATGTCCCAAGACGACAGTGGACATGGCTGCATTGGCCTGGACTCCTGATTCATGCGCGGACAACCAACGCGGGTTGGCACTGACTTGTGTTGGTGATGGACTCCCCCGGGGTGGACATGGGCGCTTTCAAACGTTCCTCATTCAGACATGCTGCTGCATTGGTCTGCATGTCGTGGCACTTCTCTTGGCCGTACTGACACGCACTTGTTGATAAAGTTTCCGCACTTTCACTTGTCTCCAACTGTGTTGAGTCTTGATTTGTATGCCAATGTGTGTGTCACGGCCTATCTGGGTCCCTGCCATACGTGCATTGCTACCCCATCAGGGCTGTGGGTTTGTACTTGTGCATTATCATGTCCCTGTTTCGTGCATTGCCAGATGCGTATGGCCATTTACCGGCCACAAGCGGGTGCACTTGTGTCCTGTGTTCGGTTGTGCAAATGTTGCTGTTTGTACCACATTGTGTTCGATGTTGGGGTGCTCTGCTTCCTATGTGTGTGTGCTGCATTGTGTGTGAGATGGCCCTTCAGCTCTGATTTGGCTCACCCTTCTCCCTTTCAGGCAGTGTGGTTTTCACTTCTGTGCTTGTTCAGTGGTGTGATATTGCCGGGTTGTGTGACTTGTGCTCTTGGCTGGTGTTGTTACTCTTGGGCATGGTTTGTCTGCAGTTGTGCTGTGCTTAATTGTGCATTTGTGCCATTGTGCCCATCTCCCCCGTCCCCCCAGTCCCTGGTCGTTCCTCTCCCTGTTGCTGTTGTGTCTGTTGATTTTGGGCAGTTTCTGGTTCCCGGGTCCTGCCACCATCTCCAGACTGATGTGGTGGACACCATTTCCTCCATGTCATCCAGCTCCTTGTGTGGCGCTGGACTCCCACCTCCGGTGTGCATTGCTGCCTTCTGGTTGTTGGCGTGTTTCTGCTTGTTTGTGCGTTTCGCATCATTCCAGCTGTTCTGGTTTTCTTCCATTGTCCTCCTCCGCTCTCCGGCTGCATTCACCTTGTCCACGATGGCCTGCCATGTACAATGTTTTGTTGCCAATGGGGCTTGTGGGGTTGTGTACTGGCTCCGGTTGCCTCCATTGTGCTTCGCTGTTGTTTTCTGTTTGGTTTGTCTTTCTTTTTCAGGCTTTTGTTGTGCTTATTCCCGCCTGCCGTGTGTGTGTCGCGGGCCTGGCGCTGCTTATCGCTGCTTTCCTCATCGCGAATGGACTCATCGCACGTTTTTGGTGTTGAGGTTTGTGTTTTTATCTCCGTCGAGGTGGTTGTATCGCGGACATTGGCCGCGTTGTCGGCAGACTATCGCGTGGTACCGCCGTGTTGTGAATTCCACGTTAACACGGGGTTATTTTCCCGCGATAGGCTGCGATGTGTAAAGTTGAGTTAACATTTTTTGGAGATGTTTAGCGCACGTTCTTGTGAATATACCCCACTGTCTTTTTAGATTGGCACTTTAAGCGGCACGAAGACCAACTGAAAAAAAGCATGATAATATATTCATTTTGGGGCAATACAGTCCTTTCTTAGAACAGGGTACATGGCCACCTTCAATTTTCAGATCCAACCTCTCTGTCATCACCCGCTTTTAAAAGCCTGTTTTCATGCTGTAGATGCCTCCCCCAGGTAAAAGTTTTTTTTACTGATTGCATTTTAATGCTGTAATCAAAATAGAGGGCACACAACATTTTCAAGGACATTCGCTGGAAATGACCTTCGCCTTCTTTCAGCTTTGGCACATGAAAAAATGGAAATTACCCCCGTCCCCCACCGCCCCAACCTTTATCGTGTTTAAAATAACCCGTCTGATGAAGATTCTGATAGATAGTGACAATTGTGAGCAAAAGTGAGATCTGGTGGTGCATTCGTGTGAGCAACTGAAAACTGGATTCAAATGGGGGGAAGCTGCAGTGTTATTTGAAAAATAGAATGCTTACTAGAAGTCTTTTCGGTTCTCAGCGTGACGTTTTGAATCGCACTACCTTCTGTATGATCTGTGAGACACATCTGTGACTTAAGAATTGTCCAAATATATTAAAACAAGTCAGTAGTGAGGCTACTCAAAGACGATGATAGCAAAAGGATTATATTCAGTCGATTATGTGCATAAATAAACATTTGGCATTGCGCACTTAAGATGCTTGGGCGCACGTAATGCCCTTATTAGGTAGGTTTCAATTTGTTTTATTAGTCTGGCTATATCATCACTACTCCTCTGTACTACAAAAATGGTATCACTACCTTACTCTAAAAGTTATAACAGTTGAGTGTTGATGTAATTGTGTCAGAGTCAGAAGACAGTGTGAAGGTCAAGTCACTGAGAATAGCAAGTGCTGTTTAAGCTTTGAAAGTGATATTTTTCCAGCTCCTCTCCTTCTGAACTATATTCCCTAAAAATATACATACATTTCAGAAAATGTATCTTTTTGCACTGTGAAGAGAAGTCCATGAAAGCAGGAATCTATTAGGATGCTACCAGACATTCTGAACCACAGCTACTTGAAAATAGCTTAAATATGTTTTTGTAAAAAATGTGCAAACAGCTTAGCATGCTTACTTTCACAGTACAAATTCTACATTAATTTTACACGTCTTCAATCATAGCATCTATTTTCTACAAAGGAGCAAAAGGCCAACGATTTAACAGAATAATAAGAAGACGGCAATGGTATGACCACATATTAGATTTGCATATGGCTGGGTCCAAATTAAGGTGACATGGTGGGCAAAAGAACGATGGGTTGGATTGCGACCCCAAGCAATTGCCAATGGTTACACAAATTGCAAGCATTCCTACCATTACGTTTTCTGTGTTTGCTGTACTGCCCTAAGTGGCAAGGGTATGCTCAGACTTGGGTCCCATGCTCACTATGCCACTGGAACCAAGCTACACCTGAATGAAGTGCCTCAATCAGGGTGAAATCAGCCTTGGGTTGCTTGTGTTTTGGTTCAGGGAGGACCTGGCCTGGCTGCTCAGTATTCTCTGTTCTTACAGGAGCAGGGTCGAGACTCATTTGCATATGCTTGGGTCCACACTGAGGTGGCATGTTGGGCAAAAGAACAATGAAATGGGTTGGATTGCTACCCAAAGTGATTGCCAGTGGTGAGACAAATTGCAAACATTCCTTCCATCACCATTTGTGTGTTTGATGTACTGCCCTAAGTGGCAAGGGTATGCCCAATCGTGGGTCCAGTGCTCACTGTGCTGCTGGAACCAAGCTACACCCGACTGAAAAGCCCCAATCAGGACAAAACCGGTCTGGGCTTTCTTGTGTTCCAGTTCAGGAAGTACCTGACCTGGCAGTTTGGGCTGGACTGCTCCTATTGGGTCAGGGTCAGGACTGATTTGCATATGGATGAGACCAAACTGAGATGGCATGATGGGCAAAAGATTGATGGATTGGAATGCTACCCTGATCAATTGCCAGTGTTTAGACAAATTGCAAGCATTCCTTCCATCACTTTCAAGGTAGCACTGGGGGAAAAAGAAAAAGAAAAAAATTTCCTCAAATCACCCACCAGTACATGATATTACCAGAGGGAGACAAGTGGCTATCTATATGTCTTACCAGTATGTGGAGTCCCGCCAACTTTTGTCTGGTGGAGAAAGGTCGAGGGAGGATTTGTTTTTAGGTGGTATGGTAAACAGCTTGAGGCAAGGTGATCACATGGAATGTAAATGGCCTGCAAACTAGGAAATTGCAAAGCATGGCTGCAGAATTTTTACAGGGGTCAAAAGCACAAGTTTTAATCTTCAGGAAACACACTTAGATAGAACTGAGTGTTGAACTTGTTTCAAAAAATGCCCGTGGTTACAGGGTATTGTCAGATCAGATTGGTGGCACAAAAGGTGTAGCTATCTTTATCAAGAAGAATTCGGATACTAGGCTTATGGAATATAAAACAGATAGCTCAGGGAGATGGATTATGGCCATCTTAAAGACAGGGTGGTTGGAATGGATATGTGCAGGATAATATGGCCCAAACTGTGATGACCCTTCATATTTAATCATATTGGAAGGATACCTGCTAGGTTTTCTGGACTTAATTCTCGCAGGAGGAGATTCCAATGTTATCTTAGATAAGGATTTAGATAGATCTTACAAGAGCAGCTACACATCTACCCTGAAATCGAGAAGGCACTTGAGAAATAAGATGCAAGATCTGGGATTACTTGATATTTGGCGCATGAAGGTTGGTACCCAGAATGGTTTCACCTTCTACAGCAAAAGATATGGGCACCACTCTCATACTGATTCTTTTTTGGCTGATAAATGCATGGTAGGGATGGTCAAGGCTATAACCCATGAGTCAGCGACATTATCGGACTATTCAGTAGTTGCAATAACTCTAGAAGTTTTTGCTCCACGGAGGGAGATCAGGGGAACCCTAGACAAAACCCTATTACGTAATGAGGATCACATTAGCCATCTTACAGAAGAAACCAAAGAATGTTTTGAAATTCATTTTGGCTTGGCTAGCAGTAAGTAACATGGTTTGAGATTTGTATAAAGCCTATATCAGAGGGGCCATTATAAAGATTTCACATGAACAAAACAGTATGAGACGAGTAGAATACAATAATCTGCAGGGCAAAATTGCCAGGAAAGAAAGAGTGCTCCAAGACTCCTCAGTAGTTGACCCCCAAAATACCCTCCATCTGAGGTCTGATCTGGAAGAGCTTCAATTTAGATTAGGCTTGGACATGCAGATTCGGGATTACTGGAAAACGAGTAAGCTGCAGCATTTTGAATATGGGGAGCAAAGTGGAGCAATACTGGCCTGGAAAATGTAATTGGAACAAACTAGGAATTTTATCAGTCAGCTGATTGATCATTAAAAGGGGAAGATGGTTCCAAGCGCAATAAGAGGTACAGGAAGTGATGCTAAATCATCTGACGTCTATCTATACAGAGGACATAGAACCAAAATTATTGGAAATGAATAGGTGGTTAGCAGAGAAACCCTTCTGATGTTTTAAGAACTAGAGAACCTAGCATTAGAAAGGGAAATGTTATTTTATTTTAAGGTTCCCTGCTTTCTTTTTTTTACCGATTTTCACAGATAAATACAGACACAAAAACATTTATTTTCTTGCCTGTATTTATTTTTAAATGTAGATAAAAATTGAAATTGGGTTGCTTTTTGAGTGATTCTAAATATTGCCTGCCATGATTGCCAGGCCAATAGCTGTGTGGATTGATAGGTAACGGTGTTAAAAAAGAAAGGAATTTTAGTGAAGAGATATGCTCAAGTTGATACCGAAATTTGCATATTTTCATAAAAGTGCATTGATTTATCTTCTGTGGGTGTTCATAGCAATGAAACCTTGCAGGCATTCAAGCATGAGTGCATATTTATTGGTTAAATAAATGTGGAAATATACTAATTTCAACTTCATTTTTTCACAATGCCCAAAATAGATGTGAATAAATACAGATAAAGTTAGCAAAAATTAAATATGGATAAATAGAGACGGAAATATAAAAAAATTACCATAAATCCGGGAGCCCTAGTTATGTTATATTGATTTGTATAGCGCACTAATCACCAGAGAGGGTAGCCATAAGCTTGGGCAGGTGTGTATGTGTGTGGTCCCCAAGGTGCTTATATGAAGAACCCGGTCTTCAGCTTCTTGCTGGAACTCAAGAAGTGAGAAGGAGGCCCTGATGTGTTGAAGGAGATTGTTCCATGCCTTGGGTGCAATGTCGGTGAATGAGCAACCTCCAGTTTTGCTTTTGCGAATGCAGAGAATGTGTGCGAGTGAGAGTGAGGCAGAGTGTAGGTGTCTGGTAGGTCTGTAAAAGAGTATGCAACTGGTCAGGTATTATGGTCCTGTGAGTTGTAGGGCTTTGTATGTGTGTGTGAGAAATTTGAATTGGCTGTGCTTGTGAATGGGGAGTCAATGAAGCTTCTTGAGGTGTGAAGTGATGTGGGTGCGGCTTGGGAGGTCGAGTATAAGTCTTGCAGTGGTGTACTGGATGGCCTAGAGTCTGTGTAGGAGACTATTGGATATTCTGGAGTTGAGAGTGTTGCCGTAGTCCAGCCTGCTGGTGATGAGTGCTTGCATGAAGGTCCGTCTGGTGTTCTGAGGCCCATTTGAAGACTTTCGATAGCATGCTTAGGATGTGAAGCAAGAAGGGCACACTGTGATGACTTGAGCCGTTATGTTAAGCTTGTCACCCAGGATGATCCATAGATTTCTTGCGTGGTCTGTGGGTGTGGGTGTTGGTCCTACCTCCAATGACCACGGGAGGTCTTATTGCCAAAGACTAGAACTTCTGTCTTGTCGGAATTGAGCTGCAGGCAGTTGGTTTGCACCCAGTCTGCTACCTTGGTCATGCACTTGGTGAAGTTGGTCCAGGAGGTGGTTGTCTTGTCCCTTAAGGAAAGAAAGAGTTGGGTGTCATCAGCATAGGAGATGACAGTGATGTCTTGTAATCAGATGATGTTGGCGAGTGGTGTCATGTAAATGTTGAAAAGAGTGGGGCTGAAGGGCCTGCCCTGTGCGACTCCCCATATTAATTAGGGGTGGGCGGAGTTGCACTACGTGGAATTCCACAGAGTTGCATAAAATCTCAGTAGAATTCCACAGAGTTCTGCTCCATCCTAATAGGCTCTCAAACATGCCTTCAGCACCACACTACAACTGTGACTTCTTCCAGCAATCACATGTCTGCTGCACTCACACTGTATGTACCTGAACACTCTTTGGGGTTCTCTTCAGTGTGACCACTCGCCAGTATGATCTCTGTGCCTTTGGCGGAGGGGCTTCTGATGGGACCAGCTTCCACTGACGTGTGCGGGAAGTACAGAGAGCGGCCAGGGAGGCAGGTACGCCATCTGTTGGGGAGTGGGGCTGGCACATTTTGGATTGAAGCGAGCCACCAAAGCTGGGCTCCAGTAACCTCAGCCAAGCCTCAGGGTTTTCTTGCTTACCACGCAGTGATAGGCAAGGACGTGCTGCAGATGCGCCCTCGCTGTGTGACTGGGCAGGTGCCTGGAGACTCCATGCTGTGGTCGTTTGCTGACTGAAGACGGAGCACGATGGTGCCTGGCACTGCCAAAACCCCCACTGGTATCACAAAATCCACGGGGTGGCCACATGGAGGACCCGCGTGGACTGAAAGAAGTCCATGCTGACAACAAGGAGTGTAAAAAAGATCTCAGTCTGTCACGTGACAGTCGTGGTAGCTAGTGACGACTAATGGTTATTCCTATAATGTCAACTAGACGCTACCCTATCGAAGAGGTAGTGTTAAGTCCACTGCCGCGTCTTCATCGGTCCCGGCATGCAGTGTGACGTGGCGGAGCTCTAGTTGGAATATGGCTGGCTCACAGACTTCTCCAGCAGAGGCTGAAACGGAGGCACTTCCTGGTGAGATGTCCGGGGGCAGTGGTGGCTTGTAACACCCCTGGAGAGCTGGTAAGCTCTGTGCTGCAGCCTTGTACAGGGCTTCAGGAAGATTTCAAATAGGGGTGGGCTGCAGGGGCAAACTTTGCCACGCAATGGAATCAAAGTTTAATGCTGAACTCTGCGCTCCTAGTGGAGCGTGGAGTTGGAAAAACTCTGCAAACTCCACTGGTGGAGCAGAGTTCAACACCCACCTCTAATATTAATCTCTTGGTCTCTGATGAGCCTGACCCTTTGGTTCTTCCCGTGAGGAAGAAACAGATCCGTTTGAGAGCAGATCTTTGTATGTAAATCTCGTGGAGTCTTCTGAAGAAGGTGTTATGGGAGACAGTGTCGAAGGATGCAGAGAGGTCAAGCAGGATGAGGGCCCTTTTTTTCCTTGGTCCAGAATGATTCGAATGTCATTGGTGCAGTGATGAGTGCTGTTTCGGTGCTGTGGTTCTTTCTGAATCCGGATTAAGTGTTGTCTAGAAGATGGTGAAGTTCGAGGTAGGTTGTGAGTTGCTTGTTGGTGGCTTTCTCAATTACTTCAGCTGGATAGGGGAGCAAGGAGATGGGTCAGAAGTTGCTCAGTTGCTTCAGGTCAGTTGTGGGCTTCTTGAGTAGGGCGTTGATTTCTGCAAGTTTACATTCATCTAGAAAAGTGGCGTACGTGAAGGAGGTGTAGGTGGTGTGGGTCAGGGTGGTGCTGATTGGTGATGTTCCCAGGTTGCAGATGTAGTGCATCCAATGGGGCCCTAGAGTGGATGGTCCACATGATTGTCACTGTGTTGTTTCTGGTGAGGGTTGTCTACTTGGCCAGGTGGCCGTCTTGGTTGGTGGTGGGTAGTTTAGCAACAAGTTCTCTAGAATTGGGTTGGTGTGCAAAGTTGCTGTAGATATTTGTGATTTTTCTGTGGAAGAAGCTGGATAGGTACTCACAGAGTTGTTGGAAGGCAGTAATATTTTTGACAGTGGCTAAGAGAAAGGTGAAATCCTTAACGATCGAGAAAATCTCCTTGTAGCTATTAGAGCTTCTTTCGATGCAGTCCACTAGTGCTTTTTTTCTTGGTGTCTCTATTTTACTGGTGATAGCGTCAGAGTGCAGCCTTGTAGGTAGTTCTATCTGTGGTATCACTTTTGGCTCTCCATTTCCTTTCTAGCTTTTCACAGTGTATTTTGATGCCCCAGCTTCTCTGCTTCTTTGATCTACTCTGCTTGTTGGGTTTGATGAGTGTGAATGGAGTCCTCACAGTTCTTGATCCAGTTGTTGAAGTTGTTGATGTCCTTATCAGGGTTGTCTGTAGGGCTAGGTTGAGCCATGCTGAGAGCATTGAGCTAGTCTGCTTCTGTGATTTTGCCCCAGCTGAGGCTTGGAATGCTGAACCTTGTAGGGTGGTTGACTTGAAGTGCGTTGATTCGGAAGTGTATCCTGGAGTGGTCGGTCCATATGAGTGGTATGGTGGAGTTGTATTTGACGGTGTCGCTTGTGGTGAAGATGGGGTCCAGTGTGTGTCCTGTGGTGTGTGTTGGTTCTGGGACAAGCTGGATGAGTCCGATGTTGCTCAAGCTTTTGAGGAGTGCTGTGGAGCAGGCGCCTCTTTGGTCTTTAATTTAAAAGTTGAGGTCACTGAGGAGAATGTTGGCTCTGGAGTCGATGGTGAGTGGATTGATGAAGTTGGTGATGAGGTTGGTAAAGATGGCTCCTAGTCCTTGTGGTAGTTAGGCAAGGGATCCATTCAAGATTAAGTTTTCAGAGATTTGCAGCTTTAAGTGCAGGTGCTCCATGAACGGGGTGGCGTGCTCTGTAGATGCTGTGCATTTGATGGATTCCTTGTAGATGATAGCGAGTCCTCCTCCTGGCTTGTGAAGGCTGTCCTGATGTGCAATCTTGTAGCCCACTGGGATTGCTATGGCAAAGTCAGGAGCTGATGAGATGCTGAGACAGGTCTTTGTGATGAGGAGGATGTCAGGTGCATCGCTACTCAGCAGGTCCCATATTTTGGTTGTGTGTTAGCTGAGTAAACTGGATATATTTATGAGAAATGTTAAGAACTTTTGGACTGGGGACTATGTTGATAAATTCCATCCAGTCTCTCTACAGGGCACCTAAGGCTAGGGTATTAATAAATGGAGAACTGACTAGACCTTTATCCATAACCAGAGGTACTAGAAAGGACTGCTTTTTGTCCTCTGTTTTGTTTTGTTTTTATATTTAGCCCTTTTCTCAATCGATTAGACAAGACAGTATGATTCTGCCTTTTGTGGCCTTGGCTTGGCAGTCAGGATAGCACTTTATGCAGATGATATCATCCTATACACAGCCAATCCAGAATATTCGATCTCCAAGGTCAAGGCGCATGCAGAACAGTTTGGGAGTTATTCAGGCTACCAAATCAATACAGAGAAAAGAGAAGCCATGTCATGGGCAGATAGAGGAGAAGCCCAGGGCATTCATGGAATAAAAAATCAGATGAGATACTTAAGAATTTTGTCCCACAAATCCTCAAGCAACGCCCAATTATCAATCTAAATATGATCAGAGGGGAAATTGAAGTCCTTTTAGGAAGATGGGAAATCTCATGTTAAGTATTTATGGAAGAACAAATCTGATCAAGATGATGATCCT
The DNA here is from genome assembly GCA_963921515.1 of Calotriton arnoldi. Taxonomy (NCBI): domain Eukaryota; kingdom Metazoa; phylum Chordata; class Amphibia; order Caudata; family Salamandridae; genus Calotriton; species Calotriton arnoldi. The sequence goes on from CAWUFW010000794.1 coordinate 1,119,521, forward strand.
CCAAAAGTTGAGTTTTCTGTTTAGCACAATTTCTCTAACTTTCCCCAGCAGCCAAAGTAAGAAGATCCAAGGGAGAGTGAGTTACTTTGTATGGTTGTCCAAAGGTATTCGGCTGTCCTGGAAGAAAATCAGCAGGAAGCAGAGGAAGGGAGGGCTCACCCTTCCTGACTTTCAAGTGTACTGTCAGGCTTTTCAATTTAAAAACAGCAGAATGCTAGCTGTGAGACCTGATAAATCATATATTGGATGAGTATTTGAAGCTATCTTGGAAAGTAATGGGCAAGAGACATTTTTATTGAATTTTGGGGACCCACAATTTAAAAAAATGTGAGGCTTAAGGCCCTAGTAGTACCATTATAACTATGGTATAATTTGAGGAAAGCTTTTGACATCCTTTATTATGCAACAATGGTCCCATACATGTAGGATAGGTGCAGTATCGCAATTTTTACAATCAAAAATTGGAATTATACGTGTATTAAAAAAATAGAAACAATTTATTATCAATGAATTAGAGGCACAAATTATACAGAAAGGTAAGTGAGCAGACCGAGACGAGGTACAAAGGAAATCAGCCGATTTCCTTACCACAAGCAAGTGACTTAAAAAGTGACTTTTGAGTGAGTGGAAACGTAAATAAAAAAGTCACAATCAATAAGCATCTCATACTCAACAATACGATACAAATTATAGTATAGAGTTAGAGACGTATGTCGACGACGTTTTGATCCCTATGAAATAGTGGGATCTCATCAGGACAAGGCGATGGAACGAGTGCCTGGGAAGTTTGCCTGGGTAGGTGTAAGTAGAGAGGATGGGGAAGGTAAGAAAGGGGGGAGAATAGGGTAAGGATTAGTGGAAGGCAAGGACAATTACGTATATATAGGTCACAACACACTGATATTTAAAAAAAACAAAATATAAGCAAGGCATAATTTCAAACATTAGATACATGTTGTGATGGAAGATTACGGAAAAGGCGAAAGTGTTGCCAGAAAGGAGAGTACACTATAGAGAAAAATTAAAGAGCAGCGAGCGTAGGGCCAAGGGGTGTGTTATGGCGGTAAAAAGAGGAGTTGTAAACCAAGTTGGCCGGTGGTTGCTGAACACATTTGAGGAAGGAGGTAATAACCAGGGAAGGAAGAAGGAGTGAAACAGTGGTAGGAAGGGTTGGTGCGTGGGGAATGGCGAAGGGGCGACGGTGCGGTGAAAACAATGTGCTGGTGTAGAAAACAAGTAAAAAGGCATGGTGTGTCGCCGGTAGAGCAGAGGGAGGTAGGTCCGTGAGGAATAGCTAGTGGGCGAGGGTGCGGTAAACATGTCTAATGGACAAGCTCAGCAATCTTCTCAGACAAGCAGGATACAACACTTGAGGGGATTTTAGCAATGGATAGAGGATTGTTGATATGGAGGATGTATATGCAGCAACAAAAGGAAAAATTTCAAGATTTATATATCTCCAATTAAGTTCACAGTGGTCAATGCAAAAATGGACAGACGAGCTTGGTTAGGGTAATGATGACAATTTAATGAATAAAGTTAGGCTGCAAAAAGAGGTCACGTTATGGTACTGGGAAATCTTCAACGCTGAGGATAAATCTGATCAAACCATGTCTAGTGTGGAGTGCAGAACTACCAGAGCTCGCAATAGAAGACCTTTGGCAATAATCACTAAGCCTACTTTGTTCTCCGTTAAAGTCTGCTCCCTTAAAGAAAAAACATGTTTTTATTCTCCATAGGATATAATGGCTGCCCAAGAGAATTGCCAAGTTTGTACAGGCAACATTGGACTGTAAGAGATGAAACCAGCCTAGAGCCGACGATAGACATATGTTTGTTGATTGTCTGGGGCTAAAAGCATACTGGGAAGCTGTAAATAAAACTCTTGGTGAGATCATGAATCAAATGATCATGGTAAGCCTCACTTTGAGTTTAATGGGAACCAAACCACTTATCAACAAGTGGTCGAGGAAGCCTTAGCAAAAGCTAGCGTTCTATTTAATACTGCTAGCAAGGAGAGCAATTTGCAAAGACGGTGTTTCTGCTGATCCACCATTAGCCACACACTGGATTAAATTGACTATGTGAGTCAAATGGATCTTGCATGTGACCTGAAGAGTTTGAATTTCATATGGAACGATTTTTGGATATTGCATTCTGTCCGATGATTACACCTAAATGTTGTGGTGCCAGAGGATAGTCCCCAGCTGATCATTTCTATGCACCTCCTGTGGACAACTAGGCAGCCTCACCGTACATGGAGAGTTATAGAGGGTTCGATCGTAAGCAGTGCTGATGGTGAAATGAGTACAAAAATAAAAGCATTTCTTATGTTACTTTTTGTGTGTTCAATTGCCACTTATTGCACAGAATAAAACCTATATGCCTTACAGTTCAGTAACATATTATTGTAAGTCATCACAGAGTTTCATGAACCTTATAAAGAAACTGGACCTTTAGTCTCGGGGGGCATATTATCAAGCCCTTTATCGCCGCGTTAGCGGCACTTTTCTGCCGCTAATGCGGCGATATTTTTATCTCACTAATAACAAGCTGCAGCTAACGAGCCTTAGTGTGAGTTTATTAGCGGTAGCGGCCTTTTTTTTTACCTCTAAGCATGTCAGCGTTATATATCGCTAATGACATGCAAAGTAGGCGTTCCTGACTAAAACTCCATTGAAACAGTCGCAAACACAACTTCCCCCTATTATCAATGCCCGCGGAGCGATAGGAAAATTCGCGCTAACCGCGCTTATCGCTGGAATTTAACGCCTGAAAAAAACTTGCCTTAACCATCTTGTCAATGGGGGGTGGATTGTTGGGTTAAGTATACACTTGCCTATTAGCAAGCTTTTCATTAGCGCTGTTAATTTTGCGCTGGAATTCTCAAGCTATTGCTGGTTTAACTCGTTATCGCTGGATTTCCTATTGCCTTTGCGATACGCGTTGATAATACCGCGCTATCACGGCGAGGAAATCCAGCGATAGCCGGCGATAAAAAAAACAGCGCTAAGCGCGCTTTGCGATAAATATCGCAGATCCTTGATAATATGCCCCTCAATCTTCTATATGGTCACAGAAATCTCTGGTGTAAGGAAATGTCTCTTTTTGCATGTTCACCCCCACATTTATGGACTGATGCTGCTTTTTTTTTTTACTCTGAGGGTGCACTGAGGCTTGCTAACCATACCTCAGTGCCAGTGTTCTGACCCCTTACAAAGAATATGTCGAATTGGCTACCCCCAATTGACAGAGACTGACTTACTTATAAGTCACTAGTATGTGGTACCCAGGGCATGTAAGGAAGAGTGTCCATCCAGGGCTGAAGCACTTATTGTGTCACCCTGTGTGTGACAAGACACAAAATGGTTTGCAGCCTACCACTGCAGACTGGAAGGGCAGAGGTAAACCAGCTGCAAAGCCCCCACTCCTCTTGACAATATAGATAAGTCTCCCCTAAGAAAGGCCTATCAAACTCTAAGGCAGGGAGCTGTATATCATCAAGTGGGAAATCTGTTTTATATATAAGTCCTGGCAGCAACACTTCCTAAAATGTTGTTTTGCTGTGGGGGAGTTAGTAGCCCTATTGGCTACCACAGAGTTACCGACTGACCACTCAGCCTGGCTAACTTCTGAATGGGACTACTGAGATGGGTAATGTAAGGTATCAAATTAATTGTGGCATTAAACCCGACTTGACGCCCAAGTCGAATATAATATCACTAGTAAAGAAATGCAACTTTTAGAAAGTTGCCACTCCATGACCCAGTTTGTCCAGTGGCCTCACACAGTTACTGGCCACCAGACAGATTTCTGCCCTCTTTGGTAGTAGATTGAATGACTCCCAGGCTTGGGAACAATAGCAGCCTGCTGCAGGGCGAGGTGTCATATCTGCTTCACAGGAAGCACTCAGGGTGTTAGCCCCAAAGGCGATCTTCAAAGGTGGGCAAATGTCAATCACACTCTTGAGGGGCTGCCATTGTTCAGGTAGGAAGGCTGGCGAGAGAAACAGAGAGGGGAGCCCAGTGCCCAAACCAGTTTTCCCATGGGCATGCAGCCTACAGGTAGTCACACCTCTAGGATGGACTACCAAGCTCCTGACATCCGAGGAAGAGACCTGACATCTTGAGACTGGGTAGAATGGTGCACTGTGGGTTTGTTAAATGCCACACATAGATGGAAAGTCATCACAAAGAGGGAGGGGACGAGGTAGTCCATTGACTAGTGACTGCATCATCCCCCCAGGGCACTTTCTAGGGATACATATGGCACCCTGGTACCCAGAACCTCAGACCATATTGGACTCAGAACAGCGACAGAAGAAGGACTGTCCTGCTGACCCCGGGGCATCGCAAAGAGAGGCTGCATGGACTGCTGGACTGCATGTGCTGCACCTAGGGCTAGCAAATGGAGGACTGTGCTTGTGGGTCCTGGCTTGGGAAAAAGTCATGCCCTAGCCCCAGACCAAAGAAGTGACTCAAAGGGTCAGTCGGCTAACCTTCCTGGAGCCAGCATCAGGGACATCAAAGCTGAAGAAGTGTGACTCAGCAAGTCATTAGTCACTTTTGGAGAATCACCACTGACTGTTTCTGGGTGCCCCAAGAGACCGATCCTCGATGGCCAAGAGTTGCACCCAAGTCAGCCGGACCCAGTAGTGCTTGTCTGAGTCCGGATTGGCTGCCCAAAAGGGACACCAGCCTCCAAAAAAGGATATTGCTGGGACCACTGTATACGGAGACCGGTAGCCCAACCCCAGCCGGCCTTCTACTGTCTTATAGAGGACTTTGAGGGACTCGACCTCTATGGCCAAAGTCACCCCACCTGACCAGTGGAACGAGGAACATACACAAAGGCACCCCCTTTGACTGCACAGCACTCAGAGAATTGTTGAGCATCTTCCGTCTCCTGCATTTGCAGTATCAGGACCACTCCATTGAAGTCAATGGCGGTTGTGTTGTAAAGTTTGAAACTGGACTAGAAAACTAGTTGGTGGCCAGGTACTTGTCCAAATAAAGCTTATAGGCCCTTCAGACCTTCTCCCAGTCAGATTTGGTCTCCCGTCCCGGAGTAGTAGAACTCAACTCTTACAAACTTTTCAAAAGTTTACAAACTTATCAAAAGTTTACATACTTTACGGTTACCATTGCTTGTTTGAGATTTAAGTTTTCTTTAAAAATCTGTATCTCCGGAACCCTCTGGTGGATTTTGCTCATCTTGGACTCTTAAAATTCATAACAATATAATCTAGTTTTATAAATTGTTGTTTGATTTCTTTCATGTTGTGTGGCCTTCTTATTTAGTTGTTTGGTACTGTTAAATGCTTCACATTCGCTCATTTTTTAAGCCTTGATGCTCGCAGTCACGGCTACCCAGGGTTGAGCTTAAGGTTTTACAAATGAGTCTGACTGGACCCAATACAGTTTTTGCATGTGTACTACATGGTAAGGCTGCACAGCCATTACATTCACCCAAATCTTCAAACCTGATACTTGCTATCTATTTATAATGCCCAGTAAGGGGTGTTTGTTACACTATTCTTAGTGCTACTAGAATTGCGTGATTCTGTGCGTGTGCCATTTTCCACATAATTATAGATTTAGTTTACAGTTGTCATATAATCCACCATCTGCTGCAAAATTTGCATACTTCAACAAAAAAAGTGTAACTAGTACAAGGGGATCAATATATATTAAACAAATATACTATGCAGACTCTTTGCAAAGGTTAGTTGGTCACTTTTCAATTACTTATTGCTGCATTGAAGTGCTAAACTTGTAATAACGAGCTGAAACATTTGTCTTGACAATATTAAAGTGTATTAAAATGGCAAAAAAATGAATATTTCCTTCACATAATGAGCTGCATTATGTTGCATATTTTCTATTTCCTCCCCGCGTCATTTGTCAACCCTGGTATACAATTTGTTCATTCGTTGCTTCATAAATTCCGTGGAGCTGACAATTCTACACCAGGTCATGTATAAACTTATGCATTGTTTTTGTTTTACACACAGCACAGCGCACAAAAAAAATCAGCCATTTGAAACAAGAGTTTAGCATGTAGCCATCAATAAAATATCCTGCAATGATAACATTTGTTGTTCACCTCAATAGCGGTGTCTCGCGACTTTCACCAGAGAGAAAACCCATTCTATTTGACAAATACAAACGAGGCATCTTTATTGCTTATTAACAATATTTTGTAATCTGCTATTTGCTCCCGTTGCGGAGTATGCTTTAAAAGGAAACTGCGTCACAGTAAGTCTTCATATCAACTCAACCCTGTCAAAGCACTTGAAAAAGGCTTTCAATTGCTGCCAAAAACAGAGGGGATTCTGGGTACTAGGGTCCTTAAGGAGATATATCTGCATATCAGAAATGAAAATTGATCCCAAATAATCAAGCGATGTTCCATTTTGAAGTAATTGCCATGGCTAGATGTCTGGTGGGTCTAGCGCAGAGCTTGCTAGAAGGCCGCGACTTTGTTTCAGACTCCTATTCAGCGAACAACAAAGCTTTAGCCAGCGCGGCCCATGAGATGTGATATATATTTTATTTTTAAGAGACTAATCAAGCCGAAGCATGTCGTGTTCTTATTTTGTTTAAAGGACCTGTTAGGTAATTGGAAAACACGACAGAGGCTCTGTTGCAACAACGCAGCATAAATCTAAAGTGTGAGTGACAAATATACAAAGGAGCCACCTCTCTACTATCGCGCGAGCCCTACGTCTGAGTAATTTATTACGTAAAAAGTGAATGGAGACTGAAGGCCCACTTTATGTCTCGCGCCCAGAGATGTATTACAACTGCCTCTCGCATCGATTCGCTCCCGCTGCCTATTCTAAAGCAAGGTAATAGCAACACCGCACAGCAATAATACGGGGTTCCCTTATCAGATCTTGGATATTTCCAGGGGCTGTCTGCAACCATTAACCTTGCGCATTATCTGACTTTAGTGATTAGCACGGGACACGTGAAATCATATTGATGGACCATACAGGCTAAGAATGGACGGCTGAGTTATGCCGGGTTAGATTTTGCTGACTTTGCGATACAAATGATAGTGCTGGGCTCCTGCGGTGAAATTGCTAATTTGTCATTTCTTTCATGGTGCAGTCAATGATGTTCTCTTAATGAAGGAGGCGGATAATTGCATAAATCTGAATTGTGGCTCCTTGCTGATTTGCTCTGTGTCTATATTAAGAGGCCAGGAATGTCAGCTCTACCTTTGTTCGCTAATTCACCCCACATCTCAGTGCTGTCTTAATAGAGGGTCACAATCACAAACACTGTTGCTAATTAAAGCTGAAGCTATTGAAGCCAGATTCTCATTGGAATCATTGCGCGTTGTTCTCTGGTTGATTTGTCCACCAGTGAGGTTCACTGCCTCAGAGTGAATATGACTTCTCATAACCCAAGGTGGTCAGGGTAATAACAAATAACACAAAATTGTGGCTGTTAGAAATGTGGGTCTCTAGTTGGCAATGGTTTGCACCTTTGTCCAAGTAGGGAGCCTTCCTTCTAGTCAGGATAAGGGAGTTACACTTCTAAAATAACCCCTGCTCACCCCCTTGGTAGCTTGGCACGAGCAGTCAGGCTTATCTCAGAGGCAGTGTGTAAAGCATTTGCACATAACCAACAGTAATACAGTGAAAACACTACAAAAGGACACAACGCCAGTTTAGAAAAATATCCAATATTTGTATATATCCAAAACAAGACCCAAACTATAAGAATCCAACATACAGTACTTAAAAATATATACTTTGCAAGATATTCTTAAAATTGCAGAAATATCTCAAAAACACAGTTCTACTGAGTCGATAGCTCTGTCGGGCTACAGCGATGCTGAAAGCAACAGAGTTTAACAGTTCCAGCTGACCGTGTCGGTACGGGCCAGCTAAAGAGTGGACAGACTTGTGAACAGTACCTTTCTCGTTGCGGCTGGCACGTTGGTGCGAGCCGGTCGGGGCAACCGTCATGGTTGCATTGCAAAATGGAAGCGGTGCAGGGTGCGGTGCCCTCACTATGCGGTGCAGGCAGCGGCTCGGTGATGATCATCCAGGCGGCGTCGGTGAGACCAAGGCTTACTGTGCGAGGCAAGGCGGTGCTCAATGCGGTGCTGGCAGGTTGCGGAGCAAGCGACAGAGCCAGTTAGCGGGAGCTGGCGTCAGTCGGCCCAGACTGCTGTGTGCGACGAGGCGGTGCGTCGTGAAACTTACTAGTGGTGCCCCCAGCCACGATGCAGTCACAGGTGTCGAAGTCAGCAGGCAGCGATGGCGTCGGTGAGACCAGGGTGGCGAAGTGAAGCGAGGCGGAGTGAGGTGCCCACAGGTCAAGGTGCAAGCAGCGGCTCGGTGGCGGCGGTCGTCGTCGTTGTTGAGACCAGCGTTGCGGTGCGAGATGCGGCGGTGCCTTCTGCGGTGCCTTCAGGACATGGAGCCAGCGACGTTGTCGGTTGCTTTTCCCATCTCTGTGGCAACTGAATCAGCGGTTCCAGAAGCGGTACCCAGAGGCTGGTGAAGTCTTTGCAGTCCCTGAGACTTCAGAACAGGAGGCAAGTTCTATTTCAAGCCCTTGGAGATACTCAGCACAAGTAAAGAAAGTTCAGTCCAGTCCTTTCACTGCCCAAGGCAGAAGCAGCAGCTGCAGGCCAACCCAACAAAGCAACAACACAGCAAAGGGGCAGTACTCCCCCTGGCAGCTCTTTCAGCTCTTCTTCTTGGCAGGTTCCTTAATTCAGGCAAGTTCTAAAGTTCTGGGTTCTGGGCCCCAATATTTATACTCAAAATTCCTTTGTTCTCTCAGGCAGAGAGTGTCTGTGCTTAGTCCAAACCAGTTCTGTCCTCTCTGGCCCAGCTTCCTGGCAGGAGGTGGAGACAGCATTGTTCAAGGCAGACCAGGCCCATTCAGGTGCAAGGGAATCTCCTCCCACTACTCTAAATGCAGCCCAGGTCTATTCAGCCCAGCCCTGTCTCAGCCAGGAAAAGCAGGACACACCTCGACCCCCACAGTGGCTTTCTGAAGAGAATGCACAACCCCAGCCCCTGTCACTCCAAAGCCAAACAGTCAATCCACAAACCCAGCAGAGGCACACAGGATAGCTAAGCAAGAAAATACTTACTTTCTAAAAGTGGTATTTTCAAGCACAGAACATAAAAATCATCTTTACTAAAAGATGCATTTTTACATTCTGAGTCCAGGCATACTAAACTCCATTTCCCTATCTTGTCCCAATGGGAAGTTATGCTTATAAGATGTAAAACTCCCATTCTATCCTATGGGACAGATAGCCTTTCCATAGTGAAGAACGAAATGCACTGTAATTCACTACCAGGATATGACACACACACCAGTACATGTCCTACCTTTAACATACACAGCACCCTGCCCACAGGGGTACCTTGGGCCTACCTTAGGGGTGAAATATGTAAGAAAAGGGAAGATTAAGGTCTGGCAAGTGGGTGCACTTGCCAGGTCGACATGGCAGTTACAAACTACGGGCAGACCCTGCAGTGGCAGATCTGAGATACCTTTTGAGAGCTACTCATGTGGGTGGCACAATCAGTGCTGCAGGCCCACTAGTAGCATTTGATTTACAGGCCCTGACACACTCAGTGCACTTTACTAGGGGCTTACCAGTAAATCAAATATGCCAATCATGGAAACACCAATCCATAATAACAATTTACAACAGGATCACTTGCACTTTAACACTGAATAGCAGTGAGAAAGTGCACAGAGACACTAAACCAGCAAAAACAGAGTCAAAACCCTGAGGTCAGAAAGCAAAAGGACAGGGGAAACACGCCAAAAGATGCCAGGTCTAACAGTGGCCCAATGAGTATTTATTGTGTTCCGGATCTAGCCGGAAAGCATGTCCAAAATTTATCCTTGGCAAGTAGTCTGTTGATGACACAAGAGGATCAAATGAGTGAGACTCTATAAGCAAGCCTATTTACAACCCTGTAGACGATCAGCCATGTAATGAACATTTCAATTGAGAAGCAAACACTACATCCATTTTTCCTATGGGAAGAAGTTAAGCAACCCATGCTTAGCATGCAACAGGGTAACCCAATGAGTAGCTAGGAAGGGAAAGAAAATCCCATTGTGTTAATCCAAAAGTAGAGAATGTGGTGCAATCAGATATCCTTGAGAGAATGTGTGTCATAAAATTGCCAATCAACAACACTCAATTGAAATAAAGCACGATTAAGAAAAGCAATCAGAATGCAGGAATACAACGATGTCTGGAGAAGAACAAAATCCTAAAAACATTAGGCGACTGTGGAATTGATTTGAATAATGGAGTCTTCTTAGGATATTTGTTCCTTTAAAATGATACACAGACATTTACGCTCACATGACAATTATTGCAGAGATCTTTCATCCTGTCAGATGATACAAATTTCCAAAGATCCAAAGGCAACTTTACCCATGGTAATCAGTGTAAGATTATCCACTCCAAGAGAGCACTTACTCAGTAGATCGTGTCTGTTCTAAATTGAGCTGCATCAGCAAGCTGTTTGAATTGAACCTATTTATCTCTTTTAGTAGATGAGGGTGACTGCAGCTCCGGAGGGTTCCAGTCTCCACATGCTTTTTCATTAGTGCTATTCATAGACCATAGAACCAACAGGCAAGAAGGCTCAGGACTTTGCATGAAGAGGCCCATGCCTTAGCCCACCATATTTTGGGTTCCTCCAAACATATGTGGGTAGGAAACCGTGGATGTTTGTGAGTACTCAGAAAATGTGGAGATGGCTGTCCTAATCAAATTCATCTGACATTCCTAGAATCCCACTCAGCAAAGCTTCCTCCATCTGGGCAGAGAATAGCTGAGGGTCACGGGTAGATAAGGGGAGGCATGTTGAGGGAACTTGCGCTGTTTGTGTTAAAGCCAGATCTAAACTCTGCAGAGAAGCAAGAAAACAGGCTTTGCATAGGAAAAGACTAACAGTGCAATGCGTTTAAGTGCCCATATTCCACACAAAGAGTAACTCTGATTATTAGCCAGGGCCAAATTTATTAATATTTGATGCAGAACAATGAAGCAAGACAAGTTGCTGTGCTGCATCAAATGGGGAGAGCAGGAATGCACCATATTTACTAACATATGCTTCATTCCTTCTCTCTAATGGTGCTAGCGCACTGTGTGCCTCCTAGCACCAACGCAGGCACCATTGTGCCATGGTGCAAGGGTGTCTGTATCGCAGACAGGATTTATTTTGTGCAGGAAGGAACACATTCCTGCACAAAACAATCCTTAGAGGTGTTTTCCTCTTTGTACGTGTGCTGCAGAATGCAGCACACTTAGAAGAGGAAAGAAAGAGCAGAAATAAATATATTTTTCCTTGCTGTGCCTCTCTCGGGAAGGCATACAAGTTTGACACATTCCCAGGTTTACTTGACTAGGTAAATCTGAGAATGCACCAAAATAAATGGATGGCTGCATGGGAACACCCACTCTCCACCCATGTAACTCTTTCCTGTTGAAGAGTAATGCAAGGCAGCAACTTGCGCTGACTTGAGTTACTCCAGATTTACCAAGCCACGCAGGGACATGCAAGGTGACTTTGTGTGGCTTGGTAAATCTGACGTATTTTGTTGCCCTTGTGTCACCTTGTGGGACACAAGGGCAACACAATACTTTTATAATTCTGGCCCCCAGTTCCAAAGTGCTCCCAATTCTTGTACATACTCTGAGGCCAGAATTTATTACCTTTAAACCTGACCCATGTGGAGCATCCTCAATGGAGATAACCCACAATCTGTAGACAGCATTGTCATGTGGAAGGCTGAAAATAGCACGATTCAAACCCTTCCCTAGCATAGAGCATCCACTGTGGGAAAACACACAGGGAACTGGCAAACAAAGTGGCAATCAAAAATGGTATAACTTGGCAACACAACTAAAATAAACACATCCATTTAGACCAGTCTATCCGTATATAATCAGATGCTCCTGGTAGTGTTTGTTAAACATCACAAAACATAAAGCCAACATATATTGCTATGTGTTAAAAGAATTGATGCTGAAGACACATTCAACATCATGTTTTTCCTTCATTGGCACTTGCTTAACAGCTTTTCTGTGCTGCATATGACGATTATCGTAGTAGGAAGCAAAGAAAAGGAAAGTGCAATTTTTTTTATTAAAGGCACAGAATCATGTGTGCCATGCTTCATTCTCCATGTTCTCAAGTTAGCTGTGCATGAATCCAGTGCGCCCTCAAGATTTCTGATCCTCTGTGAGCCCTCAAGATTTCGGGTCACTCTCCTTGTCATAATGTTCAAAAATACCTCTCCAACGTTTGTTTGGGCTCTCTTTGGAGGACCACTGAAACCTGGAGGAACTGAAGTAGGTATCATCTGGGTCAGACCTGCTTGTTCTTTTGTTCATGCCTGAGCCTCACAGTCAAGCTTGTGACAGACCGCTGCTTTTGACTAGCGTGCTGCTCTAATGGAGTCATGTTATTACTGAAGACCTATTTGGCTCGACTCCGCATAGAGAGCAATAATCAAAGGATGCCAGTTTGGGAATTAACACTATGCTTAAACCTAATAGTCACCACTGGATTTAAGGTTACAAGCAGTTGCAGCTAGGTTCACTATTAGGTAGGTGAAGCTCTCTAAGATAGGGAAAAGACTAGCCGACCATGACAAATCACTTTCTCTGTCCCTCCAAATGTTTACAAGGGAAGACCAAACCAATTTGATCTTGAAGTTAATTTTTCATAGCGATTCATAATGGCAATCCAACACAGGTGTGGGAAGTCACTTTCCCATACCTTTCATCCAGCAAGGGCAACGAAGTCCAAAGCCCAAACCGACCCTGTTCCTATTCCTTCTTTATTTACAATGGCCCCTTCTTGACCTTGCCGACTGTTGGCTTCTTGCTTAGTGCTCCACTATCAAACTCAGTGCAGCTAGCACAGGCATCACATCATCACTCTTTTATCATGGTGGGCTTTCTATCACACAAGTCACCGCACCACCACATTGCCAAAACAATCTGCTGTGTCTGGAGTTAAAGGATCAAATGTCAAGAAGAACTTTATTTCGCTTCCATGAACAATTAAAGTTTACAATAAAATTATCACAGCACATAAAACCATTACAATCAATAGTTTAAAAAACAATTCATAAAATTCAAGAGAAATAAAATATTTACATACAGTAATTAGGTTGAAGCAACATGATATTACACAGTTCATAAAATTCCAAAGCCATTTGTTCTACAGGAGCTCTTACTCATAGCGTTTCCTAATAGCCATTGAAACTTTTATATAATTGGCTACCGTGATGCAGATATCAGGGGTAGCCAATGTATGCAAAAAGTTAAAACCATCAATGTATGTACAGGGGCGAATATTCCTTAATAGTGGGACTAAAAATTTACTCCTCGCCATTTTGTATAAGGTGCAGAATAGAATAAAGTGCGTAGTGCTTTGGCTTGTAAAGTTGTCACACAGACAAGGTATGAGCTCATCAGCCCACCCTCTCTGACGTGGAAATGCCAACAAAAAGTGCATAGTGCATAAACGGAATCTAGTTAAATAAAATCTAGTCTGCAAATTAATAGTAAATGTTAGATAATATTGCAGTGGGACAAAGGATCAAATGGCTGAGACGTATGCCAGGAGATGGAAGACAGGAACCGGGGATCTGCAATTAGACAGCAAGCAGCACCATGGTCAAATGGAGTGATTGCCCATCCGTGTGCATGCTCCTCTGGCTCTTTTCACTCTCTTGCAATGGAAATCCATGTTTTGAGCTCAACTCCAGCTGATCAAACATATATTGATATTATAGCATATGCAAAAAATATTCCACTGACAGCACGGAAAGAGGAATCTGTATATACTGCTTGAAATAGTTGTTTTCTTGCAAAATATTTGAGTCTTTGCTAAAACTGAACAAAAACAGAGTGAAGCAAATCAAAGTCACCGCTTGCCTCCACAAAACTAGAACAGGAAGTTTGGCTTGAAACGGCAGTACAGAGTTTGAACACAGAATATGTGAGTTTCCCCATCTACATAGTGTGAAATTCTCAGCAATTTATTCTATCATAACTACACTTGGTGACTCAGCTTCCCTTCTGAGACCTCCTTTGTCATCTATTTTTACACTGTGGCTCACATATACAATGAACAATGTTTACATATATGACTCATTCATCAGCCATTGTAAAAAAGTCTGCCTTTGGCTCAAGTTACAAAGATGTGTTTTATTTGCATTAGTATAAATGTAATTTTGCTTTACAACATCTCCGCCAGCCACACCTCCGAACTACATTGGACTGACCACCACTCCATCAACTTCTCCTTCACCAAACCCACCAAACACCACTACGCCCACCACTACCCACACAGAAGCTGGAACAAGGTCTCCGACAACCAACTCGCCACCTACCTCCACAAAACCCCACCTCCACGGGCGCCAACGCCTCCGCACGCAACCTCCACATATAGATCTCCGACTGCACCAACTCACTGACTCCCCTCAGGGACCCCTCTGGCAGGCAGCCCTCTGAGAAAGCCAGCTGGTTCTCCCCCACCCTCCAAGAGTCCATGCGCGCCTGCAGATGGCTCAGGAGAAGATGGAGGAGCAGCAAGACGTGGCAGACCACACAGCCTTCAAAACTGCCATCACCACACACCACCACTTCATCAGAATCACAAAGAAAACTCCCAAACAGGAGCGTATCAATGCCAACGCAAACAACAGCAAACAACTCTTCACCGTGATCAAAGAATTCACCAAACCCAGGACGGATGTCACAGGCATCCCCCCAAGACCTCTGTGACAACCTCACCACCGTCTTCCACCGCAAGATCATAGATATCTACAACAGCTTTGCAAGCCAGGACCCACCCACCCCACCCACAACCACTGCACCCAAATGCTCCAGATCCCAGTCAACCCTGCTCAACTGGACCCCCTCACCACTGACGCCACCCTAAGGATCATGAAATCTTTCCACTCTGGAGCCCCCTTGCACCTGCCCCCACCACATTTTCAACCGAGCCGGTGCCACCATTGCCCCCAAACTCTGCCACACCATATATTTTCAATCTGAGAGTTTTGCCATACTGTGCCTAGCAGGTTTGGCTAGACTATTCCCATTAGAGCAGGGTCAAGATTGTTTTGCTTACGGCTGAGTCTAAACTGAGGTGGCATGATGTGCAAAATTATGATGGACTGGGATGCAGCCTTAGTAATTACCCATGCCTGACATTAATTCAAGCAATCAGTCCATTCCTTTTTTTGTATACTTCAGTGCAACTCCCTTAGTTGGAAGGGTCTTCCCAAATGTGGGACCAGTGAACACTGAGCCACTGGGACCAAGCTAGACCTGACTGATGAGCCTTAATAAGGGCGAAACGGGTCGTGGGTTGCTTGTGCTTCTTTTCAGGTAGGTTCTGGCCTGGCATTTCGGGATGGAGTGTTGACATTATTGCAGGGTCAAGGCTGTTTTGCATATGGCTGAGTTCAAACTGAAGTGGCATGCTGTTCAAAATAACGATGGACTGGGATATAGCCCAAGGAATTACAAGTGGCTGAAATGAATTCAGGCATTCCACCCATCACTTTTATGTACACATTAGTGGTAAAAGTGGAAGCAAACAGTAGGGTTGCTGATTCTTTTGAGTTAGTTCCTGTGAACTAAGCTCCCTTTGTCTAGATACACTTAATAGCAGTTCTCTCTGGCCTCTGACTTTTTAAAGCCCCATGAAGCTCAGGCTTCCCTGTGCATGGTCCTCAGCAGACAAGCTTCAAGTCAGCGAAGGGAACACCTCTCTCCAATGTCTCTTGTAGACACACACATCTTCTTCTCTTTATCCTTCTTTGTCCTCTTCTTGGAATTCTTCCTTTTTTCTGCTGCAAGAATGTTCTCACCTTGCAGTGCCCCAAGCAGGGGTTTCTAAAGGGTATATCTAGCTTATAGTTGGTGGTGATCCCTAAATAATTTGTAAGAAAACATCTGCCTCTCTTCAGCGGCATGATGTGGTTCCTGCTATGAGAATCTGCCCAGCAATGCAGAACATTACCCATAGCCCTTTTCTATATAATCTAACCTGTCAGGATCCAGTCACAGTCACGCTAAACTATCTTCTGCCTCCCCTCTCCAAACATGTCCCTCCCAGTACAACTCCCTAAATTACATAGAACAACCACCCCTGCAAGCATTGGGCCCAGGCCATTCCCCGAGAGAGGACCAGAAAGTCAAGCCTGGCCCACCTTCTGAAAATAACGTGGGTTTTACTGCTTCAATTCATTACTCATGTTTCTATGCCAAGCTAAGGTAAGTTCCCCCATTACCACTTGTGCACTGTGTGAGGATCCTTTGAAGTCCAGTGCTTGGGAGCCAATTGATTATCAAAATTGAAGGGCAGGCATCCCTGCCAGAATATTAGATGCCATATGAAGGCTTCAAAACTCTTGCAAACATATGTAATTCTTGAAACCTAATTTCACTACTGTTCTTTCCAATCAATGTTACCTGCATGCTGTGAGAATTGTCCTGATTACATTTGTCAATCACAAATGACAAATAGAATATCACACTGCAATTACTTAGCAGGGAAATATTTTTGATTCATAGCTGTCAGAATTATGTAGAATTTCTGAGGCCGGTTTGGGATAAGTGGATTTTTCACTACCACTATTCATAACTGATGTCGTGGCAGCTGGACAGGAACTTGCACACAAACAGGTGTCTTACAATGAGATCAGCAATATTAATTTGATAAAACATATATCTTTAGTCTGAGCACATGTGGCAGGGCAAAAATAGTTGGTCACAGATGTCAGCAGGATAAAAATCAGATGTCCAGATTGAAAAATGAAAAAAGTGGGGACATGGGGTGGGGGGCACAGCTAAAAGATGACATTTCTCAAATTCGAAAAACTACTGTCTGCACCTCAGATTCTGACTATAGGCTTAGTTGGGAGCAATGCTTAGTTTGTAAAAAAATAAGTGCCAGGGCTCTCGTCAGGAGGCCACTGCAGTTTCCACTACACATTGCCCTAATATGCTGCCAATGATAGTAACAATATAACTACTAACCATCACACTCAAAGTGTGACAGTACGGACTATTTCACGCCCGAAGCTATAAGAATGGCTTGGTAGACAGGTCATAGTAATTTTTAATGAATATAGCATTTATAATTAACTGTTGTTGTGATCATCTCTAAATTAGCTAGACTGCACCTCCTTGTGGCAGGCTGTCACAAGCGCCGGTGTTGACAATTAAGTGCCGTGTGGAGCACTGGAAACCACCACCTCAAATTAAGCACTGGTTGGGAGCCAAAAGTTCTAAGCGAAGATTAGCATGTTTGTTGAACTTAGCAGTGTTAAGTCTTAAAGGATCTGCCTCTTTTGGAATAATTCTTCTCAGGCCCTTTACTGAAAGTTTTTAGTTAACTCTTACTTACTGCCAAGAAAGGGGTGATGCACTTATAATAAACATACAATTTTTTTTGCTGTATATGTGCTATTTGTGCTTAAAACAGTGCACTTGCAGTTGCATTGCCAAGAAACTTTAATGAAGATACACCAGCCTACTGGGCCAAGCAGAGAAAATAAGCAGGTGTCCTGTGAATCCTTTACCATTGCTTAAGAAAGATCCCTGTAGGGATTGGAAACAGTTCTGCCAGAGATTGAAAGGTCAGAGATGAGTTCACACTGCTTATCCCCCAAAATATGTACACACACAAGGCATCTGGACTCGAGTTATCAGAGGTTCCTATTATAAACTAACCTAGTTCAGAGTATATGTAGAATAGTAGCAACTATCACACTTTTCGTGGTAGCAGAAAAAAGCTTACAATTTGAAGAAAGTAAACAATATTATTCGGTATCTCTTCTAATTCAAAAACCTCATTGTATTAATCATTAGTAACTATAAAGTCTGCTTTACCGAGAGGTGGAATAGAGAAGCCACATATCTGATGCCAATAGCAAGCCACCCTCAAATAACACACCCCACAGTCTGTTGCAGGCCATGCGGGCCGAATGTTCTTGGACAGATGCTTCTCCCATGGAGTGAAAAAATCATCTCCACCTGAAACATGCAGGCGTTCTGCACAATGAGCATGAGAAGATCATGAGAAGATGTTGTAGTTGTTGCACCATGTTTGATGATGGTCATTAAAGAAACATGCTGCCGAATTGGAATGTCAACAGAATCTTAAATAAGCCATTTACTGGATCATCTACTTATTTGTGATGACAGACATAATGATTGCTTGGTGATCAAGAGGTTAACTGGTCATCAAATGATGTTATTGGATAAATCATGCAATTCTTAATGTGGAGGACTGGGTAAGGCCTTTTTTTCACAGCAATTTCTAAAATCTGAGACCAAAGTGCTCCACACGATTTGTGTGCCTGGTCAAGAACGTTTCTATCATAAGAATTTACCCATTACAAAACAATCTTCTACTTAATCATGGGTCGATAAAACATCTGAAGAGCATACTGTAATACAATGTTGATTGAGAGAATTAGAACTTGATTGCAGCCTTGTTTGAATGGAATGGAAGATTGAGATGGATCTGTGAATTATGGAATTGATTTTGTTGTAACTGTTGTCAGTTTTTCCTGGCATCATGTGGAACGTTGCACTTAAGTGTGTACTGTTAGATTTGGGGGTCTCTATTTGGCATAGGTAGGTACCTGTGACAAATAGGGACCCTCACGTCTACTCAGGGTAAGGGGCTACACTCCTAAAATAACCCCTGCTCACCCCCTTGGTAGCTTGGCACGAGCAGGCAGGCTTATCTCAGAGGCAGTGTGTAAAGCATTTGTGAACACATACAGTAATACAGTGACAACCCTACAGATGGACACCACACAGGTTGTATTATAAAAATTGTATTTTTATATAGACTTAACACAAGACCAAACGACAAAAATCCACAATACTGTACTCAAAAATAGACTTTCAAATGTTATAAAATAGCTCAGTTCTCTCAAGTTGTAAATGCGACACTTTACTCTCAATGTACCTTGAATGCGTAACGCAAAGAAAACAAAAGGGTCGCAGGGAAAGTGATGCGTCGGTTCCTTACACGCAGGGGACTGGATGCATCGGTTCCTTACTGCTGCGCAGGGAGTTGATGCTTGCTTCCTTACTGTGTGGGGAGTTGATGCGTCGGTTTCTTACTGCTCTCCGGTACGATGCGACAAGATGGCACCTTGATGAGATACTCTTCTCCGGTGCGATGCGACAAAATGGCGTCTTGGTTGCGATGCGACAACGTTGGTGTGATGCGTGCACGCCCGACGGCCGTGCGGCGACTCGATGATCTTTGGAGCCGCGACAGGCCCTGCGACGCGCTTCTCCGGTGATGCCACGATGACCTCTGTGGCAGCGTCCCGCTTCTCCGGCGATGCACCGCGCTTCGGCGATGAGATGATGACAGCGGCAGCGGCGTCTCGCTTCCTCGGCGATGCGATGACAGCGGCTGAGGCGGCGACATGCTTCTCGTCGTTACGTCGCGCTTCCAGCTCTCAGCGACATGCAGTCTCTCAGAAGGCCCAGCACAACAGCAGGCACTTCAATTCCCAGCAAGGGAATTCAGGGGGAGCTTGTTGGTGAAGTCTTGTATCCCTGAGACTTCAGGCAGGAGGCAAGCTCTAGTTCAAGCCCTTGGAGATTCTTCTTCAAGTTGATAGAAAGCACACTCAGTCCTTTTCTCCTCTCTTTGGTAATGAAGCAACCACTGCAGGCCAACCCCCAAACACACAGCACAGGGGTAGTCTCCTCCTTCAGCTTCCTGGTTCTTTTCCTCAGTAAAGGTTCGTCTTGATTCCCAGAAGTGATCTAAAGTTCTTGGGTCTGGGTCCCAATATTTATACTACTTTTCTCTTTGTTCTCTGAAGGCAGAGAGGCCTTTGCTTAGTCCAAACCAGTTCTGGTCAGTCCTGGAGCACTTTGTTTACAGGACTCCTTCTCTTCCTTTGACAGTGCAGGCCAGGGACATCAGACACACCACAGGAGGTGGAGCCAGCATTCTGGAGGAAAGGCACAGCCCTATTCAGGTCCCAGGTGCAACTCCTCCCTCCCATCTGCATGCAGATCTCTCTATTCAGCTCTGTGCTGACTCACCCTGTCTCCTGGAATCCCCCAGCCCCTGTCACTCAAACTCCAGACAAGGAATACACAACCTAGCAGAGGCAGGCTTGGATAGTTAGGCAAGAAAATACCTACTTTCTAAAAGTGGTATTTTCAAACATAGAGGGGCCGATTCTGATGCGGGTTGGAAAAGCTTCCCGACCGAATCGGTTGGGAAATGGTGTCCGACCCACTCGGATCGGGAAAGTCCGACCGGCGGAGTAGGATGCATCCGGATGCTTCCAGATACGATTTGTTTGCCCAGTTCTCTTTTGCTTGCCACCAGCCACTTGTCCAGTGCAGCTCGGTAAATCACCGGAGGAACAGCTAGGGGGGGAGCGAGACTACAACCCCCAGCCTGCAACGTGAGGCGCACAGGAGGTGCGTCATCGCCAGCGCCGGCGGCGCTTTAAATCCCGGGCAGGGCTCACGCAGCGCGGGAGCCCAGTTCTCTTTTGCTTGCCACCAGCCACTTGTCCAGTGCAGCTCGGTAAATCACCGGAGGAACAGCTAGGGGGGAGCGAGACTACAACCCCCAGCCTGCAACGTGAGGCGCACAGGAGGTGCGTCATCGCCAGCGCCGGCGGCGCTTTAAATCCCGGGCAGGGCTCACGCAGCGCGGGAGCCCAGTTCTCTTTTTCTTGCCACCAGCCACTTGTCCAGTGCAGCTCGGTAAATCACCGGAGGAACAGCTAGGGGGGAGCGAGACTACAACCCCCAGCCTGCAACGTGAGGCGCACAGGAGGTGCGTCATCGCCAGCGCCGGCGGCGCTTTAAATCCCGGGCAGGGCTCACGCAGCGCGGGACGCGCGCGGGCGAAGCCCGGGCCAAGGGCGGGCCCGTCTGTGCCCGTCGGAGACCGGAGGAGGCTGGGCTGGGCCACCCCACTTGACTGCTCTAAAGGAGTCTTAAGAATAACACTGGTAAGGATTATTTCTGACAGCATTACCATAATTACGTCATTTCCTTGAGGAAGATGGGTAAGAGGAAACAACCACAATCCCTGGGGAAGTCACAGTCAGCAAATATGCCTATAACTAAATATTTAAAGTCAGCAGTGGGAATGATAGATAGTGAAATCGTCCTTGTGAAGGAACAACTGGCTGCAACCAAAACTGCGCTAGACGCAGCCTTAATGGTACCGGAAGTAGAGGTTAGACAAGAGTTACTGCCCCTTGAAGAAATTGAGAAGGTATTTGAGGGATCTGAGGTAAAGACAGTATCATCTGGAAAGAATATAAGCAAAAGGTCCTTGACAAATAGAAAGGATAATTCATGCATCTTAACATCACCATTGGAGATTTCAGAACTATGCGATTATTCAACGTTAGTCTCCCCACCAGCAAAAAAGGTTAAACAATTGCCAAAAAAGAAGATTAGTATCGAAGAAGCTACTGTGATAAAGCCGAGGACAAAGCAGTTAATGAAAGGGGGCAAATCGGTTGGATTGACGAAAAGAGATATTCCTGCGATCGACAATCAACAAGGGTTGTATAAATTTGAGACATTTTTAAAAAAATTCATTCAAAATTGGACTGTATTGAACGTTGTGTTATGTCCGAGATAAAATTGATCCAAAAAGATGTATCCTTTCTAACTGAGTTGGTGACAGGATTTTTCTCTTCTAAAACTTTTAATATTTCCACCGTAGCTGAAAATGTATTAATAAGGCCAAAGGAGGGTGACAGCATTAGTACCGTATCTGAAAGCAAACAAGGAAAGGATTGTACTAAGCCTGAATTAGGGGACAGTATCCCATCTATACAAAGTCGAGGGTCAGATATAGAGCAGAAAACACTACCCAGCGTATTGACACAACCTAATAAGTTGGAGAAATCAAATAAGTCCATGTTATCTAGTAACACTTTAGATGAGCCCTTACATCTCCCACCTCAGGCGACACCTTATGTTATCGTTCTTAAAAATGTGCCCCAGCTAAAAAATAAGTCTTATGAACCATATGAGAAATTAAAAAACCAAGTGACACATTGGTTGAACGTAAACACGAGTATTGACACTAATGTATTACAACGAAATATTATAATGTTAAGGAGAGTGAGCTGGGTGGGTAGCTCTAGAAAATATGGTGCAGGAGATTGTGTGGTGGTGAATTTCCGTAGTAAAGAATTGGTACAAGAACTGATGGGGATACTTATAAATAACACCATGGAAATGAATTCAGATACGATTGAATATATAATTGCTGTCCCATTGGGCTACTTTTATAGGTCGAATGAGGTATACCCAAAGGCAAATGGACCCACTTTTTGTAAATCGATTTTAAATATTCCGATACATAATAGATATGAATTACTTAGATCATGTAGTGAGATTGATTGACATAGGGAAAAAATAGAAATATTCCCGGATAAAATACAAGATGATATTCCACTGGTAAATGACCTTGTAGTTAATGGGAAGATAAATAAGTTGAAGGACTGCCTGAGTAAGCAAAAATGTACTGAGAATCGTTATGATATGGTAGACTCTGATTTAGACAATGTTCCAAACTATATTGTTAATAGGCTTGATGGTAATTTATGTACACAAACGCCAAATGAGCACCAAAATAAACATCTAGATTACACTAGAGGCATTTCCATTAGTGATACGGAAGCCGTGGCCGCATATTGCTCAACTACTCAAGTCTATAGGCCCCTGACTTTGATGTCATGGAATATCTCAGGAATCAAGAGCAAGATAAATAATGATGCATGGTGTAAATTGATAGAGAGGTATTGTATAATTATGATTCAGGAAACATGGAATACAGAGCCTTTCTTTATAGATGGTTTTAAAGTAATTTGCACTAATGCAATTGCCTCCAGAAGAGGAAGATCAAAAGGAGGTTTAGCAACATTAATAGCGGTTACTGCGCCCCTGATAGTGAAAGATGTTAACGTCAATTCACAATTTTATCAATTGATACAGTTGTATACGGAAGGGAAACAAACAATTATTTTGGTTAATTTTTATAATAATATTTTTGACAGTACTAAAGCAAGGGTAATTAATGATTTGGAACTTGATTTAGAGGATTTTGTAGGGAAATTGGGAGGGGAGTACATAGTTATTTGGGGGGTGATTTTAATTGCGAAGTTTGTGGTATTCCAGTGGGAGAACAATGTGGTCTTAGAGACAGTTTTGGGGAACGAGTTTCACATTTTCCACACGAGACATATGGTGAAGCAATAAATGAGATCATTTTTAAATATAACCTAGTAATTCTGGAACCAGAAAATTCAGTGGGTGAGACTGCGATCTCCACCTATGTAGGTGGGAGAGGTTCATCCAATATTGATCATTTCATTATATCAGGAAAGTGTGTAGATTTGGTGGAAAAAATTAAAATTAGCGAAAATTTGTTTAGTGACCATTATCCCCTTATACTGAGCCTTATTTTTAATCTGGGACATCAATCAAGGGGTAAGAACACTTATACTGATATAAAATTGCAAGGAAATAATGGAATATCCATTAAATGGTCAGGCGTTGATCCAACTTTCTTTTTGGATAACTTAAAGGGGAAAAATCAAAATGATATTGATATCTGTTTGAATAGCTCTTCCACAGATTTGCTAATTGTAAATGCTTTCCATAATATCACCACCGAAATAGCGAGTGACTTAACTTGTAAAAAAGAATATGAAACATGATAATAATCCTAGATGGTTTAATAAAGAATGTTCTAGGTTAAATAGGGATTTAAAAATTGCCCTCAAATTAAAACCAAGAGATTGTACTAAAATAAGCACCCTGAGAAAGGAGTATAAAATAGCACTAAAACGAAGGAAAAGTGAAATTCAAGAGGATGCATGGGCAAGTTTAATTCAGGCGGCGGAAACTAGAAATGCAACACTATTTTGGCGTACCATTGATCACCCTTTTTTAAAGATATCTCAACTCCGAAAATTGAAATTGCGGTCCCTCCACAGGACTGGATCACACACTTTGAGTCTATTTTTAATCCAGGTGCCCTTAGGGTTAACACAACACAAAATAGAAATTTTATATTAGTTGAACCTGTAAAATTACAGCCAATTACGCCAGTAGAAATTAAAACTGCCCTCGTAAAGAGTGCTAGCAGGAAAGCTGCAGGACCGGATGGGGTACCTATCGATGTTTTTAAAAGCAATATGGATTTTTGGACCCCTATTTTATTGAAGGTTCTTAATGCAGCAATAGGGGAGTTTTACCTGTATCATGGTCACAAAGTATTATCGTACCTATTTTTAAAAAGGGTAATAGAGGGATGGCGAACTGCTACCGTCCCATATCTCTTCTGGACTCAACATCAAAATTAATGGGAAGAATTCTTCTGGGGAGGCTAGAAGAATGGGTTAATGAGAAAAACATTCTCTCAGAAGCCCAGTTTGGGTTTAGACGAGGTATTGGAACGGCGGAACAATGCCTAAATTTGGAACTCCTAATAGGAAAATACACACTGGCTAAGGAGGGGGTTCTACATCTATGTTTTGTAGACCTCACCAGTGCATTTGATTTTGTCAATCATGTTAAATTGTGGCAAACTTTAAAAGAGTTAGGAGCACCAAATGAGATTATTATATATTTATCCCAAATCTATACCTTTTTAACTTCAAGAGTTCGTTTTGGATTGAGGGGCGAATGTACACAGGATTTTATGGTTACAAGAGGTGTACGTCAAGGTTGTGTATTGGCACCTCTGTTGTTTTCCTTATATATTAATAACGTGGATCTTTTTTTGCAAAAACAAAATGTAGACTGCCCAAAAGTTGGCAGACGCACAACCCCGGTTTTACTCTATGCGGATGACGCAGTCCTTTTAGCAAGGACAGCGAATGGATTACAATGTTTAATTGAGAATTTTACTCAGTACATGTCAGAAAAGGATTTAAAGTTAAATCTTACTAAAACGTTTGTTATGACATGTGGAAAGGCTAAATTGAAGCATAGACAACATAATGTGGGAGGTGTAATCTTAGGTAGAGTGCCAACCTTTGCCTACTTGGGCTTACTTTTTAATAGAAAGGGCAGCTGGAAACCTCATATTGATTCATGCAACCTGAAATTTTTGAGAATCGCTGAGGGAATCTTTAGATTCTCTGCCAAAATGGGAAACAAACCTGTGAGGGAGATACTTACTTTATATAGAACCAAGTGTGTCACCGGTGTTTGTTACGGGGCTGCAATATGGGGGAGAGCAAATACCACATCCCTACAAATACAAGAAAACAAATTTTTAAAAGAGTACTGGCAGTACCAAATTCTACAGCTAATTATATTGTACATAAAGAATTGGCAATATCATATATAAATGATATTATTGGAATAGCGGGTCTTACATTCTGGCGAGGGTTGTGGGTAAAAGAAGAGACAAAATTTACCACAGATATAATAAAGGACTGCCTGACCCTTGATCACTGGAAAAAAATTCCATGGCTTGAGTATATCCAAAAGTTACTGTTAGATTGCAGGATAGACTTTGATAAAAGGGATCCTGCATCAATACAAGATATCAGTAAAAATGAGTTGAAGTCAAGATATATCTCGGCCATGGATTGTGTTAGAACCAATGAAGTCAAACAAAAACATAGTGTTACCATCTATTGTCAAATCCCCTCTGTGCAGGGTATACAGATATACCTTACAATGATAGGAAATACCCAACACAGATTTTATTTAACACGATTAAGAATTGGCATATTACACTATATAATCGCTTTTCGTGATAAGAAAAATGGTCCACATAATCTACCTAATTGCCCATGTAATGGAAAAACCCCCCAGTCTACACTACATTTCATATTGTTCTGTCCTTTTTACAGTGATATTCGCAAATCCGTTTTAAAACCACTTTTTTTAACAAATAGGTTGTATAATTATAAAAATGCTTTTAACTTTTTATGTAGCTTGGACAACATGAAGATTATGGGCACTGTCGTTCGTTTCATACTCAGGGCAGTCAGGAGAAGAAAGGAATTAGCACATTTAGATGCGCTATCATACGAGAAAAGTGATTATATTAACTAGTTGTGTTATAAAACATGTATGTCTGTGTGACGTATAAAAGCAATTTTATTCTGGATTTATTGTATCCCTGTGTAACAGGGATGTACAACTAGATTAAATGAATTTGTTAAATTTTACACTTTTTATACATGCTCGTGTTAGTGTACTGCGTACTGACTAGCCCATGGAATGAAACGTATTGATCGCTGTACTAAGTTTTGATAGAATGTATTTTGTAGTATGCATACTGACATGAAATTATGGTATAGTACTAGTCCTTGCTTCTGATTTAAAATGCATTTTGACTATTGATCCCCTGTAATTTTTATGAAAATATTAATTGTAAATGATTTGAATTTTTAAATTTTGTAAATAGTACCCTTGATTAATTTTATTACTGTTTTTATAAGTATGCTTTTATGGTTGTATATTTTACACCGAATAAAGCTGGTTTGAATTGAATTGATTGCAGCCTTGTTTGAATGGAATGGAAGATTGAGATGGATCTGTGAATTATGGAATTGATTTTGTTGTAACTGTTGTCAGTTTTTCCTGGCATCATGTGGAACGTTGCACTTAAGTGTGTACTGTTAGATTTGGGGGTCTCTATTTGGCATAGGTAGGTACCTGTGACAAATAGGGACCCTCGCGTCTACTCAGGGTAAGGGGCTACACTCCTAAAATAACCCCTGCTCACCCCCTTGGTAGCTTGGCACGAGCAGGCAGGCTTATCTCAGAGGCAGTGTGTAAAGCATTTGTGAACACATACAGTAATACAGTGACAACCCTACAGATGGACACCACACAGGTTGTATTATAAAAATTGTATTTTTATATAGACTTAACACAAGACCAAACGACAAAAATCCACAATACTGTACTCAAAAATAGACTTTCAAATGTTATAAAATAGCTCAGTTCTCTCAAGTTGTAAATGCGACACTTTACTCTCAATGTACCTTGAATGCGTAACGCAAAGAAAACAAAAGGGTCGCAGGGAAAGTGATGCGTCGGTTCCTTACACGCAGGGGACTGGATGCATCGGTTCCTTACTGCTGCGCAGGGGAGTTGATGCTTGCTTCCTTACTGTGTGGGGAGTTGATGCGTCGGTTTCTTACTGCTCTCCGGTACGATGCGACAAGATGGCACCTTGATGAGATACTCTTCTCCGGTGCGATGCGACAAAATGGCGTCTTGGTTGCGATGCGACAACGTTGGTGTGATGCGTGCACGCCCGACGGCCGTGCGGCGACTCGATGATCTTTGGAGCCGCGACAGGCCCTGCGACGCGCTTCTCCGGTGATGCCACGATGACCTCTGTGGCAGCGTCCCGCTTCTCCGGCGATGCACCGCGCTTCGGCGATGAGATGATGACAGCGGCAGCGGCGTCTCGCTTCCTCGGCGATGCGATGACAGCGGCTGAGGCGGCGACATGCTTCTCGTCGTTACGTCGCGCTTCCAGCTCTCAGCGACATGCAGTCTCTCAGAAGGCCCAGCACAACAGCAGGCACTTCAATTCCCAGCAAGGGAATTCAGGGGGAGCTTGTTGGTGAAGTCTTGTATCCCTGAGACTTCAGGCAGGAGGCAAGCTCTAGTTCAAGCCCTTGGAGATTCTTCTTCAAGTTGATAGAAAGCACACTCAGTCCTTTTCTCCTCTCTTTGGTAATGAAGCAACCACTGCAGGCCAACCCCCAAACACACAGCACAGGGGTAGTCTCCTCCTTCAGCTTCCTGGTTCTTTTCCTCAGTAAAGGTTCGTCTTGATTCCCAGAAGTGATCTAAAGTTCTTGGGTCTGGGTCCCAATATTTATACTACTTTTCTCTTTGTTCTCTGAAGGCAGAGAGGCCTTTGCTTAGTCCAAACCAGTTCTGGTCAGTCCTGGAGCACTTTGTTTACAGGACTCCTTCTCTTCCTTTGACAGTGCAGGCCAGGGACATCAGACACACCACAGGAGGTGGAGCCAGCATTCTGGAGGAAAGGCACAGCCCTATTCAGGTCCCAGGTGCAACTCCTCCCTCCCATCTGCATGCAGATCTCTCTATTCAGCTCTGTGCTGACTCACCCTGTCTCCTGGAATCCCCCAGCCCCTGTCACTCAAACTCCAGACAAGGAATACACAACCTAGCAGAGGCAGGCTTGGATAGTTAGGCAAGAAAATACCTACTTTCTAAAAGTGGTATTTTCAAACATAGAGGGGCCGATTCTGATGCGGGTTGGAAAAGCTTCCCGACCGAATCGGTTGGGAAATGGTGTCCGACCCACTCGGATCGGGAAAGTCCGACCGGCGGAGTAGGATGCATCCGGATGCTTCCAGATACGATTTGTTTGAACTCCCATTGACTTCAATGGGAACATTTGTTCCTAACTGCATCAGAATTGGGCCCTCGGTCGGGAAGACACGTTCCCGATCCGATTTGGAAGGAGCAAATGCCGTTAGGAGGCCTTCCTAACCGCATCAGAATCAGGCCCTCGGTCGGGAAGCTTTTCCAACCCGCATCAGAATCGGGCCCAGAATGTTAAAACCAACGTCACTAAAAGATGTATTTTATCATTCTGAGTTCAGGCATACCAAACTCGAATTTCTACCTAGTTCCCTGAGTCAGTTAGGATTATAAGATGTTATAATCTAACTGCCCATTCTGGCCTATAGGGAACAGGTAGCCTTGCAATAGTGAAAAACGAAAATGGCTGTAATTCACTATTAGGACATGCCACACACATCAGGGCATGTCCTACCTTTTACCTGCAATGCACCTTGCCCTTGGGCCTACCTTAGGGGTGACTAATATTCTAAAAGGGAAGTTTCAGGGACTGGCAAGTGGGTGCACTTGCCCAGTCAACATGGCAGTACCAGACTGCCCACAGGCTCGGCAATGGCAGGCCTGAGACACACTTTACAAGCTGCTCCTGTGGGTGGCACAACCAGTGCTGCAAGCCCACCAGCAGCATTTGATTTACAAGCCCTGGGCACACGCAGTGCACTGTACTAGGGTCTGACAAGTAAACCAAATAAGCCAATCATGGAGTCACTAATCCATACATCAATTTATAACGGAGGGCATATGCACTTTAGCACTGATCAGCAGTGGTAAAGTGCCCAGAGTCGTAAAACCAACAAAAACAGGTCAGAAAAAGTACAGGAGGAAGGCAAAAAGTGCAGGGATGACCCTGCAAAAAGGGCCAAGTCCAACATGTACCAGTGAAACTAAGCATATTTTTTAGTCATGAAGAATCACTGACGTTATCACTTGACAAAGTAGATTCGATAGAAAGAAAAAAAGACCCCTTACACGTACCACTGGTCTTTTTCAAACCTGGTATTAGTAACTGTGCATTTCTTTTCCTTTTTTAAGTCTTCTGCATGTTTTTCGACTATTTATTCTCTGTACTTGCCTGTTTAATTTCTTTTATTAGATAATTCAATGATTTTATAAAATTTACATTTTCACATTAGAGTAAATTATTTTGGACCAGTAATTGAGCTTGTATTCCTGAAAATGTTTGCCATGTGGATCCTGATTTTTTTTGGAGTCATAGACCACTAGAGGGAAAAGGTCCTATATGGTCTGTATGACTGCATGCTTTATATTTAGCGTTATGTTATGTTAACAGCACTAATAGCGCGCACAACTACTCCAAGGAGTGTCCCGGCGCGTACCGTGCAAGGCAGTTAGACGGATCAAAGAGGTATATTTAAAGCGTACCGACTAAACCAGCATTAGGAGCTGGTATTTAACGCAATCTGTAGAAAATCTATGGATTTAGTTGGTCCTGAAGAGATCCTGCTGACCCTGAGTGGTACTTGTAACAGGCTGAAACATGTCAACCTTACTGAGTTATAGATGTTAGGGGTCATTGCACTCATAGAACATCAGACTATTTGTATCCCAGCTAAAGGACCTTATTAATAAACAAGAATTGGTATCCTAAAGGCTTTTTTAACTTGCACTTAGGTTTTAGTAAGAGCTCCGCTTACAAACCGCTTTGAGTCCACCCACTCACACTAGGTACAGTGGGTGAGGATCCAATGATGAAGCATGCCACTGGTGGTACTAGTGAGTGAGGATCCTACTAATATATCCATGTGATGCAAGGGCCGCACAGATTCACCTGGGTGCAGATTCCTTTCCACTTTGATATATATAGAGACCAGTTAATTTGATCTCTTAAAACGTTAGGAGTTCATCAGTTTTGAGGTTTTCCCTCTCTTGTGTACTGCCATGTGGATCATACAACAAACATCAAATAAAATATGATAAACTGTCTTCAAAGTTAAAGAACAGTTCATTTCTTTAACATGTGGAAGCTTTGACATTAATATGTCACATTATAGCAGTGCACTGAAAAGTAATTACTTAATAAAAGTGTTCATTTTTAAACATGAATTTAGAACGATTCCTGACCTCACCCCAACCTTGTGACAGTGCCATTAGTTAACTAAGAGACAAGACAGTAGTCATGTGAACCCTGTATGTGGCAAGACAGTAGTCATGTGAACCCTGTATGTGGCCCAGATTCTTATAAACAGAGCAACATTATAGTCTATTACTTCAAACAAAATAGGTTTTTGTATAGCTGTATTCTAAACTTACGAATCTGATGGTACGTTCATATGTGAAGCTGAAGAAAAAGGAGGATCTGTAAAATCAAATATTTGCCTATTTGGTTAAGTCTGGAAGTCACGAATAATTCAGAGTTTCTGGTTTCCCTTTGTACAAATTAGCCACTAAATAGGTATCTATTTGTCTATCTCCTTTTTTATCTCAAATGTTAAAGATTTGTTTTTACCTCTTTGTGCATGAGGGTAGAGTGACCGTGGCAGGCAGAAGACGCATGAAAACTCAGCTCGATATGGGCTTGAGGTTCCCAGGGAACTTAGAGCTGAGCCAGGGCCTGGCTTGAACTTTCAGAAGCTTGCCCACCTCTAGGGGCTTACTAATAAGCCCCTTGCGCCGCCGGTGCGCCTCTTTTTGTAACGCTGCGGTGGCGCAGGAGCCTGCGCCATATTTACCAGGCATAAAACCTAAAGGAGGCTTGGGTCCTAAGCTAACTGGATGGGACCACCAATAGTTATATGCACAAAAGTATCCAGTAGCTACAATTAGAACTTATTCAAAACCGAGCCAGTGGAATCAATTCATGGGCTCGTGTGATTTATTTCACAATTTTTGAATTTTTTTTCAAATTCATTAACATTCAAATCATGTCAAACATTAAGGGCAACACAAACGGATGAAATTTTTCAACAAACATGTGAATTACATGAACAAATAACACATATAAACAATCATTTACAAATGTGTGTAATACATCGGATTTGGGTCTGAGATGAGTTTTTGAATGTGGTCTTCAGTAAAGGACAGGGTGTCCTTGTCTGACATGCCTTATTTCCTAGTGGGGCAGTGAGACCCACTGGGCTAAATATATTGTGAATTTTTGCAAGTTATTTTTGTTTGGGAGCCTTGCGGACAATGTCCGCTCTACAAACTTACAACCTAAAGGAGGCATGGGTCCTAAGCTAACTGGATGGGACCACCAATAGTTATATGCACAAAAGTATCCAGTAGCTACAATTAGAACTTATTCAAAACCGAGCCAGTGGAATCAATTCATGGGCTCGTGTGATTTATTTCACAATTTTTGATTTTTTTTCAAATTCATTAACATTCAAATCATGTCAAACATTAAGGGCAACACAAACGGATGAAATTTTTCAACAAACGTGAATTACATGAACAAATAACACATATAAACAATCATTTACAAATGTGTGTAATACATCGGATTTGGGTCTGAGATGAGTTTTTGAATGTGGTCTTCAGTAAAGGACAGGGTGTCCTTGTCTGACATGCCTTATTTCCTAGTGGGGCAGTGAGACCCACTGGGCTAAATATATTGTGAATTTTTGCAAGTTATTTTTGTTTGGGAGCCTTGCGGACAATGTCCGCTCTACAAATTTAAAACCTAAAGGAGGCTTGGGTCCTAAGCTAACTGGATGGGATCACCAATAGTTTAATGCACAAAAGTATCCAGTAGCTACAATTAGAACTTATTCAAAACCGAGCCAGTGGACATTAACATGTTTGTTGAAAAATTTCATCAGTTTGTGTTGCCCTTAATGTTTGACATGATTTGAATGTTAATGAATTTGAAAAACATTTCAAAAATTGTGAAATAAATCACACAAGCCCATGAATTGATTCCACTGGCTCGGTTTTGAATAAGTTCTAATTGTAGCTACTGGATACTTTTGTGCATATAACTATTGGTGGTCCCATCCAGTTAGCTTAGGACCCAAGCCTCCTTTAGGTTTTAAGTTTGTAGAGCGGACATTGTCCGCAAGGCTCCCAAACAAAAATAACTTGCAAAAATTCACAATATATTTAGCCCAGTGGGTCTCACTGCCCCACTAGGAAATAAGGCATGTCAGACAAGGACACCCTGTCCTTTACTGAAGACCACATTCAAAAACTCATCTCAGACCCAAATCTGATGTATTACACACATTTGTAAATCATTGTTTATATGTGTTATTTGTTCATGTAATTCACATGTTTGTTGAAAAATTTCATCCGTTTGTGTTGCCCTTAATGTTTGACATGATTTGAATGTTAATGAATTTGAAAAAAAATTCAAAAATTGTGAAATAAATCACACGAGCCCATGAATTGATTCCACTGGCTCGGTTTTGAATAAGTTCTAATTGTAGCTACTGGGTACTTTTGTGCATATATTTACCAGGCAGCCACTTTTTTGGCTTAATGCTGCCTTGTAAATATAGTTCGCTTTAACACAGTTTTTTTTTTTTAAACTGTTTTTATTAACTCAAAATAAGCCAAAATGTTGGGATACTCCCTAGTCCATTAACATTCCACATCAGCACTGAGTAGCCTCCCTTGTCCTTTTTCCTTGCCTAGAACTCCCCCCCCCCACGCTGGCTCGAGTAGGACTCGTATCGGGATTAGCCACTCCTTTCCCAATCTATGTCCCTGGTGTCCCTTCAATTGGCTGCAAACTAACGGAAACAATACCCTATATACTCCATTGTAACCTCCGACCCCCCTGAACTCCCCCCTCCCCACTCTCTCCCACCTCCCACACCCATTCCCCAGATGGTCAACATTGGCAACAAGTGGCATAGGTAAAGTCTGAGAGGTCTGTATTCCCTCCCTCCCCTTAGATCACTTCGTAATGAACAAAATGATTGTTAACTAAATATGTATTTTGTCGCCCAATGGGGCTTGGTGTAGCAATGTCTAGCGGCCTTCCTAGCCACCTTACTGTGCCTCAGCATCCGGCTAGCCCTCATGTCTTAACCTTTGTCGCCACTCTTGGATAATTGTTGTTGCGCAGTCTCCCAGACTATGGCCTTGGGGCTTGACACTTCCATGTGATTGATGTTTCGGAGAAGAGGGTGGTCACTATCTGCATCTGCCAAGTATTCCTTACCTGATTGATTAGTGGTAGTTCGCTCTCGGTCTCCGGGTGGTTTCTTTCTTGTTTTGGTTCATACTGAGTCCTTCTCGGAGTCTGAAAACTGGCCCTTTCCCCCTACAGGGGGTTCGGTGCAAAATGGAGTCCCTCCCTATGGCCCGTGTGCCCCAACCAGCAGGCGTCTCCTCTACCCTTCCTCTACAAAAACAATCATCCCCAGAACACAGGCACCCTTGCACCATGGTGCAAAGGTGCCTGCGTTGGGGCATGGCAGGCCATTGTGCACCAGTGCAGGAGAAAACGAGAGGAATGCACCATATCTGATAGATATGGCACATTCCTGCCCTTTTCTTTTGCCGTAGGGCAGCGCAGCAGGAAGGCCTGCGGCGCTGCCCAACGGCAAAAAGTCATAAATGAGGCCCCTAGTGTTTATCGGAACATCAGTTTTTGCATACAAGCATGTTCACAAAAATATTCTCACTAATCGGCATGCCAAGATCAACTAATCCTAGCATGAATACAAATTATTCATAGTTTTCTTTTTTAACATTTTTGTTTTCTATAGATGGGGATTTTTCGACACAGTAATCGTAGTAAGATTACTGAGATGATGACTATAAATTGCATAACAACCATTAATAAACTTCGCCAAAATACAGAAAAACAAGTAGAGACATTAATTATATCATCCTTCGGATGCATACTGTAGCCCACCGTAGGGAGGGATGGGACTTAGTTTGATGTATTCTGCCTGAATTATTTTAACAAACACCCTCATCATATTCCTATGGGGACTGCAATGAGCTCTCACTATGGCTGCTCAGTAAGATTGCTCACTCACGGACCAACCACCCCAAGTGCTATACAGTCCTAACTAATGCCAAAACTCTTAATTTTCTCACTCCTCCTATTTCATTTCCACTCTTGAAATGATCTGCAAAGTCTTTTGCATTGGCAGTGTTGGGGAAAACCTAGAACGTCCCCTTGACAAAAACCTTTAACTTAGCTAGAAGCTAAGCACGGATTGCTGATGGCCATCTTTGAATGTTTCTTCATAAGGCATAATAAAAGTCATTCAAAGATAGCTGCAGCATATGTGCATTATCTTTGCTGGCCATCTTTGAATGGTTTTCTTAAAAAAAGAAAACTGTTTCAAATATGGCCGCTGCGACAGCCATTTGGGAAACAAAAAATATTGGAAAGCAAAAACGTCGTAGGTATGAGACCTATCAATGCTTGTCAATACTTTAGATGTTCCTTCCCTTATGTGATCAATGTCTCCAGGCTTCAAAAATGACTTCATGGTGTTTGTTCCATGCACCAGAATAAGTAAAAGACGCAAAGATTTGCTGTCTTTCTTGAATTCTCTCAAGGTATGCTACTGTGTTTTTTAATTGAACAGTAGGTTTTATGCCACAATTTTGGAAGACCACAAATCATCCTTTGTCCTTTTTTAGCCTCGCCAATGATGTTACTGTGTTCTCATTGCACCTTCCTCCTTCCTTCCTCCGTTTTCTCTGGCATTCACATTTGAGTTTTAAACTCCTTTTTCAAATGTTGCATGTTTCTTATTAACTTAACAATTAATTTTGATGGGCTCCATGAAAGCTGGTGATAGCCTTTATCCTTTATTTCTGTATTTTCACCATGTTCCCTCAGTTTTAATATTCCTTCCAGATGACCATGGAAGAAGAAAGTCCTCGAGCCGGCATTTCACTCTTTGTAAATGGTTTTTGCCACGTGGTGTAGGTGGATGACACACTCTTTAATGCCAATTAGCTCGTTTATTTTGTACCTTTTATGCTTGGTCTGCTGTGCCCCACAACTGGTGTTCCTCAGGTGCCCTAAACTGGTTGGTCGAAAGATTTAGCAAATGCTTGCCAGAACACACAGCACATTGGCTGTACCATAACAAAAACAGTCTTCAATTTTTCCCATGAACAGGTTTGTGAGGTCAAGGCCTGTTCTAACGGGTAGGCCAATCCTATCCAACGATTGCATTGGTCATCACAAGGAAATTCACAGGTGGACCAGCTTTCAGCTTGCCTGTTTAGGTCTGGTGTTAGCCAAGACCTTTTGAATTCAATAAAAAGAATGTATATATCATACTTGCTAAAAGTGGCTTTCAGATATCACCCATCACACATTGGACTATTGTTGTGTCACTCACATTTTTGGGTCGAGCTTGATCGACCTGTTATATCTTTTCTGTGGGGTTTGGCACACCCACCAGTTGCTATTGGCTGTTTTCCGGGTCATTTACAAATGCTGGCTTGTTATTGTTGCATTTGCTTAAATGTCCCTCCTTTGTGGGCTTAACTCCCTCGCTGGCGATTTCACTAAAAGATCGCTTTGTTTGGCCATCACACTGTACAGCATGTGATGGCCCCTCCTCCATCCCACTTGCTCTCCCATTGGACGTCCTCCGTGTCACATGACATTGTCAAAACCTATCAGCGCTGGTGTTCATCATATGCATTTTCCCCCACGGCACTGTTTATGTTGCATCGAGTACTGTTGCTTCTTCCCATTAAAATGAATTATTAGACAAGATTTGTTGGGTTTGCAGTGCTTGTTGTAATATCAAAATGTTGGCGTGTATGTGCATGCTGCCTCATACCTTCCAACAGGCACTGGTAGCAGGAAGGGCTGACCGAGCTGAGACCCGCTGTAACTGCCTGGCATATGTTTACTGCCCGGTTGATAACACACTGAGCTAAAATCATCCACAAACGAAGCATACTCTGCTACGATGTGTTTATCGCTACCATTCTGTGAAAGGCAGTTCATACTCTGTCTATTCATATATCGCCATTAAAATGAATTATTAGATGAGAATTGTTGCCTTTGCAGTGCTTGTTTTTCTTGTCAGAACTGTTTGAAGTATCCGGGAACCAACTGAAGCAGCATAGGGGGAGACTTGTTTGCCACCCACCCTGTGAGCCCCCTACCCTCCCTCCCTGGACGCAAAAGCAGGGTTGATTTCCCTTGGACATTACCGGGAGGCCGGCGGGCCAAGCTGCCCGGAACCTCCAGGGTGCAGTCTGTAAAAGAGGGCTGTGTCGCCACCACGGAGCCCAGGGCAAATAATACAGTAGATCTCGGGATTTGACAGTGCAGATCTTAGAGAGTCCTGGCAGAAGGAGTAGCACAAGCCTCCAGTGTCTGCATCCCCAACCAGTTACCTGTCTGTATCCACCTCCAGTAGGAACATGGTGAGCGCGTCATACCATATCTCCAACCTACTGGAGAAAATGACATCCAGCCACAAGGACTTCAGGTGAGTGGTGCGCCTCTTCGGCTGTTTACATGCCAATTGTGCAATAGAGTACTCAGGCGCTTTTATTGGAACCCTAAAAACCATTGTCTGGGCCTCACCCCTCCTCACGGCAGTGTGCCGTGTTATGAGACGTCAAAGAGATAATGGGCCCTTGACAGTGACTCAGTCCCCCGATATTCAGATTCCGGGAGTCCGAAACACACCGCATCTTGGCTGTCCCATACTATAACCCCCGCACGTTGCCCCCTCCTAAATGACATGCAACTTTCTTACATATATACAGCCAATAAACAGCCAACACATGTTTTTGGTTTTGTGGTCGATGTTGGCCGCACATTTATTTGCATTACTGAATCATCATATCTTATCTTACACTCACCTGGTCATTGCTTTATGGCCCCGGCCATAAATCATCATAGTGACATGTTACACCTTGTTGCTTGTCATAAATTACTTGCATGTCATAAATCATTAGCACCTCATAATTCGTAAAGCACTTAGACAGTTCATTGTTGTGCTCTTTTGCTGGCAAAAGTCTTTTCTTGCCACTTGTGGGGTCCCAAAATTGTTCTGTTGGTTTCCACGCCCTTTGCGTGTGGAGGGTAGCCTCTCCTCGGAGTTAGGCCCCAACTCGCTACCTCATTAGTCTCTTTTGTGCCCTGCCGTCTGGCAGGGTCTGGGCTGCGAGCGCCGTCTCCATTTGCTACCCCCTTTTTGTCCGGCTTACTCACCCTGCCGTAAGGCATCCCCAAGCGAGTGGCCTTCCTCGTGCACAGAGCCCTGCTAGTGTGCCTCCATAACCAACCATTGTACCCCTTCCTATCCCCCACGCCGTCAGGGAGGCTTCCGTCTTCCTGTGGCTTCCCCCTGCTGTGTCCGTTGATTTTTTTTTTCATATGCAGCCTGCCAGAGCCATTGCGCCCCACAGGTTGTCCCAGGATACCTGCATTCTGTCCTCCGATAGCTGGACCCCGCCATGCCCGTAAAGCTTTGGGCGGCACGGGTTGATGAGGCCATGTCTGATGCTCTCCAGGCCGTTGGTCTTGCAAAACTTGCTTACTGCTATGTTCAGCTTTCTCCTAGAATTTTCCACCACCTTGTGTGACTCAGCCCCCCGCCAGGCCAGCCTCCTGATTAGTTCGGACCACATGATGGTTGTGCTACCGAAGCACCGCGCCACTTCCGTTAGAGCCGCCTGGATGGCCTGGAGGAGCTCTTTCCTCACAAGTTGTGCCAGGTCATTCCCCTGAGGTGTATAATCAAAACATCTGGGTGCCATGCCCCATCTGCCAGTAGCTCCTTGAGTGCGGCTGGTAGTTGGTACCATCTCATACCCCACCAGCGGACGCATGTGTTGACCGGCCTTCCCTTCTGTTTGTGACCTCCGTGCTGCCACCATGACCGCATCCTGGATACAAAGGAGTGCCTCACCACCCATACCAGCCGCCGGCACTTTACTGCTGAGGCAATAATCACAGTGTCAGCCAGTTGCAAGGTCCTGAAGGAGGGCCCCCGCACACCTCCTGCTTCCCTGTCACAAAGACCCCCCCTACAACAGCTGGGGTCTCACGTAGGTCCTGTAAGCCTTTGACCACCACCTGCCGATCACCTTAAATCCTGCTTCTGCCATCCCATGTTGTGCGGCTGAGCTGGCGGCCCCAATCCTAAATGACTGCGTGTCAAAGGCAGCCGGAGGGAGCCCCGCTCTACTCAGGGCTTGGCGCATTACTGCTGTGAACTGGAATTTGCTTAAAAACCTCCCGTCTCTATGCTTGAAGAGTGGACCTTCCCCTGCTGGTCGCAAGGCCATGCAGGTTAATAGGCAGCAGAAGGCGCAATATCTGTGGTCTTCGATGCACCTCAGCTGTACCACTGCCCCTTTGCCGGTCTGATCAGTTTTGGACCATCGCAGCAGCAACTCCACCTCTGCCCTGCCAGGTTTGACGTTGGCTGCCTGCAGGCATTGCCCTGCCCGGCCAGATTTTGCCCGGGCCACCAGTTCACTGAGTCTGAATGCCCCGAAGAATGCGGCGTGAAGGCCACCTTGAATAGACTTAGCTCAAAGGTGTCCCTCATTACTTCCTCGAGTGTGTCCATGAGCCGGTTAACACACACCAGCTGAGGAGGCTAGCCAACAAATATCACAACAAGAAGGGCGCCGCCCTGTTAGTGAAGGGGTTCGAAGAAGGCTTTGTTATACCATTTGAGGGCCCATTGCCTACAGGCAACGTAAAAAACCTCAAATCAGCACTCCAACACCCAGGGGTCGTGCGCCAAAAAATAGAAAAAGAAAAATCATTGGGGAGGATTGAGGGCCCCCTCCCGCTCCCGGTGCCGGACGACTTTGTGGTCTCCCCCCTAGGGGTGGTGCCTAAGAAGGAGGCAGGTCAGTTCAGACTCATCCACCACCTCTCCTTCCCAGAGGGCATGTCAATTAATGATGGGATCAGTGCCGAGGCGTGCTCAGTGGGGTACGCAATTGTGGATGATGCCACTAGTGAGGGCGGCAGGCCGGGGAGCCCTCATGGCAAAAGCCGACATAGAAGCAGCATTTCGCCTCCTCCCTGTACACCCCAGCAGCTTCCATTTATTGGGTTTCCAATGGGACGGGTCCACCTATTTTGACAAAGCAATGCCAATGGGTTGTGCGGTGGACTACGCATACTTTTAGCAGTTTAGCAAATTCCTGGAGTGGGCCCTCCATGACCGGCACTTGAGGTACTGTAACTTGCCCCCAGCAGGGTGCAGTTCTCTCACAACAGAATGATGAGGGCCTGGACCAACCTGTAGCTTTTATTAGTAGAAGGCTACTTCCCAGAGAACAGATGCGGAGTGCAATTGAGCAAGAAACTTTTGCTATGGTCTGGGCACTGAAGAAACTAAGACCCTACTTGTTTGGGACTTACTTCCGGGTTCAGACAGACCACAGGCCCCTCAAATGGATTTCATTTTAGCTGGCTTAGCTGCTTTGGGCACTTTGCGACTGTTGATCAGTGTCAGAGTGCAAGTGCTCCCTGTGTAAATTGTAATTATGATTGGTTATCCATGATTGGCATATTTGATTTTCTGGTAAGTCCCTAGTAAAGTGCACTGAGGGTGCCAGGGCCTGTAATTCAAATGCTACTAGTGGACCTGCATCACTGGTTGTGCCACCCACACAAGTAGACTTTTACAAATGTGACTCAGACCTGCCACTGCAGTGTCTGCACACAGGTTTAACTGTCATGTCGACCTGGCAAGTGCACCCACTTGCCAGGCCTAACCCTTCCCTTTTACTACATGTTAGTCACCCTTAAGGTAGGCCCAAGGTACCCCCATGGGCAGGGTGCAGTGCATGTGAAAGGTATGACATGTACTGGTGTGTGTTAAATGTCCTGATGGTGAAATACTGTTCATTTAGTTTTTTACTATTGCAAGGACTAGCTCTCCCACAGGCTATCTTTGGGGCTGCCTTGTAATATTTTACATGTGTAACTTTCAATTGGAAACAGCTAGAGATTAGGGGTCACATGTATCAAAATAGCATTTTGCAATTACAAAATAGCGATGTATACTGAATCGTTCTTTGGTAATCGCAAAATGCTATGTATGTAAGGAATCGCCTAAGATTTCGGGATTCCTTAATATTCCCTAATAGTGATTCGCTAAATAGCAAAATGCTATTGGGTAATATTAGTCCATTAGTTCCTTTGGGTCGAAAGGTCCAAAAGTTCTGAAGGGTTTTGCATTAGCTAACTTGCGATTACCTAATTGGTAATCACAAATTAGCGAATGCCAAGCCAAGGGTGCCCTGGGGCCTAAAGCCCTCCTGAAGCGCCCCAAAAAATTAATGTGCAAATGTAAAGTGCACGCATGCCCTAGGGGCATGTGTGCGCTACGCTGCACTTAAGAAAATGCAGTTTTGTACATTTTTTAAAGTTTGCACATGGTCACCATTGACTTGAAGTCGATGGTAATTGCATTTTCCTAAATATACAGTTTGCATTTGGAAAATGCTTCAAACATGTGCTTAAAGAATCACAAATTTCGATTCCCTATTTGCATTTGCAATTTTAGGTAATCGTAAAAAATGGCAATTACCTAAATTTGCAAATGCAAAACCTTTCACACATCATGAATGGCTATTTTGCATACGCAAACAGCTACATTTTGCAATGGGAAACAGCGTTTACAACGCTGTCATTA
Organism: Calotriton arnoldi; assembly: GCA_963921515.1. Taxonomy (NCBI): domain Eukaryota; kingdom Metazoa; phylum Chordata; class Amphibia; order Caudata; family Salamandridae; genus Calotriton; species Calotriton arnoldi. Next base: position 1,160,542 of record CAWUFW010000794.1, read on the forward strand.
CATCGCGCTACTATTACAACGCAATCGTTACAACGACCGCGTTGTTAGTACGCGATGCATTTACATCGCAAGTCATTACAACGACTTGCACTAGGGGGCGCTGAGGTATTGGAAATGAATTCCAACACCTTCCCTACTGTTGTGCAAACTGGAGTAGGAATAGTAATTAATACTATTCCTAAGTCTAGTGCGCCCCCTAGTGCAAGTCGTTGTAATGACTTGCGATGTAAATGCATCGTGTACTAACAACGCGGTCGTTGTAATGACCGCATTGTAAAAGCACGTGATGTAATGCATTGCGATGTAATGAGACATATTCTTTGCAATTCGCACTGTTTGCGAATGCAAAATTGTTTCATACATGTGGCCCTTGGAGTTTAGGCTCTCTGAGCTAAGAATTCAATAACCCACCTTTAGATAAAGATACTTTATTTTTCTAAACTGGTGTGGTGTCCATTTATGGTATTTTCACTGTGTTACTGTGTGTTTGGGTACAAATACTTTACACATTGCCTTTGGGATAAGCCTGCCTGCTCATGCCAAGCTACCAAGGGGGTGAGCAAGGGTTATCTAGAGTGTGTAACTCCGGTACCCTGACTAGGAGGAAGGGTCCCTTCTTGAACATGGTGCACACCACTGCCAACTAGAGACCCCCAATTCTAACTGTGGTAATTGTGGCTCTGAAAGGAGTAGCATTACCATGTTTGGTATGTTTGGAATAGCCTTGATAAATCCTGCTTATTGGTGTAGGTAGATTTTACATTACCATGGTAGAAATGCCACTTTTAGAAAGTGCAAGGAACAAACAAGTGCCAGTGCAATCTCTGTTTATACAACACAATGGTTTGAGTTAGTGATCATGCAACTTAATTATTGTGATCACCCTTTAATTTTCACATTGTACGTCAAAAATTATCCATTTTCAATTTTTGATGTACAATGTGAAAATTAAAGTGTGATCACAATAATTAAATTGTGTGATCACAAAACAAAATCATTGTGTTGTCAAAACAGAGTCAGCACTGGTGCTTGTTCGTTCCTTGGATATTAGAGTGGCCTAGCCTGGCTGACATTAAATAGGCCCAAACCCTTGTCAGTTATTGCACTTTTAGAAAGTGGGCATTTCACTGTGCTTATGACTCTTTGTGCTTTGCAGCCTGACTCCAATCCACGTCTAGGGTAGAGTGACAGCTGGGCTTTGTGCATACTTTCCAGACAGCCATCACACAGGAAGGGTTGGGTGTGACGGGGTTGCATCTGCATTCATCTACATACTGAATGGTCCTCCTGGGCTGGGAGAGAGGGAGTTTGGGTGGACTTACATTTGTAAAGTCTGGGTCCTGCCCTCACAGAAAGGGCTTGTTTACCCCCTACTGATGTCTGGAGCCACTGCTGGGATTGAATAGATGTGTTGTGCACTTCTAAAGTTCTTTTGCATTTACCTCCAAATCAAGGACATTTTGAGTATAAGTACAGGGGCACTGACCCTATGTTTTTAGACACTGCTTGTAACCAGACGCTGCTGGATCTACATTCTGTACCAGAGGATTGCTGTGCTACCAGGAAAACCACCACTTCGACTTAGCTTTGTTGTGCTGACCTGCTTGCATGTTTGGCTGCTATTGAGACTGCCACTTTGGTAAGGAAACCAGTGTGCTTTCCTGCCACCTGCTTCCCTGATTTTGTGCCCCACCCCCCAGTTGTTCTCCTGGGACCGGTGACTGCCCAGAATTGGCCTTGGGACTCTGAGTCAGGCCCCCCCAGTCACCTGAAATTCCAGCGTGGAGAGCGCTTCATTGGGAATTCATCTTTGCCCCAAAGAGAAGCGCATGATGAGTGCTACATTTTTCATTGGCCTTTTTACAAAATCTGACCTGTGGAGGGTGCTTCAATTGGTACTTCTGGAAGAGATTGGCTTGGGCCAGAGCAGTCATATGACAGGCAGAGAGGAGAGACGACTCCGGCTACCCTGTGAAGTCCGCCCCTTGGTAGTCGCCATGTGCTGCACATTCGTGCACCGCTATTTGGGTCACCTAGTATCCGGAGAACCAGCGAGGTCCCTTGAATGTTCTTCCAGTCCATGCCCCATCAAGGGTTGGTAGGCACCTGATCAGTTGCACCCCCGTGGGATAGTCAAAGTGAGGCGGGCTTATGCCGCATGGTGGAAAGTGCTATGCCTCTCATTGAAGGACAGGTGGAGTAAGGCTTGTGTGCCACCACTGTGGAGGACCGGGTGAGGTCTCCCTGCATTTGCCATGCAATTTGTGTTCCCCCTTCTCCTGCCTGGGGTGTGCCTAAAGGGGGAAACACCTACTTTGGGGGTATCTTCTTCGAGGACACTGCTGGGCGAACCTCGACGGAGGTCCCGGGGAACAACCCAATTCGAGGGAATGGGGATTACCATATTTCCTATAGTAGGCACAGGTGTTCCTGCCGCCTACAGTTCATATCTGCATTTGTCAACAGAAGGGCTCGTCTTACAAAACAAGTACCGCAAAACATGTAATAGAAGCACAGGTGTGCTGTCTCTATGGGTTCTCTGCAGTTGTAGGATATTTACCCTATGTGTTTGTTGTTCTATGGTAACTTGTGATGATTTGTGTGATTTATTACAATCTTCTGAATATCATGCCCTGATTTATGTTGTTTTTGCCTTGCCTTATCAGGATAATGAATATTATTCCAGGATTTAAATTTTTATTGCGCAGTGATGGTGTGTTCATGACGTGTGCAATATATGTCTTTTTCTTATTGCACTAACTATGATGTTTTGTGGGGGCGGAGCTTGCCTGGCCTAAAGATGGCCGCTCCGTGATTGAGCTCCGCCAGCCACCGGCACTATCCGGCAGGAATTTGCTGCTTCAAATACTTCGATTTCGTATGGAGAGACCGGGCAGATGAAGCCCTTTACTTACTGATCCTGTTGCTGTGCCCGTGAGGTGATTTGCCCGAATACAGCCGAAGTTCTGGCCCGTGGAGTGCGCGCCAGCGAGCGGCCTGTCTGTGTGGCTGACGGGCGCGACGACCTACGCAGCAATGGCTCGCCGCGGCTGGTGTTTGTGCATTGTGGAGAGCGGGGCCCTTTTCGACGCGACTCCCGGCTGGAGGCCTGCGGCGCTGTGAACTGCTGCGGGGGTGCTCCGAAGACTGGCTAACGTGAGGTGAGCCCCGCGGCCCGGCTGATTGCATGGCACGGCCCGGCCTGGTGTGGGGTGTGCTGGAGGCTGGATCGCGCTGCTCGGCCTCGGCCCCTGGCCCCTTGCGATTCTGACTTGGCATCACTAGCCCGGCACCCCCGGACCTGAAAGACTTGCCTGTTTGCGCTGTCTGGGCGTGTTGCCCCTGCCTCACTCCGCTTTGCACCGCCCGCTCCGCTTGGCGGTCCCTCCTGCTTCGTGGTAAAAGGAGCGGTGTCATTGACTAATAACAGGAAGGGGCAGGGGGTAGCCCCATATCTGTGCAGACCACTACTGCTGCTGCTTGCCCTGGTGCACTACTACCCTAGCCTGGCGTGACTGGTGAACAACGGCTACGCACACCAGGCCTGCAAACTTCTGGCGACTAGGCCCTGTGCACGCTTGTCTGAAAGGCCTGCGTGCTTGCGGTGCCGAGATGGGCAAACCAGACAAGACTCAGCCGAAGATCAATTTTGAGCAGCGCAAATCCAGGCGCTGCGAGGACGCAGCGGAAACCACGATGTCTGAACCTGATAACCCAGCTGAAGATCCTGTCGGCGATATCAAACAGATCATAGCGTCCATGCAGCAAGGTCTGTCGGCTATTGATTCCAAAATCGACGCTTTGGCTTATAGAATGGACAGAATGTCGGAGAGGGTCGACAAGCATTCAGAACGCTTAGATATGGCGGAACGTCGTATCGCGGAGGCAGAGGAGGCCCAGTCTGACTCCAGCAGTGCCCAGAAGCATGTGGAGAAGGCCTTGGTTGCCTTGCAGGACAGAGCTGAAGACTTGGAAGCCCGATTGCGGCGTAGTAATCTCCGCATTACGGGCTTGGCTGAATCTACCGCAACGGGCAATATGGAGTCCTTCGTTGAGAAATTGCTCACAACACTATTGGGTGCTGATACTTTCTCTCCTCTGTTTGTCGTGGAGAGAGCGCACCGTTCGTTGGGCCCCAGGCCCCAGTCCGGTGCCCCTCCGCGGCCCATCATTGCCAAACTTTTGAACTACCGCGATGGGGACGCCGCGCTGCGGAGAACAAGAGAACTGGGCAGCTTGCAGTATGAGGGGGCTTCGCTCTCTTTATTCCCTGACTTTACTTTTAAAGTTCAAGAGGCCAGGAGGCAATTTACTCCCCTGAAACGCAAGCTGCGTGATCAGAAGATAGAGTACGCTATGCACGACTCAAGGTGTTGTTTGATGGTAAAGCCAAGATCTTCTCGGACCCACAGTCCCCACAGAAAGCTCTCAAAGATTGGGAAAGGGCTGGCAAGCATGGTAAGGGACAGAATGGCACTCCCAGTGCAGATGGTGGAAATGGCAGCCTTGATGATAATGACTGAGGGGCAGGAGTTGGGCATAAGGTATTCCGCTGCTTTGCTGTGATAACTGAAGTTATGCTGGGTTGCAAATTGAGTGTATTTTCGCTGTGAAAGATGTTGTTATTCAGTGCTGGTTGCTAAGCGCATTTTGGCCTCACGCTATTGGATTGTGTTTGATTTTCTCCTTTATTTTTTCTATGTTTTTTTTGGTGCTACTATGTGTGGGGTGTCCTGCTTGGCGCTCTGGCAATGGAAGGTCAAACGATTTGGTAACTATAGGTGTCTCCTAATTGTTACTGTTTGTTAATATTGAAGCTTTATGGTTGATGTTCGATGGCGTGGTGGGGGGTGGACTAGTTTGACATTGCTGGGTAACATCCGCCCCAATGGGTTACACGCTGCCTTTCTCTACATTTATAGGGGTTTATTGTTGCATTTGTGTAGTATATTTGCAATTTTTGAAGGTCTTTTTTGCGGTAGGGAGGACTGATACTCGCCTTTGCTTAGTTGGGGCATGCAAGGCGTGGGTGAGGGGCGGGTTTGGGGTTTCGTTTGTATTTCTTTTTTTGCAGATCACATGCCTTTATTTGACCATGATGAGCAGGGTAAACTACGAGGTTTTACAGGGTAGCAATTTTACTGGCAATTTTTCACTGCATGTCAAGCCAGCACACCAGAATGGGTCATATTAAGCGGCTGAGCCTCATGACATGGAATGTCAGGGGCCTAAATGATCATAGAAAGGTGCGTAAAATCCTAGCTTACTTAAAGCGTAAGGAGTTCGACATCGCTCTACTTCAGGAGACGCACCTTAACCCTGGATGCGCGTTACTTACAGGCAGTAGGTTAACAGGGCCCTTTCATGCTGTGTGTTTCACCTCCCACTCCAGAGGTGTGTTGACATGGGTCAATCCTAAATCGGGGCTCCAATTAGAACATTGTGAGACTGACCTGGCTGGCAGGTATGTCAGATCCAGATGTTATAGCAAAGAGCTGGATTTTCTTATTGTTAATTCCTATGGCCCGAATTATGATGACCCGCAGTTTTATCAGTCCATCTTTACACTTCTCAAAGTCCGTCATCCCTTACCGTTGCTTTGGGGGGGAGACTTTAATTGTATTTTAGATCCAGCTCTTGACCGCTCGAGGGGCCCACCTCGACCCCTGTCTGCTTCTGCTAAGGCCATTGCTGATATAGCTTTACAGTTGCAACTGATAGATGTATGGAGAGCTAGATCCAGCGTTCGGGCGGATTCACACACTATTCAGCGCACCATGACTTTCACACACGTATAGACTATTGGCTCATTTCACAGACTCCGTTGCCCAAGGTCCAGGACTGCTCTGTTCTGGCTCATTCATTTTCGGACCACTCGCCCATTCTGCTGGCTATTACTGTGCCGTCGCGAAGCCCCCCTCCTTTCTTGTGGAGATTTCCACCATATTCGCTATTAGACACAGTCTTTAAATCCGAGCTACATGATGCAATCTCTGAGTTCTTTGACATCAATGTGGGCTCGGTTGACTCCTTTGCCACGGTCTGGGAGTCGTTCAAGGTCTACATACGGGGCGTTGCCATTAGCAAGCACGCGGGTGTTCTTCGCTCTGTCAGGGACAGGCTTGCATTGTTAGAATCCCGAATGGCTAAACTTGAGGCTGAGCTGGCCCTCGGGAATGATCCTGAGTTACGGGAACAGCTTAAGGCCACAATTGCTGACTACCACGCAGAGGCGGATAGTGAAGTCAAGCACATGGGCAAGTATGCTACAGCTAGATTCTATGGGGAGGCCGACAGGCCGGGTTCGGTGCTGGCGGCACTGGCTCGCCGCAGATCGGAGTCTGGGAGCCTGGCTGAACTGGTTGACGAGGAGGGCTCAATTCTGACGGAGCAGGCGGATATTAACAGCCAGTTTCGTAGATATTATCAAGAGCTATACAGCTCCAAACTCACCCCTAGTGATGCTGATATATTGCAGTATCTTGAGTATATTGAGCTTCCCTGGCTGCAAAACTGGCATCATGAATTCTTACTGCGCCCTATTGAAGTTGCAGAGATACCTCTGGCCTTAAATTCTATGCGGGAGGGAAGCGCTCCCGGGCAGGATGGCCTAACGGTATCTTTCGACAAAGGTTTTAGCGACCTTCTGATTCCCCATCTGACTACCCTATTTCACGAGATGGGAGCGGCCGGGATAATGCCCCCTTCCATGCGCGAGGCCCTGATCATAACATTGTTGAAACCTGGTAAGGACCCCCATAAATGTTCCTCTTATCGCCCACTCTCCTTACTCAATGTAGACACAAAAATATTCGCTAAAATTCTGGCTAATCGTCTGCCTCCGTTGCTGCCCCAACTGGTTGGCCCTGAGCAGGCCGGATTTATTCCAGGCCGAACACTATCGTACAATCTTCGGACAGTGTTTGGCGCCCTTCAGCATGTCTGACAGGAGGTTAAGGCGGCGGCAGTCTTCTTAGATGCAGAAAAGGCCTTCGATTCAATTGAATGGTCGTTTACGCTTGCAGTACTGCGCCATATGGGGGTCGGCAAAGTCTTCTTACAATTGATATCGGTGCTGTATAATTTGCCCATGTCCCGGGTGCGCACTGGAGACACGGTTTCCGCCCCATTTCAGATATCACGGGGCACTCGCCAGGGGTGTCCCCTATCTCCACTTTTATATGCAGTGGCTGCTGAGCCCCTGCTGAGGGCGCTGCGGGAATATCACGGTCACAGGGGACTTTGCTTCCCCAAATACAATTTAATTGTCTCAGCCTATGCTGATGACATGCTCTTGTATATCCGTGACCCAGAGGTCCATCTTGCCCCTGTGATTCGTGAAGTGTTGCGCTTTGGTGGTCTTTCGGGACTAAAGATTAACAGGGACAAGTCCATAATTTTTCCGTTAACTCCAATCACGGTGCCGACCCCTCTTGACTTCTCGCTCCAATGGACGTCCGATCCGGTTCGTTACCTGGGTATCCAAGTTCATTCCGATGCAGACCTAGTAATTAAGGCGAACTACGGCAGGGCTATTGACAGGCTGGGCGACGATATAGACAGATGGATACGACTCCCACTTTCACTGGCAGGGAGGGTTTCTTTAATGAAAATGGTGGTACTCCCTCGCTTTCTCTTTCTCTTTGTCAATATACCCATAAGGGTGCCCCAGCATCTGTTTCAAGAGCTGCGCACTCTGATGAGCAAGCTGGCGTGGGCGGGCAAGACTCTGCGGGTTGCTTTGGACACTCTCATGTTGCCATTTACTGCGGGAGGCCTGGGCGCGCCAGATTTGGAGCTTTATTACAGGATAGCGCAGGCCTTGCACGCCCATAGCTGGGTTCATGGCCCACATGACTTACTTCACCTCCAGATTGAAAAAGTAGCTGCTGCCCCGGACCCCTTACCTCGTTTCTTGACTAAAGCACCACTAAGACTATGTGGGGTACTAGACTCGATCAACTCCACAGTCCATGCTTGGCATGTGCTCCTTAAGATGTATGCTGGCGCTCAATTATATTCGCCCCGTCTGCAGGTGGCGTGGTGTCAGTGGTTCGCTCTTAGCTCTGAGAGAGGGACTCTTCGCTCGTTACACAGTTTACACATACACGAGATGGGCGATCTATTTAAAAACGGCCGGGTGGGTACATGGGAGGAGGTGGCCGCTGGCATGGCAGTGCCCTCCGCGCTAACGCAATTCCATTTCTTTAGGACTCGTCATGCTATGCGCGCTGTTCTGGGTGATGAGCTCTTAGAGCCACTGGAGGTCCCTCCCCTGTCCATACTATTGCGCTCACAATCGCCTGTTAAGCTAGTTTCTCGCCGTTATGCCTCGGCAATGCTTACTAAGACTACTCCTTTCACAAAGGCGCGGCTGGCTTGGCAGGCGGACATTGGGGTTCCGCTCACGGACGATATCTGGTATTACTGTTGTGAAGTTACACGTAAGGTCTCCCTTAATGGCTGCCACAGGTTAGCCCATTTTAAGTTCTTAAACAGGGTTCATTATACTCCACTGCGCCTGCACAGGTATGGATTGCATGACACTGATAGCTGTGAAAGGTGTGATATGCCGGGCGCTGGTTTTTTCCACATAGCTTGGCAATGCCCCCAAGTGGAGGATTTCTGGACAAATATTTTTAAGATATTAAATGATAATATGGGTCTCTCTCTTACTCCGGACCCCCTATTGGCGCTGTTAGGTTATACGAAGCCCCTCCGGAAGAATGTTCGCAAGCTGATTGCTATAGGTCTTCTCCTAGCAAAGCGCAGACTTGCAATGAGATGGATGCGGGGTCCTGTACCTACTATTGCAGAGTGGGAAAAAGATATGATATATTGTAATACCCAATCGGATGTTTATAATGAATTGCTTCCACCTTGCATTCGCCCGAAAGGTTTCTGGGGTCTATTTACACAATACCAATTGGCACGACAATACACCAATGTGGAACAGGGCTGATGCTGTTTGCGCTGCTACTGTAGCTTATTGTGAATATCTCCTTGGAACACTGCAGATATGCTGATAGTATCTCTCGTTGGTAAGGATCTGCCTTTCTGTATATTTCTTTGCAATGGTCTGCAGGTAGAGTCGCTCCATATTGGGTCAATTGGGTCAATTGTGTCTCTTTTTATGCCAATGTACCCTTATATGTATTTTCCCAATGGTGATTCTTGAATATGTGATCTGTTTTCCTTTATGTAGTTATGTTTGTTTTTGACTCAAAAATCAATAAAAAAAAATAAATAAAAAAAACTATGATGTTTTGACAACTGCTCAGTTGGGAAAGTGATTATGGGTTTATATGATTTTGGTCTATGCTATGTGAGCAATATCTACAGTATTTTTATATAATCCTTTGTGGTGTCTCTTTTATGGTGTATTTATTGTGTCACTGGTGTGGATGTGTTGCGCAAATGTTTACACATTGCCTCTGGGATAAGCCTGACTGCTCGTGCCAAGCTACCAAGGAGGTGAACAGGGGTTATCTTGGGAGTGTAACTCCCTTACCCCGACTAGAGTGGTGGGTTTTGCCTAGCTAAAGTGCATACCCTAGCCAACCAGAAATCCCATTTATAACACATAGCAACAAGCATGTGGCACTTTGCACAGTGAGTAACCCTCTCACTCAATTCTAAGAAGGCAGCTGGTATTGGGATGATTGCAGCTGTCAATGGTTCTCCCAAGGGTGCTGTAGAGGTGGACTGTCCTGCTGCACCTGCATTCTCCCGCATTATCCGGTTGTAGACCCTTTCATGAATTGATTTTAAGTGCTTCCACATGGAACATGTACCAGGTAAATACTTCTTTACAGTGCCTCTGGATAACTGCTTGCCGCAAATCAATCAATCAAATCAACTTCATTCGGTTTCAAAGACCATAAAAGTTTAACAAACAAAACATTACAATTTTAAGATTTCATAGCATATTTGTAAAATAGTGTAGTTAAAATCAATAAAAGAGGAGCTCATAAGAATCTGGCAGGTAAAAACATATAATCCATAATACAAATGACCTAGCATGGCAAGATATATCACTGATCATAAAATTCCAAAGGTATAAAAGTTGTGCATTAAAAATTACAACATTCCTATTCAACTTCTATAGCTCATAGCGCTTTCTAATGGCCATTGCAACTTTTATATAATTAGAGTCCGCAATGCAAATAGCAGGCGTGGCCAATGAATACAGCAGATTTAAACCATCAATGTATGTGCAAGGTCGAATTTCCCTTAAAAGTGGAGCTAAAATGTTTCCCCTTGGCTCTTTATAAAGGGGGCGAAATAAAATAAAGTGCAAGGTGCTCTGAGCTGCCAAATTGTCACATGGACAGGGCATACGTTTGTCGGCCCACCCTGATTGTCTCGGGAATGCCACTAAAAAGTGCAGAGTGCATAGACGAAATCTAGTTAAAAGAAATCGTATCAGTGCATTGGTGGTGAAGGTTAAATAAAATTGCTGTTGGGCAGGAAGCAAGCATAAGAAACCGGTCGCCTCTGATTGTGTGTGGAGCATATTTGCCCTAGAATAATACTCCTCTTTGATAATGGCTTTTGCATTTGTGAGGATACTATCAGGATTCTCGTAGAAGTGCCCAAGCCTATCTCACGAAATGTATCTCTCACAAATCGAAGCCAAGGGATCGATAGGGCACTATCTAGTTTAGTACAGTCTTTAATCACATCCCTAGAGAACGCCAATTCATCAGACAACCAAATTTTTGCCCATAAGAGCAAAGGGGCAATGCCTGTATGGTCCTCTAAGAATTCCAACCCCAACTCTCGATGACAAAGGAGTGTGGGGGCACTGTTCGGGGTCATCAGTAGCCATTTTATGAATTTATTTTCCAAGACCTGTAATTGGTGGCTCTTGTGATGGCCCCACAACCCTGCCCCATAAGTTGCCACGGACAAACATTTAGCATTATAGAGCGTGACTAGCTCTGTCACCAGCTTGTGTCCTAGCTTACATGCAAACGGAATAACCCCTCCACAACCCTACTTTTATGTTGCACCCTTGCTGTTATAAGTGGTTCCCAATTCATCGTATTATTAAATAAATTTCCTAAGTATGTAAAATTATTCAATTCATTAATACTTTTACCCCTTACAGCAAAGGGGTCGATTCCGATTCGGGCCGGAAATTTCTCCGACCGAGCCGGACCCGGAGAGATTTCCGACCGAATCGGACCCGTGCAGTCCGACCGAACGAGTACGATGCGGCCGTATGTTATCGGACACGAGTCGGTCGGACTCCCATTGAACTCAATGGGAGCCGGTCGTACAACGCGTACGCGGGCTCCCATTGCCTCAGTGGGTGCGAGGCGGACGAGGCGCCCCCTACAGCGAGTACGCCGCGAGCGCCCGCGGCGTACACGCACAGGTAGGGGGACCCTTGGGTCCCCCTGTGTGCGCCTCGCACGGGTACGCGTACAGGGGGTCCGACACGGACCCCCAAAGTACGGCTCCGACAGCTCTTACGAGCCGGAGTGCGCGGCTCGGTCGGACTGCTCGCGGCGCGCATCGTACTTACCCGGCCGGGAAACGTCTCCATTGCGCGGTGCGAATCGGGTCCGAGCGAGTCGGTCGGAGCGGTTCGAGTCCGAGCGAGTCGGTCGGAGCTGTCGGGACGCCCGGACGAGTCGGTCGGCGAATTCGCATCGTACTCGCTCGGACGGACCCGCGTACGGTTCGGTCGGGAAACAGGCTTTCGCATGGCTTTTTTCCCGACCGAATGGTATTGGGTGCGCCTCCGACCGAGATCGGAATCGGCCCCAAAGTTTCTTGTTTTGGTCAGTTTGGGGCCGCACACCATAATGTACGATTTAATAAAGTAAATTTTCAAATCAAGCGCCGACATAAAATCCGTAAAAGCGTTAAGCGATTTTTGAAGACCATTTGCTGTCAAAGCCATGAGCACTGTGTCATCCGCATATGATAGTAGCGGGACAGGATTGCCACCAATTCGGGGAAAATCAATTTCCTTATCTAATAAAAATGCCTCTAGGCCATTAGTATAGATTAAAATGAGAAAAGGAGCTAGAATGCACCCCTGCCCGACACCTTCAGTAGAAACAATCAGCTTAGTCTTTTCCCCTTGGGGGCACTATCTTATGGCAACAGTGGTGTTAGTATTTAACCTACGCAAAAGGGAGATGAGTGCTTCCTCAACACCCATTTTCCCCATTAGTGCCCACAATTTCTCCCGATTAATGGTATTGAAAGCACTAGACAAATCCATGAAGGCCAGGTGGATAGAGCCCTTCCTGGCCCTCATGTACTTGCTAATAATCAGGGACAAATTGAGGCACTGCTCTGTAGTATCCAGCCCCCTCCTAAAACTTTATTGGGTTTTGGACATGACCCCTGTAGTAGTCGACCAAGCTTCCAGTCGGGCAACAACGACTCTCCCCAATACCTTTGCTGTGGCGTCGATAAGGGAAATAGGCCTATAACAAGCTAGGTCATTCCTATTGTCCTTTTTGAAAACAGGAACCACAATGGCCTCCTTCCAGGTTGCTGGGATAGGGCCAATCACCACTGCTTTAAAGACATTGGTCAGTAGGGGTGCCCAAAGGTTGGGAGTCCTTTTGAACAAATCAAGTGGCACCCCATCAGGGTCTGGGGCTTTCATACATATTCCCTTCGCTAGGGCCTCCTCAACCTCCAATACTGAGATAGATAAACTTAATTGGGAGGCCACGCTTAAATTGAGAGGCAGGTCCCCACTATTCTCCTCTAACTGCTGGCAGTTCGGGTTAAATATAGCCAAGAAATGGGATTCCCAGACATCCCCCAGAATCAGTGAGTCCATCTGCCTCACATCGTCAGTAAATAAAGGGCGATTAATAATATCCCAGAAGCCTTTGGTATCTTTAATGGAACTAGCTCTCTCCAGGTCTTCTCATTCCAATCTCCTCAATTCATCTTTCCTTTGGCTAATAGTAGTTTTATATATCTTCCTTGCGCTTTTAATTTGAATTCTATCACGAGGGCTAGTGTTAAGGGCCATTTTAAGGTTCTTTTGAGCCCTTGTGCATTCAGTGTTAAACCACCGAACCTCCTGGGGTTCCCTTCGCTGGGCCGGCCTAGTTAGTCTCTTAGCTACATTTATACAAATCAGCTCAAATTGCCGAATAACCTCCTCTGGGGAGATCGGTTGATAATTAGCTATAACTATTATTTTACCCCAATTTAATCTTACCCCTTTATTAGGATTATAATGAATCAGGCGGCCATCACTTTTCCCTACCTGAGCTGTTATACTAAGCAGAACTGTGAGGGGGTTATGATCACTAGCATTATTGGGTTCCACCTCAAAGTCACTGACAAGCAACAAAAACGTTCTTGAAATAAGCATAAAACAATAAAACTTTCCCTGCCACCTCCAACATATTTGGGGCACTGGGGTGAGGAGCTAGAAACCAAGTTATTAATAAGGCCTAGGTCATTCTCAATAATGATGGAATTTAAGGCCTCACCCTGTGGTATATGGGTAAAGTGCAGCTGGGGCTGACCCTCTGTATACAGCAGCCCACAGACTCGTTGGGCACTAAACCCGCAGGTAGTGCAATTAAAATCCCCCACCCATAATATACATAAAGGCTGCCACTTCCCAGAGATTTTAGAAATTTCAGCCTGTAGGGCTTCAATAACGTGACGGGAATTTTGGTCAAAGATGTTATAATACCAATTCACCACTAGTATCTTAACCTGCGTCAAATTGGAAATCATAATTAATTGATACCAAGGTGAGGAACCTAAGTCAAGGGCTTTTATAGACCCATACGCTACGGAGATCAACAACACTAGCCCTCCTTTAGCCCTCCCTGCCGGAGAAGGAATTGCAGGGACAGTAAAAGAGCAGTAACCGTCCAACACAATGTCATCCTTATACCAAGTTTCTTGGAGACAGATGATGTTGAACCTCCTGATGTACTCTAGCCATACCTCATTGGTCAGTTTATGGCGAATACCTGCAATATTCCAGGAAATAATTTTGAGGGGAAAGGTGGTATGTCCCTAGTTTACCAAACTCAATGGTGCAATATTAATAGCGGACATAGTGGTAAGAGCTACTAAGCCAGACCCCTCCCCTACGGGGTTACCCTCGATGATTGAATTAGGTGGAAGGGAAGGGTTTTCATGGTCATCTAGATTCATATTAGTAATGCTAGGTATATATGTGATAGTGCCGGCTGGATCTACAAACCCTTTGCTAACAGAATCACCTTCATATAAATTTCTCTCTTGGTTGATGTGTTGCGAGCCCATTCTCCTCTTCTCGACTGGCTGTCCAGATTGTTTGAGCAGTCAGTCGATATCAGTGAGTCCTGAGAGGGCGATTAAAAGGAGAGGGCTCTGAAGAGCAATATATATTCAAGCCTAACCGTGAAGACTGTTGTCTCAAAATAGTCCTCTGATGGGGAGGATAGAAGAAACCCAATGGACGAGCCATTATGAGTTCACCAGGGGTGTCTTTAAGGTGCTTTAAGGCAAAATATACATACCGGGCGTCATTAAAATTAAGCACCACACAATCCCCTTCTACAGACTTAGCCATGAAACCTACCCAACTCACCCGCCTTGCAATGATGATATGTTCAAACCAATTCATCTGGGACGGCATTTTCTTAAAGCGCCAATGAGCTGACTTATTGATGAGACTTTGACAGCTTTCTTGATGACCAGGGGAGAGATAGGGAATACCTGTCAGGGTCAGTGTATATGGTGTACAGTCTGGGGGTGGATTTAATATATTTTGTGCACCCCCCACTTATTGAACCATGCACTGGGCCATTAGCATTTGTATTTCCGCTTTGAGAACTATCCCCATGCAACAGGCCTGGTCTTGGACGATTAGTAACCCCTTGTCCCACATTTTGGTTATTCCCATGGGTATTCCTATGGGGCACAGACTCCCGTATTTTCTGCCCCAGGGGTTTGTTATGGGGAGGCTCTAGGGAAGGGACCCTCTTACTTAAAGTACTAGAAATAGATGATACACTTAAAGGGGCCATCCTATCCATAGGGACACTAATAAGAATGTCATTTACATTTTGATCTGTATTAATAACTTGAGTGGCCATTTCAGTCTGTTTGTTGGCTGCCATATTCTTTCCTATGTCCTGGAGTCGCTCTTCTATACAGACTAAACGAGATAAGATGGGTACCAAAGCTTCTTGTACTATTTTACTGATCTTTTCAATAGAGGTGTCCATTCCCTCATATATGGCGCTTTTTCCTCCTCCTGTGCGAGGTCTACCTGCATTGCCTGTTAGGTGGGTTTGTTTAGTTCTCTTGACCCTCGGTGAGTGGCCCTTTAACTTGTTGTCAACCCCTGCCAAATCAGTATGTTTCCTCTTCCCCCTGTTACGGGCTGATCACCAATCTTCTCCGTGGAAGGGTTGAGAGTAGGCTCAATTCCATCATGTGTAGCACATAGGTCGCCCTGATTCAATTTTACGACAGTGGGCGAAAGTGGAGCTTGTGTCCTATAGTCAGAGTCTGTTTCGGCCATGGCTGTTTGAGAGTCAGAGTTAACATGAACAAGTGAATCAGAAAGTGGAACTAATGAATGTCTTCGTTCCGCCAGTTCAATTTCCTTGCTAATCGCCCCCACTGCCTTTTGAAGGAAACCATCCAGGGGAGTGTCACTGGTTTTTTAAACGGGCGCACGTTTCCGTTTCCCCATAATTACATTTCCCTTAAATATGTAATTGAGGATAATAATTATCTTTACCTTCAGGCGGCTTCACAAGTCTGCATTGCAGCACCGCAACACCAAGAAGTCCAAGAGTCCAAAGTCAGAAAAAGAGAGACCAAGAGGATAGGCCCAGCCTCCTCCGGGCTCGGACGGGTGCAGAAGGGCCATCCCTTGGCCCAGGCTTTGCCCGGGCACGGCCCGGGCATGCCCGCACGCGTCCAGTGCTGCGGGAGCCCTGCCTGGTCTAAAAGCGCCTCCTGGCACGTCGCGTTGGTGGCGTGATGCCACAGTGGTGCCTGGGGACTGTGGTCCTGGGCAGTGGCATCGTTGCAACAAACTTGCGGGAGCCCTGCCCGGTCGCGCGTCGCGTTAGCGGCGTGATGGCGCAGTGGTGCCTGGGGACTGTGGTCCTGGGAAGTGGCGTTGGTGCAACAAACTCGGGCTCCTGCGCTGTGGGAGCCCTGCCCAGTCTAAAAGCGCCTCCTGGCGCATCACGTTGGCGGCGTGATGCCACAGTGGTGCCTGGGGACTGTGGTCCTGGGCAGTGGCATTGGTGCAACAAACTTGGGCTTGCCGCAAATATTGCACTGCACATATTTTGCTGTTATCTTCTTTTCCCCACAAGGTTTTGTAAACTGCTTCTAGACATCACTTTATTTTCTGCAAGGTGGTGTATCTTCTGCCTCATCCTGAATAGGTTGTGGATGTTCAACCTGGACCCGACATGTAGTGTAGGACGCTGGCTCTCTATATAGTGCACTAAAATGAAGTAAACTGTGCAGAGAGTCCAGTGGGTCCCCAATAGGCGTGCAGAGGTAAAAGCAAACAATTCTAATGCTCTTGTTGTGGTAGCGTGGGCGAGCTGTTAGGCTTATCACAGGGTAGTGCTAAGCATTTGTTTTCACACACAGAAGCGATAAAATAAATGAGACACACACTCAAGAATAAATCTGAGACCAATTATGAAAAATAAACTTGTATCTTTATATATATTTTTAGAAACCAAGAACTTTGTTCACAGTTAATAATTGCTTTCTATGTCAATTGTAGACCAAATGCAGTTCAATTTATAAATGGTTACAGGTTTTAAGCAGCAGCAGTCAATACCGTCAGGCAGAGACCCTCACGGTCAAGGGGAAGATAGCATAGTGTTAGATAGCAGAGTACCTCCAACACATTTACCATCACGGTTAATGGAAGCAACACTCCGCCACTGAGTTTAGGTGGACAACAGTCACCCACAGTTCAGGGGAAGTTCTACTCCAGGGCAGGCAAAGTTTTGGAAGTCCCCAGGCTAGGGAACAGCAGGCAGTTCTGGGTTACCTGGATCGGAGGTGCCGGCGGTCTTGGGATGCAAAGTTGGTTCTTCACTGGCAGTGTTCAGCTGCAGGTGCAATAAGGGCAGTCCATCGAGGTTGGGGCGGTTGTACCCATGTTGCTGCTTTCACGCAGTCGCAGCCACCAGGGAGTGGGTACATACTCACAGGAGTGGGGCTGTTTCTAGCATTAGTCGCAGGGACTGTGAGGATCCCTGAGGCTGTTGGAAGCGTTGTAGGAGTTGGTTACCGGTCTGGTGGTCAACAAACCTTGGCTGCTGCAACTTTTAGTTGGTGGGGTGAATCGCATCGACACAGTGTGTGCCAGTCTTTACCCCAGTGGCCTTTTACTAGTCCAAAGGGGGGTCCCAGGCAATTGGCATAGGCTGGCAGGGCTCTGGGGTTCTTGGAGGCTGCACAGGTTTCAGGTAGGGATGGCAGGCTGCAGTTATCAAGTCCTTTCACAGTTGGCAGGGTTTGACGCCGGTTTCATTGGCAGCCGAACTCAGTTCCTAGTTTAGCAGCACATCTTCTTCCCTTGTCTTCTTTTGGTCTGTGGAATCTGAAGTCAAGGTTTCAGGGAGCCACCTAAATAGTGAATATAGGGGCATAAAATGGGGAGACAGACAGTAGCCAAGGGGCTACCTACATTTAGGGTGTCTACACCCTCTAGTGTCTACTTCCTGTGGGAAGAGGCACTGCCCTAGCCCTGATTGGAGGTTTTCTCTACATCTCAAGATGGTGGAATTTCAGGTGAGGGGTTAACCTCACCTTTCCTGCCCTAGGGGGCAGTGCAGGCTGAGGGGGGACCCTCCTCCTCATTTAACCAATTTTCCCACCTTTCCTCCCACCAAAAGTGAAGCAGGAAAGGGGGCTTGGCCTCCCCAGCTATCAGCATCAGCTTTGAAGCTTCCTACCCAGGAAGGCCATCTTGTTCTGGAGGAGGTGTGAAACACCCACGCCCAGAGGAATTATTGTTTCTGTCCTTTGAGACCTCTGGCTCTCACCCCAAGAGGTCAGAAACATGTTTAGTGGTGGCAGGCTGGTGGGAACTGGTCAGAGACCCCACTAGTGTTTGGTTATGTTTCAGGGGACCCTCTAAAACAGTCTCCTGTGTGAATTTATTAATAAATCCAACACTGGCATCAGTTGGGTTTTTTTTAAGACAAGAAGTTTGTACCAAACATCTTCAAAATCAGTGAAGCCATCATGGAGCTAGGAACCTCGTGATGATGAGTATCCAGCCCAAGAATTGTTTATGGCTTCTCTGTTCACTTACAACATCACAGAATGGACTAGGCATTGTAGGGGCATACCTGCTCATGCTGATATGCCCACTAATAAGGTATAGTGCATCCTGCCTTAGGGCTAAAGGCCTGCAGTGGGGGTGGCTTACCTATATCTTACAATTACTCAAAAAGAGAGTGAGGAAATAGGAGTGGCTTGTTCCTTTCCCCCAAATAAACATAAACCATCAAAAAGAACGGGCTCACAAAATTATTCATTCTGCAGCCAAAAAAGATGTGTGCAAAAAACCAATAGCTTTGTAAAAAGAACCCTCGCCCACCAACCTAGTTGGTGGCATGCTTCATCATAGGGTTCCCACCCAGGATGCCGAGTGCATCCTAGTTGTGCTTCGATGCCTGATTACAGTGGAGCTGGTGTTTTTTGTGGCAAATTGTGATAGTTATAGGTTAAAACTGCCTACAGGCTCCCCTTCCTGAGCAGGAATGCTTTAATATTGGGGCCCTGTGGTAGGATTAAAAAGGAGAAAATGCGGATATCTCAGAGATTTTGACTGGTCTCTTATATCCTATAAATGGTCTACATGTTTCAAAAGAAACAATTAATAGACGGAATGCTGAACAATGCAAACATTCACCCCCAGTCACAAAGATCTGGGTTTAATCCATCATTCTTTTGCTCACCACGCCACCCCAGTTTGGACCCAGCCATATGCAAAATCAGTCTTGACCCTGTGCCTCATGGGAACAGTCCAGCCCGAACTGCCAAGCCAAGAGAGCCAGACATGTTTCAGCCAAAAGATGGTTTTGATATATGACTTTCGTCAGGACCGAAAGGGGTGAAGAGACTAAACAGTCTACGATATGTGAGCGCACACACACTAAGGTGTGCTAAGTGTAGGAGAAATTCTCTCCTGGTGGAAAAGTAACATACGATTTTCACCTAACTTGATGTATCTGAAAGGTAAAAGCAGGAAAAATTATCTGTAGATGTGACACAAACAATTGAAATGCAGTACGTTACATGGTGCAATATCATATGTATCATCCGTCATAGCATGCACCGATCAAGTTTCACCGTGCATACCACTTATATCCCACACATCAGTCTGTGCCTGTTTTTTCGGATAATGACATCTTTATTTTACTGGAACGTCGTTATTTAAAAAAAAAAAAAATTGTGAACATTCATGAATGTGCGTAAAATCATCGTAATTCCGGGCTATGTACCAATTATGACATAATGAGTGGAATTATTCATTGTGCTTTAGTCTAATGGTTGTGGCTATTAAAGGTCCATATGGCAGAGAAAGCAGGGGTTAAGAGACTTGCCCAAAAACGATTAATGAGGCATATGTAATCAGACAATGTCTTACTTATGTCACTTTTAATTTGGGCGACATGGATCCCGGTAGGGGCAATGCCTCTAGTCACACTCTGCAAAGGAAGCATCAGCCGGTCAGAATACTGCAGTAGGGTTTAAAAAAAAAAATATGGCGGCAGATGCTCACCTCGCATTTAAATACCCTCGTAACCCACTTACTTCGTCAAGGTCCACTGCCCGTGTGTGGTTCCTATTCCGGTCTTCATACTGGATCCCAAAGATGTCGGTAATCCGGCATCCTCGGATTTTCAAGTAAATCTGAGGTGGGATGGTCAAGGCGCACGAGTCCAACATCACACTATCACTGTAGTGTCTGCGTCAAGGTGCCCACCATGATGTTGAGCCGTTCGATGAATGGAATGGGTTAAGACAAGATGTTCGTGAAGCCATCATGGTGCTAGAAAACTCGTTTTGACATCCAGCCCATGTACTCTTTATGGATTCCCTGCTCACTTACCACATCCCAGAATAGACTGGACATTGTAGGGCATATCTGCTCATGCTGTTATGCCCACACATAGGATATAGTGCACGGTGCAGAGACAGAATATCGAGTAAAAAATATCGAGTTGCACAAACATCGAGTCATTAATATCGTAGTTCAGAAATATCGTCAGCAAGAATATTGTGGTCAAGAATATCGACTTAAGGTAAGTAACATCGATATTAAAAATATCGAAGTGTTTAATATCGTTTGTAAAAATATGAAGGCCCATTACGATACCGGGCGTGAAAAAATCCGCCAGGCATGAAAGCGGCAAAAATCCGCCCGCACACACCGTCTGAACACCGACCACGCCATTACGATTACACAAACCGAAAACCGCCATCGGCGGAAAACCACACAAGATACCGCCCGCCCTCGTCCGAGTCGGAGTCAAACCGCCCGCCACGGACGGAAACACGCACGACAACACAAAACCGCCCGCCCTCACGGCCGACACACCGCACGTGAAATTACGATCGCACCGCCATGAGCGCGGGTAAACCACAAATATACCGCCCGCCAGCGCAAACAACGCCGATGAGAATTGACACGGCAGAAGCCATGGCGCCCACGTCCCTGCACAGAAACCATCCGCTGACAAAAACAATCGCACACAACATGGCCAACAAGTCCACACAGCAAGGCACGCACAAATACACAAGCACAGTACACATCCCGAAAACACCCCCCTGGACAAACAAAAAATACAAAGGCCAGAACACCAGACACAACACACCTGAAAACAACAGACCATGAGGACACACCCACATAGGTAAGTACAAAAGCAGCACTCCCACAGACCACAACCCCTTGCAACATTGCAAACTAGAGAGGAGAGGAGAGGACACAGTGACACAGCAAGGACAGCAGCACACCACAGAAACGCACACATCACAACCACCACCACCACCACCACCAAACACCGGCACCACAAACCCCCTGCACATTACACAACACACACCGCACCAGCACCACAAACACCATGGCACCACAAAGAATGCCCAAGTTCACGCCCATTGAGCTGACGGTCATGGTCGACGAGATTATCAAGGTGCACCCACAAATCTATGGGAACCTGGTCCAGCACACACCACTAGCCACCAGAAACAGAATGTGGAACCGGATCGTAGACCAGGTCAATGCAGTCGGGACCCTGCCCAGGAACAGAGTTGAAATCAACAAACGGTGGAATGACGTCAAGAGCCTGGTCAAGAAGAAGGAGAGCAAGAACAGAGAGCTGGCTGCCGTCACTGGCGGAGGGAATCCCGCGCTCTTCAAGACCTTCAAAGCGTGGGAGGAGAAGGTGCGAGTCATTATACATCCGGAGATCCTCGCCGGATTAGCAGGGGGAGTGGAGGCTGGTAAGTACAAACTAATGTATACCAGCACACCGCTATGTACTCACATGCACTACCACCATGCCACAGCTCCCAGGGACAAACACCCCCATGTCCAGCACACAATACACAACACATCACACACACATGCAACAGACACCACCACACACAGCCCAAACCTAACAAGTGTAAGATACGTGGGGGCATGTGTACACTCAGCCAGCCACGTAACCACCAACAGGTCCCCAAGTATGCCAGAAGCGCCACAACGAGCACCTACCACACCCATGTGTCCGCCATAGCTGCACTAACCGACAAGTAACAGGTAAGTGGCAGGAACACAAAGTGCAGTGGGTGGGAGGGTGGACAGCTCAAGTACAACACACACCAGGCCCCTAGTCCCACAGCACAGCAAGGAGGAGCATCCCCCACACCCCACACCCACGTGTCAGCCACCGCAGTGCACACCGACAGCCGAAAGGTAGACATCACGGTCCACAACAATCGGTGTCAGTGGGTGTCCAGCCATCACCACGACCCACAACACCGCCCCCACCCCCACAGACCTGCAACATGGAGCACCCCCGCTTAGAACCATGTGGCATCCAGTACAGTGCACGCACGAACAACCTGCAGGTGGGAAACTGGACAGGGCTGGATTACTGGAGGCATGAGGACCGTAACACGACCAACACATGGGACATGTTACGTAGCAGACGAACACGCAGCACCGCCCACTGTCACGAACAAGTGAACAATGTGCACACGGACATGAACCACAGACTCACACCCCACATGACCCATCACAGACACAGCAACACCCAAGGAGCCACGTCTGCATGCACAAGCCACACTGAATATAGTACCACACGGCAGCCACTGTGCAACCCATCACACACAACCGAAACACCATTGAAGTCCTGTCCATTTAGCCCCTACTGCCTGTCAACCACACACCCCACAACTACGCCTATGTAAGACAAACAACACTAGACGCAACAGAGCGGAACAACATAAATGCACACGCACACCACTGAACCCATCAAACACACAGACACACCATGCACATACAACATACCATCCATCCCATCCGTCAGCCCCAGTCTCATGAAAGGCATGTCATCCGCACAGCTGCCACACATACAGCAGTCACGCTAAGATACATGCCCATGACCAACCATGTGCCAGAAGTCAATGAAGCGCACGCCACACTGTGAGCAACAACACACAACATGGGCCACACCCCCCGAGCACTGCAGTGATGCACATGGCACAGGGCAGCACGCACACCAAGGAGATGGGACAACTGCAATACGTCGGGTGGCACACAACCATCACACACTCATAACGATGCGTCCAATGCCATGTCCAGTAATCACAACAGACAGCAAATATGCAGGGTATGTCAGGCATGCACACACCTCAGACCATGCACTGTCATGCTGCCACAACACATGTCACGTTCGGCACCCATGGCTCACAGCATGTAGCCCAAAAGCATATTCCATCCCAAATGCGTTTCTGGGGCATGACCCCCATGTTGCCATATGCGTTCCTAAGCGTTCCATTTGCACCCCAAAAGCATATTCCATCCCAAATGCGTTCCTGGGGCATGACCCCCATGTTGCCATATGCGTTCCTAAGCGTTCCATTTGCACCCCAAAAGCATATTCCATCCCAAATGCGTTCCTGGGGCATGACCCCCATGTTGCCAAATGCGTTCCTAAGCGTTCCATATGCACCCCAAAAGCAAAGTACAAACCAGACCCAGGATGGGCCTGGAGCCCGCATACACCAGAGTCACAATAAGTAGGAGCACAGCAACACACCCATCGGCATAGCCAATCCGTCCCATGCCACATGTGCACAGCACACAGTCCCATTGCCAAGCACACACAACAACAGATTGTACAGCCACACACCCGCCTCCGGGACACACGTGCACGAGAGTGCACGAACGGAGAATGTCAGACAACCAATACAGACTTCGCCAGGTGCAACACAATAACAAATCTCATTCTCTCCACAGGTGACGAACTGCTGGATGCTGGGGATGGAGACAGCAGCCAGCACAGCCAGCCTACAAGCCCCCAACGAGGACACACGGATGTGGAGGATCTGTCCTCCTCTTCGGACACGGACCACCAAGCAGGCCCATCTAGTGTGGCAGGGCCCAGCCGCTCCCCAGGACCCCTCCTACCCACCAACCCATCATCCAGGGCTGCTGAACATTCCCAGTCCCCTGCTGCCACTGTCGTTGCGGCCACACCCACGGTCATTGCGGCCACACCCACGGGCATTGCGGCCACACCCACGGGCATTGCGGCCACACCCACGGTCATTGCGGCCACTACCACTGCCGCAACCGCCACCACGTCTTCGCTGGCCCCAGCCCCAGCGCAGGTGGTGGCCCGGACGACTGGATCCACCCTGGGAGCCAGGGCGAGGACCGTGGTGAGCAATGTGGCTAGTGGGCAGGCCGGTGGCAGCAGGACTGGTAGGAGGAGCAGGGTCAGGGAAACGCCAGCCTCCCCTGGGAGCCATGCCCTGCCTCAAATGGCCAGAGTCCTTGGGGCCTATGAAGAGGCCCAAGGACAATGGGCCAGGTCAGCTACAGACACGCGTGAGGTGCTGGGGGTGCTGAGGTCCATGGACGCCCGTATGGGCCAACTCGTGGACCTCATGGGCCAGCTGGTGGTGGCGGTGAGGTCACAGCCAGGGACAGCAGCTCCCCTCCGCCACCACCTGCCGGGGCGCAGGGTCGAGCAGCAGTGTCCAGTTCCCCTGCGTCCACAGCCAGTGAGCACACCTCAACCACCAGCATGTCGCAAGCAGGCACCCCCTCGCAAACGTGGAAGGGGCCGTCCGAAGTGGAAACAGATCTCCCGGGAGGACTTCGCACGCTCCAGACGCAAGTGAGGCAGCCAGCCAGCCTTCCTTGACCACCCACTGCATTGACTTGGACTACGATCCCACTCCACACAGCCATCTGGATGGCATGTGTGTGTTGGACTATGGACATAGAACCAGAGGGTACACCCTGAGCATCACGCAGCCATGACCGACAGCTCATTGTCACTGCACGCACCACTTTTGTCATCACCTTACACACAATCACATGTCACAGTTTGAAATAAATGCACCTCTTCCACAAACTGCTGTCTGTGCCCTGTGTTTTAATTGTACGGAATACAACGGCCACCTTGAGCGGAACGGCACCTGATGCGTGGCATGGCAATGGAACCGGAGGGCCTGTAGGGACCTAGGGGTGGGAGACAGAACAGGAGCACATTCAATGAGTGTGTCACACACCCATCACACAGTACATGTCAACAAATACAAGCAATGTACACACATCGCACAGAGCAATAGGGCACAATGCCACAGCCACCATCAGTGGCATACTAACCTGGGCATGGAGCGTTGACACACAGCACGCAGTGAACAAAAGGCCACCCTGACACAGCACACACACACCTGCACAAATACAGACACATCAGCCGTCGTACATGGACACTCACCGTTAAGTGAAGTAGCGGGCGATGAGCTGCTGGCGCACATTCCCAGCTTCCTCCTCTCCGCTGTCCTCCTCACTCGAGCTGTCCTGGTCTGCGGGCTGGGGCCCTGGTTGATCTCCGTCATCCACAATGAGGGGGATCTGCTTCCGAATGGCCAGATTGTGCAGCATGCAGCACGCCACCACTATCTGGCACACCTTCTGTGGGGAGTACGCCAGCGCACCCCCGGTGCGGTCCAGGCACCTGAACCTGGACTTGAGGAGGCCAAAGGTACGCTCGACCACACGTCTGGTCCTCCCATGTGCCTCATTGTAGCGATCGTCTGCTGGGGTGCGAGGATTCCTCAATGGACTGAGCAGCCATGCCCCATTCGGGTACGCAGAGTCACCTGGGTGTGAGGGACACAGAGAACCGTTGCTATTCCAAC
Organism: Calotriton arnoldi; assembly: GCA_963921515.1. Classification (NCBI taxonomy): domain Eukaryota; kingdom Metazoa; phylum Chordata; class Amphibia; order Caudata; family Salamandridae; genus Calotriton; species Calotriton arnoldi. The sequence continues at coordinate 1,185,961 of CAWUFW010000794.1, forward strand.
TGGACAGGTGACAGCATCGCACAACCAGCACGCTACACCACTCCACATACTCACCGACAATACAGCCACGATCCTGTTGCAGATTGGACATCAGTCGTGGCAAGATGCTGTTGCGCATTACGTGTGCGTCATGGGCCGAGCCTGGGAACTTTGCACACACGTGGGTTATCACCATGTCCGCAAGGCACACCACTTGCACATTCAGGGAGTGCGTGTGCTTCCTGTTGCGGTACAGGTGCTCAGTGGCCTGTGGTGGAACAAGGCCAACATGTGTGCAATCAATGGCACCAACGACGTGTGGGATCCTGCCAAGGGCATAGAATGCACCCTTCACTGCCGCCAATTCACGAGCCCTGGGGAATCTGATGTACCTGTTTCGGTACAGCATCATGGCTGCCAGTACATCCCTCAGCACCTTGCTGAACATGGGCTGGGACATCCCTCCTCCACTGCCCACTGTGTGCTGGAATGACCCAGTGGCGAAGAAATGCATGGCGGCCATCACCTTAGCCGTGGGGGTGAATGCTGTCGGATACACCCTGCGGGGACGGAGATGGGGTTCCAACATGGCACACAGTCGATGCAGGGTTGGCCTGTCCAGCCGAAACTTCCTTATGACCTCAGTATCCTCCATGTCCGCCAGCAATTGGTATGGGCGGTCAATGTTCGGTCTCCGCCTAGGGAAGATGGCAGTGGACACATGTCAGAGCAACACAACACATAGCAATTTCGCATTCACATCACTGACATGACTGAGCAAGCACATGAGTCACAGCCCAGCTGTCAAGCAGGGACGGCACGGCCACAATACACTTACACAGGTCTCCCACCAATGGCAATGGCTAGTGATGCAAACCACTGCCATGGTCATGCACATGGGGATCTAGGCCCCAATGACTTGCGGGGCGTGCTGATGGGGACTGACTGCATATTCGTCAAGCGGCAACGCCACGGCAACATGAATGTCTGCTGAGCATGGCACTGCTTCCGAGGCTGGATGAGTATGGCACACGACGACGACGATGTGGGCACAGGCTGAGCGGCCAAAACAAGTGGGACCTGTGGCACGAGGGGATATGAGACAGTAGTAGGTGTCAGCACTGCACCCTATGTACAGCACTGTACGGATCACACCTCCCGAAACATTGACAGGTGTCCACATTGACAGCCCCATGCCAAGACGGCTGTGTGCTTGCAGTCACACGTCACAGGTGAGAGGTTACATTGCACGTGCCAGGTGGCAGACGTACATAGTGGGAGCTATCATATGTGTGCATGTGTCTCCTGTTCAGGATCCACCAGATGGGCGCTGACTCTGTACTGACCATTGGACACAGCATGTTCCGTGGAAGGCTTGTGTGTGTGGGATGGTGGCACTGGATGTGCCTCCGTTGGGTGGGGGGCCATGCACAGGGCGGGTACGTCGATGATTGCGCATTGTTGGTCACGGTGGGTGCACCCACTAAGATGTGTTGCCCTGTGTACAATTCCTATGTCCGCATGATGATGGACTGTAGATGTGGGCAGACTACACATTGGTCGATGTGCTGTCCATGTGCATGTGCCTTCACACCAGGCACAGCTGCCCCTGCACATGTGACCCCTGCTGGACTCGCTGCTGGGTCTGTGGAGCTGATGCACCTTCTGTGCGTGGGGCGGACAGCTCACCTCACTTCCCTCATTGCGCATGTCATGACTTTGCCGCAGGTGACATGGATCATGGAGGGCCCACATGTACGCGTGGGTAGGCTACACATGTTTGTTCACTGGTCGCCACCCCCAGTCAGTGTTTCGAATGGGAAGGTTGTTGTGCTGGTGGTATATTCGATGTGGCGGATGGGCGGGCCTAGGTGCGGGCTTACATTCCGGACATGGGGGGTAGTTGGATTGGCGACTAGTTGCAGTACACACGGGACACGTCTCTTCCTTTCCACATCTGGGTCATCCCTTGTACTCACTGACAGTGATACAGTCATCTTCGCCCCAGCCCTCATGTCCTCCCCTCGCTCCCCCAATATGCATGTGCACCTGCGAGGCTAGCGCTTGCACAGGCAGCCCCAAGCTCGCACCAGAGAGGGCAAGGAGTGTATGTGTGGGTCCAGTTGCACGAGTGGGCTGTCTCAGGGTATGATGTGTGGCGGGACGCCGTCCACCTGCGTGGTGCCCCAAATGGAGACCCGGCCTGCATGGACTATGCATCACAGTCTTCGCCTTCCGGATCCGCCACCTGCGACACCCAGTGGCAGTGGCTGCCCTTGCGGCCAGGCCGCGTCCGTCTGTGACTGATGGCCCACACATTCACTCTTTGGCCTCTCTGGGGAGGGCTCGGGGGTGGTGGCGCACGCGCTTGCACTTAGTCGCAATGGCATGTGGCGTGGTTGGTATAATGGGCAATGGATGGGATGGTGCGAGCCACCTCCCGTGACGTCAGTGCTGCTCGTGCTGAGGTGCGTCCCCCTACACTTCCATTTGACTTGTGCCATGCTACACGTTGAGGTTCTATTGCCTGCGTGATATGACCAGGAGGAGCGCGAGGAGACCTCTCACACACCATGCTCCACTGCCATCCCGTGCCCTGTATCGCCTGTGCGGATTGACTATGTTGGGGTTACACCTGGTCTACTGGGGCTGTGTGTGCCTTGTCAAGGGGCATGGCGGGCGCACAACAGGATCCAGCTAGTCCACAGAGGGTGGGCTGACGTGTGCGCCTGGTTCCGCATTGTTCGTGTGCCCGGCTGCTGTGCACACACGTGGTCACTTCCCCCGACAGGTGTCCTCTCACAATGCCCAGGGAAGCGGTGGTGTACTGTTCATGACCCCTCCCAACACGGCGTGCTCCAACTTGGCATGTGCGCATCTACCCGTCGCACCCACCCACCTGAGCACTGCGTCCATACGACTTCACACGACACATGTGTGTCTTCCACAGTTGTGCTACTCATTTGCGTTGACATCCAATACCAGTGGACTACATGGTCATGTCACGACTGCCGTGTACTTCACATACTCTCATCCTCTCTCATTCGTACTTGTGAAATGAGTCAGCGGAGACAGTTTTGGTTTCAAACATTATATTGAGTCTTCTGTCCTCTGTGATGCAGTATAGTGGACACTACTGGCAGCGGAATACATGTTGAGGATATACTGAGCATGATTACAAATGGGATAGGGTGTGGGGTTACATGTGATTGGCTGTTGCATGTGGGATGTGGGCTTCAGAGTTACATCTGCTTGGCCAAGGCTGTGCTAATGTACATTTACGTATAGCTGCGGAGCTGCGGACTTTGACACAGACGGTATACAAGTAGCCTACCAGACCGCTTGGCATCATGGGCACAGTCCATCTCAGTTCCATGTGACAGGTTTGCTGCGGTTGTTCCTCATGCACGCGTGCATGTGAGATGACATCAGGGCATGTGCTTGCGTGCATGCAGCGGCGTGCCACTTGTTGTTGCAATGTGGTGGTTACTGGACATGTCACAGTCACTGGGGTCGTGTTGTTGTTGTTTGCACTTGTCGTCCGTGCAAAGGTCCTGGTATGGGATTCCCGGGGCGGGGGTGGGAGGGGTGCAGCACCCACAGACTCCAGGCGACCTATTCATGTCCACTGAGCGGTGTGTGTGTCCATGGGCGCTGGATCCATGTCGTGTCCTGGTTGTTCATGCAGTTCCGTCCATGTGGGTGCGATACACAGACCCCATGCCACTGCCTCCCACGATGCATGCGGTGTTCCTGGATGTGATGGGGAACAGTGTGCATGTCCCGGTCATATCCGATGTCATGGCGATGTCGTTGATGGTGTGGTAATTGTTGCCGGTCGTTTGGTATGGCTGTTGTGGTGGTGACTGGCCAGTCCGTGCGGAAGCTAAGCATGGGTGCGGGGTTGGACATCATAGGTCAATCGGGGAACCTGCGTTGGGGTCCGACGAATTTACAGGTTGTCAGGTATGCGATGCCGTCCAGCAGGGCTTCCATGTCATTGGTGGTGTTTATGTTTGCCAGCCAATGTAGCGGATGGTGGCTGTCAAGGTGTTGTTCGTAAGTTGTCCCTTGGAGGACCATGATGGGGCATGCTGGGTGACATTCGATGTAGCTGTGCTCGATGATCCGTCGTGTGGAGGCACAGTGGTCCCATTTCAGTGCGGGTGCGATGTTGGCCACATACGCCATGCCCCCATAGGCAGAGCAGGCCCTGTCGTGTGCGTCCAGAGGGAGGAATAGTACTAGCAGGTCCGCCTTTAGACATCTCCACGGGATGCTGGTAGGGACACCTCCGACAGTAGAAGACGGGTATGACGCAGCTGAACAATGTGATGCGGTAAGTCAGTCGGTAACTTACGTTCAGCAGGGACAGGAGTTCGCATCCCAATATATGTATCAGGTTGGTTTTGTACAGCTTGACCTGTCCGGCGTAGTTGGGTAGGTGTGTTGCGGTTGCCATTTTGCAGCGGTGCGTTGTGGTGGCGTGCTCCGGCTGTCTGTGCAGTCTGCAATGTGCACGCTCCGAGGTTGCTGTGAGCTCCGTGTAGTCGTAGGGAGACAGGACTTGTGTTCTGTTGGCTTGTGCGGAGGACACGAGCCCTCATCCCACATGCTTCTCAGACAGTTCAAGGTCAGTGATGTGTGACTCCTTCCAATTAACTTGCATGGGGCCGACATGGGGGAGTGTTTTCTTTATTCTTTCCCGTCCGTTGTGTTCTTCTGTGATATGCGCTATCTGCCCTGTGGTCGGTCTCCTCTGCATGCCTGTGTTGGTCTTTTATTGGACAATGGCTGTATTCACCGGCTTCTTTCGTAGGGCTGTGGTTTCGGAGTTGGAATGGAAGGTCATTCAGTGCTGTCTGCTCTCCCTTGTGTGGGCGGCAGGCTGCCTTTCCGCTCTGCGTTGGGCCTTGTGTGTGAGTGTTATTCTTGGGCCACCTGTTGTCGGTCCCCGGGCTCTTTGGTGTTCCGTTTTGTATGTCTTGTTCATATGTGCAGGGTGGTATGGGTGTTTCAGTGTGGTACTGGCGTTCCTCTTCCCGAAGGGGCCCTGCTTCTCCTAGTTGGTGTTGCCGCCGCTGTGTGCTTCGCCATGTTTGTTGCACTGGGGTGTGTCCTGCTGTTGCGTGACTTCACTGACATGTGTGCGTCGGTTGTGTGACGTTGGGTGTTGTCCGTGAATTGGGCGTTGGGGACATGTCTGTGGCAGGCCTGTCACGTGTCATGTGCGTTCGGGGTGGGGCTGGTGTGTGTGCTGCTTGGTTGTGTCCCTGTGTCTGTGTGCGATGCATGCATGGCGCTGCGGTTGGCCTCTGCGTTGTGCGCATGTGTGGCAGCGTCATCGCCGCTTTGGGGCCGTGACGGGGTGGTTGGTTCCTAGTCCCAGGTGGTGTGTACACATGTGTTACGAGATGTTACAATTTGGCCTGTGTGTCATATGTGGATGCTATGGTAGATGTGTCGTGTACACGCGGGGGTGGGGGGTTGTCCGCTTTTTCCGCCCTTGCACTGTGTGCGCTGTTTGCGTGCACTTGTTGTATGTGTGCCTACCTGCGTCTTCGCGGTACGTTGCGTCCTTGGTGGTGCATCAGATAGAGCATAGGGAGGGCCTGCAGTGCTGGATTCATGCTCGGGGGTGCCGCTTCTTCGGTGTCCGTGCTCGGCGTTCGTGTTACCGCTTCGGTTTGACGTACGGTGTCTCTTAGCCGTGGGTTCAGTTTGTGTGCGGCATCGTAATTTGTACGCCGGGCGGTACGTGTTTCGTCGGACGGTGTGTGTCAATTGTGCTGCGCCGCTACGTGTACGGGCGCACTTTGATGGCGGACGGTGTCGCTGGCTTGCCGGCGGTGTTTGGCTGACTTTTCGCATCGTAATCGGGCGGGCGTGTGGACTGCTGCGTGCAGGCGGTAACTGGTGGTTTTTGCATCCGCCAGCACGGCGGTAGTGCTTCCGCCCGACATCCTAATGGGCCCCATAGTTGTTAAAAATATAGTTTTTTTAATTAATGTTATGTATTTTAGTATATATTTTATATGTATGTGATGTATGTTTTTTTGTATAAGAATTGTGTATTTTTAATATATGTGTTAAATTTTTAGTAGTTATTAATTTTTTTTTAATTTGAATTTTGCGTTTTAGTTCTGTAGCGGGTTGTGGGTTTATAGGGGAATAGGGTGTGAAGTAATTTAATCATATTACATTTATTGATTATTTTTTATTTATTAATATTTGTTTCATTGAGATGTTATAGTGTTAAATGTGTAAAGCAATTTATTATTAATTAATTAATAATTGGTTGTTAATTGATTTTAATTAATTAACTGGTAATTAATTATGGTAATGGTGTAATTAATTTTAGGTGTGTGTTTTGGTGTTTATAGGTGTAAATGGTGGGAAGTAATTTATTATTAATTTAGGAATTAATAATTGGTTGTTAATTAATTTTAATTAATTAATTGGCAATTAATTATGGTAATTGTGTAAATAATTTTAGGTGTGTGTTGTGGTGTTTATAGGTGTAAAGGGTGGGAAGTAATTTATTTTTAATTCAATTAATAATTGGATGTTAATTTTAATTAATTAATTGGTAATTAATTATGGTAATTGTGTAATTAATTAATTAATTTTAGGTGTGTGTTGTGGTGTTTATAGGAGTAAAGGGTGGGAAGTAATTTGTATTTAATTAATTAATATATAATTGTTAATTAATGTTAATTATTTGATATTTATTTAGGGTAATTGATTATTATTTTGTGTGTTGTTTTTACTTTTAAAGGGTGGGTATTAAATAAATTTTAATTACTTTATTATTAGTTGTTAATAGTTTTTAATTTAAAAATAAGTTTTAATTGTGTTTTATTATTTTATAGTTTAATTTGGGTGTGTGTTGTGGATATTATAGTGTTAAAGTAATTATGTTAATTATGGAAGTAAATTTAATTAAAAATGTTGAAATGTTTTGTTATTGGTGTGGTGTTATAGGGAAGGAAATAAAATAAATACATTTATGTATTAATTAATGTTTTTGTTTGTAAATATTTTCTAGTTTAAAAGAATTATTTTTTATAAATTTAATTATTATTTTATTTTATATATTATTTGTAGGTTTTTGTTCTATGTAATTAATATTAAAATATGTTTCCTTCTTATATATTTAATATATTTGATTTTTCACTTTTTAAATATTGTTTATTTATTTTTATGATTTGTTTTTATTTTTGAATATTTGAATTTTAGTTTTAACTGTTTGAGTGGGAAAAGTAATTTTTACCCCTCCGCTATCCAACACTTTCCCTATTGTTGCACTCACTGGAGTGAGAATTGTAAATTTTACCCCTCCGCTATCCAGCACTTTCCTTACTGTTGCACTCACTGGAGTTGGAATAGTAATTTTTACCCCTCTGCTATCCAACACTTTCTCTACTGTTGCACTCACTGGAGTGGGAATAGTAATTTTTACCCCTCCGCTACCCAACACTTTCCCTACTGTTGCACTCACCGGAGTGGGAATAATAATTTTTACCCCTCCGCTATCCAACACTTATCCTACTGTTGCATTCAGTGGAGTGGGAATAGTAATTTTTACCCCTCCGCTATCCAACACTTTCTCTATTGTTGCACTCTTTCGAGTGGGAATAGTAATTTTTGCCCCTCCTCTATCCAACACTTTCCCTACTGTTGCTCTCACTGGAGTGGGAATAGTAAATTTTACCCCTTTGCTATCCAACTCTTTCGCTATTGTTGCACTCACTGGAGTTGGAATAGTAATGTTTACCCCTCCACTATTCAACACTTTCCCTACTGTTGCACTCACTGGAGTGGGAATAATAATTTTTACCCCTCCACTACCCAGCACTTTCCCTACTGTTGCACTCACATGAGTGGGAATAGTAATTTTTACCCCTCCACTATCCAACACTTATCCTACTGTTGCACTCGCTGGAGTGGGTATAGTAATTTTTACCCCTCCGCTATCCAATACTTTCCCTACTGTTGCTCTCACTGGAGTGGGAATAGTAATTTTTACCACTCCGCTATCCAACACTTTTCCTACGGTTGCTCTCACTGGAGTTGGAATAGTAAATTTAATTCCTCCGCTATCCAACACTTACCCTACTTTTGCACTCACTGGAGTGGGAATAGTTATTTTTGCCCCTTTACTATCCAACACATTCCCTACTGTTGCACTAATTGTATTGTGAAATTTAAGTTTAAATATTTTTTTGTAGTTTAATGCTTTAATTTATTATAGATTTTAATTTTTTTATATTTTAAATCATTAATATATATTGTTATTTTTTATATTATTTTAAACTTTTAACACAAATCAAAAATAATAGTTTATTCATTGTTATAAAGTAAATATATATGTATAAATTATTATGTTTGTGTGTTTTCTATTTTTTATTAGGTTTATTCGTTATATTTTATTAAAATGTATATCCAATTTATTTTATTTTGTTAAAATGATATTTAATATTTAATATATTTAATATATATTATTTTATTTTATATTTATATAAAAGTCGATATTTTATACATCTATATTTTCTACATCTATATTTTTTAGTCAATATTTTTGTACTTACTTGTTTAAGTATAGGAGTCGATATTTTTTACATCGATGTTGTGTCAGTGAACCATAGTGCACCCTGCCTTAGGGCTAAAGGCCTGCAGTAGAGGTGACACCTATATCTTATGCAGTCTAAGGGTTGCATGGCACACAGGGCTGTGTGCCATGTCAACTCTTCGGATTTTCATGCACCAAGAAATGCAACCTGCAGTGGCAGAGTGTGTAGGCTTGGTGAGAGGTCCCCTAGGGGCAAAACCAGTGCTGCAGCCCCAGAGGACCCTCCTCAATACCCATGCCCTAGGTAACAGGGATACCAATCACTAGGGACTTACAGGGGTAGCTGAAGTTGTGCCAATCGTGGTACAGTGTTTTGGGAAAGAGATGTGGCACTAGGACCTGGTTAGCAGGGACCCAGTGCACATACAGTTCAAAAATACATCAGGCATCAGGCAAAAAGTAGGGGCTAACCATGCAAAAAGAGGCACTTTCCTACGTGTAGCTTCTGCCATTCTTTGAAAGCAGAGCACCACTGGTTCTCAATGCTCTTTCTAGAGACTTCACTGGAGAACTAACTGTTTTTGGGTGTGGATTTCCATGTGCATGGGTTGGGTTCTAATATATCCAGTCAAAAGTGAAGCTTTGGGTGTGTCGTCGGCTGAATTCGTAAATCTGGTTCATAGATGCGCAGATTCACAAAACTCATAAAATGGGTAACTTTCTTGAAACAGATATAGGGTGCCTTATATATACCTGTAAATATGTTCACACTGATGTCATTAATGAAAATGGAGGGGTGTACATATTTCAAATAATTTATTCACTTTTCGGCGAATCCGTTGATTTGGATTTGCTGTTTTATTCCTATCCCGTGATCAGGATTAAAATCCATAGAGTACTAGTCTCGTCTATGTTTTCAGACCCGCGGAGGAACCGCAGAATGAAAAAATTATTTGAAAATAAATTTGTTTAATTACATTAACAAAACAATTATATATTTCACATTAAGTACATATGTGATTTTTTCATTTTAAAAAGTATATAAAGTATATTTATTAAAAAAAAGTCTAGTTAAAAAAACTAAATTAAAAATGAAAATCAATTTTAGTATATTTAGTATTAAAAATAAACTCTATAAATTAACTAAAAAAACTAAACATTACAGAGACACAATACTTTAGAAATAGACTTTGATAAACCTTAGGTAAATTCACTGAAAAAACAAAGGTTATAGGGAGGTTATAGTAAGGACATAATATTTTTTTTTAAACTTGGAAAGTCACTGCAAAAAACTAATGTTACAGGGACATTATAGTTAGGCTCAGATTTTACTCGTACAAAACCACTGAAATTCAGCAGTTATAGTTACCTGGGCTTACTATAACTCACGCCCCACAATGCACTGCTTATGACCTCATATATTACATCACTAATGACATGGTCAGTGACATCACTGATGACATCTGAAATGACATCACTGATGACATCACTGATGAAATCATCCACAGAACCACTCACACACCCATACAGCCTCTCATACACCCACTCACACACCCACAAAACCATTCACATACCCATTCACAAACCCATACAACCACTCAACATACCTACTCACTTATTCATAGAGCCACTCACACACCAAATCACTCACACATACAGCCACTCACTTACCCATACAGCTAGTAACACAGCCACTCACCCACACTGCCACTCACACACCCATTTACTTGTGCACCCAACCACTTATATACCCATTCACACATCCATACAAGCACTCACAAATCCTCTCACTCACTCACCTGTACAGGCACTCACACAGACACTTACTGTGCAATACAGTCACTTACACACCCACTCACTAACCCATACACTCACTCCAACAGCCACTCACTCACCCATATGTCCACTTACACACCCAGTTAACTTGTGCAGTATCTTTAAGTCTCAGAAACATTTCCGAAACACTCACACTCACTGGATGATGTCATTAGTGTTGTCATTTGAGATGTCATCAGTTAGCTCATGTAAGTATAACTGCTGAATTTCAATGGTTTTGTATGAGTGAAATCTAAGCCTATCTATAACGTCCCTGTAACCTTTGGTTTCTTCAGTGCATATAGATAAATATAAATAAGGAAAGGTTAAAGTGGTGCATTCTCGTGTGCATGCCCCTGCCCCCTCCCTCCTGCTCTACATGGTTTGTTGTGCTCTCACTCCCCCTCCTACCTGCCCTTCGCGTCTGTCAGCTCACAAACCTGTGCCTCATTAACTTTTCTAATACACGCTAAAGGCTGGGAGTAGGAGCGGTGCATCCCTCTTTGACTTTGGTGCTCCCCGTTGGGCCCCTTCTCTACCTTAAAAAAATGTCATACATTAGGATTAACTGTAAATGTTCCAATAAGGATGACTGACAAAGACTAAAGTTTAAAAGTTTACTGAAAGAATATTATTAAGGAAATGCATAAGCAGGACCATCAATCAATTTAGTACATAAGCATATAAACTATAAAACACAGAAAGAACTCAGTAAAGTTCTACTGGAAATCCAACAAAGATTTGCTTTCTAAAAAAGGGGAAAGGTGGGCCCCTAACGTAGAGAAATCATGTCCTTTGACAGGACCTTAGACAAATGGCTTCATACATTTACCACACAAATACATTGTTCACAGGTTATGCACCAATGGTGAACAAGCTAGAAGAAACATTTTACAACGAAATACATAGAAGATTCTCTCACCATTCGACTACAGTAGACTCGGCCATTCTCAAAGTCTATTCAGGTGACATGACTTGATACATAGGGGCCGATTCCGATTCGGGCCGGAAATCTCTCCGTCCGTATGCTATCGTACTCGAGTCGGTCGGACTCCCATTGAAGTCAATGGGAGCCGGTCGTACAACGCGTACGCGGGCTCCCATTGCCTCAATGGGTGCGAGGCGAACAGGGGCGCCCCCTACAGCGGGTACATGGCGAAGCGACCCGCGCCGTACATGCACAGGTAGGGGGGACCCTTGGGTCCCCCCTGTGTGCGACTCGCGCGGCTACGCGTACAGGGGGGTCCGACACGGACCCCTGAAGTATGGCTCCGACTGCTCTTTCGAGCCGGAAGGCGCGTGTCGGTCGGACTGCTCGCGGCGCGCATCGTACTTACCCGTCCGGGGAACGTCTCCATTGCGCGGTGCGAGTCGTGTCCTAGCGAGTCAGTCGGTGCGGTTCGACCCGGGAACGAGTCGGTCGGAGCGGTTGGGACGCCCGAACGAGTCGGTCGGCGATTTCGCATCGTACTCGCTCGGCCGGACGCGCGTACGAATCGGTCGGGAAATAGGGCTCCGAATCGGATCCGGTTAAGCCGAATCCGATTCGGAGCCCTACCGGCCGAGATTGGAATCGGCCCCATAGTGTGTTATTTGGTCTGGGACGAATAATCTCATTCAGTGCAGCTGGGAAAGTTTTAGTCTTTCATTGCAAAGCCTACAATTTTTTGTTACAGTGAAAAATAGTAACAGCAACAGTGGTCACGTGATATGCTACGATGTCATATCCAAGATGGAAGAAAAAAGAAAATTGACCTAAGGTAGCATAAGCTTAAATTTGTATTTGGTGTACACTACAATTTAGGAAAAACAGATCCCACACATCTGTTGCGCTGTCGCTGCCATTCCCGCCTGCTCTCTGTGGTCAGCTTGCTGCCCCTGTCCTCTCTGACCTGCACTTCATTGTCTGGGTCAGTGCCCCTACTCCCTTCCTCCTGTCATCCATGGTCCGCTGTGCATCCAGTCCCCCTCCTTTCCCTGCATGGTCTGTTATGCTGTCATGGCCCCTCCTGCTTGCCCTGCGTGTTCATCTTGTTGCCTGTGCCTTTGCTACCACCTCATCCCCTCCCTCCTGCCCTCCATGGTCCGTTGGCATGTATCTGCCCGTCACTCCTGCCCTCCATGGTCCTGTGTGCTACCAATGCCCCTATCATTTGTCCTATGTGAACAGCTTTCTGCTTCTGTCCCCCACCTTTCATTGTTCATGTGCATGGCCCTGTCCCCTCCCTCTTGCCCTCCATGGTTCGTTGTGGTACCTGAGCCTCTCTTGCCTTTCCTGCTTGATACCCCAGCCCACTACCTCCTGCCCTCTATGGTCCGTTGTTCTGCTACTATCTCTCTCACTGCCCTGCATTGTTTGTTGTGCTGACACTGCCCCTCCCGCTTGAATGGCATTGCCAGTTTACTGCTTTTACCCCTGCTCACTCCCCCCGACCTCCATTGACCAAGTCTGTGCCCCTGCCCCCTCCTTCACCACGGTATTCTAATAAACAATTTGGGCGCTGCCATTCTGTATTTATGACAAACATGTTGCACACCTAAAGTCATCTTAATGGAATCAAAACTCTCAAAGCTAAAGCATCTCCTTGAGAAATTAACAAAATAAGGGGGTTATTTATGTTATAGAAATTATGGTTAATACTCTAGAAAGCTAAAATGAGAACACATTTCCTGAGTTCTCATATAGTGACAAAGGGCTTTTAAAATAGTTGCAATTTTTAAGTCTTTCTTTTTAATCTCATTGAAGTTACCTATGCCTTTTGCATGCTTCTATCATTGGGCTATATTTGGGCTACATTTTGCTGCTATTTGGGCAAAATTTGGGCTCTTTATTCTGATGCGGCCATCATTGATCTTGGGATGCTTTTTGGTTATTAAGCTCCCTCATTTGCTCATCGTTCATTTACTGCAGTATCCTCTGTAGGAAATGTTTCAGTTTTACAGCTTTGATTCCATCAAAATGGCATTCAGGTGTGCCACACTTATGTCACAAACATAGCATGTTAGCACTCTAGTGGCTCACTGGAACACGGTGGTAAATCTGAAGTTGATAACCAGAGAGTTAACTGGCAGGCTGCTGTGGGTGTTGAAATGCACATGTTTCAGTATGCATGCCTAAATGTTTTTTTCTGAAATGGGTGAGGAAGATATTTGAGAACTCAGAGAAAATACTCCCTACATTTTAGAGCTTTGATTCAATCAAAATGACTTCAAGTGTTACAAACTGTTGACATATATATGAAAGTTAGTGCTCTAGTTGTTCATTAGAACACTGTGGGAGGCTGCAGTACAAAACTGGGGAATTGGCTGACAGGATGCTGCTTCTGTTGAAATTATGTTCCACTCAGTACGTCAGACTTTATTCTCACATGGCTGGTGAGGATAATGTGAATTTACAGAAACTATGCTCTGTTTTTAGCTTCTGCAGCACCTTCCATAACGTGTATGAAAAAATCCCAATAGAAAACAGTTTTGTCTCAATCATGGTACATTAAATCCTACCAAAGGATCAGCATTTTACACAGGGTAAATTTACCTTAGAATAAACCAAATTCATAAAACTAGTTTGGTACCACAAGTATATTATTTATTTTTTGACTAAAATGTGCTTCCACCGTTTATATGTGCTCTTTTTTTGGGATCCTTGAAAACAGGCTTTTGTATAATGCATTTCAATGGGGACCATCTCCCATAGTCCTGTTTTTGCTGCCATAACATGTTGTACACACAATATTGGTCAACAGTAAGGAAAGTACAATGACACTGGAGTTGTGGGAAGAATATCCATAAAATATTTGATTTAATATTTAGAGCGATCGTTACAGATACTAAAGAAGTGTAACAAGGGAAGGTCACTACCTAAATGTAGGTACCTGCAGATGATGTACCATAACATGTTGTCAATTGTGAGGCTAGCCAAATGAGGGGGGGATCATGTGCGCTTTATAGTCAGGGTGTGTTCACTCTGCTCCCTTATATATATTCTTTAATTAATTTTCAGCATGCAGGAACCATGCCCCTGTGTCCTGTAATGGCTTGTTCAAGTTGTGATCTACCATTCAGGATTCACTAGTCCGCTATAAAGTGACCAGGGCATATCTAGACATGTTCCCCTCAGATATCACTATTTTTGAACTTTGATTTCTCAAAACTTACATCACATCACATCAAAAAAAGCATGCTTTCTTGGTAAAGATCATGCTTTCTGCCAAATTTGTTGTAATTCCGTTCAGCTATTTTTTTAGTATTATTGTCTAATATTCCCTATAGAAAATACATGGTGAAAAGGCATTTCGAGAATCCTCATTTTCTCAGCCCCAGCTCGGCCGATTACCCTGAAACTTTTCAGGAAGGAGCTGCGGTGGATGAAGCTTCACTTTGGAAAGTTTCATGAAGATTTCTCAAATAATGCCAAAGTTATTAGTGAAACAAAAAGCAGCCTTCCTATAAGTAATGTAATTATTAAACACTTGTTTTATTTTAATATGTAATAATAAACTGAATTTAAAAATCAAATGAGGGATTTTAAATTATTCTTTACGAAATAATATTTATAAATTAAATACAAATATTTGAATTCATTAATTATTACATATTTACTTTAATGAGTGTATGTGCTGTAACATGATACTTTATTGGATGTGTGTAAATAATAAATATTGTGCTTTATTTTATGGTTATATTTGATATCCAAATATTTTATCATTATTATTTTGTTAAACTAAAATAAACTTTAATAATTTCCACATACTTTTCCCTAGGGAGCTATCGACCAGAGTGCCGGAAATCTCCACCTGCATTTGAAAAGTTACAAGCAATAAATTTACACTTGTAAATCCGATCTTTGATGTCACCAACATCTAGTTTCAGGGGGTGGAAGCATGGAAATATACACATAGACAAAAATCTACAAAATGGTGAATAGTAGAAAAGTGTAGCTTTATACATAAAAGCATGAGTAGATATACGCATTTGTAAATTTTCTCCTGTAAATTTACCCTTGTGAAAAAGACCCTTCATATTTTTCTATTACTTATCAGTACTCACACCCAAACCAAGAATAATTCTTCAAAATGTTTTTTTCTAAAATTGTTGAGGCAATTTTATATAATTTTTAATGCATCTGTTGGACAGGTAGACTATATTTGCATTTCAAATTTGGTAAACATAGATGCGAAGAGTTTTGAGAATTATGTGTTTTATGATCCTACAGTACAACATACGTTATGGTGTTCCAATGACATAAAAATTATCTTTTGAAAAATGAAACATTTAAACAATGTGCACCAACCTTTATATGTTTACACATGTGCCTCTTAGAAGGCTATTGAAAATGTTTATGAAAATATGAACCGTAGTCAAATATTTCAAAAGATATAAACAAAAAATGGATTTTTAATCCTGCAAGGAAAGTGGAATGTAACCTTAAATAAAATGTTGCTATAACACATGGCAGCCTACAATCCCTGTATAAATGCCCATATCTGAATTCCCATGACAGGAGACTTGTGACTTCCTTCCTATTAATGTGTCCAGTTAGCTGTAATAGTTTATAGCACTTGAGTTCTGACTTCACAAAGGGAAAAGGTAGGTCACAAAGCATAATTAAAGCTACACTTTGAAAAATAAAACCTACCTTTTCCTTCTTCTATTGTTTTTCTAGATAAACAGTGATATGCTGAAAGGAGATATTTATTACAACATGTTTATTTTTTTACGTTGAAGTTTAATAAAGGAAAGATAGAATCTCTCTGCATGTCTTTATGAATTCTGAGCTACAGCATTTCTTTTAAATCCTACTTGTATTAAAGTGATTCTAACATTTCTTTGGTAACAAATGACTGCTTTATGGTGCATTTAATTTTGCTCTAGAAATTCACATTTTATTCTTCCTGTTTACAAACAGCCTAATTGTTCATGTTACAGAGCACCACAATAAGAATATAAGTGGTTTGTTTGAAGGGTTATGGTGTAACCATGTATTATTAGGAGTGATTTAGAAATGATGAGACTGAGGCAAGAAAAATTACACGTATCAAATTTGGTGAATTAATCAGATTGATATGGTGCACAGATCAGGAAGATCAGCCTCCTAGTCTTCCTCACAGGAGTACTACTCTATAATATTATTACATAGGAATGATCAGTACACACAATTTGTCATGTATAGAAAATACAAATCAATTGCGTCATGGGGTACACAAACTCCATTCAAGTGCTATCTTTAAAAAATTCCTCTATTAACATCTTCTTAAAAAACGTTTTCTCCAGTGTAGCCAACATGTTTCATCTCTTTAGAAGAGACTTCTTCAGGGCTACAAAATACAGACAATACACACATAATTAAAATCAATTACAAAAAACATCTACAAAAAAACAATTTCACACAAGCCGCCAATCTTTGTGAAACATATTGCATGGTCCCTTATTGAATAATTTTTTCAATCCTAGTCAATGTACTTCAAACAGTCTCCTTACTATGCACATCCCATTGTTTACCAATTAATTTTGTTCAATATAAACCTATAATACATTTTGCGAGGCTAATTTCAATTCTTATCTTCTTTGTCATAATTATATTTCACAAATCAAGTGCCTTATTTTCTAGGGATTCTCTATAATTTGCTCATATATATTGTTTTTATAGCATGCCAGTCATAATATTTCAAAATATTTTGAACAGCAAGTGAGGTGCCTAATCAGTTAAATTAAAATGTACCTTGGTGTATTGTTGGCACACATATCAATCACTAATCATGAAAGCCTTGTTTTTTCTTCTCAGAAAAGCCAATGTTCACTTAGCAGGTTTAATAACCAGTCTGAACACGTAAGAATAGGGACAGAAAAAGACAATTACGTTTCTGGTATGGTCTTCCTTTTAACACACATCCTAAATTTGAAGATTGCCATTATATCCAAGAGGTAGCACACTGTTCAGTTTGGTTTGGTTTGGTTGTATTCACATTGATTCAATGCGAATACAACCCATGATAATTGGATGTAGCAATGGTTTATATGTAATGGTTCATGAGCTAATGACACCCATTCCCTATTATGCCAGGTAAATATATAGGCCTTTGCCATCAGAAATACAAACAATCCTAGACCACCATTCACTTTTATTACATACATAGAGTCTATAAGGAGATATTGTGTGGTGGAAACCGTAAATCACACACAGGTCCATCCTGACGAGTGAGGTTTGGAATTAGATACACACATAGGTGTTACATCCGATGGCTACATTGTATTCTCTGTACACATGGTTTTCTATTGGTGTGTATGATGACTAACTGTTGTATTTGTTTTAGACATTTCACTAATTCAGACATGGCATTATAAATCTAAACCCTGTAGGACAACCAAAAAGAATAGACATGCCCCTTCATGAATTTTTTTTATCAATATATCAGAACGGGATTATTATTTTTTCCTGTTCACCGACTCATAGCCCTTACTAATATGGCAGAACCCGACGGACATGGAGTTCGGACGATTATACCATTTTACACATAGATTTTGGGTGCAATGCCATACTCTATGTGATTTTGGGTGCAGTTCCATACTCGATGTGATCGTTCCCTATTTCTTAATATTACCATCAATATAATGGGGATGTTTTAATATGATTATCTTATTCCGATATAATAAAGGATATTGAAATGTAGAACCCGATGGACATGAAGTTTAGGAGATTATATAATTCCACAAACTGGTTTTGGGTATGGGCACATACTGGATGTGATCATTCCTCATTTCCTAATATTACCATCAATATAAAGGAGATGTTCTAATACGATAATTTTAGTCCGATATAATAACATAGTTCATTCAATTGCACCAACTAAAATGGCGGCCATTGAAGCAACACAAGCACAACTTAGGTGTCCGTTTTACATAGGTGTTCGCAATTTGTCAGAACCCGACAGATATGGAGTTTGTGCGACTAAATAATTTCACACACTAGTTTTGGGTGCGGCCTCATACTCAATGTGATTATTCCCCATTTCCTAATACTATCATTAATATAATGGGGATGTTCTAATACGATTATTTTGCTTTGATACAATAACATAGATCCTTAAATTGCACCTACTAAGATGGGGGCCATTGATGCAATGCCAATACAACCCATGTGTGCGTATTCCACAGGTTTTCTCAATTGGTTGGGTTATAAATTCAGCTGTGTTTGAGCGTGATTTTTTAAATCGGTCTTGTCACACAGTTGCTGCTTTCTATGCGCCAGTGAGAACGGGGATCTCATATTGTTGAACCTATATATTTGTATGTTGGGTGATGGTTTTGGATACTTATGGACATAGCGATGGGTTTCTCTGAATTGGTAATGTCGCTTGGCTTACTGTGGTTATCACGTGCCGTAGTAACGGAGACTTTACCAATTTGGACTTATGCTTTTAAGTGATAAGCGATGGATTGGGAGATTCATGGACATAATGAAAGGGTTCTCTACATGATGTATATGTGGTGGATTGTGTAGCTTAGGGGTCATTGTACTTGTTTGGTAGTGATGTGGGTGTGTTTTGAGATGCTTCTGCACATGCTATGACATGTTAAGAGGGGTGGGGCAACAGTCCGGCTTGAATGAATGCTGCGGTGGACCAGTCGGGTGAATAACACATAAAAAGTATACGGATCCATCGGTGCGTTAAGTGGCTACTTGGTGGGGAGGAGGAGGAGCACTGAGGATTTCTTGTGCAGGACACATTGGCCGCTGTTATACAATTGAAGATGTCAAACCGTGCTGATTGACTTGAGATCAGAATATGTCACATGATGGTTCTATCCACTTGTACTCGTAGGAAGTACATGATGTAACAATGGTGTTTTCTTTCACGTACATTCACAATGGGGAAACCGTTGCTGGTTTTCCAAACTGAACAGTGTGCTACCTATTGGGTATAATGGCAATCTCCAAATTTAGGATGTGTGTTAAAGGGAGGCTATGTCAGACACATAATTGCTTGCTTTTTCCATCCATATTCTTGACAGATCTTGATGCCAACATGAGCATGGAACATATATATCTTAAATTCGTTTTTGTCCAGACCTGAGAGACCATAACACAATGATAAGAGGTACATTTTTCATTACTTGATTTTAAAGAACCATTGATGTTTTCTCTGGTAGAAAGAGGGCAGTCCGTTTAAAGCCTTTTAACAATTTTTGTTTTAGACACTATAAATTTAGCCATAACTGGCATATAGCATAAGACAAATATTCTGACGTGTTCAGAATGGTTATTGAACCTGCTAAGTGAACATTGACTTTGCTGAGAAGAGCAAACAAGGCTTTAGTGATTAATGATCGATACGGGTGCCAACAATGCATCAAGGTACATTTTCATTTAACTAAGTAGGAACGTCTCTTGCTATTCAAAATACTTTGAAATATTATGACTGGCATGCCATAAAAACCGATCCTTTAAAAAATATTTTTCAACAATAAGATTATGAGCTAAACTTCAATCGAGAGCTATTGGTGTTTTAGTCTCAAAATGCATTTTGTGGGAAAAGACAAGGGCCAGATTACTCCGGTCGCAGCATAAGGTTTATGAAATGGAAGATAGGGCAGGGAAAATGTTGGCTTGGCTGGAGAAGAGGGAGCAGGGGGAACGTTGGGTTCCCCAACTGACTGTCGGCGGGACGGGAAACGTCTCAGATCCACAGGACATCGCGGAAACATTCGCGGATCATTTAGAAAAGGTCTATACCCCCTCAACTCGGTATACAGCCGAGGACTCCCGGCAGCTGCTGGCTGACTTACGCCTACCCACCCTATCGGAGGTAGATCGGGACTTCATGGACGAAGATCTGAATGATGACGAAATTTGCAAGGCCATACATAGGGGCCGATTCCGATCTCGGCCGGTAGGGCACCGAATCGGATTCGGCTTAACCGGATCCGATTCGGAGCCCTATTTCCCGACCGAGTCGTACGTGCGTCCGGCGAGCGAGTACGATGCGTGCGCTCGCGAAATCTCCGACCGACTCGTTCACAGGACCCGACCGCTCCGACCGACTCACACGGGGATGACGCGCACCGCGCAATGGAGACGTTCCCCGGCCGGGTAAGTACGATGCGCACCTCGACCGCTCCGACCGACTCGCGCAGCCCGGCTCCAAGGAGCTGTCGGAGCCGCACTTTGGGGGTCCGTGTCGGACCCCCTGGAAGCATAGGCGTGCGAGTCGCACACAGGGGGGACACATGGGTCCCCCCTACACGTGCATGTATGGTGCGACCCGCATCGACGCGAACACGCTGTAGGGGGCGCCCTTGTTCGCGTCGTGCCCATTGAGTCAATGGGAGCCCGTGTACTCGTCATACGACTGGCTCCCATTGACTTCAATGGGAGTCCGACCGAATCGAGTCCGATGTCATACGTGCGCATCGTACTCGTTCGGTCGGACTGCTAGGGTCCGATTCGGTCGGAAATCTCTCCGGGTCCGGCTCGGTCGGAGAGATTTCCGGCCCGAATCGGAATCAGCCCCATAGTATCCAGTCAGGGAAGGCAATGGGGCCTAACGGGGTCCCTATAGAATTTCTAAAGTCCGTGGCCCAACGGGTCGCGCACCACCTCAAAAAACATGTATAACGAGAGCCTTGAGAAAGGGATTCTGCCAGAGGAACAGCGTCTGGCCTCTATTTTTGTCATTCGGAAACCGGGAAAGCCCGCTGACAGTTGTGGATCCTATCGACCAGTCTTGTTAATTAATGTTGAGGCAAAAGTACTGGCAAAGCTCCTGGCTTCTCGCTTGGTGTCAATAATCCCTTCGTTGGTCCATGCGGACCAATCCGGGTTTATACCGGGGAGGAACACGGCTCTAAACATTCGCCGCGTTAATAATGTCCTAGGGCGCCAAACCTTTATCGAGGAAGATGCAGTAGTACTCTCTCTGGATGCTTCTATGGCGTTCGACTCTATAGAATGGCCTTATCTTTTCGAGGTGCTGAAACGCCTGGGGTTTGGCCCGAGATTTCTAGGGTGGATCAGACTTCTCTAAACGGACTTAAGGGGCCAGGTGAAAGTCAATAACCGCACTTCTAGAGTGTTCCCGTTGGGTAGAGGCACCAGGCAGGGCTGCCCCCTATCCCCCCTGATCTTCTCCTTAATTCATGAGCCACTGGCAACCTGGGTGAGAGGGGACGTCTCAATTAGAGGGCTGAAATGGACGGAGGGACACGAAGATAGAATTTCATTGTATGCGGATGACATCCTGATATATCTAGCGTCCCCATATGCTTCAATACACACACTGTTGAACATTTTCATCAACTTTGGCAAATATTCAGGATACGGCATCAATTGGACCAAATCGGTGCTATTTGTTCTTCGGGGTCCTGTCCCCAGGCTCCCTCGGGGCTGTGAGATTGAAATAGCTCTAGAAGGATTCCGATATTCAGGGGTGTATATTACACCGGATCCCCAACTCTTCTATGATAGGAATCTGGCCGTCCCCCTAGAAAGATTACGTAGTGATGTCAAATATTGGAGATCTTTGCCTCTATCTCTGCTGGGTAGAGCTGCTCTGTTTAAAATGCTGGCTCTCCCGCGATTCCTTTATATCCTTCAAAATTGCCCCTACAAAGTCCCTGACTAATACTTTAAAAGTATTGAAGGTGAGGTTCGATTGCTGCTATGGGACGAGGGAGCGCCTCGTATAGCGCTACACAAACTGACTAAAGGGTGGTATGATGGGGGATTGCTCTCCCAGACATCAGACTTTATTATTGAGCCTCACAGTTAGTGGCCATAAATCACTGGCTGTACTGTTCCCCAGTAGACCCTGCATATATGCTAGATAGATATCAGATGGGAAGGGAAGGGTGTCTAGGAGCTCTATATACAAAGATCCGGAGGGGGAGATACGTGGGCCCTACCGTGCAGACGGTCGAAATTTGGCATCAGGCAAATAAAAACCTGGGTTGGACCGAGGTGTTGACCAAGGCCACGCCCTTATGGTCTACTCAGAAACTCAGGCTCTTGTGTTCTCAACCGGGCTTTGATAAATGGGACACAATTGGTACATCTAATATCCTCACATTTAGTGAACTACAACAGAAATATAAATTGGCCCAAGGGGAATTATTCCGTTATTTGCAAATCCGCCATGCACTCCTGACAGCACTTCCGGACCTAAATACCCTAAAGGAATCGTCCCCTCTGGAGGACCGGCTACTCTCTGAGCCCATGCCAAACAAAGCTGTATCACTAACGTATCGGAAACTTTGTAATAATCTGCCAGATCCCTTTCAGGCTTTGCGGGACAGGTGGCAGGGGGACGTAGGACAAATTGAGGATGAGGACTGGCAGACAGCACTGATGTCTCCGAGGGAAGCAGCCATTACTCTCCGCTTTCGTTTAATCCAATTAAAAGTCCTTCATAGAACATACCTCACGGGAGGGACCCTTGTAGAAATGGGAACCAGACAGAGTGCTCTCTGTCTACGTGGCTGTCAGCAAGAGGCAACCTTTTTTCACACTATATGGGACTGTCCCCTCCTGCGTCACATATGGGAAGGGGTGACAATACAACTGCAGGATGCCACAGGGAAACAAATAACACTCACACCAGCACTAGGGCTTCTTAATATCTGGGACGCTACTGATCTTACAGAAATAGAACAGCAATTAGCCACACTGGGATATACACTGGTCAAGAGAGCGATAGCAATGAAATGGGGGGCAGCAGAATGACCATCGATCAGGCACTGGGCAGCGGAAATGGACAAATGCATGGTTGCCGAAAAAGAAGTGTATAAATCTAGAGGGTGCCCTAAAAAATGGGATACAAAATGGGGAGGGTGGAACACACACAGAGGAGGTTTATGTACATCCCCAACGGTCAAAATGGACATGTCAAGGCGCAATAATCAGCTATTCGGATTGTTAGACCAACTGACTGTATAATGTTGTATCATGAAAACATGGTGCTATACTATGTATGACAATTGTGCGTACAAATGCTTTGTGATGTTTGAAATTAATTAAAAAAAACTATTTAAAAAAAAAAAATGCATTTTGTGTATGGATGAATTTAGAAAAGAATATGATATACATGAACAAATCATAGAGAATCTCCCTGAACATGAGACACTTGGGGGTCCATTACGATGACTGGTGGATGCACCTCCGTGATGCTGGCAGTGGGAGAAAATGCTTTTTTCCGCCCGTGAGCAGTGGTGCACCAGTCCGCCATATTACAATGGCCAAACACAGCCCATTGTCCGACCGCTGCGGTGCAACTCAGACCGCAATCAAAACACGCCCGCGAGCGCGGTGGAGATGACCAATCCAGAGCCACTGCTGTGCGGAATGACGTCCCTCCCGCCGTACAAATTAGGATGCGCAAAACAGCCAGGCCCACCGCAGCGGAGAAACCGGCCATTCTGAGCATACAGAAGCACCACAGCGGAGAGCCAAATCGATAACCGGAGCCGACCACCATGGACCCGGCACTACACGTCTTCCCGGCGCTGTACATGATACACCTACAGCAAGCCATGGACCGTCGCGGACGCTGACGCAGGTACGCCATCACACAACTCCGCTAACAAACACAACCCACAAATCCATGTCCGATGTAAGGTGCCTGCCCCCACCAGACACCCTGGTGGGGACAGGAACACAACCACAGGTGTAGCCACACATGTCCCACCTGCCACTAGTCAACCCCTCCACACCCAGGCCACCATGTCTGCGATCCTGAAACAATGTCCAGTTCACGTGACCGCAGCGGTGAATAAGCGAGAAGAAATGCACACAATGTAGTAGGCTGGGCCAGCGCAAGGCAGGGGCAGTGGCCAAAGTACACAGGGCAACACCTCCACACTCCACACACTAGGCCCACCCACACCATGAAGGGACATGCCACGTGATCCCCCGTGCCCCCACATGCCCAAAAAGCAGACAGGTGAACACACACACTGCACCACACAACAAACAACTAGGGAGACAGCCTTATGAGGTGTGGCAGCAGAGTAAGACACAGCATACAAGCACTGGGCCAGGGGAACACACACACCACAACAACACCACACTCATGGCAAGTAAACTGAGTCCAAGTACAAATTAAACACACACAGACAATGAACAAACACTCCAATGGACACACAGCCTGCCAAGTCACACAGACATACCCCACACTGACACACAGCAACAAACACAGACCACATGCCAACAGCAATGTAGGACAACAAATAGGAAACCCAAAGTGAGGTGCACACAAATGGAATGGCAAGGAGCTGAACACCAAAAATGTGTACATCACATGCAAGGGAAGGAACACATTACATCCACCCCAGCACAAAAATCCACACATGGCAGTCACAGTGAGTGAAGTCAAACCACAGTCACCTCACTGCAACAACTCAGGGAGACAGCAAGGCAACCCATGAATAGGCACAGGGATGAAAGGAAGGGTATGAAGTCCAACCCTGATCAGCCACACATCTGAATCTAAATACATCACAGGAGTATGTCAGCAGCACAACACACAGGGCCCATTGCAACACTCCATGACAGTCAAACACAAGTATGAACCTTCACACAACCCCCACATCCATCACACCTGCAGCACACAACACCAGTGACAAACACACAGAAGCTTGCCAATAATATCCAGTCAAGACACTGACAATCAAACACACCCCCTGGGTGGTATCCACAAACATCACACACACACACAGGTTTGGCAGTACCACTGTACACACAAAAACAACAGTCAAACACAGAACACAATCAAAACACACACACAGAACTACTACAACAACAGACAAGACCTGTGCAGCTAAACAGTCCAAATTCAATGGGAGCACAGACACAACAGGAGTACACAACCACATCAGTCATGAAAAACGCACAGACAACATACCACAACACATATAAGAAGTGCATCCACTAAAAACAATAATGGAGAACAAAAGGCAGAAATGGGCCTACAATGATACATAGACAGACATACCACAACACCCATCCACTCAAAATGGTGTCATAGTGTACCACATGTCTGCACATGCACAACCATGACCATAGACACATCAAATGTGAGAGGAGAAAACACCAAGGATGCACATAAAACAAGCACGGCAACCACAATAGACCTCAGTCCATGTGACAGACACACAAGTAAGGCACACCACAATGGCAACACACCTGAATCAAACACAACAACAACACACACACACTGACAGGAAAATAGAACACCACACACAGAGCAACTGTCAACTGCATGACACAACACAACACAAACACTGCACACAGCCACATCAGTCACAACACATGCACAGGCAAAGATATCAACATGCTACAACAGCCAAACATCAGGGGGTGCACAACAGGCAAGGACAAGGCAACATCAACTCACAGCACTGCATGCACACCAAGCAGTGTGTGCACAACACACATACCAGTTACATACAGAGATGAGTGACACACCATGAACACACACAACAACAATCTAAACATCACACACACAACAACACACCCAGGAAGTCAATCAGTCCACAGCAAACACACATACTACCAAGCCAACACACACAGATGCAGAAGTCTGGGACACAAAAGTTGAAACAACATGTTCAGAGGAAACAAGACATTGGCAATGTTGAAGTGGAAAATAGAGCATGTGTCACAGTAAACAATACACACACAGTAACCCTTTATTTAGCAAGGACACTGACAAGGCAGACAACAGGAGTCAATTTCTTCTTTTTATTTACATTTCACACAGTCATGCAGCAAAAGTCAGAAAAGAGCAAGGCCAGTGGCCATTTCAAAGTGCAGGTGAGGTACATGAGAAGCTGCACAGGCAAGGGGCAAACAGCAGTGAACAACAAGGCCAGTGGCCAGTACCCAGTGCAGGTGAGGTACATGGGAAGCTGCACAGGCAAGGGGCAAACAGCAGTGAACAGCAAGGCCAGTGGCCAGTCCAAAGTGCAGGTGAGGTACATGAGATCCTGCACAGGCAAGGGGCAAACAGCAGTGAACAGCAATGCCAGTGGCCAGTCCAAAGTACAGGTGAGGTACATGAGAAGCTTCAGGGCTGCTAGGTCCAGGTGGGGTGGTGGCATGTGGAGGTGGACTCATGCCTGCACGAGACCCAGTGTGTGTGGGTGGAGTTTGAGGGGTGCCCTTCCGCTTCTTGGGGATTTGATATGGCTTCCCTGTCCTGGGATTAAGGCCAAGTGGGGTGTATACAACAGGCACACTGGTCACAAAAGCTGGATCAGCTGCAGATGCTGGTCCCCCCTCTGGGGACGTGCTGGATCCTTAGGGACACTTGGCCCCGGATTGCTTCTGCCCCTGCATCACCTGTTTACCAGATGTCCCCCCTACAGTGGCCTCCTTACCCTGCTTCACAGGGCTCTGGATGGGAGTAGATGTTGTGGGTGAACTAGCCTTGGAGCCCTTCTTACGTGTACCCTTAGAAGGCACCTGTTTGTCACTGGGCACGGAAACTGTGTGCCTGTCTCTGCAAGACAACTTTTGGGACAGGTGAGTCCTTGGCTGGGGATGCCTCTGAGGCATGTGAGCCAGAGGCCTGCTTTTTGCCATCCTTACCCTGGGTGTGGCCTGAAGGGCTTTTGCCCCTGCGCTCTGGTGTGGCTTTACCTTTATGTGGGGATGGTGTCTGCGGCCTGGACTGCTTGGGCTGCTGCTGCTGTGTGCTGCGCGTGACGTATCTGTCCCTTGATGTCTGGGGTGTGTGCTCTCCATCATCAGATGCGTCCACTGTCAGGGTGGTGGGCCTAGGGACTGGAGCTGGACCATGGGATTGGGCAAGTTGAATGGCTGCTGTCACTGCAGAGGCCAGAGACTGTACAGTCCGTTGTAGCCCACCCACGCCGGAATGCACACCCTCCATGAAAGCCACCACCTGTGCCAATCTTTTGTCATGATCCAGGAAGGCATTCAGGAGAGCTGTCTGACCCACACACAGCTGGCGCAAAAGGTCCACAGACTCCGCACTGATGGCAGCAGGGGGGACAGGGGCAGGGGCAGTGGTGCCTGGGATGAAGTATACTCTTCCCTTCCTCGTGGTGCGAACACGGGCAGCAAAAATGGGAGTAGCAGGGAGGGTGGGCACTGAACGCTGTGTGGTGGACGAGGAGGCAGAGTCCCCATTTCCTTCGGACAAAAACATAGATGCATCACCGCCGTTGTTAGATGACGTAGAGGTCTGCGTTTCTGGCAGGGACTCCTCTAGATGACTACGGTCCCCCTCTGATGCGCTGGTGACACCCGTGTCACTATGCAGGTGAGCATCACCTGTGCCTGATGCCTCACCACTGGTGTCCGTCCCGTGTCCTTCCGTGCCCATGTGAGATGCTGCATGAGAGAGAGAGAGAGAGGATAAGTACATCTGCATCAAGTTAACAAATATCTGCAAGTGAAGCATCACTAATGATGGACAATGATCCATGTTGGACAGCACCATGGGCAGTAACATTGTGCAACCTCAATACAAACATCTAAATTACCGTGGCATGATGCAAAATTGTACATAATTCACCCATGTGATGGACACACAGCCATTTAGCCTGTTGGTGGCTACGTCTAACAACACACACATATCCCTCTGTGCACACCTAGGGCCCTGAAGGGTTCAAAGATCCTACTCACAACATGTTGCCAATGTCACAACATGATCCAGCAGAAGTTACCAACACAGACACAGACCCCAACATAACCACACACAATGTCCATGTGCACATGCCATCCACCATGTCGTATCTTGGGGCACAACTACAGTTGCACATTTGTGTCAGATGTGTAGCCAGCACTAATCTGACGTCAGGCAATGCACACATTGATGATGGCACACTCAGATCATGCACTCTGCTGGACCCTGACATGGGATGTCCGTGACGACACCAATGAAGATGATACCAGAAGGCCACAACTACAAATGTGAAGTCAAGGCCCATTACACCAATGACATGGGAAGGTACATGTAGGGGGAATGCATGACAACTGCCCCCACACCGCGGCCACTTACACACCTTGCATCACACTAGCAACATCACAGCCCTGCACTGGCCCAGGCCTGTAGCACATGCTGGCAAACAACAACCAGAGTCACACTCACAGAATACTCACCACCAGCTTGCTGCTGATGCACCTTCAGATGTGCATCCAGGTCAGGCTGCATCACTGCTAAAATACGTGCCATCAGTGGTGTCATGCTGCGCCGCGCCAACCTGCCGGATCGAGGGATCAGCCCCAGTGTCATCTCGGCCACGTTCCTGCTTAGCCGGGCGATGTCATCCCACCTCTTGTGACAGTGGGAGCTCCGTCTGTTTGAGACACCCAGTGCACGCACCTTTGATGCAATGGCCCTCCACATGGCCTTGCGCTGGTTGACTTTGAGCTGCAGACATGGGAGACAAGAGGGGGCAACATTCAGTGTAACCAACCACCATTCCCCAGTGCCGGACCATGACACTGACTCATCCCAAATTCAGCCATCACGTCAGCGGAGACAATACATCTGCTAATTGCAAACATCATCATGTGTGAAACACACATTAATGCATGCAGGTATGAGGGTGGACACAGTACATGCCCATCTCCTGGCCATGCAGGACGCCAGCAGAGAGCTAAATGTGTATGCTGACCACATCTAATGCAATATTCTGGGAATAACAAGACATGCATGACATCACTACATATGTGACTGGGAATACTCACTGTGCCCAACACTGCGCAGCCCACAATGCACTTGCCCTTCAACTGCCACACTGTGTCATGGATGTCACATTGAGGGACATGACCTCACATACGCAGACCCTCATCACAAGGCCTGTTGTGTGCAATCTACATCTCTGTAATGGCTCATTGATGGAGACTCAAGAGGAAAAGCACATATGTGACACTCTGTACATTCAGTGTCGTGTCACTGTCAGATTGGGCAGTGAATGTGCAGGCCATTTGGGGTCACACAGAGGTCCAACGTGGGGCAGCTCATCTCTTACATGGAGTGACGATTTGGAAACACAAACAGTGCTAACACATGCAAGTATGTGCACATGCTGGTGGGGACGGAAGAATCCGGGCACAATAATGTTTGAATGTACCATGTCATAGGTGAATGACCAAAAAGAGTGTCACCCTGGGGGATTCAGGTCATGAGTCTGGCGCAGAACTAGAGATGAGGCACATATAGAGGTCTGAACAATGGCCTCACTACCCTCTGGAGAGCAACACTAGCTAAGGCCACAGATGGGCCTGTGAAGGACACCAGGGACTCATACAGACATGCAGACTGGCAATCACTGTCCTGACTCGTGAAATGAAAAGGTGCAGCCTCACTGTATGTCTGACAAGACATCATACTTCCCTCACATCTGGATGTGCATGCAGGGAAACTTGTTGAATAGGCCAAACACACCTTCCCCCTGGAAACAGCATGCTAGGCAGTGCATGACCCACCCTCACACTCCCACGCACATACTGCAGCAGATCAACTTCATGTGTCCCCCACCCTGCACTCTCACTCACACTCTGAGTTACTCACCATGACATTAGGCGCACCAAAGAGCCTTGGATACTGGTTGAGCACCTCATCCACCAGGAGCTCCAGTTCCTCGGTGGTGAAGGGAGTGGCACGGATCTTCTCAGTCCTCACCATCACTGTGGGCATTAGACAGCAGCAGCAGCTGTTGGTGGTGAGGGGTCTCAGTCAGCAGTCCCTGGAGGCAGCAGCAGGTGAGGGGTCTCAGTCAGCAGTCCCTGGAGGCAGCAGCAGGTGAGGGGTCTCAGGCAGCAGTCCCTGGAGGCAGCAGCAGGTGAGGGGTCTCAGGCAGCAGTCCCTGGAGGCAACAGCAGGTGAGGGGTCTCAGGCAGCAGTCCCTGGAGGCAGCAGCAGGTGAGGGGTCTCAGGCAGCAGGCTCAGTGAGCTGTGGCAATGTGTGGCTCTCTCACACACATATATAGCCCCCAGGGCTCGTTTATGTTGTTCTGAGCTGCTGCAATTGGTGTTCCAGGTCTGCCTCATTCAAAACATCCAATGACCGGCCCCGCGGTGGCAGAGCACGCCTACCGCAATTTTCAAAGTTGCATCAGGCAACCGCGATTGCGCTTCCCATTGGCTGGATGGGCATGCTCCATGGCGGTGACACACCGCAGGGGACAGGCGTGGCAGAGCATGCCATCCGCCATTAGCCATGTGTATATGCCTAGCAATCCTGCCATGGTGTCTCGGACCATGGCGGTGACACACCGCTGGTGCCAGGTGGTAGCTACGGCAACGGTGCAGCATGACATTGTTGACTATGGGCGTGATGGTGTTCTTAGAGCACGTTTAATGCAGCAATGGACACATCGTGTAGTGTCAATGTCATGGGTCATATCTGTACTTCGAACAGTGGTCACTTTCAATTAAACATGGACATTGATGTAATTAAAATGAGCTATAGGTCGTAATGAGAGCCTAAACTTCATATCTAACACCAAATGCAACACTGAAAGGACTAATGGGGCACATTGCTCCTACACAATTTCATATCTGACCCAAACATTTTGCCCAAAGTTCATGTCTCTCAGCCCATTTCCACCCATATTTCGTATCTGAGCCAAGTTTTTACACACATATTCATATCTCACACAATATGTCGCTACACAGTACATGATTGTACAAAGATTTCAGCATTGTCTCCATTACTCACCACATATGTCACACTGTTGTCTGTTTGGTATCACCTATTACAGCATTCATGTAAGGTTATTGTTCGCTGTAGCAAAACCAAGAGTATATGTCCACATGGACATGTGTGTGCTCTACACACTGAAGGTTGTAACATACATCACGGCACACTGTGAAATATGTTCCTCCTTAATCATTTGACCTGTCTGTATGCATTTGGGTATGTTTTGTCCACATATATGCAAAATGTCATCAGCATTACTTGTGTCATTGTGTAGGATATGTGCCCATGTTGTTTGGCCGGTCATATGTGAATTTGTCACATGTATTTTCCACAGCTGTGAGTATGTTGATAGTGGATTTGATGTGTGTGGTGTGTTACGTTGGTACTCACCAAGGACAGGTGCATTGACCTTGTCCACATGAAGATTGTTGGCTTGGTGAGGGACTGTAGCCAAATGTGGTGCTGGTGCTCACTGACTGGTAAGTTTGACATGGCATCTGTGACCAATAGAAGGTGACCCACAATTGGCCTGGACAGTTCAGTATTGCGTGTGCTTTCATGTGCAGTAAGTGTGTGCAGTTTTGGCAGGGTGCACAATTAGGACACGTGTGCAGTGATATTAAATTAACATGTGTGGATAAGCCTGCTATAGTGTGGTAGCCTTTCGGGGGCACAAGCTGGTCCTGCACTGTGTGGGTGTACTGATGGTGCTGTTGACTCAAGCTAATGATGGCATCCAAGGCAGGTGAGATATACCTTGATAGGGTGGGCTGTGGCACCCATCTAACTCAGACTTTTGTTGTTCTAATGGTACCAGAGGCCAACAAGTGATGCACAGCCAGCATCTTTGTCTGCAGAGGAATGTTGAGAGTCCGCTTTGTTGTTCCTGACAGGCTGTGTGGTATGTGGCTCAGGATGCTTTTGATAGTAGTCCTTTGGTACCTGTGTCGTGCGATGACATCCCCTGTTGTGATGTGCATGAGGCTGTTGTGTCTTCGGTATTTACTCAGTATGTTCATGCGCTGACTTTTAGGTGTAGTGGTGTGGCTTTGTCCGGGTGGTGGTGTAGGTTGTTTCTGTGTCACTGTTGTGTGTCCAAGCAGCTGGAGTATTAGCTCCATGGCAAATGTTGTACCTTAGTTGTGTGTCTGGGCAGTGCTACCTTCATACTGCATGTCATAGTGCAACTTTAGTGCAGATTGACGTTTGTCTACAGTCCTTTTGGATCACGTACCTTATCCACTTTTTGTGTGCCACATTGACAATCTGTGTGCTTGCTGATGATATTGTGCAGTTGTGTTGTTGTGTCTTGATTCATGTCAAGACTGCATATGCATATGCTGTTCATTATTAGTCATTGACTGACTTTGAATTGTGTGTAACAGCATGTATGGCATGTCTACTGATGACAGTGGATATTGGCACAGGCTTGTAAATATGTCTGTGAGTGTCTCTAGACTTGTGTGGATTAGCATTGGCTCACATTCCATGCTGAGTCCTTCAGAACAGGACAAATTGTGTAGTTCATGTGTCCCCTGTCATGATTGCACAAGAATGTGTGGCACGTACAGCAGACATTTGGAAGCCAGCAGTGTTTCTGTTTCACACATGTCCTGTATCATTTACTGTCCGGGCTGTTTGCACCAGATTCTGAAATGTGACTATTACCATTCACAGACACAGTTTCCATGTTTGTTGTTCTCACAGTGGTAATACTGAAGAAGTGTAGTACAATGTATTCTCTATGTGTCACGACTATTGACTTGCACTGTATGGTGCATTGTGATGCCAGTCAATGTTTGCGCTGTGTGAATCAGAAGCTACAGAGTTGTGCACATCTCATGGTCTGTTGCAATGACGTGTCCCCTTTCATCTCACCTAGGAGGCGACCTAATGTGTATCGTCCTGTCACCCTGCTGGCTAACATTGAGGATGATGACGTGATACGCAGATTCCGTCTGGACCGCACGAACATCCAAGACCTGTGTGCCATGTTGGATCCTCACCTGCGGGCTGGCAGGACATACCCAACAGCATTGACAACCGAAACAAAGGTGATGGCGGCACTGCATTTCCTGGCTAGTGGGTCATTCCAGGAGACAGTGGGCATTGCAGGGGGGATGTCTCAGCCCACCTTCAGCATGGTGCTAAGGGATTTCCTGTTGGCCATGATGCAATACAAGGACCAATACATCAGTTTTCCAAGGAGGGCGGCTTTGGCGGATGTAAAGGCGGATTTTTAAGCCCTTGGCCACATCCCGAATGTTGTAGGTGCTATTGACTGCACACATGTTGGCCTGGTTCCACCACAGGCACAGGAACACATCTATCGGAATCGTAAACATTCCCATTCCATCAATGTGCAGGTGGTGTGCCAGGCCGATATGATCATATCGCATGTCTGTGCCAAGTTTCCGGGCTCTGCACATGATTCATACATCCTGCACAACAGCATTGTGCCCCAGCTGATGGCCAATCTACTTCCGGAGCGGGCATGGATTGTGGGTGAGTAGGCAGAGTCAAGTTGTGTGCTGTGTGTGCCATGCTGTCCTCTGCCACAGTTGTATTACTGAATCGTTATGTTTATTTCACACCTAGGTGACTCTGCATATCCCAACAGACCGTGGTTGCTGAGCCCACTATGCAATCCTAGGACACCGTCTGACATCCGCTACAACAATGCCCATGGTAGAACACGTCGGGTGGTAGAGCGAACCTTTAGTCTCCTAAAATTGAGATTTCGCTGCCTGGACCGGACCGGAGGGGCACTCATGTACTCACCCAAAAAGGTGTGTCAGATAGTGGTAGCATGCTGCATGCTGCACAACTTGGCCTTACGGAAAGGAATACCCATGATCCTGGATGATGATGACCAGCCAGGGCCCCCCCTGCGATCCCACAAATGTCCAGTGACGAGGATAGTGGTGAGGAGGAAGGTGTCGACCAGCGTCAGCAGCTCATCAACCGCTACTTCACTTGAAGGTGGGTGACGATGTACAACTGGTCCATTGTCTGTTGATGTAGTTGTTTGGGTGGAGGTCTATGTGATCTTTGTGAGTGCATCCTGTTGTTGACTCAGTGCTGACTGCCTATGTGTTGGATACAGGGTATGTAGGAACTGCTACATGATGTCTCTGTTGGTACTGTTGCACATTGTTATGTGTGCATATTGTTGTACAGTGAGGACATGTGTTGTGTGATGGCTGTGATGCCACCACCTGACTAGTGACTTTTGTTCTGTTGTCTTTTGCTAGGTCCCTTCTGCCTCCCCTTGCCTACAGAGGATCCATGCTCCTGTGACATTGTAACCATGGTAAACATTGCACATACTGTGATAAACATGGAGCAGACTCAACCACCTTTTTGCGTTTTTGTAGTTTATTTGCAATGGGTATCTGTGAGAGGGAAGTGGATATTTACATAAGTGTGAATGGTGAATCAATGAGTTGGCAGTCATGGTAGATGAGACAATCGGATAGGCACCACATTGCTGTGGTGACACAGTCCAACAGACGGATGCCATTACCATGGCAGTGTGGGTGAGGACAGTGTACAGAGTCAATGGTTGGGTGAAGAGTGTTGACATCATGGCTGGCTCTTTGACTGGTGTTTGGCTGGTGCTTTGCCACGGATGAGTCCCAAGTTCTTCTTTGGATGGCCCCTTCTTCTTTTGGCAGGGGAGGCATCGTCTACTGGGCCAGTGGGGTCTGAAGAGTTACCCCTCTCCGTGCCCGCAGGGGTGGAAGATGAACTGTCATCCTGCGTGGCAACGGGGGGAGGTGGAGGTGTGGTCTGTGGCACTGGCCTGTCCCTCAGTACCACCACTAACTGGCCCATGAGGTCCACGATTTGTCCCATACGGTTGTCCATGGACCTCAGCAGATGTTGGAGCTCCAGGGCATCTTCGTGGGCCTGGCCCATTTGTGCCTGTGTGCGTTCATAGGCACCCACAACTCTGGTGATGTTAGCCAGGGCTTCGGTCACAGTGTCCGGTGTTGTTGGAGTCCCACTTGTCCTCCCACCTGCCCTGCTATCACTGACCTGTTGCCTCACCACTCTAGCTACACGCCTGCCCTCCACAGTTGTTGGTGTGGGCTGGGCATCCTCTGTGGCTGGGTGAATGTTGCAGGCAAAGGTGGTAGTGGTGGTGGTGGTGGTGGTGGCGGCACAGGTCGTTCCAGCAGGGGTCAGCGTAGTTGTTGTTGCTGATGGTGGGGGGGCAGTGGGGTCATGTGACCTGTTGCGCCCTGGCACACCAGATGGTCTGGCTTGGAGCTCCTCATCCAAAGAATCCAGGGACTCCGCATCCGAGTGTCCATGTTCCGGGGGAGGAGACTGGCTCTGCAGGTTGAGGTTGTTGTCCTCTGCAGTCAGTTGTTGGTCACCTGTGGAACAGAGGGTACATGGTCATTGACTTACAGCCATATGGCTTGCTGTATTTGATGTCTCTTATTTACATGTTATGCAACACACAGTTACGTATTTCATGAGTTGAATGTCTGCACAGTGTTGTTCGTCATGACATGATGTGGAGGTACATACATCTTGTTCCATGGTGTGACAAGTCATTGGATGCCATGCCCAACTTGACACTCTTTGTATGGAACTGATGAGTTGTCATCTGACAACTGCCTGCCATGCAACTTGATGTGATGCATCGAGGATGATTACTCTTCCCGACAGATGTTACATATGCACATGTACTAGACATTGTCACATTGTTATCTCATGCATACCTTTGTGATGTTCTGTGCTTGTATTTATTTGCTCGACAGGCCATGCCTTTTCATTGTTACTATGGTCCTTCATGCTCAGCACCCATGGAATTTGCACATAGCATTCTGTGCAGTGCATATTTGGTCCCTGATTTGCTTATACATGGGTTTAGTTGAGTCACAGTTCTGTTTCTGTCACAGTTACATACGCATCGCTGTCTGCATTCTATTAAATGGTATGTAATTGGGGTGTATTTTGTTGTGATGTGTGGCATTGTGTTGGCATTAGCTCAATGCTTTCGTTGAGGAATGGTGGGGTGCATGCACTGGCTGCTTACCTGTACAGTTGGCATCTTTTGGGTGGACTTTCTACCACATGCTTCTGGGTGGGAGGGAGTGCTCCTTCCTGCTGAGGGATGGGGCAGGGTGTGCCTGGTGGGAGTTGTAGTGCTGGCCTCCCTATTCCAAAGACACCTCCCTGGAAAGATTGCTACCTACCTGTTAGGTGAGGGTGTAGCACACAATGACTGCCAGATGGTTGCGGGTGGGGGGAGTAGTCCATCCTGCTCAGCTGTGGGACAGGGGGCCTGGTGGGAGTTGTAGTGCAGGCCTCCCTATTGCAAAGACACCTCCCTGGAAAGATAGCTACCTACCTGTTAGGTGAGGGTGAAGAACACAATAGCTGAGACATGCTTCTGGGTGGGAGGGAGTGCTCCATCCTGCTGAGGGATGGGGCAGGGTGTGCCTGGTGGGAGTTGTAGTGCTGGCCTCCCTATTCCAAAGACACCTCCCTGGAAAGATTGCTACCTACCTGTTAGGTGAGGGTGTAGCACACAATGACTGCCACATGGTTGTGGGTGGGGGAGTAGTCCATCCTGCTCAGCTGTGGGACAAGGGGGCCTGGTGGGAGTTGTAGTGCAGGCCTCCCTATTCCAAACACTCCTCCCTGGAAAGATGGCTACCTACCTGTTAGGTGAGGGTGTAGCACACAATGACTGCCACATGGTTGTGGGTGGGGGGAGTAGTCCATCCTGCTCAGCTGTGGGACAGGGGGCCTGGTGGGAGTTGTAGTGCAGTCCTCCCTATTCCAAAGACACCTCCCTGGAAAGATAGCTACCTACCTGTTAGGTGAGGGTGAAGAACACAATAGCTGAGACATGCTTCTGGGTGGGAGGGAGAGCTCCATCCTGCTGAGGGATGGGGCAGGGTGTGCCTGGTGGGAGTTGTAGTGCTGGCCTCCCTATTCCAAAGACACCTCCCTGGAAAGATTGCTACCTACCTGTTAGGTGAGGGTGTAGCACACAATGACTGCCACATGGTTGTGGGTGGGGGGAGTAGTCCATCCTGCTCAGCTGTGGGACAAGGGGGCCTGGTGGGAGTTGTAGTGCAGGCCTCCCTATTCCAAAGACACCTCCCTGGAAAGATGGCTACCTACCTGTTAGGTGAGGGTGTAGCATACAATGACTGCCACATGGTTGTGGGTGGGGGGGTAGTCCATCCTGCTCAGCTGTGGGACAAGGGGGCCTGGTGGGAGTTGTAGTGCAGGCCTCCCTATTCCAAACACTCCTCCATGGAAAGATGGCTACCTACCTGTTAGGTGAGGGTGTAGCACACAATGACTGCCACATGGTTGTGGGTGGGGGGAGTAGTCCATCCTGCTCAGCTGTGGGACAATGGGCCTGGTGGGAGTTGTAGTGCAGGCCTCCCTATTCCAAAGACACCTCCCTGGAAAGATAGCTACCTACCTGTTAGGTGAAGGTGAAGAACACAATAGCTGAGACATGCTTCTGGGTGGGAGGGAGTGCTCCATCCTGCTGAGGGATGGGGCAGGGTGTGCCTGGTGAGAGTTGTAGTGCTGGCCTCCCTATTCCAAAGACACCTCCCTGGAAGGATTGCTACCTACCTGTTAGGTGAGGGTGTAGCACACAATGACTGCCACATGGTTGTGGGTGGGGGAGTAGTCCATCCTGCTCAGCTGTGGGACAAAGGGGCCTGGTGGGAGTTGTAGTGCAGGCCTCCCTATTCCAAAGACACCTCCCTGGAAAGATTGCTACCTACCTGTTAGGTGAGGGTGTAGCACACAATGACTGCCACATGGTTGTGGGTGGGGGGAGTAGTCCATCCTGCTCAGCTGTGGACAGGGGGCCTGGTGGGAGTTGTAGTGCAGGCCTCTCTATTCCAAAGACACCTCCCTGGAAAGATAGCTACCTACCTTTTATGTGAGGGTGAAGAACACAATAGCTGAGACATGCTTCTGGGTAGGAGGGAGTGCTCCATCCTGCTGAGGGATGGGGCAGGGTGTGCCTGGTGGGAGTTGTAGTGCTGGCCTCCCTATTCCAAAGACACCTCCCTGGAAATATTGCTACCTACCTGTTAGGTGAGGGTGTAGCACACAATGACTGCCACATGGTTGTGGGTGGAGGGAGTAGTCCATCCTGCTCAGCTATGGGACAAGGGGGCCTGGTGGGAGTTGTAGTGCAGGCCTCCCTATTCCAAAGA
The DNA here is from genome assembly GCA_963921515.1 of Calotriton arnoldi. Lineage (NCBI taxonomy): Eukaryota > Metazoa > Chordata > Amphibia > Caudata > Salamandridae > Calotriton > Calotriton arnoldi. The sequence continues at coordinate 1,224,208 of CAWUFW010000794.1, forward strand.
CACCTCCCTGGAAAGATAGCTACCTACCTGTTAGGTGAGGGTGAAGAACACAATAGCTGAGACATGCTTCTGGGTGGGAGGGAGTGCTCCATCCTGCTGAGGGATGGGGCAGGGTGTGCCTGGTGGGAGTTGTAGTGCTGGCCTCCCTATTCCAAAGACACCTCCCTGGAAAGATTGCTACCTACCTGTTAGGTGAGGGTGTAGCACACAATGACTGCCACATGGTTGTGGGTGGGGGAGTAGTCCATCCTGCTCAGCTGTGGGACAAGGGGGCCTGGTGGGAGTTGTAGTGCAGGCCTCCCTATTCCAAACACTCCTCCCTGGAAAGATGGCTACCTACCTGTTAGGTGAGGGTGTAGCACACAATGACTGCCACATGGTTGTGGGTGGGGGGAGTAGTCCATCCTGCTCAGCTGTGGGACAATGGGCCTGGTGGGAGTTGTAGTGCAGGCCTCCCTATTCCAAAGACACCTCCCTGGAAATATAGCTACCTACCTGTTAGGTGAAGGTGAAGAACACAATAGCTGAGACATGCTTCTGGGTGGGAGGGAGTGCTCCATCCTGCTGAGGGATGGGGCAGGGTGTGCCTGGTGAGAGTTGTAGTGCTGGCCTCCCTATTCCAAAGACACCTCCCTGGAAGGATTGCTACCTACCTGTTAGGTGAGGGTGTAGCACACAATGACTGCCACATGGTTGTGGGTGGGGGGAGTAGTCCATCCTGCTCAGCTGTGGGACAAAGGGGCCTGGTGGGAGTTGTAGTGCAGGCCTCCCTATTCCAAAGACACCTCCCTGGAAAGATTGCTACCTACCTGTTAGGTGAGGGTGTAGCACACAATGACTGCCACATGGTTGTGGGTGGGGGGAGTAGTCCATCCTGCTCAGCTGTGGACAGGGGGCCTGGTGGGAGTTGTAGTGCAGGCCTCTCTATTCCAAAGACACCTCCCTGGAAAGATAGCTACCTACCTTTTAGGTGAGGGTGAAGAACACAATAGCTGAGACATGCTTCTGGGTAGGAGGGAGTGCTCCATCCTGCTGAGGGATGGGGCAGGGTGTGCCTGGTGGGAGTTGTAGTGCTGGCCTCCCTATTTCAAAGACACCTCCCTGGAAATATTGCTACCTACCTGTTAGGTGAGGGTGTAGCACACAATGACTGCCACATGGTTGTGGGTGGAGGGAGTAGTCCATCCTGCTCAGCTATGGGACAAGGGGGCCTGGTGGGAGTTGTAGTGCAGGCCTCCCTATTCCAAACACTCCTCCCTGGAAAGATGGCTACCTACCTGTTAGGTGAGGGTGTAGCACACAATGACTGTCACATGGTTGTGGGTGGGAGGAGTAGTCCATCCTGCTCAGCTGTGGGACAGGGGGCCTGGTGGGAGTTGTAGTGCAGGCCTCCCTATTCCAAAGACACCTCCCTGGAAAGATAGCTACCTACCTGTTAGGTGAGGGTGTAGCACACAATGACTGCCACATGGTTGTGGGTGGGAGGGAGTGCTCCATCCTGCTGAGGGATGGGGCAGGGTGTGCCTGGTGGGAGATGTAGTGCTGTTTGCCTGGACACATACAACACAGTAGATGTTGTCTACCTTTGTGATGTTTGAGGTGGGGTGGATGTAAAATCAGTGTGACCTGTGTGTGTTTTTGGGGTGCAGATGTGTGTACTTGTGCCTCAGGGATATATCTTTGTAGTTGTGCAAGACAGTACATGGCAGTTTCATGGTATACATTAGTTGGTACTTACCAGCCTCCACTCCCCCGGGTATTCCTTCAAGAGTCTCTGGATGCAGTATGGCAAGCACCTTCTCCTCCCACGCAGTGAACGGTTTTGGTGGGATGGGAGGGCCTCCACCAGTCGCCTCAGCCAGCTCACGGTTCTTGGCCCTCCTCTTCTTGACAACACTCTTCAGGTCATGCCACCGCCTCATGATTTCATTCTTGTTGCGGGGCACATTCCCTACTGCATTGACCTTGCACAATATCCTTGCCCACATGTTTGTTCTTGTGGATAATGGTGTCTGTTGGACCATGCTGCCAAAGAGTTGGGGTTCTACTCTGATTATCTCATCTACCATTACTGTAAACTCAGTGTCAGTGAATTTTGGCATTTTCTGTGGTGCCATGGTGTGTGCTGTGCTGATGTTTTGGGGTGCAGTTGTGAGGGTGGTGCAGGTGGTGTGTGTGTGTGTTGTTGTGCTGGTGAGATATGTGGTGTTTTGCCTATCCAATGTGCTGCAGGGTTTGGTTCCTTCAGGGCTGGAGTAGTGCAAAGGATTGTGGTCAGGGAAGGGACTGGTTTTATGCTCAGCTATGTGGGTGTATCAAGATGGTGTAATGCAGTTCAGGTGTGCTGTGTGGGTTGTCCTGTGATTTGTATATTTGATTTTGCCATGGGGGTGTGTCATTGGGATGTTTCAGGTTATTTTGGGGGCAGGGCTAGTTGCCTGTGTGCATTTGGTGGCCTTATTGTGTATTTTTTTTACTTGACCGCCATTTTTTTTGCGGATCATCCGCAGCGATGGCTGTGCTGCAGGCCTTCCGCCGTATCTCACATTCATTACTGTTAGCGACCGCGGCGGATGGAAACAGCGGAACGTACCGCTGTGACATCGGGGATTTCATAATATCATTGGCGGTCACTCCGCGTGTCTGGCGGCGGGTTGATGTGTTTCCGCTATGTTACCGACCGTTGCAGTAGAATTTTCACTTTCTCTGCCCTCTACGGGCGGTTTTTCGATGCCTCCTACCGCCGCGGTCGGAATATTTTGGCGGTTGATCCTAATAGGGTCGGCGGTGTATCCGCGGTACCTGCGGACGGTTATTTTCTGCTGCCATGGCGGTCGGATTTTTTTCCGTCCGCCATCGTAATGACCCCCTTGATTTGTGAAATATAATTTTGACAGATAAGATAAGAATTGAAATTAGGCTCAGAAAATGTAATATAGTTTTATATTGAACAAAATGAATTGGTAAACAATGGGATGCGCATAGTAAGGAGACTTTTTGAAGGATATTGACTAGGATTGAAAAATGATTACATAAGGGACCATGCAATATGTTTCACAAAGATTGGCGGCTTGTGTGAAATTGTTTTTTTGTAATAGATTTTAATTATTTGTGTATCGTCTGTATTTTGTAGCCCTGAAGAATTCTCTTTTAAAGAGGCGAAAAGCATTGGCTACACTGGATAAAGAGTTTTCTAAGAAGATGTGAATAAAGGAATTTTTTTAAGAAAGCACATGAATGAGTTTGTGCATCAATGACTTAATTGATTTGTATTTTCTATACATGACGAAATGTGTGTGTTGATCATTTCTATATGTATTAAAAGGAATAAAGTACCCCTGCTGTACATTATAAGGATAGTGCAAGTCAACTTGGAGTTCCATGACCTTATGAGTGAACTCAGCTGTCAGCTTGTTCCTCTGTATTACCACGGAACTCCTTGGTGACTTAAAATATCCTTATAATGTACAGATGGAGACACTTAATCCCATGCGTTGTGGCACTATAATTTTGTGTGTATTCATATAGACAATAAATAATGGCCAAATGTGTATTGTGGTCCTGCAATTCTGCTAAGAGGTTGTGGTGACATGATAATGAACCATCAGGACTAGAGGCTCCTTAACATGTTTTTAGTATGTTTTGTTTCACTGAAATATAAACATGTGTATTGCAGGCAGACCTACCTAAAACTGTTGCATGCTGTTGCATAATTTAATAATGTCTAGTCTTATCATTGGTTGCAATTCATAAATCACTATAATCTTTCAAATAATTCATCAAAATTAAATTTTTCTGTGCAACACAAGTTTTGAAACAAGGTCTAAATGGTTGGTATGGTTACAGTACTATAGCTAAAAAAAACTTGATTTTCACCAGTTATGATTAGATTTGCTACCATAGCACAACTTCATTCCCTACTTGTGCACTCCAGACATGCTCTGTACCAAACACTTCATGCTGTAAACCCGGGCAATGGATGAACATTCCAGTGCTTAGGGCATTGACTATACATTTGCCCTGTTCATAGTACCACAGCTAGGCGTATATGCTGGTCATGGCAATTTGCCGTGCCTAGCACCCAAGAGACTTTGAGCATGGTCTGCAACCATGCCCTCTGGTCAATGCCACTAATACCATTCATGCTGGCACAAGGCACAGGACAAGGCCAGTAAAGTTCAGTTTGCAGGATTGTGGTATACTATTCTTCCTCCCGTCTAACAGGGAGGGGGGAAGAGGGCCACACATTGTCCTTTCATCTACAACTTTGGTATCAATCTCACACAACTTCCAATTTCTAGGGGAACCTAATGTAGCAGAGCAGGAAGTTGGAAACTCCAGAAAACAATAGTGTCCTTCTTATAGCCAGCTCAGTGACACCACTTGTTCAATGTGCACTTAGTTCCAGACTCCTTAATACAACTTACTCTGGCAGAGACAACTCGAAAAAAACTTGAAAAGTAGTAAAATCATAGATTCTCATATGTAGTCCTGTTTTCCCTAATCTTTTGACTGTTGATTGTCCTCAGGCAGCCATTCAGCATGCTTACATTGGGGGAATGTACCTTTGCATATTTTTAAACATATTTATATACCAAAAATGAGAGATAACAGGAAAAATTGAAGATTAACACATTAAGGGGCCGATTCCGATCTCGCTCGGACAGCCCTCCGAGAGCTGTCCGTAGCCTTACCTTGCGACCGACTCGTACTGGGAGCCGGTCCGTCCGGGCGATGAAGTACGATGCGCAAAAGTGCCACAATTCCGAACGACACGTATGCTTCGATTCCAGCAACATTTCCCGTACGAGCCGCTTATCCAAACGCCCATCCGAGTCGCCTGGAAGCAGTTTCCACAATAGTTTCCGGCCGGACAAGTACGATGCGCAAATCCTACGCGCCGAACGGGTCGCCACTAGCAGCACGTCACAGCATCCGGGAGAGATGAATAGCAGGTCCGATTCGCGCCACAACATGATCCACTGCTACGAAACCGACCAACTCACAACGTGTACGAGACGGAGCAACAATCAGCAAGTACGAGACGAACCAATGATGAATCCCATCGCGCAGGTCATCCCAGTACTGTATATCTATGACCGGATCATGAACAGACGCGTACGTCACAGACGGTAAGTCAGACACCCACAGAAACAAACGTCACGAACACGCAAAATGCTACACACACATAGGGGGGGACATGCCGTCCACCAGCAAAAGCAAAACCACAGGGGTAGCATGGTCCACACCACCAGCAGTGCCCACACCTAGGGGGGGGGGATGCCCAGCACCACTACCATCCCCACTCATAGGGGTCTGGATGCCCTGCACCACTACCATCCCCACTCATAGGGGGCTGGATGCTCTGCACCACTACCATCCCCATTCACAGGGGGCTGGATGCCCATCAATCCCAGTACCCCCACTCATAGGGGTCTGGATGCCCTGCACCACTACCATCCCCACTCATAGGGGGTTGGATGCCCTGCACCACTACCATCCCCACTCATAGGGGGCTGGATGTCCATCAATACCAGTACCCCCCACTCATAGGGGGCTGGATGCCCTGCATCACTACCATCCCCACTCATAGGGGGCTGGATGCCCTGCACCACTACCATCCCCACTCATAGGGGGCTGGATGCCCATCAATACCAGTACCCCCCACTGAAAGGGGTCTGGATGCCCTGCACCACTACCATCCCCACTCATAGGGGGCTGGATGCCCTGCACCACTACCACCCCCACTCATAGGGGGCTGGATGCCCTGCACCACTACCATCACCACTCATAGGGGGCTGGATGCCCATCAATACCAGAACCCCACACTCATAGGGGTCTGGATGCCCTGCACCACTACCATCCCCACTCATAGGGGGCTGGATGCCCATCAATACCAGTACCCCCCACTCATAGGGGTCTGGATGCCCTGCACCACTACCATCCCCACTCATAGGGGGCTGGATGCCCTGCACCACTACCATCCCCACTCATAGGGGGCTGGATGTCCATCAATACCAGTACCCCGCACTCATAGGGGGCTGGATGCCCTGCACCACTACCATCCCCACTCATAGGGGGCTGGAAGCCCTGCACCACTACCATCCCCACTCATAGGGGGCTGGATGCCCTGCACCACTACCATCCCCAATCATAGGGGGCTGGATGCCCATCAATACCAGTACCCCCCACTCATAGGGGTCTGGGTGCCCTGCACCACTACCATCCCCACTCATAGGGGGCTGGCTGCCCTGCACCACTACCATCCCCACTCATAGGGGGCTGGATGCCCTGCACCACTACCATCCCCACTCATAGGGGGCTGGATGCCCTGCACCACTACCATCCCCACTCATAGGGGGCTGGATGCCCTGCACCACCAGCATTCACACGCATAGGGTCACTAAGCAAACCCCCACCCCTACCATCTTTGCAAGATTCTATGTATGTGTGTGCCAAATGCCCACAACACTGATTCTGATAGTGAACATACAATGTGACTCCCATCACATGTGTGCCCAAAAGATGAGTGTGGGGTTCAAAACTCCAGCATCTCAGGAACATTGTGGTAATGGGTTCCAAAGCCCACATCACTACAGTGACCAGAAGGTGAGTGTGGACAAAATAATAGCAGCATCACCAGACCAGCATTTGTGCTCACTGGTCCCAAATCCACAACCAATGTAGTGGCAATGTGGTGGTTGTGTCACATACAAACATAGATTTGAGAGGCAAAGATTGCTGTGTATCACAAGAACTCCCTCTGCCATGTGCAGACAAGCATTGGCCATGAGCCCTGACAATGCCCACAGTGTCCAATTAGACTATGTGAAAAGTGAGCATCATGATGCATACACACATATCTTCACGAACAGACACACAAAATGAGGAATCTTGTGGAGACTTTTGATGTTAGGTGACCAAGTCCCATATCATGGCAGCAATGGGACATACCAAACATGATCAATGTGCAGGATGATGAGCTACAAGATGCATGGACATTAGGGAAAAACCTCCAAACTACATCCACACAATGGAACGCAAAACCAATACCAATGCAGAGGTGCAGATGCACAAACACAGACAGGCAGACCCACACTGCATATCATACACAACACGTGTGTCTGTCTCAGTGTCCCCAGGCTAGTACACAACACATGACGGTGGGATGAACTCCAATCACACAGATGTGTCCACAGTGCCATACAAAAAGTAACTAATGAACTGGGCACCCCTTTGTGGTCAAGCATACATCGTCAGATGAGTGGTATAGCAACGTATTCATGTGACACAAGCTGGGTGGAACAGCAACCAACACAGCAAGAGACAGACCCACTACAGCACTACCCTCTAGTACCCTAATTTGTGGTGACAGTAGCCTGTACGCCAATCCCACTGTGATGACAAAGGTCTGTTTTGCCTATACTGTGGAGCACAGTCAGCTGTGCATACTGGGTCATGTGTCCAGAACAACAAACTCACATCACACCTCCATAAACACAAATCACTGGCCATGTCCTGCAACCAATGTGCAAAATGTAGGTAGGGGCCTAGACATGAAACAACTCACATGTGGCCACCCTCAACACCACACACCCTGATCTGCAACAATGTGCATCAGCTAGGCACACAGGGACTGTTGACATTGCTCAAGCACCATTACAATCCCAGGGGTGGTGGGGGGATCTAAGGTACACAAAAATCAACACACATGGCCTGTCAACAACACCTGTGAATGTCTGCCACACTGCACAGTATGCGGAACATGGGCATACTGTGAAGACAAGATGATTCATTGGGAACCCTGCCACACACCTACACCAATGAGGAACCAAAGGAGACCCACAAAGAACACATGTTGACACCTTCCAACATTGCAGCAATGACCCTGATGAGTGGGAGTAGTCACACACACATACGAGTGAGCCTCACACTGACAGATACCACATAGGGAAAACAACATGATGTTGGAAACACATAAGTGCCAATGGGAATCCTGAATGTGTCCCATGTGCGTTTGACAACATCCCCTGAAATTACAACTAAAACAGCCCTGGATGACAACCTAATGACCAGTAGTCTGCCATGCACCTACATCCCAGTAAACCCAGGGAAAAGAAGTCTGATGAACACAGGACAACTCAGCAAGTGCACATAACAGGAACATCTGCATGGAACACAGGCTGGGTCGAAAAAGGGAAGGCAACACACACAGACATGCTCACACAACACACACCATGTGCACAGGCAATGCCACGGAATGACACAATGCCATGAGGGGTCTCCACTCCTGGGGAATGTCAGCTGTGAAAACGTTGTTTGTGCAGGGTCCTGTCATGCCAGCACACCACTTGCACAGTGAGCCAACAATTACAACACAATGAAAGCTCTGGTCACAGCAACATGTGTATGGGAGTGTCCCTTCAGTCATCTGCACATATGCAATACACATGTAGAGATAGTTGCACTGATGACACAGATGACTTGTGTACCATGGATGCACAAACCTGCCTGTCCAGTGTAGATGGGCCCAGTCAGGGAATCTCACCATGTGCCCAAATGTAAGTACAACATATGTGCAACAGTGTATGCCAAAGATGTGAAGTAGCAAACCCAAAGAGATAATCCTGGTTACAACATTTTGCAATCATTACACCCTGTAATTGCAGCAAAGGATGTCATGGATACATAGCAGAAAAGTACACATATCCCATGGACCACATGGAGTCCATCACATCAACAAATCATCCTGTTGTACCTTCAAAACACAAGTACAACATCAAGTCCATGATACTCATCATCAACATCATGTACATTAGATGCAACAACAATGGATAACAACAATTTGCTTTATTAAAAAATGAAACTCCTCAAAACTGGTAATTCGAGTCCACAATGTCAAAAGGCCAATGGCCAGTCCATTTCTCAATTCAATCAGGGTGACATGTGACAAGTTGTCACCCATTGCTTGCCTGCACTGCTACGACCAGGGGACATCTCCCTTGGAGGGGCATACATGGGGCAGGCCAGGCAGCGCAGGGACAGGATCAGGGGACAGCAGAATGGGGCAGGGGAGGGGTGGTGGGTGCTGGAGTGTCACTGGCAACTGCAGTGGAGGTGTCTGACACAGTGGGCACCGTCACAACTGCAGGGATGAAGTCAGATGGGGTGGTTGCCGGCACCACAGCAGTGGGCAGGTCAGATGGTGTGGACGTGGTCTCCACTGCAGTGCCAAAGTCAGACGGGGTGGATGAGCTCTCCACTGCAGTGGCAACCTCCAAAGTAGTGTCATGGGGTCCAGGTGAGGTGGGAAGGACAGAGGGGGGAGACACGGACTCCACACCAGTGGCAGGAACAGGCTGAGCGTGTGAGGTGGGGGTGGAAGTGCATGTGGTAGGGGGGAGGGCCTAATCATTTTGGGGATGCAGTATCGGTGTGTGGGTGAACCAGGGGCAGGGTGTGGCTGGGGGACCTGTGGAGTGGTGGCCTGGGGGCTGCAGGACGGATTCTGTGTGGTGGAGCTGCGGGATTGTGGTGGGGTCTTGCTCTTCCTAGTCCAGGGGGACTCGCGGATGGGGGCCTCAGTGTCCGTGCGCCTGGGGGAGGGTGTCCATGTGGCAGGGGAACTCCCCCCTGTGCGTGGTGACTTCCTCTTCCCCTTGTGAGTTGGAGCAGATGGATCGGTGGGGAAGAGGCCAAGGTCACAGAGGAAGAGCTGCTGGGAAGGGGGGGTTGCAGGTGAGGCAAGGGAAGGGGTTTTGGCGGGAGAGGCATCTGAGGACTGCGGAGTGCTTGTGGATGTCTGTTTGTGTGTCTGTGACCCATCCCCTGTGTGTGTGCCATCAGTCCCCGGAGTGTGCGTGCCTGTGGCTCTGGATTTTGGCTTGCGTGGCTGTGTGCTGCTTGTGTCTGTTGTGGTGCGTGCCGGTGCTGGTGTGTGTGTGCGTTGGACAGGTAGGGCAGTGGGGATTGTGGATGTGGCAGAGGTAGGAGGGGTGAGGGACTGTTGGAGGAGGGACACTGCTGACGTCTGTGTGGAGGCCATGGCCTGAATAGTCCGATGTAGGGCAGACATGTTTGATGAGATGCCCTCCATGAAGGACACCAGTTGTGCCAACAGACTGGTGTGGGAATGGAGGACACTCAGCATCGCTGTCTGCCCTACATGGAGCTGCTTCAGCAAGTCCACAGACTCCACACTCAGGGCAGCAGGGGAGACAGGGGCAGGGGGTGCGGTGCCTGGCACAAAGGAGACATGCTCCCTTACACGGGGGCCTCCACGGACTTCTGGGATGGGAGCAGATGGGAGGGTGGAGATGGTGGTGGTGGCGGGGACAGACTCGCTCGGTGTTGTCTGGGGTCTGCTGACACCCGCCTCCACAAGGGAGTCCTCACTGGAGATGCTGTGTTCCTCAGCCGAGGTGGTTGTAGCTGAGGTATCCTCAGTGTGGCTCCCCTCACCCTCTGTGCCACTGGGTCCCTCCATCTCCTCTCCAGCAGACCCAGTCTGGCTCTGCGGCTCCTCTTGGTCCGTGGAGCTGTCTCCTCCAGTAGCCGAAGATGTTTCTGCAAACAATCAGGATAAACAGATACACATAAGTCACTTGTTTCACCTGAGACATCACAGTCATTACAGCACATTACAGATGACGCATTATCCGCATTTGCTAAATATTGCTAGAAGTGCTGGCACATATTGAAAAATACACCTGTCATTCTGCCAGTCAACCATGCCACTCATACACTTCCCTCCATGGACCCATCTGTCTGGTGCATGTAGTATGCCACTACCTATATGTGCACACATGCACCGCATAGACATATCTCAGAAAATCTTAAATTGTGAATGAAATGTGTCAGTACACACATATCCCATCTCCTGCCACTGACTCAGTACATGTGTCAGGATGAGGGATGGCCAAACTCATTGTCAGTAAAATGGATATGCTTCCTTCACAAGACACCATGATGTGCCCATTGATTGATGGTCAATGCCACAATAGAGTGTATGCCGTACAACTGACATAACGGCAGGATACACATTAGCAAGTGGGATACCATGCTACGGGCCAGTCTGGCTAATCAGTCATCACTGGATAAAGTCACAGGGGCAGTGCATCCATAAATAAAAAAGTCTGCACTGTGTCATAATCATAATCATTTTGGGGAATGTAAGCCCTGCAGCTGTCAAGTGCACATGTTTCACTACTGCTACACACATCTTAAGGCATATGATGATCCCACGTAATACAAATGCGACAGTTGAGTGACTGCAAGCACCAATCTGTGAACATGATAACATCACAGTCTGCTGAGAACGAATTGAGGCTGCCTGCACTATTATGTATAATTAGGGCTCCCGGTTTTATGGTATTTATTTTTTTGCCATTTCCTTCTGTATTTATCCGTATTTATTTTTTGGGCATTTTTTCTGTATTTATCCACATTTATTTTTGCCACACGCAAAAGACGACGCTACAGCTAGTATTTTTCCACATTTATTTAAATTGAAAACACAGCGAAAATAAAATGCCTTTCTACACTTGAAGTTGAAGGCATTGAGTAAACTTAGTGCTGCACTACTTCTATAATATACAAGAAATGCATTGCATTTGTTAGTATCACAGTATTAATTGATCCAACTTTCGAGTGCCATGCTACATACATTAGCTGCAATTCCCACAGTAAAAACGTCTGCATTTTTCATAGTAATTTTTTCTTTTTTTAATGTTTCCTTACCGGTGCTTTGGTAGCCATAGTTCATTCAGGGCCAGTTTTCAGCCTGTCCCTCTCTTGCTCTGGATTAAAGTAAGTCCAGGCCCCCAAAAATGTGTTCTGGGTGACAACACCTTCACAGATTCAGGGCCAGTTTTCAGCCTGTCCCTCTCTTGCTCTGGATTAAAGTAAGTCCAGGCCCCCAAAAATGTGTTCTGGGTGACAACACCTTCACAGACGAGGTGCTGCAAGTACTGCAGGAGTGAGGGGGAAACAGGTCAGGACCTTAGTTCAACAGGTGCAGTGTGCTCTTGGGCAGATGTGTACATGTTTTCCATGGACCTGAAAGTAATGGGGAGCTGATGAGGAGCCATTAGTGCTTGAGCCACAAATAAGGGGGGGGGGGGAGTCCAGCCACTGCAACACTGTTTGAATCCCGGCCGAGCAGACTCAGGCTTTCATCCTTCTGAGTGCAATAAAATGAGTAAGATATAGTTGGGCGTTAGTGGCAGTAGTTATTTGTAGCTCTGCAAAGCTGCAAACCTGAAACAGCAAGCGCTATATAAATGAATATGTTGTTGTCACGTTACACTCGGTGCTGGAAAACGCATCTCTGTAGCTTGTGTTTGCCGTGTCTTTGAACCATGGCAAGGGGTGGAAAGGAGAACGCCTCACTCTCTGTGTCTCGATCCAGCCCAGGGGGACCTTTCTTCACGGGGAGGAAACGCCTGGCATTCCCCGAACAGACCGGACCTTGTCTGCCTCTCATGACATCGAGTTCAGGAAGGAATGCCCGTCCCTGGCCTTCCATTGTTGGAGGGCGAGGTGTGAAGCCGCAGCTCCTGTGTAAACAGCTCCTGGCACCCCCGCACCAGGGCCTGGTGGCAGCAGGCACAATGGGCCGGTGTCAGCTTTCTCAAGGCCTGTGCTTTGTTCAGTGTTTATCAGAGCACCCGGGGAGCTTAGCTGCGATAAGCCCCAGGAGTTAAAAAGTTCTTGGGGCCAGCTCGCACTTCTCTTCGGAACTCCACGGGATGCAACAGCCCCTCCCCGACCTCGCACAGGCTGTGGACAGCCCATTGTCATTCTGACTTAAGATGATTATCACATTTAGAATGACAATGGGCCGTCTGCCTTTAACATAACGTGCACTGCAAGTGAGTGTCTTTGAGGCGAGTGACTCACTTGGCGCCAGTAGATTGTAGCAGAGGAGCTTAACGTGCGCCCGAGGTGTGCTTCCTCACTGCTGATTAGCACATGCCAGAAGGCGACCTCATCCATGCACAGTTTTACTAGTATTTTGCCATTTCTAAATATAAATACAGACAAAGGAAAAATAGTTTTCTGTCTGTATTTATATGTAAAAATCCGTAAAAACGGAAAACCGGGAGCCCTATGTATAATACATCATTATGCACTGTCAAGTGATCACACACCTATGTTTTTCCCCATTGTGATGATCCATTAGCCACACCTCAGCTAGCTGCCAAAACGAAAATGCTCAACACCACAGGAGTCTAAGATGCTAGGCCAATCCAGAATGACACCGAGGCAGACACCATATTGCATATTTCACAATTAACTAAATGTAGGCTGACACACAGGAGTAGGAGCACAGAGTGTTCCTCATGTCCGGAGTAGGCATACCTGTCCAGTTCCATGTGCAACATGGGATTACCCTGAACACTAGGCATGTGTTCATGCATGTGTGACACACATGATGTACATTATTATGAGGCCCCAAGATTGTCTTACCTGCTGCATGGCTGTGTGGTAAATACCACATACACATATGGTGAGCCAAAGCATCAATTGGAACACTTATCATTTGCCCACATAGAGTACATGTCTGATTTCTGGCAATGTGCAGACACTTGGCAATCAATTGCCTCACTCATGAGGACAAAACAATGCACCGGTTGCAGATGCTGTTTACAACCTTTAATTTTGGACAACAGCAGGGACACACAACACAAGTGACACAAATCACAGACTGAAAGGGCCACACCTGTGTATCAGATGAGGATGGGCCATGAACTAATTTAGGAACATGACTCCTGTTTAAGCAGACAGGAGATCTGTGGGAGTGTAACCAGGATGAGGGAGTGCAAAGAGCATGTGAGACATAGTTCACAGAAAAGGCATGCACTTACCCCCTCCTTGTTGCTGTCTGGCCTTTAACTGCCCATCCAGGTCAGGGAAGACCACCGCCAGGATCCGGTGCATGTGGGGGGTCAGTGTCCGTCGTCCGCCCCTTCTGCGAGGAGGCGACAGCTTCAGCTGGACTCTGGTGATCCTCCGGGTCCAGGCACGAAGGTCCTGCCACTTCTTCTGGCAGTTGCGGATGCGGCGTCTGTAGACCCCCACAGAACGAACAGCCCGGGCAATGGTCAGCCATATCTCCTGCTTCTGATGGGCATCAACCTGTGAGGATGACAAGGATAAAAGTCCATTACCAGAAATGCAACATGTTTGTGCAACACACAGTTGGATATACATGTCTTCATCACAAGGGCATATGATGTACACGGGTAGTGCAACTATGGTGATTGACAGTTGTCCTGCATTTACAAAATTGAAACATTGCCTGAGTATAATAACTGTGTTAAAATGCCCTTTTCATGCACAGTACCTGTCCACTACAGGTACATACACACTTTGGGGGTAACAACTACTCAGTGAGCATGCTAGCCACTGGTGTACACAATGCCATTAGTGGCAGTAAGACAACATGCACAATGAAAAAGGGATGTGGACTGCACACTCACCTGCTCCCCTGGTGTCCCATACAGCTTGCTGTACTGTGGAAGGAGGCTGTCCAGCAGGGCCTTGTTCTCCTCCTCTGTGAAGGCTGGGGCCCTCTCCACAGTACGTGCCATTCTTTGAGCCAGAGGATGCAGAGACAGCAGCAGGGGTAGCAGAGATGTCAATCTGGAGCATGTAGTGCAGGCAAGTGAGCTCTCAGGGGAACAGACAGCCTTATATCTGTGCTGCAGAGGCAGATTCTGTCCCATGCGTCCAAAGCGATAGGTCCAACACATTTGCATCCTATGAATCTGGCCAATCCATCGCATTGCACGGCTCGTACACGCCTTCCGCATCGTTCAAATATTTCAAACCCATTACACCAACGAGTCTGATACATTGTTGTAGGGAGCCAACTGATTTTTCACAACACGAATCGTACAAGGGCCAAATCCGCGTCAGTCCCCATTGCAGTCAATGAGCAAGGCGTGTGTGCAAGGCATGCGCTCGCATCGTTCCCTAGGTGTCCAACGCGTCTTTTGAATTGGTCACCCGCGTCAGTCCCCATTGCAGTCAATGTGCAAGGCGTGTGTGCAAGGCGTGCGCTCGCCTCGTTCCCTAGGTGTCCGACGCGTCTTTTGAATTGGTCACCCGCGTCAGTCCCCATTGCAGTCAATGTGCAAGGCGTGTGTGCAAGGCGTGCGCTCGCCTCGTTCCCTAGGTGTCCGACGCGTCTTTTGAATTGGTCACCCGCGTCAGTCCCCATTGCAGGCAATGTGCAAGGCGTGTGTGCAAGGCGTGCGCTCGCCTCGTTCCCTAGGTGCCCGACGCGTCTTTTGAATTGGTCACCCGCGTCAGTCACCATTGCAGGCAATGTGCAAGGCGTGTGTGCAAGGCGTGTGCTCGCCTCGTTCCCTAGGTGTCCGACGCGTCTTTTGAATTGGTCACCCGCGTCAGTCCCCATTGCAGTCAATGTGCAAGGCGTGTGTGCAAGGCGTGCGCTCGCCTCGTTCCCTAGGTGTCCGACGCGTCTTTTGAATTGGTCACCTGCGTCAGTCCCCATTGCAGTCAATGTGCAAGGCGTGTGTGCAAGGCGTGCGCTCGCCTCGTTCCCTAGGTGTCCGACGCGTCTTTTGAATTGGTCACCCGCGTCAGTCACCATTGCAGTCAATGTGCAAGGCGTGTGTGCAAGGCGTGCGATCGCATCATTCCCTAGGTGTCCGACGCGTCTTTTGAATTGGTCACCCGCGTCAGTCACCATTGCAGGCAATGTGCAAGGCGTGTGTGCAAGGCGTGCGCTCGCCTCGTTCCCTAGGTGTCCGACGTGTCTTTTGAATTGGTCACCCGCGTCAGTCCCCATTGCAGTCAATGTGCAAGGCGTGTGCGCAAGGCGTACGCTCGCCTCGTTCCCTAGGTGTCCGACGCGTCTTTTGAATTGGTCACCCGCGTCAGTCACCATTGCAGGCAATGTGCTAAGTGTTCCACCCACAATAGCTTTCCATGGACTCATGGGCACACCAACAACAATACAGCCTGTGACACAGTATATCAAGGGGCATGTCAGGCTGCATTACCTGTGTGTGCATATGTGGGTAAACATGTGATTTGGTATGTATCGCTTAGTGGCACCCACTCCCAGGCAGGGCAAGGTGTCATGGGGACAGATACCGCTGTGTGTTGGGCACATAACCACTGTGATTGACGACTGTACAGTTCAGGGCATGAGGCATGTACACAGTTCCCGGGGTACATTGTGTATGACATGTGACATACACCCTGACTCTTAGGTGGAATGGGATGTGTATCACAGGGTGTCCCAGTGCCACAATTGTGATGTTCATCCACAGTATGTGTGCATTTAGCTACGGAGATTACTCTGATTTCATGTGCTCAATGTCAAACGGTCACCACATCCATGTGTATTGTCAATGTGAGTTGATGTGGCATCTGTGTGTCACAGACACCATGTGTGAGATGCAAAAAAATGTTGTGGCACTTCATGTGTGTGTCATGTGTGCATTGTGGTGTGTATATGAGACGCTACATCATGATGGTGTCCTTGTGGCGACACAAGGTCCCTGTGTGTGTCTGTCAAAAACCTGTGATGTGTGGTAGACATCTGTCCTCACTAGTGACTGTGGTGTGTGTCTGGTATGTGACACTCATCCTGATGTACTGTGGCAGAGCCCATAGATTGGTCACAGCACAACATGGACCTTGTTGTGTGGACCTGTAGAGCTGAGATTTAAGATGATGGGCATGTATCTGACATGTGTGCACATACACTACAGCACATACATCATGTCTTTGTGTCCTGTTGTTTCATGTGCTATTTAGCATGTACACTGGCACCTAGATAGGGGAACTGACAAACTGTCTTTGCTCATCTATGTACTGCAGGAGACCAGCTGTCCACAGACCGTTCCCTGACCTTGCCACCATGGTTGAACGTGACTGCATGCGACGGTACCGCTTCACTAGGCCACTGATTGAAGATTTGGCGGAGCAGTTGGCACCACACTTGCAACCTGGCCGGACATACCCTACTGCACTGACACCCAAGGTGAAGGTGATGGCAACCCTACACTTCTTTGCCACCGGTACCTTCCAACACACAGTTGCTACTGCTGGTGGGATGTCACAGACCATGTTCAGCCGTGTGCTACGAGATGTGTTGGAGGCGATGTTGCATTTCCTCAACCACTACATCCATTTCCCAATACCACAACAACTCTCTGACATCAAGGGTGACTTCTATGCCCTGGGAAGGATGCCACATGTCATTGGCTCCATTGATGGGACACATGTGGCTTTGGTACCACCACAGGCACATGAGCAGACCTACCGGAATAGGAAACATTTCCACTCAATCAATGCTCTGGTGGTATGTCTGGCCGACATGACCATTTCACATGTTTGTGCACGTTTCCCAGGTTCAGCGCACGACGCTTACATCATGCGGAGTAGTCGCATCCCAACGATTATGTCACAGATGCAGCACCAGCGTGCCTGGCTTGTCGGTGTGTACTGACTGTTTACTATTATGTGATTTTGCTAAAGTTTATTTACACCCTCTTTTAAGACTCATCTAATGTGCTATTGTCTTTATGTAGGTGACTCCGGATACCCCAACATGCCATGGTTGCTGACACCCCTCAGGAACCCTGTGACACCGGCGGAGATGCGCTACAATGAGGCACATGGTCGGAGCAGGAGAGTGATCGAGCGGACAGTTGGTCTCCTGAAAAGCAGATTCCGCTGCCTGGACAAGACAGGAGGGGCCCTCCCATATGCACCTGCTAAGGTGTGCAAAATCTTCATAGTGTGCTGCATGCTACACAACCTGGCAGTGAGGAAGGAGTTGCCTCTGATCCAAGATGACGATGACCAACTTCCGCCAGCCAGGGAGGATCCTGCCCTGGGGCATGATGCCAGTGATGATGAGGGTGAGGATGATGTTCGTAGCCAGCTGATCCTCAACTTCTTCACATGAATGTGAGTATACACTGATGTGTCTTCAAAGTATTGTGTTTGCCTGATATCTGTTGGTGGTGCACTTGTGCTGCTTGAGTGGGACTGTGTGCTACTTGTCAGGATGCTTGCTGTGATGTGTCCTTTCAGGTAGTCTGTACTCCCAAACAGTGTTTAGCTGATTGATATGTTGTGTGTACGTAGTTCTGTTACATTTGTGGGCATGTATATTGTTGTTGTATGCTGTAATTCAAGGTTTTTGATTGTGTTTTCTGTCTGCCCTTCACAGGGTACTTTGGCTGCTGTATGGTGAGGTCTGAACCCCAAAACCCAGATCCTTGTTCCAGAGTGCAAGTAGTCGTTGTCCCAACCAATGATGTGCCACACACCCCTGGACTTTCCTTGTTTACAACTTGTTTAATGTTTGCTCACTGTTACGTGAGGTTAACTTGCATCAGTTGTGGGCTTTTCACGTTGTGAATCTGTAATAAACCTGTGCTTCACTTTGGGATGTGCTCCATGTGTATCTACACATCAGACAGTCATTAGCATCCTGTACCTGTGGAATGCTTGCCACTGACCCAGGATGGGTGTGGTGTATGTGCATTCCACTGTATTTCCTGTTGACATCACTTATGAGAATGAGTTAGCTGGACATGGTGAGTATGTCTTGTGTTGCCCTAGTGGTGTGTCTCCCTCATATGTGTCACATTACCATGACTCACATTACGGTGTTCACATTGCTGTGGTAGTTTGCATGCACAGTGTTCCTTATCAGATCATCATCGCCATGACACAGACAAAGTATAAATCACGACAGAGGCAAGTATTGTGTGAATGTGATTTTATTTACAGACATGTGTAAGGATGGTGAACGGATTTTGAAGTGCTGTACAATGTGATGGTAATCCAAAGTTCACAGGTTAGTTGGTAGTCTTAAGAGATGAAATGTCCAGAGTAGAATCCACAGTCATTAGCTGCATTGTCACAGCTTTGACCCTCCATGTCAAGTGGGAGATTTGTGTGTCAGTCGACAAGGTTAATTGGTTTGCACACAAGGGACGACATACAGAACAGGTGTTGAGTTCCTGGGGGATATGCATGGCCATCAGCGTCTCAATTTCCCTTCTTTGGATGACCCCTCTTCTTTCTCGGGGGACCCTCATGTGCAGGCAGCTGCGGTGCAGAGGACTCTCCGCCAGAGTCCTCCTCCCTCCCTGTGGCAGTTGCGGATGTTGTGGCAACAGATGTTGTGGGCGCACAGGGAGGTGTGGACATGTTGGTGCTGATCTGGCGGAGGCAGGTCAGTATGTCCCTATGCACCGCTGTTAGTTCATCCAATTTGTCCCACTTGGACTCCATCCGGGACATGTGGGAGTCCAAGCGGGCATGATGTGCAGCATGCTGTTCTTTGATGTCCTTGAGGATCCCCACTACCTGTCCAAATCCTCCGGTGCTTTCCTGGTACGCATCTATGATGCGTCCCAGGTGTGGCTCATCATGCAGTCCAGCCCCCTCTGCAGGCCATGTCCTCTGCCTGCCCACCCTCCCACCGCCCCTACCCACACGGGCAGGAGCTGCCGTGGCCGGCACAGGCAACACTGGGACCACTTGAGTGTTTGCGACGGTGGTGTTGTCCCTTGATTCCAGGGTGCCCTGTGTACCTGTTCCGTTGTTGTTCAGTGGCCTCGGCCTGTCCGTGTCGGCAGGGCTACTCGGTGTGGTATCAGATGTGGCAGGTGTGGTTGCAGGGGTGCTGATGTTACTGCTGCTGGGGCTGCACGATGAGTCACACCGGAGGTGCCAGGTTGTTCAGGGTCGTCGTCCGAAGAGGACAGGGACTGATCCATACCGGTGAGCTCAGGGTCTGCCAGAGTCTGGGCTTGGGACTCTTCTTCCAGCATCCCCTGTGTTTGGAGGAGACACACAATGTATGTTATGTTTCTACCAACATCAACATTTCACACACATTACATTTGCCCCTGGACATCATAATGAGCGTCTGTACATTGCATTGTCAAAAGTTGTGACAGACTGAGGTTGATATTGTTGGAGCACTTTGTCATGGCAACCTGAAGCATTTCGATGTGCACGTCAAGCTGTGTGCATGACCAGCTCATGTATTGATCAATTGTCTGTACATGTCCATTGCTACTCAGGTTCCATCACATGCCTGACACAGCTGTACCATCCCTGTCCACATTTGTGCTATAACGATGACATACGTACAATTACACTTAGGGTATGTATCAAGCTTGGTGCATGTGTGGTGGAATTTGTTGCGTTGCTCTGTGCGTCACATTGGTGGGTCTGTGCAACATGGTCACAGTCCGGTATGCCTGTGATCAAATGTGAGATACTTTCTGGTTATCTGTGTTCCTAGTTCACATCTCAATACAAACAAGTCATGGTGTTACCGTGCCTACTGATGTTGGTGCAGAGTTTTGTCAGTGCTAACGTCTTTTATCTTGTCTATTTCCTCCACAGTGAGAGGGATTGGGCACAGCAGCACTCTTTCTTTTCCATGCTCATGACAGTGATGGGCAGAGGTGTGTGTGTTACAGTTCTGCTGCTGTGAGTTGCATGCGTCATCCGATGCAGTCCAGGATAGTCATTGTGTTTGGATTGTCCATGACAGTGAGTGATGTGTTGTGTGAATGATGCGTACAACGCAGACCGATGTGGTATTGACATGCAGCTCACAACTGCACATTTTGTGTATGACACCGTGCTACAGTGTCAGCTATATGTGTGTGTCCATTCTAGTCACTGTCAGGTGTCCACTGTCAATGATGTATATGTGACATTGTGTGTGCTTGGTGCTATGTACTATGTCTGCATCTCCCCAATTGTCATCTACGAAACACACCTTCACAGGCAGGTCAGGGGACACCCCAGGGACACTGAATCTCCAGACAGTGGGAGGATACCTACAGTTCCAATGGCTGTGAGTGTAAATGTGTTTGAGTTGGCCAGTGCGTAGGTGTGACTTGCAGCCAATTCATACATCTGGACCATGTGTCAGACATCTTGCCAAGGCATTTATTTTGGAGTGACTGGTCCCAGGGTGCAATTTGTTCGAGCAGAGAAGGTGTGTTTTGATGCGGCATTGATGGCATTTGGAGTCATTGCAGGACCTCCTTCACCCACAGTGGCCAGGTAATCCCCCATGTGGCATGCTTCCATTGCAGGGAGTCACAATTTACATTCAGGCTGTCAGTCAGTAGTTTCCTGTTGTTTGTTTGAGCACAAGTCCCAGCAGGGTCTTGTGCTCCCCACAGCAGAGGCCATTGTCTGTGTTCATGGTAGAGACTTTTCACTCACTCTCTTGTGGAGCATAATTCTAGGTGTGTATTTTGGTGTTGGTGGGAGGGGTGTGTGTGTGCAAGTACCTGCTGGTAGATGTGGTCAGAGCAGGCAGTACTCCTCCCCCAGTCCAGTTATCCCACCATGCAGCATGCTTCCATTGCAGGGAGTGTGAGTTTCCTTTCAGGCTGTCAGGCATTGGTGTCCTGTTGTTTGTTTGAGCCCAAGTCCCAGCAGGGCCTTGTGCTCCCCACTGCAGGGCCTAGTGTCAGCCATCTTGGCAGTGCTTTTGCACTCCCTGTGAGGTGAGCATGGTTCAGTTGGAGCTTGCTGGGACATGTGGGTGGGGACTGTTGGCTGTGACTTCAACTCCCATCATGCTTTTGGCTACACCCACCTTCCCACAATACCTGACCTTACTTCCTGTGAAGCTTTTTCCCTATGTGGTGGTGTGCCTGTGCTGACAAGTTGGCAGGCAGTGTTGTCCTGGTGTTTGTTTGCACAAAAGTACCAACAAGCCCATGTGCTTCACACTGCAGAACCCAGTGTGTTTAATCTTTGTGGGATATTTAAATGGATTCTGAGGGAATGCATTATACCAGGTGGGTTGTGTTGCGTTTGTGTTAAGGGGGGTGTGTGTGCAAGTACCTGCTGGTAGATGTGGTCAGAGCAGGCAGTACTCCTCCCCCAGTCCAGTTATCCCACCATGCAGCATGCTTCCATTGCAGGGAGTGTGAGTTACCTTTCAGGCTGTCAGGCATTGGTGTCCTGTTGTTTGTTTGAGCCCAAGTTCCAGCTGGGCCTTGTGCTCCCCACTGCAGGGCCTAGTGTCAGCCATCTTGGCAGTGCTTTTGCACTTCCTGTGAGGTGAGCATGGTTCAGTGGGAGCTTGCTGGGACATGTGGGTGGGGACTGTTGGCTGTGACTTCAACTCCCATCATGCTTTTGGCTACACCCACCTTCCCACAATACCTGACCTTACTTCCTGTGAAGCTTTTTCCCTATGTGGTGGTGTGCCTGTGCTGACAAGTTGGCAGGCAGTGTTGTCCTGGTGTTTGTTTGCACAAAAGTACCAACAAGCCCATGTGCTTCACACTGCAGAACCCAGTGTGTTTAATCTTTGTGGGATATTTAAATGGATTCTGAGGGAATGCATTATACCAGGTGGGTTGTGTTGCGTTTGTGTTAAGGGGTGTGTGTGTGCAAGTACCTGCTGGTAGATGTGGTCAGAGCAGGCAGTACTCCTCCCCTAGTCCAGTTATCCCACCATGCAGCATGCTTCCATTGCAGGGAGTGTGAGTTACCTTTCAGGCTGTCAGGCATTGGTGTCCTGTTGTTTATTTGAGCCCAAGTCCCAGCAGGGCCTTGTGCGCCCCACAGCAGGGCCTAGTGTCAGCCATCTTGGCAGTGCTTTTGCACTCCCTGTGAGGTGAGCATGGTTCAGAGTGAGCTTGCTGGGACAGGGGGGGGGACTGTTGGCTGTGACTGCAACTCCCATCATGCTTTCTGCTACATGCACATTCCCAGCAGCCCAACCTTCCTTCATTTTGACTCAGCTTTCCTGTGAGGTGGTGTGACGTTGTTGGCAAATGGCTGACTGTGTTTGTTGTGGATTTATGCTAATGCCTTGCAGTATTTGTCGTTAGGTTTGTACATGTTATGTCGTAGTTCCATTTTACTGTGGGATGGCAGGTATTGTGTTTGGGTAACTGGCATACACATCACAGGAGACTTGCCTTTATGTTGCTATGGCTTTGCTGGCAGGAATTGGTTTAACAGTCCCCTTGAGAGTGATATATGTGTATTGCCGCACAAAATTGAGTATATTGTTTGTGTACTCACCAGGCTCTGGTATTCCTGTTAATCCATGGATGCTCTCCGGTGGTAGGATGGCCCGCACTTTCTCCTCCCAGGTCCTGAAGTGCGTTGGTCTGGCAGGAGGGCCACCGCCAGTGTCTGTGCTCAAGGCGTGCTCTCTGTTGATGAGCTTCTTGACCCTCCTGCGCACATCATAGTACCTGTTCTGTATGTCGTCTTGTGCGCCGACAAGGAGCTTGTGCGTTAACCTTGTCGACAATCCTCTCCCACATCTTGGTTTTCTGTGACATGGGGGTCTGTTGGACCAATGTGCCAAACAACTGTGGCTCTACCCTGAGTATTTCGTCTATCATGACTTCCAACTCACTATCTGTGAACTTTGGATTCTTCTTGGGGGGCATGGTGCTGGGTGGTTGTGGTGATTGATGTGTGTGTGAGGGTGTAAGTGAGTGTGGTGGGTGTGAGTTTGTCAGTGAATATGTGATTTGGTTTTTGAGTGGTGCAAATGGTGTAGTTGTTGTGTTTTGTGTGTGTTGTGGTGTGTCTCTGCAGTGTGGTGGGGTTGTCTGCTGTCCTATGCCTGTAGTTTGCAAAGGATCATGGTAGGGATTTCTGGCCTTTATATAGTTGGAGTTGTGGGTGTGTCTTTTTCCTTATTTTTTTTTTTTATTTATAAATTGGCTGTGTCATTGCTTTTTTAAAAAATGTTTTGTCTTATTTCCTTTGCTTGTGTTGTGCATGATGGAGACGTTCGTTTGACCGGGTCGGACGCTGCCTGTGGCTCGCGCGGGGTGATCCGAGTCTGTCACACTGACAATCTGCTGTGTTTCGACGTTGGTGTATGCCTCGGACGCGAAGGGCTCTATTGTTTGCTAGTCACTATTTGCTGTACGTCTCGGTTTTCATGCTCGTGCTCCATGCGAGTCGGTCACGTTTCACACGTATTGCATCGTACTACGCGGCTCGTGCATCGCGGGTACGTTTCGCTCGCGTCAAATCCTAATGCGTGTCGGTCGGTACGATTCCCGGTGAATTTACGGGCGAATCAATGATTTCCGAACGGGTCGGGCGTGCGGCTTGTGTTCCATGCGGGTGGGTTGTAATTCACACACAAGGCATCGTACTGCGCGGGTCGTACGGCGCAGGTCCATGTCGGTTGGTCTCCATTCCAGGTCCGAGTCGGTCGGTACGGTTTACGACCGGAATCGGAATCGGCCCCTTAGTCTTGAATGATGATGCAGAATTTTTCTTTATTATATATTTTCAAGATAGCGCAGCCAACGCATTTCACCTTACAGAAGCTTCATCAGGGCCAGACATCTGAACCACTGGGAACGCAAGAATCCTCCAGGTAAAAAAAGCTGTATCAGCGATTTAAAGCACATGCAATTTGACATTGGTGTCTGCTGACATTTTATGTCTCATTCAGGGATCGCCGCGTATATCTCCTGATCGAAACATGAGTAGCGTACATGCTAGTTAATTTATCATAACACTGCCCAGTGGTTCTCAAGTAAACAATTTCTTCTTCTGGGAGATAGTATCCATTACGTGTTCCTTTAAGGCAGTATTCGCACGAGGAACAGCTGAAGGCACCTCAGACATCAAGGGTCCTTGCAGTTCCGGTGATCCCTGAATGAGATATTAAATTAACCCCGGGCGGGTAACTCCGCTCTGCCAGCGGAGTTTCCGGAGTTTTGCCTACTCTGCGTTCTGTTGCGAACGCGGGGTTTAGGCAAAACTCCGACTCCGAGGCGGAGCGGAGTTAGCCGGCCCCTCCACCCTCCCAAAGTAATTAGAATTTTTTAAAAAGGCACTTACCTGCCGTGGCTGCCTCCTCCTCGCCATGGCTGCTCTCCTTCCTTGTCCTTGTTGTCCTTCTTCTTAGATAACCCCTACATTGTACGTCTCGACAATGTAGGGGTTATCTAAGAAGAAGGACAGCGAGGACGAGGAAGGAAAGCGGCCATGGCGAGGAGGAGGCAGCCACGGCAGGTAAGTGCCTTTTTTAAAACATTATAATTACTTTGGGAGGGGGGGGGAGCGGAGCGGAGCGGAGTTCCACGGAGTTGTTTTCCAACTCCGCGTAGAGGCACTACGCCTGCTCTGCCCGGGCTTACATTAAATATCTTTCAGCAGACACCAATATCGAATTTCATGTGCTTTTAAAACACTGATACGGCAATTGTTCCTGTTGCTCTCGTTTTTGGTATACAAATATGTTTAATATATGGTCAATGTGCAGCTGAACATTGAGGTGGGCAACGGTTGTTCTGCTTGTTTCCTTGTCTATTGCAGTGACTCAGGCTGTGCGGCATCATATCCCCTGGCAGCAGCCTCTATTTTTGTATAGCATATTTTTAAACCTCATTTTGTATTCACTTGTAAAAAGCTTTCCATGTAGCAAAATCCCTAAGGGGTGTTTGGGACTCTCTCCCTCTCTGAAATATCTTTTATGGCAATCGTTTTCTGAAGTAGGTCTAGGTGCACATTTGGGTTGATACATTGCATCTGCAAGGCTTGTGAATACCCACGGCCTTCTGACTTGTTGGTGTTGCCAACATTTCCAATTGCCAGCCACCTGCTTTCTCTTACAATGCATAAATAGCCACCCTTGTCCCAAACTAGAAAAAGTCTGGCTACTGAGTGGGTTTTCTCCAGCTGCAAAAAACGTTTTTGGGTCTATATAACCTCAAATCGGATTCATGATCTGTCATTTGCATTTGAAAATGACCCTTTTCGCACGCACAAGTAAAACCGAGATATGCAAATGAAGCCCTTCTTTCTTAACTTATTATGTCTGTAAGACCAATTCTTTGAAACTGAAACTGAACCAGACTCTTGGCTGAGATGAAAACCTTGGAAATATTTGTAAAGTAATCCCCGGACATTCAAAGAGCTTCAATGCCAAACAATAGATTGTATGCTATAGAAATGTCAATAACATAACATAACATTCGATAACATAACATTGCATAGCATAACATAACAATAAAGCATAACAAGACATAACATTACTTCATCTTGAAACACCACATTAGCAGTAAACCTTAGTACCGTGTCTCCAAGCCCTGAAGGTTTCTCACATTTCCCAACTAAGGGCCTGATTCTGATGTGGTTAGGAAATCTTCCCGATCAAATCTGTTTGGAAATGGTTTCCGACCGACTCGGATCGGGAGAGTCCGACCGACCGAGTATGATGCATCCGGATGCTTCCAGATACGATTTGGTTGAACTCCCATTGACTTCTATGGGAGCCTATGATCCTAACCACATCGTAATCTGGCCCTCAGTCGGGAAGACACGTTCCCGATCCGATTTGGAAGGAGCAAATGCAGTTAGGAGGCCTTCCTAACCACATCGTAATCGGGTCCTAGGCGGGAATGCTTTCCTAACCGCATCGGAATCGGGCCCTAAGTTAGAAGAGACTGATCATCGGACAAACCTTTCTCCCTTTTGTGCAAAGACTGGCAGTCTTTTCCAAACCAAGTGCGAGATCCAAGCATGATTGTCGCTGGCATAAAAGAACTGAAAACCCCAGACTTCCACGAGGGTCCTCGTGCTCTGACAACGAACGAGGGCCTTTAACGTGACTTCACTGAAAATCTGTTCATTGCTTCGAGTGATGCAATATTTCTTTTCAGTCGAGAAAAATGCTTTCCTTGAGGTTACATATTAAACGACCTTTCAGTGCACCCATTTTTCAGTAATCAGCCATTTAGCAGCCGCCAGATTGTATGTTTGCGACTTTCCTGTGTTTGTTTCACTGAGATTAAGGAACTCAGAGGCCTGCAAGCGCCGCTGTTATTGTATTGAATTGCGTTTGAAGAAACGTGCCCGTTGCTCTCCATTGACGGGAGTTTCTGGCTAACAGCACTTTAAATAAGTGGAAAATGCTCTATTATTACCAAATGTGAGCAGGATCAATAATAGTTTAGTAGTGTCTGATAATTGAGGCCGCTGTTACCCACAAGAGCTTGCATCTTCTTGAGTGTCTCTTATCAATCTATTGTCCGCTGGCATCTGATAATCAGAAAGAAATATTGTGCGGAGTTTTCTCTTTTAAAACCAACGGCGTGGAAAGAAACATTACAAATGGAGGAAAACGGGGTGATTGTTCTACACAGCAGGCAGAAAAGGTCGAAATGATTGTAGTTCAAAAAAAAGAAAAGGCAAATATGCAGCTAGGTCATGGAATAGGAAGCTCTGCACAGAGTATATTTTGAAGGTGACTCCAATTCAGCCCTAGGATACCCTGTGCTCTATACATCTGCATAACATAACATAACATAACTTTGGTACAAGGAAGCATTAAAAAAATGGGTTTAAGGAGGAATTAAAATGGCGGATCTAACTGAATAACTAATAAAAATGAAGTTTACCTATTTACACCAATCTGTATATTTTGAAGGTGACTTCAATTCAGCCCCAGGATAGCCTGCGCTCTATACATCTGCATAACATAACATAACATAACATAACTTTGGTACAAAGAAGCATTAATAAAAATGGGTTTATGGAGGAATTAAAATGGCAGATCTAACTGAATCACTAAAAAAATGAAGTTTACCTATTTACACCAATCTTAGTGGTCTCTGGATACATAAACGTTTAGGGCCTGATTTAAATCTTGGTGTATGGGATACTCCATCACAAAAGTGACGGATATCCCGTCCGCCGTGTTGCAAGTGCGTTATATCCTATGAAACGTGTAATATAGTGGACGGGATATTCGTGACATTTGTGACAGAGTATCCCATCCGCCAAGATCTAAATCAGGTCATAGTGCTAAATCAATTTCAGAGATGGTATGGGAATTTAAAGTGTGGGTAATATTCATAGAAAGTGGTTGACATTCGCATTTGTTTATGGCATATTTATATCCCTGAGGAGGTGCCGAAGCGCATTTGCAGACTGGTAGTATGCTGCTTTTTGGAACTGCTTGGGTGGAACAGCATGTGCCTCTCATGTTGCTTTAGTTGAGTTTTGTCATGCATGTGGATTAGAGATGTATTTGTTGCTGCATCTTATCAAGTGAAAATGAGACATGGGGGCATATTTCTAAAAACATCACGCAGCGTAGCGCAGCAAGTCAGCTTGCTGCGCTGCATGAGATAGGGAAAAGAAAGCAATGTATTGTATCTAACATTATACTGCTCATTCCTGTCTTTTCTCTGCGCTGGTGCAAATTGTGCTGCCTAGTGCCAATGCAGGCACCCTTGCACAATGATGCATGGGTAACTGCATTGTAAGCACGAATATTTTTGTGCTTGAAGCCACATATTCTAAGACCTCCTGGAAATGGTCTAAATTGAATACAGCCAGATGGGAGCAACCCTTATGCAAATCAGCCACTAGTCTAACTGTAGATGCAGAGGTCTCGATGTCATATACAGGACTAAAAAACTGTATCACAAAGAACCCGGATGACTTAATTCCAATAAAAATGGTTACAAAAATGCCACCTTGGGTGAAAACCCCTTGGTTCTTACAGGAGTTAAGGCAACTAAAAAAAGAATGCAAAAAACATGATTGGCAATGGAGAGTTAAAAATGATGTTATAAGTAAACAGACCTACAAAGCATCTCTGAAAAAAATATCAAGCCATCCGGAGAGGCCATGTAAATGATCTTGCACAAAGGCTCAAGCAATCGTCCAACTCCTCAAGAGAGATTCATAAAATAGTGAATTCCATTCTAAATCACAATATACCATATATAATATAATAGAATGATGTTAATCTCTTGCGCACTACTTTCTTGGGAAAGCGAAGGGCATTTATGATACCCTATCAGGCTCACCAGACTATATGGATATTATAGACAAAAAGACCAAAAGTCAAGAACAACAAATTAGCACTAGCTACTTTCCCGCAACTGACCATAGAGGATGTCATGGCTGCGGCAACTTTAATTAAATTAGGCTCAACACTTGATCCAAATCCTATTGACATCCTATTGGGGGGCAATGTGATGCTCACCCCTCTGACTGATTTGTATGATCTTTCCCTGAGGAACTGTAGCATTCCAGCAGAAGGGAAACACGCTATCATCCATCCACTACAAAAGAAACCTAACCTAGATCCTGAGATGATAGGTAATTATAGACCCATCTCCCTATTGCATGGTGTCAGTAACATTTTAGAGAAAATAATCAATAGGTAAATAGCAGACCATCTGCAAGCCAACAACATTATTCATCCTACTCAGACAGGTTTCTGCACTGGCTGCAGCACAGAAACAGCTCTTTTGAGGGCCACAGAGGATCTCAAATTGATCATGGACCAGTGTGGATCAGCGGAACTGATCCTCCTGGACCTGAGTGCCGCCTTTGGTATGGTTTCCTATCCTATTCTTCTTCACTGACTGGAAGAAGCTGGTATTACTGGTAAGGCCCTAAGGTGGCTTGCTTCATTTCTGGATAAACGCAGTTGTCAGGATAGTGAGGGGCCCTTCTTGTCGTCCAGCCATCAGCTGTACTGTGGAACTCCACAGAGCTCGTCTCTGAGCCCTAAGCTTTTTAACATTTATTCACACATTCCTTTGGCTTTAAGATGGCATCTTTTGTGGATGATACCCAGCTTATTGTCACACTGTCACCACACATGAACTTTATTTCTGTGAGAATCAACAGATGCTTTTGAAAAGGTGTCTGAGTGGAGGACAGCCAGCTGCCTGAAGTTGAATAGTGAAAAACTGAGGTTTTGGTTTTAGGGAACAAGCCAACTCTCTGGGATCAGATCCTCTGGCCATCTCAAATAGGAAAACACCCATCTCCTAAGTCAGAAGTAAAGAGCTTAGGGATGATCCTGGACAATCAGCTAGCCATGGCCTCCCAAGTAAATAAAAGGTGGCTGGTTTCTGTTTTGGCCTCTTGAGAGCCCCGAGAATGGTCCTGAAATGGCTCCGACAGAGTCACGTAGAATCGCGATTCAAAGTCTGATCCTGTCTCGCCTTGATTATGGCAACTCGCTTTATTTAGGCAGTCCAAAGTCAGTGACAAAAAAAACTCCAGATCATTCAGAACGCTGCTGACCGGATATTGCTAGGTATTCCAAAAACACAATCAGCAGGTGCTGCTCTCAAAACTCTTGACTGGCTGCCTATAAGTTGCAGATTACAATTAAAGGCACTATGCATCATACATCGGGCAAAGCATAAAACATGTCATTTTGTTCTTCAGCAATTGGTCGCCTCTTACTATCCCAATAGGGACCTATGGTTAAACAACTTTGAGCTGCTTCTTGTCCCCAGAATTAAGAGAGTTAGTAATGGAGGTAAGTCTTTTACTTATCTCGCACCCAAGCTTTGGAACGCTCTGCCCATTAGCCTCAGAATGGAGGACAATTTCATGACCTTCCGAAAAAAACTAAAGACCTATCTCATCTCGTAATATTTTAGCTTTGTTACTCACTCACTCCATCCAGTCTGATAGCGCTGGGAAGTCTACTGTTCGGGTAGACATGCGCTTTACAAAATTGGTGAACAGAATATAATAGAATAGGTGCAAATCTTTGATAAATTAGGCCCATAATGTTTAGGCTTATAAGTTGCTAGTTTATTGATGGGAAGAAATTTGTGAATGCAGTGTGGTCTGTGATAAATATTCTGGTGCATATATGGGAGAGGCTGCTTAAAAGGTGTTGATGAGAATACATAGTTGCTAGAGTGCAGAGCAAAGCAAAGGAGAGTAAGAGACAGCAGTACATGTGCTTAACATTCATAAGGTGTTTTGTGCCAGTTTAGAATTAATATGATCCTGAGTTTGCTATTGCCCAACCCTCTATGTAATGGCAAGTGGTTCTGTCCATTCATTGAAGATCATCTTGGGAAGAGTCACATCTTGACTGCCTTCCTGAATTCCTGGATGGTAATAGAGGTTTCTTTTGGGTTTGCTGGGAGAGAATTGCAAAGTTTTGCTGCTTGTATTGGAAGGAGGTTTTGTTAGACCTAGAATCCTTGGTGTGGTTTACCCCCTAACTTTTTGCCCTCAACCCTCCTGTTTGCTGACTTTAGGACTCTGCACTCTTTAACACTGCTAACCGGTGCTAAAGTGCCTGTGCTCTCTCCTTAAAACAGGGTAGAATTGGCTTATGCCCAATTGACATATTTAATTTACTTGTAAGTCCCTACTAAAATGGCACTACCTGTGCCTAGGGCCTGTAAATTAAATGCTACTAGTGGGCCTGCAGCACTGATTGTGCCACCCACTTAAGTGGCACTTTGCACGTCTCAGGCCTGCCATTGCAGCCTGTGTGTGCAGTTTTAAACTTCCTTGTCAACCTTGCAAAGTAAACATTTTGCCAGGCCCAAACCATCCTTTTTAATACATATAAGTCACCCCTAAGGTAGACCCTGGACAGCCCAGAGGGCTAAGTGTAATGTATTTAAAAAGTGGGACATGTACGTTTTAGTTTTACATGTCCTGGTAGTTAAAAACTCTACATTTATTTTTTACTACTGCAAGGCCTCCTTCTCCCATAGGATAACATTGGAGTCACCTTATTACAATTAATAAGCTGTAATTTCCAAATGTTAGACTATAAACAGTTCATGTTTGGTGTCTTTGGAATTGTAACAAAAAATCCTAACTTATGGTGAAGTCAGATTTTTAATAACAGTATTGAAAATGGCACTATTAGAAATGTGTCATTTTCCTGCCTTAGCCATTTGGTGCCCACAGCCTTTCTCTCGGTCACATGACTGGATACAGTTGACAGTTTGGCTTTGTATATTCCTCCAAGACACCCACACACAATAGGCAGCTTAGGTGTGCCTGGATCGGCCATCACTGAATAGGATGTGTCCTGCCTTGACACAAAGGGCTACATACCCCCTGTAGTTAGTCTGGAGCCAGGGCAGGGAAGGCAGGACACCTGTGCACTTCAAAGACATGCCTCTAGGAGCTTCTTCCCACTTTAAAGGTACAACTGGGTTTAAATATTGTACCTCAGACACAACTCTTCAGTACACTCCTGGACCTGTAAATACTCTGCCAGAAAGAAGGTGTGATGTGCTGCTGAAAGGACTGCCACTCTGCTGGACTTTTGACCTCAAGGGACTGCTGCCCTGTTCTGCTGACCTGCTGCCTTCTTGCCTGGATGAGAAGGACTGGACCTGTATTTCTTGAGCCCAGAACCCCAGAGTGACTCTAAGGGCTAGTTGGCTGGCCTCCTGGTCTGAATCAGGGACATACCAGCCTTCCAACAAACCTGCACAGGGAATTTGACATCTCTGATTCTACCCTGCCAAGTGGTGCCATCCCAGTCCTGGACCCTTGGAAGTGGATGTAAGGTGCTTGCTAGCCTCTGTGGATCCAGGGGAATCGACAAATCTCCTCTGCTGCACGGCACAACCCTGTGTTGTACTAATGCATCTCCGCTGCTGCGTAGATTGGGCCCATCTCAACAATCTGCTTCACCTCTTTTCAGAACTGCTGCTGCGTGATGCATCCCTGATGCAGGCCCTCGCATCCCTGGTTGGTGGCAGCCTCAACATCGACACTGGACTCTGCATCACAGACTCACAGCTCCTTGGAACTAACGCATCACCCTGACTAAGTGGCACATCCTCTATGCTGGACTTCGCATCACAAGCCCTCTTCGATGAGATCCTTGGCAATGATGCAGGACCTTGCATCTCTGCCCTGCCGCACCTCGGAACAGAGGCATTGTTTTGGTTGTGCAACGCATCTTCGATATTGAGCCTCGCAATGCTCCGCAAACCAGGATTGAAGGTACTTTGTTCAGCTGGCCTAACTGGGTCGCTGTAGCTGGCCCGTGCTCCATCGCGGTTGGCCTGAACTTGTGACTTTGTCCAGATCCAGAGCGACCAGATATCCACAGTTGGTGCTTGTGCTTTTTGGCTCTATTTTCACCAAAATCTTCAAAATTGCATATCTCTGGTTCTACTGCTTGGATTTGTGTCATTTTTGGCCTTGCTATATTTATTGAAAATTACTATGTTTTTCTGACTTGGTGTAGGATCCATTTTGTGTGGTGTTTTCCCTTTCTTTCTGTTTGAAGTGTTAAACTAATACTTTAATTGTTGCCTCTAAGTTTAGCCTGACTGCTCTGTGCCAAGCTACCAAAGGGATTGAGCATAGACTAATTTGGGGTTTTCTTGTGCCTTACCCTTAATAGGATTGTGGTTGCTGCTTGACCAGGGCTCACACCCCAGCCAACCAGTCAAATGTCTTACAGGTTTCTTCTTCTATGGATGGATGGCCAGTTGGGACTCCTTTTTAGAGTGGAGAATTCATGTTTGTGAATAACTTTGAAGCGTTACTTGGATGGGCCCTTGCTGTCAATGGCCCTGATGGGGATGTAGAGAGTTTTTAAGGCTGAGTAACTGACAATGGGAAGCCAATATAACTCTTGAACGGCAGGTGAGATGTGGTCCGGTAGAAAAATGTGGAGCCATTGTCTTGTTGCTGCTTTTTGGATCCCTTGAACTCTTAAGAGCAGAAAGAGCAGGGCCACAGGTAGAGTTCATAGTCAAGAAGAGAGAGGACGAAGGTAATATTATGATGGAGCTTCAGAAAGAGACTTAGACATGGGAAAACTCACTGTAGAGTATGTATAGTATAAAAGGTGGTTGTTAGAACTGGGGGTCTCTAGTTGGCTGAGGTATGTACCTTAGTCCAAATAGGGACCCTTGCTTCTAGTCAGGGTAAGGAGGCACACACCTTTAGATAACCCCTGCTCACCCCCTGGTAGCTTGGCACGAGCAGCCAGGCTTATCTCCAAGGCAAATGTGTAAAGTATTTGCAACCACCCTCTCAGTGACACAGGGATAACACCACAAATGGACTCCACACGAGTTTCATAAAAACAATTAGAAGTTTATAAAAAAAGATATACGATGAGACCACACGATAAAAATCCAACATATGCGTATTTGTAATATTTCACCTTGCCGTTTAGTAGGCCAGCACGCACTGGTAGGTTCTTGCAATATTAATGAGCAATTCTCGATGATCCAATGCAGTCCTAATGCAATGCTATGCAGTTCATAATGCAAGAATCAGGCACTTCGTGATCTAAAAATAATGCAATTCGTAATGCAACAATCAGGCAGTTCAGTAATGCAAAAATGATGCAATTTGTAATGCAACAATCAGGCAGTTCGTAATGCAAAAATAATGCAATTCGTAATGCAACAATCAGGCAGTTCGTAATGCAAAAATAATGCAATTAGTAATGCAACAATCAGGCAGTTCGTAATGCAAACATAGTGCAATTCGTAATGCAACAATCAGGCAGTTCGTAATGCAAAAATAATGCAATTCGTAATGCAACAATCTGGCAGTTTGTAATGCAAAAATAATGCAATTCGTAATGCAACAATCAGGCAGTTCGTAATGCAAAAATAATGTACTTCGGCACCGATCGCGGTGCTCTGGATGGTCTCTATGCCACTCTTACTGACTCGCGGTCAGCTACTGCCAAAATATGCCCCCAACACTGTTCTGGTGGAAAACAAAGTGCAGCTCCACACTCCGGCCCCGATACTGCCTCTCCTCCGCGATACGGGCTTGAACGGGGGCTCGCGCTGCAAAGATGGGAAAGGCCGAGAGCGTTTCTCTCGTACCCTCACCCCGCCCCAGGCGGCGACACACGCATGCTCGCTGAGCGTTACCTGGGGGGTGCGATCTCACTCTCCTCTCCTCGCTGCTTGGGCCTCCGGTGCGACTTTGTTGATCTTGGGCAGTGGAACTCGGACCCCTGACGGTGATGGTTCGAGGTCTCTCCTTGGCAAAGGCAGGCTCGGGCCGGCGGCGGTGAATTCCCACAGCTCCTCTGGGGATGCCGGTCCGGGCCGATGGCAATGACGATCGCAGCAGTTCTGGCCACGCTGTCGATCGAAGCAGAGAACAAGACTGCTCCGGGACACACAGTCACGGGGCAATATCTCACGACGGTCTCAGGCTGCAACAGGGCACACGCACACAGCGTCGCTGAGACTCACTTGAGCTCGAGGGTGCACACGATCACAGGGCAATCCTCACAAAGGTCTCAGGCTGCACGAAGCACACGCACACAGCGTTGCTGAGACTCACTTGGACTCCGGGTGCACACAATCACGGGGCAGTTCTTACGAAGGTCTCAGGCTGCAAAAAGCACACGCACACAGCGTCGCTGAGACACACTTGGAAACTTTTATGTTCCTTAGTTTCCACAACAGGGAGCCAGCTCTCCTTGGGCCCTTGGAGACACGCTACTTCAGGACACAGCACACAGCAAAGTCCTCACAAGCAGGGGGACACAGCACACAGCAAAGTCCCTTGTCCTCTCCTTAGTCAAACCAGCAAACTGCAGGCCAGCCCCAGAACACACAGCAAGGGCAGTCCTTCTCTTCAGTCTCTTCAGCTGTTCTTCTTTGGCAGAGGTTCCTCTTGAGCACCAAGTAGGTTCAATCCTTTTTCAATATGGATTTCAGTCTAAAGTCCAGGGGTTTCAGCTCTCATAGTTATACCCCTAAATGTCTTTGAAGTCTTTGTGTTCAGGGGCACTGACCCCTGTCCAAACCGGTTCTGGGTGTCTCCCTGCCAGTGACACCTTCTTCCTTTGATAGTGGGGGTCTGGATCTTCAATCACTCAGCAGGAGATGGAGCCTTTGTTTTATGGCAGCAGCCCAGGCCTCTTCTCCTCCAGGGGCTACTCCTCCCCCCTACACTCCAGATGCAGGTCAGCCTGTTGCTGTCTCACCTCCCTCCCTGGGTCAAGACATTTCCCAGATCCTATCACATTCAAATCCAGACAGTCAATCCACAACCAGGCAGAGACACACAGAATTGTTAGAACAAAAAAAAACAGCCACTTCTAAAAGCGTGGTTTCTAAACACACAATTCAAAAACCACCTTCACAAAAAGATGTGTTATTAAATTGTGAGCTCAGGCACACTAAACTTCACCTCTCCATCTTAAACCTATGGGAAGATAGGCTGGAAACGTATTACACAGCCTTCCCCATTCTGTCCTATGGGCAAGATGGCCTTGCAACAGTGAAAAACGAAATGGAGAGTATTTCACTGTTAGGACAAGGTACACACCTCAGTACATGTCCTACCTTTCACAGACACTGCACCCTGCCCAGGGGGATACCTTGGGCCTACTTTAGGGGTGTCTGATGTGCATGGAAAGGGAAGGGTAAGGCCCGGCAAGTGGGTGCACTTGTCAGGACAACATGGCAGTTAGCAAACTGCGCGCAGGCACTGCAGTGGCAGGCCTGAGTTCTCTCTTTGGGGCTACTTGTGTGGGTGGCACAATTAGTGCTGCAGGCCCACCAGTAGCATTTGTATTACTAGCCCTGTCACACATAGTGCACTTTACTAAGGACTTTACTAGTAAGACAAACATGCCAATTATGGACAACCAATTACCATTACACTTTACACAGGGAGCACTTGCACTTTGACACTGATCAGCAGTGGCACAGTGCCCAAAGCATCTAAGTTGGCAACACCATGTCAGAAAAATGGTCTAGGGGGAAGGCAAAAAGTTTAGGGAACTTTAGCCAAAAAGGGCCAAGTCCAACAGTGGTTTATTTGATTTGGCCCCCTTTTGGGAACAGGGATAGGCTTGAACACATGATCACTCTCATGTCTCTCTCTTGTCAACATTGCTGG
Source organism: Calotriton arnoldi (assembly GCA_963921515.1). Taxonomy (NCBI): domain Eukaryota; kingdom Metazoa; phylum Chordata; class Amphibia; order Caudata; family Salamandridae; genus Calotriton; species Calotriton arnoldi. The sequence goes on from CAWUFW010000794.1 coordinate 1,260,892, forward strand.
TGGTTCACTGAGTTTCTGGGCCAGACTGTCATCAGTTGGTAGGGTAGCTCTGCATGTTAGAAACTCTGTTTTGATCAAGTTCAGCTTAAGGTGGTTGTTAGCAACAATGGTCAACAGTTCGATGGTTGTGATACATTCCTACGATGTTTAGATCTCCTGGGTTTTCAAGCTTTAGGATGATCTGTGTGTCATCATAGTAGTTGTAGTTTGCTAGTCTGAAGGACTTGATGAGATTTAGTAGTGTGCATAGCTAGCTGTTGAAGAGGAATAGTGAGGTGATCAAGAGAATGCTGCCAGCAAGTAGAACCTGTTTTCCCCACCTGTCTGGAAATCCACACACCCTGCTGTGCCATCACTGCTGGCCAGTGCTTAACATTATGAACTGCAAGTGCCACAATGTAATGGATGAATTTGTGCTGGTAGTCTGCCAACGCCCCTTCCTGTTTGTCTCCGTTAAGAGTTATTTGGCTGATGATCTTAAGGGATAAACCTGTGTGCTTTGTAGTTGTATTTTTACTGAAAGCTGCATTTCAGACACCCAGAGTGATCTTGCTAATTTCTACTGAAGACATGCAAGAACCAAGAAACACATGTCCAGAAATGTAAGCTCTGGCTGTGCCAGCACTTCTTTAGCTGTGACTAACTGATATCGCTATGAACTGCAAATTCAAGTATGCAATGGGAGAACTGGTTCTACCACACTGGCAGTGTGAGCTATCAATTCACACAAGTAAAATTATCACATTCAGAGGTACACCTGGGTCAATGCTGTAAGGTGGCAATATGAAATGGGCCCCCATGATGACCCTAGCTCTGTCTGAGAGGTAGTGGGAGATTACATCTAGATACTGCACTTAATACCAGGTCCCTCTAGGGTAATTAGAAGGAAGTGGCATGTTTCTAAAGCAAGTAGTAGAAGTGTGATGACTCTCTTCCTGACCATGGTTATCATCAGGTCATTCCAGATGAAAATCAGAGCCCAGGGTAGAACAGTTTGTTGGCCCAAAATACTGTTATTTTCTTCCAGGCAGTTGCAGATATTAGTGAATGTTAGCTTTATAAAAACAGTTTTCATAACTACAGGTTAGTCAAGATTGGTTCATAGCTGGGCGTGGCTGTTGGATCTTAATTATTTGTCTTGTTGAGTGGTTGTGTGTAAGTTATCATTTATCTAGAAGTCTGAAGGGGGAGATGCCTAATGAACTGCAGGTGTTATGTTAAAAATATTTAATATAGCGCTCAACTCACCAGGGGGCATCTCAGCGCTGTGCGGAAGCAGGGATCAGAACAGAAGGGAGAGAGTTAGAATAGGTGGGCTTTGAGAAGTTTCCTAAATTTGCAGTAGTTCGCGCCAGTGCGAACATAAAGTGGCAGCTTGTTCCAGTAGTGAGGAGCAAGATAAGAAAAAGCCTTTCCTCCACTACGCATCAGATGAAAGCGAGGTACATATCATAAGGCTTTGTCACAGGATCTAAGGCAGCGTCCTGGGGTGTAAGTTTTGATTTTTTGTTGCAGATATAACAGGCCTTTTCCGTTAAGGGCGTTATAGGTAAGGCAACAGATCTTAAAACAAGACTTTTTCTTCACTGGAAGCCAGTGCAGTTCTCTCAGCAACGGTGCCGAAGACGTGCCTTACGGACGGTTGAGAACAAGCCTGGCAGCAGTATTTTGGACTACCTGCAGTTTGGCCACTAGGGTCTCTTTGACATCCGCAAAAAGGGCGTTGCCGTAGTCCAATCTGCTTATTACCAAGGCTTGTACCAGAGTCTTAAGGGCGGAGGTTGGAAGGTAGGGGAATATTCTGCACAGAAGGCGCATGTTATAATAGCATATTCCTGAGGTGGTCAAGATGTGCTCTTTCATTGTGAGAGCTTGGTCAAATTTCATGCCCAGGTTTTTAACGGCTTGTTTAGGCACAGGAGTGACGCCCAGTTGGTGAGGCCACCAATCGTTTGTCCAAATGGAGGCTGCTTTCCCAAACAGCATAATCTCCATCTTGTCAGTGTTTAATTGGAGATAATTTCTGTTCATCCACTCAGAGATGGCTAACATGCCCAGGGTGAAACAGTTTTTGGCCGCTATCAAGTCCTGGTCAAAAGTAAACATCAGCTGGGTGTCGTCCGCATATGAGATTATTTCAAAGCCGAAACCCTCGGCAATCCTGGCAAGGGGAGCCATATGGATATTAAACAGAGTGGGGCTCAGGCAGGAACCCTGCGGGACACTCTTGTCCAGGATTGTCTTACGGGAAGAATATGGGCCCAAGATGACAGTTTGATGTCTCTCTCCCAAGAAGTGCTGGAGGCATTTTAATGCAAGGCCCTGAATGCCGATCTCTCACAGCCTATCTAGCAGCCTCTTATGAGAGACTGTGTCAAAGGCTGCTGAGAGATCTAGCAGCACAAGCATTACTGAGTTACCCGTGTCCAGCCCACGGCGCAGGGAATCGGTCACAGCCAGGAGCGCCGTTTCCGTGCTATGGCCAGGTCGAAAGCCAGATTGAGAGGACTCTAGGATGTGATTCGTTTCAAGGTAGGGAACTAGTTGTTTGTTAATTAGGTTTTCAAGCAGTTTACCCAGAAGAGGTAACAAGGATATGGGCCGATAGTTGTCCAGAGATTTTTGGTCCAAGGAGGGTTTCTTTAGGATAGGACGAACATAGGCCATCTTCCACTCAGATGGAATGGAGGCGGATTTCACCGAACAGTTAAAGATCTCTAGGACCGTTGAGGCGAGATAGTTGGCCAGTAGAGCCATTATTTTAGGTGGACAAATGTCCTGAGGGGAACCAGATTTGGCTGTCATCAAGGAGCTACAGATTGCCTCCAGAGTGAAGGGGGTGAAGCTGTCCAAAATATAGGGAGGCTCCTTAGACTAGGCCCCGTTGGGACTAATGGTCTCTACTCCAGGCAAGGAGGGGAGGTCGAGTTTTGTGTAGATGAGAGAGATTTTCTCCTGGAAAAAATTGGCCAGCGAGTCACAGAATTCCTGGGATACAGAGCCGGCCTGGGTACAGGCCCGGGGGGTGATAAAATCATGGACAATGTTAAAAAGAAGTTTAGGGGAGTTACCAGCCTGTTCAATTTGAACAATGATAGAATCATGCCTTGCAAGTTTAATGTTATGATGGTAGCAAGACAGGGCTTGTTTATAAAGATCTTTATCTTGAGGCAATTTGCTTCTACGCCAACGTCTCTATAGGTTCTTACACCTTGATTTTTCTTGTTTTAGCTCAGCGGAGAACCAGGAGGCCGAGGGACGATGTTTGGAGGGGCAGTTGTATTTATAGGGGACTGTGGCGTCCAGGGCTTTAATAAGGGCGGCGTTGAAGGACTCCAATTGGTTGGTGACCTGTAGATGGTTTTGCGGCAGGTTAAGGGAAAAAGCTTCCCTAAAGGCCTCAGGCGTGAGTCGATGCCATGGTCTGTAGGCTTGTGATGCTGGTCTGCTAGTACTCTTGGAGATAGGAGGAAGGGGAGACTGAATGTGGAAGGTAATTGAGAAATGATACGTCCAAGTGAGGGGGGTTGGAGCCTTACATTCTAGAAGTTCCGAGTTAGAAAACAGTAGATCTAGTGAGTGGCCCGCTATATGCCTGGGGCCCTTAACTCTTTGGGATAGTCCTAGAGTTTCCAGGTCCGCTAAAAGCTTAGAAACCTTGGTATTGGTGTGGTCTTCCCCATGGTAATTGAAGTCGCCTAAAAGTACGAATTTATTTGAGGCTAGAACGTGGATGGCTAATTCTTCCACTAACTGTTGGCTGAAATTAGATTTGGATCCTGGGGGGCGATAAATCAATCCTCCACTCCAAGAATCGGAAGCAGAGAGATTTATTTTAAAAATACCCATCTCTACAGAGTCAGAGACAGTGGTTGTAATCCAAGTTAGCTTAATTGAGTTTTTGAAAGCTATAGCAAGGCCTCCACCCAATTGTTGATAACGGTCATCGCTGGCACTGCAGCAGCTGCTGAGACGAGGATACTCTTGAAAGTTTATGGAAGGCAGGTAGTTTGACATGCAGGTTGCAGATTTGTTAGCTTTGGACAGAGAGTTATTTGAAGGAGGCCAGAGCCCAGTGTCTTTCAGTCAGTGTGGTGTTATTCATCTTGGTCTTGATGAGCTGATGGTGGGTATCCTGACCAAGGCTTTTTATAGAACCTTTTCTTGACCATAATTTGGTCTGCAATGGAGTTGCAGTCAGCTTGAGATTGCAGTAAATTTTCGGCGGTGCATTTCTGATTGCTGAATTCACTGTAAATCCTATGAAGTTCCTTTGGCACTGTCAATTGATGTTCCTCTCGGGTGTGTCTGGATCCAAGAGACCTTGACTCAGATGAAAGGGCTGTACCTTCTCGTAGCCACCCTGCCGGAGGAGATAAACACCTATCAGTGGATGCCATTGGAAAAAAAACACTTCAGGATGAGGAAAATCAAATAGCACCAATAACCTCCAAAGTAGAACTCGAGAAGGGCAGGGCTCAATAGAGAAGACCAAAACACACCAGGACAGAAATATGGGGGAATACTAGTTAGAATAGATCAAGGCAAAACTATCAGCATGCAAAGAATCAAGAAAAAAGTTGCGACCCAACATTCCTGTAATCCTCCTCCTGTTATATACCAATAATTAGACCCGAAAGGAAAAAGACGGCCACGGGAAGCTATTGCTGGCATAATGTTTCGGCAGACAAGGTAAAACCGTGTTGACGGGCTGCCATCTTGGATTGGGAGATATTAAATCTTCTAAGATGGTGCTCACCAGCTCAGGACAAGAGCAAGCAGGACTCATACTGCACCCGACCACCAGCCTTCCAACTGGCCCCAGCAGCCTGAAATGCCCTCAAGCAGGACAACCGCCCTCAACCTGGTAGGTACCACACATAGCTCCGCCTGCTTCACGCCGCAAGTACGGGAACCTAAATAAGAGGTGAAAGTGAGGAGCAGAGCTCCCAATAGGCTTTGGAGATCTTGTTAACCTTAAGTAGTCTTAATTCAGCTCTTGATGAAAGATTTGTTGGTCCTGTTGCAGCTTTGAAGATGAGTTGTACTATGTAGATTGTTGGATTTCTTTATTTGACGTAGAAGTCCAATGATCGCTGTTTTCATTATTTGTCCCTTTATTGAGCAAAAGAGCCTTACAGTGATAGCATGGGTTACCTTGAAAAGGATATGTTTGTCAAAGGTTTTGGAGAGTACATTTCTAAAGTTGATTCACATCTGTTGTTTAGTTAGGATTTAGAAAGCTTAGAGATGAGAGTCAAGATCAGACAGCATCAGTCTGCTCTACTGGATGTAGGTAAGTGAGGTAACTGTTGTTGTAGCACTTGTTCTTGTGGGGGAGTATGGGTGAAAAAGATGAGCTGGTGGTCACTCCAGGTGAAATCAGCTTCCTATTGCCTTGATAAGTCCAAGCAGGATGAATATTGGGTCTGTGAGTGCAAATGTATGTTGGGCCATTGATGAGTTAAGTTAACTTAAGAGCCAACAGGTTTATTGCGATGGTTCTTGGCTGTGGAACAGAAGGCTGGTCAAACTTGGTATTCAGGTTATCCATGATGCAGAGGTTGAGATGGTTTACGGAGGTGTCCAAATGGCATCCAGTAAAGCATCTGTGAAAGTTCTGTTTTTTATGAGTGTCTGTAGGTCATCGGAATAGCACACAAGAAGTAATGTCATGATGAACAGAGGCTATGTGTATTTTAAAAGCTGTAATTTGCAATGGTACTTTGAAAATGACAACTAGGCCTCCTCCGGCCTTTCTCTGGACATTCCATATCAGAGTTAAAAATCCAGCAGAATTGCTTCTTGCAGTACTGGTGAAGTCTCATCTCCTAGGTAGGTTTCAGTGATGAAGGGTATGTCCGTTGTGGGGTCTAGGATCAATTAAGAAAAAATGTTTAAACTGTTCTTCTCCACTGAACTTGAGTTGATAAGGAGGCAGCTCAGCTGAGCTGGTAGGAGAAAGAGTGGGAGACATAAGAGTAAGACCTGTTAGAGTGAGGTGAGTTAGAATAGGGTACAGAAGAGGGAAGAAACGTGGTGTCAAAACTCAGCTACGGTCTCATTCAATTTGAAGGATAAAAGGGGAATGAGGTAGAGTTCTCTGATACTGAGATGAATGCAGCGCTTAAAAACCATGGAGAATGTAGTAACCTGGTGTTAGCAGACTTCGCAAAATCAATAGAACTATTCAGGTTCATTTAGAAAACAGTGTGGCACCTGTACTAATATAGCAGCATTAGTTCAGGGTTCCCATAGTTCAATATGATTTCATTTCCTTTCTAAGATAGCTCCCCATCACAACAACTAATAGCTAATTAAATTTATATAAAGTCTATACCTGTTGAAGGATGTTGTTTGTGTTTTAGAGCCACAGTAGAGAAAAGACCAGGCCACTGAGTGTACACTAGATGAATAAGCCCCCCTTAAATTCACTGTAACTGTAAAGCAATGCAGCTTCCAAACTATAGCATAACCATCTTCTTAACTATCCAGGGCATTAAGAATGAAGGGCCAGACATGCAAAGCTATTTCGCAGTTGCAAAGCCCGCAAGTCACAAAGGGGCAGATGTATCAAGGATTGCATTTGCGAATCCTTAATAGCGAATTTTAGCGAATTGCTATTAAGGAATCGCAAAATGCTATGTATGTAGGAATCGCAATAATAATTGCGATTCCTTAATATTCCTTAATTGCGAATTGCAAATTGCGATTCGCAATTAAGGAATACCTTCCCATTCATTCCTATGGGCGTAGAGGCCCATAGGAATGAATGGGAAGACATTCTCAATTTGCGAATCGCAATTAGAGAATCGCAAATTGAGAATGCAATTTCAAGGGTGCCAGGGTGTCCTTTTGACACCCTGTTGCACCCCTGAAATATGTATGTGTGCACATGTGGCGCACATACATGCCCTAAGGGCATGTATGTGCGCCACATGGCACTTTGAAAAATGCTAAAAAGTGCATTTTTCAAAGAAATCGCATATTACCACCAACTTGAAGTTGGTGGTAATTTGCGATTCCTTAAGGCCAAATTGCACTTTTTTGGTGCTTCTTACATTGGATTTAAGGAATGCAATCGCAAAATAGGTAATCGCAAATTTTGCGATTCCTTATTTTGCGAGGCAGTTTTGCCTTAATACATACCACTAAGCAGAATTGCGTTCGCAAACGCCAAAATTCTGCGAATTTCGGTGTTTGCGAACGCAATTTTGCTTGATACATATGGCCCAAAATGACAAGGTTTGCGACTTCAAAAAGGCTTTTCTTAATGCACCAAATACATTTCAAGGTTCAGTAAAAGGTTACTGAATCACAAAATGGCATAAGAAATTGCTATTGAGAAAGAGTGTGTTTAAGGCATAGCTTTGATTTGTTCTGGTATGTATCAATGTTTTACGATGGAAATCTGGTCTCAGAACATTGGAAAGTTACCGACTCCTGAGTTGAAGTAGAACGGCTTTGCAAAAAGGAACCCTTTCCCATTTTTTAACGTAAAAAAAATAATTGTTGGGGAGTATGCAGTGATCCAGGGAATCAATGCTAACCCTCAAACAAACCTAAAAATATTTTTCTCCAATCCAGCTCCATTGCCCTGCTCTGCATTTTAAAAAAGGTTTACTTTATTTAAAGGAGATCACGGACATTGTGGTCTGCGGACCCCAGGTGGGCACTAACTGTGATGGCATTCAGTCGTAGTAAGTCATCATTTGCAACCTACTTCATGAATATGATGAGTAGGGGTGGATTGAGACCCACTATAATTTTGAAATCTGACAACTGACCTATTAGTATATAGATCGGTTCTCAAAATCCCTTTCAATTTGCAAAAAGTCAGTGCACAGTTTGCAAAATTTTCTGTGAATGGAAATTTCGTACAGCAGGCCCTTAGTCCCTTAAAAGTGGTGGAGGAGCAACTCAATAGAATATGAAAACTAAAAAGAAATTCCAGGGAATTAAGGGCTAGTGAAGTCCATCTAAAACCAGGGTAATTACAAACTATGCAAAAATACAGCTACCAAAACCAAACAGGGAGTTAAGAGTTTATGATATCCACCTAGAAGCTTCCTATGACTTGCCATAAGTCTCAGCTCCACAAACCGACAACATGCGCGCCAGCCGTGGATAGAGGGGACAGGCACCATGGTGTGTGATTGATAATCACAATTTGGAAAGGAGGTGGAAAACTAATGAGGGATCAGGGAAGAATAGGCTGAGCCCCTTCATTGAATGATTTAGTATGGCAGTTGTTGGAAATGAACAGGCTGCTGGCCCAAGATCGTACCTTGTCCAAACAGGTCCAAAAAGGGAAGACCCCTCAGAATGTTCCCTTCAACTTCTCCATTCTTTATCTTGATCCCCTTGGAGGAGATGTCGATGGGGCTCTGGTAGGACACAGAGATCAAAGGGGAGGAGTGGTAGGGTCATGTGATAGTGGATATGCCAGAGGCAAGGCTGAGGACTCCTAGTTAAGATGGCCTCACAAGAGAACAAAAAAGAGTTTTGGAAGGGGAGGAGGAGGTGGGCTGAACTCTGGGTGTAAAGAAGCTAAATCAGCACACCAGGGTCAACATATCAGGATAATCAAGCCAGCAAAGGGTGACGAAAGTGCTATAGTTTGGTTAGGGATGACCTATGCAAAATGTTGTTGGTTAGCTACTGGAGTTGAGCAGGGTGAGGGAAGGGAAGAGAGCAGTTGAAACTAGCAGTGGCTGGGGGAGGGAGGGAAGCTTTGCAGAGGAAAATAAGAATGTTGGGAGAAGAGGAAGAAGTGAGGGGGGCCCTGGGGCCCAAAACAGCTAAATATGCTCCAGAGTCAATAACACGTGACGAACCAGATCAAGGTTTGGGTGAAAGAAATATCACAGCATGCAAGGGATGACCTGGATGAAATCTAGTAGATGTTCACACATTATTTGACTTCCTTTTTTGGGTGGTGCAAGCCATTGGGGATTTTTTTCTTTGTATGAATGGATGGCTTGATTTAGAGCAACTCATAACATCACTGGCAACAAGTCCACATTTATTCCTCAAGTGCCCCTTGTTACCGGGGCATGAGGCACTCTCCGTTCCGCCATCGGAGGAAAAAAAATAAACTGGACAACTTATATTTTTTTTGCAACTTGTATGTGTGGAATAAAGAGTGTTTGTGATGCAGAGTCCCAGCTTGGGGCCGAAGTCGGAATGGGGCGGGGGGAATTGGCTTGTGTGTCATTTATAGAAAAAGTTATCATTGGAACCTAGTTCACTAGTTTGTTTGAAAAATAGCCAACTCCTCTATGTGTCTCCATTTTGAGTAGGCCTGGGCTCAGGTGTGTAGGTCTGCAATCCACCTGCTCGGTAGAACTCTCTCAGCCATTTTGTGCAGGAACCTACTTGGAATAAAAGGAAGCCTGGAAGATTTTGTAAGACCAGCCCCCCCTGAAAGTATGCAAGGATTCTCCCCCTAAAAATATTTGTTTTAAATTAGGCAAAGCAGTGCAACCTCTGAGGAGGTTGGGACTGCTGCTTTCCCTCATTGGCTGAGCTAAGGTGACCTAAGGTCAGCCAACGAGGGAAGGCACCAGTCCCAACCCTCCTGGGACATCCGAGGCAGAGCTGCAGGTAAGTGTGATTTTTTATATTTTGTATTAATGTTTGGTGCTTGCATGTGTGTATGTTTGAATGCTTGGTAATGAGTGTTGTGAATGAATGTGTGTGTGCACGCTCGTGTGTGAAAGCATGCTCCCCTCCCTCCTAAAATTACCGGTCACCACTGCTTGAAAGTCTAGCAATATGTCAGAAAACAACTTACTAAAGAACAGAGAACTAAAAAGAATTGCAATTGAAATATCATGCTGTACCCAACAATAAACATGGACACAAAGTAAATATTACAGTTTATACTATTGACTCACAAATTGATCAAAAATCCAGTATGTGCAATACATCAAACTTATTTTGATAATTTTGGGCACATTTATAAAGCTTTCACGCAGCGCAGTGCATTACAACATGCCACCTTGCTGAGCTGCGCGAAATGCACTGTATTTAAAATTATATGAAGCATTCCAGCCCTTCTTGCACTGGCGCGCTTTTGGCTGCCTTGCGCCAATGCAGGAACCCTTGCATCATGGTGCAAGAGTGCCTGCATTGGAGGCAGGATTGTTGTTGTGCTGGAAGGGGCAAAAATCCTCAGAGGCATTTTCTTCTTCGACATCATCCCTCATGGGCGGGGCCTCGGTACTTCTTTACTATTTTTTGCCTGATACGGTGGTGCAGAACAATCTTTCTCACTTAAAATGCATCTTTTGAGAGACGCTTACAAAAATGTAAAACTACAGGCAGAAAGAAGGTTAACAATAATTGGGAACATTCTGAAGTGTCATCAAAAACTATCAAAAATTCGGATTTAAATACATTTGACTAGACCGATAACTAATGAATAATAACAAAGCTCGATGGAATCATGTAAATGCTGAAAAGGCGTTTTAGCTATAGAGTAAAACTACTTTGATTAAAAAAGTAAAAAATTACAAATGGTGGTAATTCTGCTAAACTATGTTAACAGTTCATCACCTACTCTGTAAGAATCACACATAAAAGATCTAAAGATCTCTGTTGTTGTTATTTGGGTTTAGCTCACCTAAATGTATGATTTAATTCGTGAAATGTCGCTCACACTCAAAATCGCTGTGCCCACACAAGGGGTGGTGGATCATGACCCCACCATCGGTGCTTGAAACACTTTATCGTACTCTCTAAAGTACACACTTTAATTTCAAATTATGAACAGTTAAAGAACGAGAGTTACAATAGATGATTTTTGTCAAACACCAAAAATAATGCAATAATCACCCCTTCACTTTCAGCTGATTCAGCAGGCTCTTTTTAATCTATCCTCATATGCATGACAAAAATACATCTTATAAGGCACAAATCCGGTCCTTAATTTGTACCCACTGATGGGTACCATCACTTATGTTTGGCATCAGTGATTATATTTCATCATCAGACTTTGTCCATCCAAGAACAAGCAAAACAAAGGCAGAAAATGGAGAAAAAAGGGGGAAGCGAAAGATATGACAGCAGTTACAAAAGGAGAACGAGGAATGAAAAAAGCCACTTGCAAGAGTGAGAGAGGCAGGGAGAGCACAGAGGTGGAAGAAAGACGAATGAGGAGGACTCAAGTGTAGGCAGCCCTAGTTTTCAGCAACCTTAGTATCTGGTAATGTCGATGATGGGCCTTGGGCTCCTGCACTTACTTTTGTTTCTAACAAATCAAGCAAAATGTTAACAGCATGATTAGGTGCTTAATTTGATGAACAGAAGCAAAATGTTCGCCAAATGGGCCACAGCACCGCCTTGTTAGAAAGACTATCATTTGAAAAGTCAATGCTGTATTTTTCAGATAAACCTGTGGCATAGGTTAACGTTAGCTTTCTCTTGACTGGTTTACTCGTAGAAATTGCAAATGATGGTAATTAAATTAATTAAAGGTATGACGTGTGGATGTGAGTGTCGGAAAAGTTTCAGTGCTCTGTCCATCATCTCCTTGTGTTTGGTTTGTTTGCCCTAAGATGGCAGGGTATGCCCAGACGTGGTTCCCTCGCTCACTTTGCACTGGATTCAAGCTAGCCCGGCTGATGAGGGGTGTTGCCCCGAAACTGGTCCTAGGATGCTTGTTTTCAGTCCAGGAAGGAGCTGGTTTGGCAGTTCGGGCTGGTCTTTTCCCATGAGTAACAGGGTCAAGACTGATTTGCATATGGCTGGGTCTGAACTGGGGTGGCGAAGTGAGCTAAAGAACGATGATGGATTCAACCTAGATCTGTGACTGGGGGTGAGTGTCTGCAAAGTTGCAGCGCTCCATCCATCATCTTCTTGTATTTGCTTTGTTCGTCCTAAGTTGCAGGGTATGCCCAGACATGGGTCCCTTGCTCACTTTGACGCTGGATTCAAGCTAGCCTGGCTGATGGTTGGTGTTACCCCTAAACTGATCCCAGGATACTTGTTTCTGGTCCAGGGAAGACCTGGTTTGGCAGTTCGGGCTGGCCTGTTCTAATGAGAACAGATTCAAGACTGATTTGCATATGGCTGGGTCTGAACTGGGGTGGCAAAGTGAGCTAAAGAATTATGATGGATTCAACCCAGATCTGTGACTGGGGGTGAGTGTCTGAAAAGTTTCAGTGGTCCGTACACCATCTCCTTGTGTTTGCTGTGTGGAAAGATGTAACTGAGATGACAATATTTTGTTGGCTAAATTACACCCTTTTCAAAAATATCCTTATGCTATTTTAAAGGTCTGATAAGCAAATATTTAATGTGATTTTCTCTTGTGAAACAACCCTTTGTTTCTTGCAGAACATAAATGATATCATCTCTGGAATGTTAGGGAAAGTGTGTCAGAAGAAACTGTTGAAAGGAAGTTGTTCTTGATAAATTTGTAGTGTTGCAATACAAGTGGCTCTGGCATTCCATCGTTTGTCCCTCTGTCTGCCCATCTGACCCATTGCCCGACACCTTTTGCACAGCTCTCATGGTTCCCATTAGGACTCTGGTAGCCCAGTGCTCTACCCCTAACTTGGGGCAGGTCAGAGGGGCCTGCCTCTGATTGGATATTCACTCTTCAATGGCCTCTTCAAGGGTCAGGACGAGGCTGAAGCCCAGCCAATGAAACTTGAGTAGGACAGCCTGTGGTCTGGTAGAGCCCCAGTTGATCTACAGAGAATGGAACCCAGCTGCTCACAGTACAGGTACTGGATCGGAGGAAGTCAAGCTGACCTGCACAAGACCAGGAAGTCACGCTGACCTGCACGATGGCGTTTTTGGGAAAGGATCCCACCCATTGAGGGCGGGCATGGGGAGGCGAGCTCGCGGCATCATGCCGCACGCTTCTCGTCGTCCTTTGCTCTTCCTCGCTCCTGGAAGTAGGAAGCACCCAGGCTACCCTAAGCCAATAATGACGCTGTTGTTACCATGACAGCAGCGTCATGATTAGTCTGAGTGATGTGGTTCGGCACTCAGACGGGGACTGCGAGTCTGTGCATGATCTCCACCCAGGCAGTGCATTACAGCCCTATGAAGAAGAAGCTAAGCGTGCATGACTGTTTGGCCGTCCCAAAATGGCGGGCCAAACTGTCATGTACAGTTAAGTAGCATATACCACTCCTCCTGCACTGTGGCAGAAGCCCAGCCCCGCCCCGCCCAACCTTGCTCCGTAGAGAAAAATAAATGATAATAACATCCTGTTATTATAATTTTATTTTTCCTTGTTGCATTTCTCAGAAGCAGTGGGGCGATGCTCCTCCAACTTAGCGGAGGAGCTGCCTCTGATCAGGAATGTACAGACTGCAGCACGAGGGAGCACACGCAGCGGGTGCACAAGGGAGTGGTGAACCTAATGTCCAGCGGATCTAGCGCAGGATCTGATTTCTGTTGCCCAGCAATGTTTTTCCTGCATTAACCCCTTGACACTTTGACTTTGGCTATCTATTTCATAGTAGGAATGTATTTGAATTTTATGGTTTGTAACTCCAGCTACAAGCCTTATTATTCTTATAAATGTTTGCATCCTCTCAACAAGCCTTATTGTTCCTGTTAATTTTGCAACCCAACCAAGAAGGGTTTCTTTCCTAGTGGAAAACCAATATTTTAAAGGGTTTACCAGCTCTAATTACATTTTTGCAAGGCCTTGTGAACTTATACTGCCATGGGAAGATTGGAGAGAGGGCTTTGAAGCCTATGTGGAAGCGATTGGGGGATAGAATTGTAAAACTTGCACATGAAGGGCACATTGGCATGAGTGCCACTAAGAGGTGCATATGTGCCAAGCACTGGTGACCAGCGCTTGACTGGGATGGGAACATAGCATTAGGGAATGTGTGACTCTCAGACAGAGGCTCAGCTTATACCACCGGGAGCGAACCCTGAGATCTAATCATCTGTGACTCCTTCGCATTCCAAGATATGCCAAAACTCAATAAGGTGGCAGGTCCTTCTCAGTAAGGACGGTAAAGCTCTGGAATGCTCTGCCTATCCATCTACACTTGGCCGGGAGAGATCAGGGATTCAGGAAGGACCTAAAAACTTGACTCTTCAGTCAGGCATAGTTTAGCTGGTCGGTCTTTTTCTTCAGTCTCGCTTTTAGCACTGGGACACCTCAATGGAGATAGCTGCATGCTCTATAAATGGCTTTGATTGATTGTGCGTGGAGCGATAAGTCACAAAAGTTGGTGAAATACTGATGGTGCATGGAAGAAAATTGCTGTTGGCTTTATGGACGGTTATACACTCTGGGAAGTAGTCCCAAGTTTGCCATTGTGGTGGTGGACTATGACACTTGCTGACCTCAGGTTGAATTCACTGACCGCATTACAGCAGAATTGCTGGTGGAGCTTTTGTGTGAGTTGTAGGACAGAGAAGGGGTGCCGGATGTTATTGTCACAGAAAATGGTGTGTAGTTTGTGGATGAGACCATGAGAGACTTTTTGGAGAGGAGTGGAATTGAGCATGTACTGTCTTCAGTGTATTATCTGCAAAGCAATGATTTGGTGAGGGGATGGAAAAGAAAACTCAAAGAAGGGATATAGCTGGCTCTTGGCAGTGGGATGGCCTGGAGAAAGCCAGTGCACAAGGTGCTGTGGCCACATTGCTCCACCCCTCATCTGGTAACAGGTAAATCTCCGTTTGAGATGATGAGCCCAGAGCTTTGTTGTCCAAGGTTGTGGTAAGGAAGGTTACACTCCAAGAGGGTAGCGCTGATGGTGTGGGTTATCAGGTTGGTGGATTTTGAGAGGATGAAAGGCTAACAAGTGTGAGGAGGCAAAACGTTTGTGAAGGTCGCTTGTCGCCAGTGAAATGATGGTACACTGCATAGGTAGGAAGAAATGCGCTTTATTCACCATCAAGTCATGCCATTCGCAAGGAAACCTCAGCCAACTGACTAACGCCCACCTAGACATTCCATTCTAGAATGGAATCTCAAGGAACTTCACATCATAACAATGACATTACTGGTTTTGGAGTGGAACAGATCAAAGTTACACCATAGCAAGGCAGAGCTGTAGACAGAGAAAAGAGATAGGGAAACAGCTCTGAATCGCTTGCGGCCCCTTGACATCAGAAGAATCATCCAGACCAGTCCACCTGATCTGAATGATGACTCCATGGTGCCAGTCCAGAAGTCTGATGGGTGTCTGTAAAGAACTGCACCTTTCTCTTTGAGACTGCAGTGGGGGTGACTGCTAAAACACTCACTTAATTCGGGAAACCTGAAGTGCAATAGCTTTCTCCTTCAAATGACTGTGCATGCTGTTGTAGGAAGTATCCCGCAGATAAGCAGAGACTGCAGTACATTTCTGATTTCCTTCCATCCCTTTTCTCGGGAAGACAGAGGTGGACAACTAGGCGCAAGGGGGTTGAATTGACTTTTTCAGCAGTGCGTTATATGGAGGGCTTCAGTTTTTGCATGGTGTTGTTCTGCATCTCTATCACGCATGGATTCCATGCAGAATCCTGCCTGCTCCTTCTCTTCAGTCGTCTGTGTTTGCCAGGCACCTATTTTCAAGCTATAGGAAGGGCCACTGGAAATAGGCGGCAGGGGAGGACCAAATAACCCAGCAGGGCTTGTTAAAGTTATGCAGTAAAAAAAATCAAAGTAGTCGGAGTTATACGATGCATTTTGGGAAAGTATAACCATATTATATTGACATTTTTGCACATATTAATATTATCTGGGCAAAGGTTTCACCTCATTGGTACATGTCCCACACCCAAATGCACCAATTAGCAACAGAAAGATGACTAGTCAAAGTCACGATTAAGCGGATAATGCTGCAGCCGCCAAATCACATAATTCCAGTGGCCCTGTCAATAGGTGAGGTACACTCACTCTACACATTCCAGGGTAGGAATGGCAGCAAAAGGTCCTTTCTAAGCAAATATGATCAACAGTGTACTTTACCAATCCTTATTTAAGTCACCCCATCTGATTGGTCAGTTAATCCGACCCAGGATGGCGAGAGGGAATTCCACTTGCTTTCCTGCAAGCATCCAAAAACATGTTACAATAGAAAACACCAAAATAAGAGAAACAACAAAACCCTCTGGACTAACACGATTAAAGTAGCATGCAATTAAGGTTATTACAGTTTTACAAAATGTTTCATTTTTAAAATGTATTGATCAGAGATGTATACTTGGAAACTTATGAATTAATTTCAATAGGAAACACCCAGGGTTCGACTCACAGCACTTTGTGTGTCCATATTTCATACTGCATGCAGAAAAAAGTGGCTTCAGTGACAGGGAATTGCAGATCCTGCACGAGGCAATCAGGATCTGTAAAAAAAATTCCAGTCAAATTGCAAATGCAGCTGAGCAAAATTTACCAGGTAACCAGATTTTCCAGTTATTGCGGTGGCGTTGGTAGGGAAAATTTACTTTCCTACAAGTGTGCCTTGGGGGGTGGCTTTGCAAATGTGGGGAATATTCACATAGTCATAACTGTCTGGGTGCCTCAAACGTGATGCTTTCCACAATATTTTGT
The DNA here is from genome assembly GCA_963921515.1 of Calotriton arnoldi. NCBI lineage: Eukaryota > Metazoa > Chordata > Amphibia > Caudata > Salamandridae > Calotriton > Calotriton arnoldi. The sequence continues at coordinate 1,277,420 of CAWUFW010000794.1, forward strand.
ATATCACCTCACTTAGGGGCCCATTACGATGGCGGGCGGAAGCACCACCGCCGTGCTGGCGGATGCAAAAAGCACCAGTTACCGCCGGCACGCAGCAGTCCACACGCCCGCCCAATTACGATGCGAAAAGTAGACCAAACACCGCCGGCAAGCCAGCAACACCGTCCGCCATCAAAGTGCACCCGTTCACGTAGCGGCGCAGCACAACTGACACACACCGTCCGACGAAACACGTCCCGCCCGGCGCATAAATTACGATGCCGCAAACAAACGGCTCCCACGGCTAAGAGACACCGCACGTGAAAGAGAGGCGGTAACACGGACGCAGAGCACGGACAACGAAGAAGCGGCTCCCGAGCATGAATCCAGCACTGCAGGCCCTCCCCATGCTTCTGCTGATGCACCACCAAGGACGCAACGTACCGCGGAGACGCAGGTAGGCACACACACAACAAGTGCACGCAAACAGCGCACACAGTGCAAGGGCGGAAAAAGCGGACAACCCCCACCAGCGCGTGTACACAACACATCCACCATCGCATCCACAGATGACACACAGGCCAAATCGTAACATCGCAGAACACATGTGTACACACCACCTGGGACTAGGAACCAACCACCCCGTCACGGCCCCAAAGCGCCGATGACGCCGCCACACATGCGCACAACGCAGAGGCCAACCGCAGCGCCATGCATGCGTCGCACACAGACACAGGGACACAACCAAGCAGCACACACATCAGCCCCACCCCGAACGCACATGACACGTGACAGGCCGGCCACAGACATGTCCCCAACGCCCAATTCACGGACAACACCCAACGCCACACAACCGACGCACACATGTCAGTGAAGACACGCAACAGCAGGACACACCCCAGTGTAACAAACATGGCGTAGCACACAGCGGCGGCAACACCAACTAGGAGAAGCAGGGCCCCTTCGGGAAGAGGAACGCCAGTACCACACAGAAACACCCATACCACCCTGCACATATGAACAAGACATATAAAACGGAACACCAAAGAGCCCGGGGACCGACAACAGGTGGCCCAAGAATAACATTCACACACAAGGCCCAACGCAGAGCGGAAAGGCAGCCTGCCGCCCACACAAGGGAGAGCAGACAGCACTGAATGACCTTCCATTCCAACTCCGAAACCACAGCCCTACGACAGAAGCCGGTGAATACAGCCATTGTCCAAGAATAGACCAACACAGGCATGCCGAGGAGACCGACCACAGGGCAGATAGCGCATATCACAGAAGCACACAACGGACGGGGAAGAAAGAAGAAAACACTCCCCCATGTCGGCCACATGCAAGTTAATTGGAAGGAGTCACACAGCACTGACCTTGAACTGTCTGAGAAGCATGTGGGAAGAGGGCCCGTGTCCTCCAAACAAGCCAACAGAACACAAGTCCTGTCTCCCCACGACTACACAGAGCTCACAGCAACCCCGGAGCGTGCACATTGCAGACTGCACACACAGCCGGAGCACGCCACCTCAACGAACCGCTGCGAAATGGCAACCGCAACACACCTACCCAACTACGCCGAACAGCTCAAGCTGTACAAAACCAACCTGTTCCATACATTGGGATGCGATCTCCTGTCCCTGCTGAACGTAACTTACCGACTGACTTACCGCATCACATTGTTCAGCTGCGTCATGCCCGTCTTCTACTGTCGGAGGTGTCCCTACCAGCATCCCGTCGAGATATGCCTCTCCAACCCGGCATGTCTGAAGGCGGACCTGCTACCACTACTCCTCCCTCTGGACGCACACGACAGGGCCTGCTCTGCCTATGGGGGCATGGCGTATGTGGCCAACATCGCACCCGCACTGAAATGGGACCACTGTGCCTCCACACGACGGATCATCGAGAACAGCTACATCGAATGTCACCCAGCATGCCCCATCATGGTCCTCCAAGGGACAACCTACGAACAACACCTTGACAGCCACCATCCGCTTCATTGGCTGGCAAACATGTACACCACCAATGACATGGAAGCCCTGCTGGACGGCATCGCATACCTGACAACCTGTAAATACGTCGGACCACAACGCAGGTTCCCGAGTGACCTATGATGTCCAACCCCGCACCCATGCTTAGCTTCCGCACGGACTGGCCAGTCACCACCACAACAGCCATACCAAACGACCGGCAACAGTAACCACACCATCAACGACATCGCCATGACATCGGATATGACCGGGACATGCACACTGTTCCCCATCACATCCAGGAACACCGCATGCATCGTGGGAGGCAGTGGCATGGGCTCTGTGTATCGCACCCACATGGACGGAACTGCACGAACAACCAGGACACGACATGGATCCAGCGCCCATGGACACACACACCGCTCAGTGGACATGAATAGGTCGCCTGGAGTCTGTGGGTGCTGCACCCCTCCCACCCCCGCCCCGGGAATCCCATACCAGGACCTTTGCATGGACGACAAGTGCATACAACAACAACACGACCCCAGTGACTGTGACATGTCCAGTAACCACCACAGTGCAACAACAAGTGGCACGCCGCTGCATGCACGCAAGCACATGCCCTGATGTCATCTCACATGCACGCGTGCATGAGGAACAACCGCAGCAAACCTGTCACGTGGAACTGAGATGGACTGTGCCCATGATGCCAAGCGGTCTGGTAGGCTACATGTATACCGTCTGTGTCAAAGTCCGCAGCTCCGCAGCTATACGTAAATGTACATTAGCACAGCCTTGGCCAAGCAGATGTCACTCTGAAGCCCACATCCCACATGCAACAGCCAATCACATGTAACCCCACACCCTATCCCATTTGCAATAATGCTCAGTATATCCTCAACATGTATTCCGCTGCCAGTAGTGTCCACTATACTGCATCACAGAGGACAGAAGACTCAATATAATGTTTGAAACCAAAACTGTCTCCGCTGACTCATTTCACAAGTACGAATGAGAGAGGATGAGAGTATGTGAAGTACACGGCAGTCGTGATATGACCATGTAGTCCACTGGTATTGGATGTCAACGCAAATGAGTAGCACTACTGTGGAAGACACACATGTGTCGTGTGAAGTCGTATGGACGCAGTGCTCAGGTGGGTGGGTGCGACGGGTAGATGCGCACATGCCAAGTTGGAGCACGCCGTGTTGGGAGGGGTCATGAACAGTACACCACCGCTTCCCTGGGCATTGTGAGAGGACACCTGTCGGGGGGAGTGAACACGTGTGTGCATAGCAGCCGGGCACACGTACAAAGCGGTACCAGGCGCACCTCAGCCCACCCTCTGTGGACAAGCTGGATCCTGTTGTGCGCCCGCCATGCCCCTGACAAGGCACACACAGCCCCAGTCGACCAGGTGTAACCCCAACATAGTCAATCCGCACAGGCGATACAGGGCACGGGATGGCAGTGGAGCATGGTGTGTGAGAGGTCTCCTCGCGCTCCTCCTGGTCATATCACGCAGGCAATAGAACCTCAACGTCTAGCATGGCACAAGTCACATGGAAGTGTATGGGGACGCACCACAGCACGAGCAGCACTGACGTCACGGGAGGTGGCTCGCACCATCCCATCCATTGCCCATCATACCAACCACGCCACATGCCATTGCGACTAAGTGCAAGCGCGTGCGCCACCACCCCCGAGCCCTCCCCAGAGAGGCCAAAGAGTGAATGTGTGGGCCATCAGCCACAGACGGACGCGGCCTGGCCGCAAGGGCAGCCACAGCCACTGGGTGTCGCAGGTGGCGGATCCGGAAGGCGAAGACTGTGATGCATAGTCCATGCAGGCCGGGTCTCCATTTGGGGCACCACGCAGGTGGACGGCGTCCCGCAACACATCATACCCTGAGACAGCCCACTCGTGCAACTGGACCCACACATACACTCCTTGCCCTCTCTGGTGCGAGCTTGGGGCTGCCTGTGCAAGCGCTAGCCTCGCAGGTGAGCATGCATATTGGGGGAGCGAGGGGAGGACATGAGGGCTGGGGCGAAGATGACTGTATCACTGTCAGTTAGTACAAGGGATGACCCAGATGTGGAAAGGAAGAGACGTGTCCCGTGTGTACTGCAACTAGTCGCCAATTCAACTACCCCCATGTCCGGAATGTAAGCCCGCACCTAGGCCCGCCCATCCGCCACAACGAACATACCACCAGCACGACAACCTTCCCATTCGAAACACTGACTGGGGGTGGCGACCAGTGTACAATCATGTGTAGCCTACCCACGCATACATGTGGGCCCTCCATGATCCATGTCACCTGCGGCAAAGTCATGACATGCGCAATGAGGGAAGTGAGGAGAGCTGTCCGCCCCACGCGCAGAAGGTGCATCAGCTCCACAGACCCAGCAGCGAGTCCAGCAGGGGTCACATGTGCAGGGGCAGCTGTGCCTGGTGTGAAGGCACATGCATATAGACAGCACATCGACCAATGTGTAGTCTGCCCACATCTACAGTCCATCATCATGCGGACATAGGAATTGAACACAGGGCAACACATCTTCAGTTGGTGCACCCACCGTGACCAACAATGCGCAATCATCGACGTACCCGCCCTGTGCATGGCCCCCCACCCAACGGAGGCACATCCAGTGCCACCATCCCACACACACAAGCCTTCCACGGAACATGCTGTGTCCAATGCTCAGTACAGAGTCAGCGCCCATCTGGTGGATCCTGAACAGGAGACACATGCACACACATGCCAGCTCCCACTGTGTACGTCTGCCACCTGGCACGTGCAATGTAACCTCTCACCTGTGACGTGTGACTGCAAGCACACAGCCGTCTTGGCATGGGGCTGTCAATGTGGACACCTGTCAATGTTTCGGGAGGTGTGATCCGTACAGTGCTGTACATAGGGTGCAGTGCTGACACCTACTACTGTCTCATATCCCCTCGTGCCACAGGTCCCACTTGTTTTGGCCGCTCAGCCTGTGCCCACATCGTCGTCGTCGTGTGCCATACTCATCCAGCCGCGGAAGCAGTTCCATGCTCAGCAGACATTCATGTTGCCGTGGCGTTGCCGCTTGACGGATATGCAGTCAGTCCCCATCAGCACGCCCCGCAAGTCATTGGGGCCTAGATCCCCATGTGCATGCACATGGCAGTGGTTTGTATCACTAGCCATTGCCATTGTTGGGAGACCTGTGTAAGTGTATTGTGGCCGTGCCGTCCCAGCTTGACAGCTGGGCTGTGGCTCCAGTGCTTACTCAGTCATGTCAGTGATGTGTATGCGAAATTGCCATGTGTCGTGTTGCTTTGACATGTGTCCTCTGCCATTGTCCCTAGGCGGAGACCGAACATTGACCGCCCATACCAATTGCTGGCGGACATGGACGATACAGAGGTTATTAGGAAGTTTCGGCTGGACAGGCCAACCCTGCATAGACTGTGTGCCATGTTAGAACCCCATCTCCGTCCCCGCAGGGTGTATCCGACTGCTGTCACCCCCACGGCTAAGGTGATGGCCGCCATGCATTTCTTCGCCACTGGGTCATTCCAGCACACAGTGGGCATTGGAGGAGGGATGTCCCAGCCCATGTTCAGCAAAGTGCTGAGGGATGTACTGGCAGCCATGATGCTGTACCGGAACAGGTACATCCGCTTCCCCAGGGCTCGTGAATTGGCGGCAGTGAAGGGTGCATTCTATGCCCTTGGCAGAATCCCACACGTCGTTGGAGCCATTGACTGCACACATGTCGGCCTTGTTCCACCACAGGCCACTGAGCACCTGTACCGCAACAGGAAGCACACGCACTCCCTGAATGTGCAAGTGGTGTGCCTTGCGGACATGGTGATCACCCACGTGTGTGCAAAGTTCCCAGGCTCGGCCCATGACGCACACATAATGCGCAACAGCATCTTGCCACGACTGATGTCCAATATGCAACAGGATCGTGCCTGTATTGTCGGTGAGTATGTGGAGTGGTGTAGCGTGCTGGCTGTGCGATGCTGTCCCCTGTCCAGTTGGATTAGCAACGGTTCTCTGTGTCCCTCACACCCAGGTGACTCTGCGTATCCGAATGGGGCATGGCTGCTCAGTCCATTGAGGAATCCTCGCACCCCAGCAGACGATCGCTACAATGAGGCACATGGGAGGACCAGACGTGTGGTCGAGCGTACCTTTGGCCTCCTCAAGTCCAGGTTCAGGTGCCTGGACCGCACCGAGGGTGCGCTGGCGTACTCCCCACAGAAGGTGTGCCAGATAGTGGTGGCGTGCTGCATGCTGCACAATCTGGCAATTCGGAAGCAGATCCCCCTCATCGTGGATGACGGAGATCAACCAGGGCCCCAGCCCGCAGACCAGGACAGCTCGAGTGAGGAGGACAGCGGAGAGGAGGAAGCTGGTAATGTGCGGCAGCAGCTCATCGCCCGCTACTTCACTTGACGGTGAGTGTCCATGTACGACGGCTGATGTGGCTGTATCTGTGCAGGTGTGTGTGTGTGCTGTGTCAGGGTGGCCGTTTGTTCACTGCGTGCTGTGTGTCAACGCTCCATGGCCAGGGTAGTATGCCACTGTTGGTGGCTGTGGCATTGTGCCCTATTGCTCTGTGCGATGTGTGTACATTGCTTGTAGTTGTTGACATGTACTGTGTGATGGGTGTGTGACACACTCATTGAATGTGCTCCTGTACTGTCTCCCACCCCTAGGTCCCTACAGGCCCTCCGGATTCAATTGCCATGCCACGCATCAGGTGCCTTTCCGCCCAAGGTGGCCGTTGTATTCCGTACAAATAAAACACAGGGCACAAACAGCAGTTAGTGAAAAAGGTGCATTTATTACAAACTGTGACATGTGATTGTGTGTAAGGTGATGACAAAAGTGGTGCGTGCAGTGACAATGAGCTGTCGGTCATGGCTGCGTGATGATCAGGGTGTACCCACTGGTTCTATGTCCATAGTCCAACACACACATGCCATCCAGATGGCTGTGTGGAGTGGGATCGTAGTCCAGGTCAATGCAGTGGCTGGTCAAGGAAGGCTGGCGGAAGGCTGGCTGGCTGCCTCACTTGCAACTGGAGCGTGCGAAGTCCTCCCGGGAGATCTGTTTCCTCTTCGGACGGCCCCTTCCACGTTTGCGAGGGGGTGCCTGCTTGCGACATGCTGGTGGTTGAGGTGTGATCACTGGCTGTGGACGCAGGGGAACTGGACACTGCTGCTCCACCCTGCGCCCCGGCAGGTGGTGGCGGAGGGGAGCTGCTGTCCCTGGCTGTGACCTCACCGCCACCACCAGCTGTCCCATGAGGTCCACGATTTGGCCCATACGGGCGTCCATGGACCTCAACACCCCCAGCACCTCACGCGTGTCTGAGGCAGACCGGACCCATTGTCCTTGGGCCTCTTCATAGGCCCCAAGGACTCTGGCCATGTGAGGCAGGGCATGGCTCCCAGGGAGGCTGGCGTTTCCCTGACCCTGCTCCTCCTACCAGTCCTGCTGCCACCGGCCTGCCCACTAGCCACATTGCTCACCACGGTCCTCGCTGTGGCTCCCAGGGTGGATCCAGTCGTCCGGGCCACCACCTGCGCTGGGGCTGGTGCCAGCGGAGACGTGGCGGTGGTGGTGGTCGGTGCGGCGATGGTGGCGGTTGCGGCAGTGGTAGTGGCCACAATGACCGTGGGTGTGGCCGCAACGACAGTGGCAGCAGGGGGCTGTGAATGTTCAGCAGCCCTGGATGATGGGTTGGTGGGTGGGAGGGGTCCTGGGGAGCGGCTGGGCCCTGCCACACCAGATGGGCCTGCTTCGTTGTCCGTGTCCGAGGAGGAGGACAGATCCTCCAGATCCGTGTGTCCTCGTTGGGGGCTTGTAGGCTGGCTGTGCTGGCTGCTGGCTCCATCCCCAGCATCCAGCAGTTCGTCACCTGTGGAGAGAATGAGATTAGTTATTGTGTTGCACCTGGCGAAGTATGTATTTGTCGTCTGACATTGACAGTTCGTGCAATCTCGTACATGGGTTTCCCGGAGGCGTGTGTGTGGCTGTAGCATCTGTAGTTGTGTGTGCTTGGCAATGGGACTGTGTGCTGTGCACATGTGGCATGGGACGGATTGGCCATGCCGATGGGTGTGTTGCTGTGCCCCTACTTATTGTGACTCTGGTGTATGCGGGCTCCTGGCCCATCCTGGGTCTGGTTTGTACTTTGCTTTTGGGGTTCAAATGGAACGCTTAGGAACGCATATGGCAACATGGGGGCCATGCCCCAGATTCGCATTTGGGAGGGAATATGCTTTTGGGGTTCAAATGGAACGCTTAGGAACGCATATGGCAACATGGGGGCCATGCCCCAGATTCGCATTTGGGAGGGAATATGCTTTTGGGGTTCAAATGGAACGCTTAGGAACGCATATGGCAACATGGGGGCCATGCCCCAGATTCGCATTTGGGAGGGAATATGCTTTTGGGGTTCAAATGGAACGCTTAGGAACGCATATGGCAACATGGGGGCCATGCCCCAGATTCGCATTTGGGAGGGAATATGCTTTTGGGGTTCAAATGGAACGCTTAGGAACGCATATGGCAACATGGGGGCCATGCCCCAGATTCGCATTTGGGAGGGAATATGCTTTTGGGGTACATGCTGTGAGCCATGGGTGCCGAACGTGACATGTGTTGTGGCAGCATGACAGTGCATGGTTTGAGGTGTGTGCATGCTTGACATGGCCTGCATATTTGCTGTCTGTTGTGATTACTGGACATGGCATTGGACGCATCGTTATGAGTGAGTGATGGTTGTGTGCCAGCCAACGTATTGCAGTTGTCCCATCTCCTTGGTGTGCGTGCTGCCCTGTGCCATGTGCATCACTGCAGTGCTCGGGGGGTGTGGCCCATGTTGTGTGTTGTTGCTCACAGTGTGTCGTGCACTTCATTGACTTCTGGCACATGGTTGGTCATGGGCATGTATCTTAGCGTGACTGCTGTATGTGTGGCAGCTGTGCGGATGACATGCCTTTCATGAGACTGGGGCTGACGGATGGGATGGATGGTATGTTGTTTGTGCATGGTGTGTCTGTGTGTTTGATGGGTTCAGTGGTGTTCGTGTGCATATATGTTGTTCCGCTCTGTTGCGTCTAGTGTTGTTTGTCTTACATAGGCGTAGTTGTGGGGTGTGTGGTTGACAGGCAGTTGGGGCTACATGGACAGGACTTCAATGGTGTTTCGGTTGTGTGTGATGAGTTGCACAGTGGCTGCCGTGTGGTACTATATTCAGTGTGGCCTGTGCATGCAGACGTGGCTCCTTGGGTGTTGCTATGTCTGTGATGGGTCATGTGGGGTGTGAGTCTGTTGTTCATGTCCGTGTGCACATTGTTCACTTGTTCGTGACGGTGGGCGGTGCTGCGTGTTCGTCTGCTACGTGACATGTCCCATGTGATGGTCGTGTTCCGGTCCTCATGCCTCCAGTAATCCAGCCCTGTCCAGTTTCCCACCTGCAGGTTGTTCGTGCGTGCACTGTACTGGATGCCACATGGTTCTAAGCGGGGGGTGCTCCATGTTGCAGGTCTGTGGGGGTGGGGGGTGTTGTGGGTCGTGGGGGTGGCTGGACACCCACTGACACCGATTGCTGTGGAGCGTGATGTCTGCCTTTCGGCTGTCGTTGTGCACTGCGGTGGCTGACACGTGGCTGTGGGGTGTGGGGGATGCTCCTCCTTGCTGTGCTGTGGGACTAGGGGCCTGGTGTGTGTTGTACTTGGGCTGTCCACCGTCCCACCCACTGCACTTTGTGTTCCTGCCACTTACCTGTTACTTGTCGGTTAGTGCAGCTGTGGCGGACACATGGGTGTGGTGGATGCTCGTTGTGGCGCTTCTGGCATATTTGGGGACCTGTTGGTGGTTACGTGGCTGGCTGAGTGTACACATGTCCCCACGCATCTTACAGTTGTTCGGTTTGGGCTGTGTGTGGTGGTGTCTGTTGCATGTGTGTGTGATGTGTTGTGTATTGTGTGCTGGACATGGGGGTGTTTGTCCCTGGGAGCTGTGGCATGGTGGTAGTGCATGTGAGTACATAGCGGTGTGCTGGTATACATTAGTTTGTACTTACCAGCCTCCACTCCCCCTGCTAATCCGGCGAGGATCTCCGGATGGATTACGACTCGCACCTTCTCCTCCCACGCTTTGAAGGTCTTAAAGAGCGCAGGATTCCCTCCGCCAGTGACGGCAGCCAGCTCTCTGTTTTTGCCCTCCTTCTTCTTGACCAGGATCTTTACGTCATTCCAACGTTTGTTGATCTCGACTCTGTTCCTGGGCAGGGTCCCGACTGCATTGACCTGGTCTACGATCCGGTTCCACATTCTGTTTCTGGTGGCTAGTGGTGTGTGCTGGACCATGTTCCCATAGATTTGTGGGTACACCTTGATGATCTCGTCGACCATGACCGTCAGCTCAATGGGCGTGAACTTGGGCATTCTTTGTGGTGCCATGGTGTTTGTGGTGCTGGTGCGGTGTGTGTTGTGTAATGTGCAGGGGGTTTGTGGTGCCGGTGTTTGGTGGTGGTGGTGGTGGTTGTGATGTGTGCGTTTCTGTGGTGTGCTGCTGTCCTTGCTGTGTCACTGTGTCCTCTCCTCTCCTCTCTGGTTTGCAATGTAGCAAGGGGTTGTGGTCTGTGGGAGTGCTGCTTTTGTACTCACCTATGTGGGTGTGTCCTCATGGTCTGTTGTTTTCAGGTGTGTTGTGTCTGGGGTTCTGGCCTTTGTATTTTTTGTTTGTCCGGGGGGATGTTTTCGGGATATGTACTGTGCTTGTGTATTTGTGCGTGCCTTGCTGTGTGGACTTGTTGGCCATGTTGTGTGCTATTGGTTTTGTGTGCGGATGGTTTCTGTGCAGGTACGTGGGCGCCATGGCTTCTGCCGTGTCGATTCTCATCGGCGTTGTTTGCGCTGGCGGGCGGTATATTTGTGGTTTTTCCGCGCTCATGGCGGTGCGATCGTAATCTCACGTGCGGTGTGTCGGCCGTGAGGGCGGGCGGTTTTGTGTTGTCGTGCGTGTTTCCGTCCGTGGCGGGCGGTTTGTCTCCGACTCGGACGTTGGCGGGCGGTATTTTGTGTGCTTTTTCCGCCGATGGCGGTATTCGGTTTGTGTAATCGTAATGGCGTGGTCGGTGTTCAGGCGGTGTGTGCGGGCGGATTTTTGCCGCTTCCATGCCTGGCGGTGTTATTTACGCCGGGTATCGTAATGTGCCCCTTAGTTTCTACTTTTATTGTTAAGCATTATGAAATAAACACTAAAAGGTAGCATTCTTATCGGCCTGATTAGCACAACTTTCTCTATACGTAATTGTGCCCTACCATCTTCACTTCAGATGTAAAATACACTTATGTATCTTAACCTTATTTACAAAGTACCTTCTGTTAATAGATTCAAAGAGTGAGACATAATTACTCAAGGAAACTGCGTTTAAGCAGTTTTTACTTCTGAAAATTCATGAGTTTCTCACATCCAAGCCTGGAGTATGTCAGACTTCCTCCTACAAAAGCTTTGTGAATTGGGCCCATCTTTTTATATACTTTGAGATATCTTTTTCAAAACATAAACACGTTTAGTAAATCGGTAAAGTGTTGTGGTAAATGTTGTATGCAAAACAAGTAAAATAGAAAACTAAATAAAAATAGGGATTTCTATGATGGAAAGCAATATTAATATTCCTCCCAGAAATGAATCCCATATTGGATCACTTTTCTTGACTTCTTCGTTAAACCTTAAATTTAAAATGATAGAGTGGAATATAACTAGGCGTTTCCTTTAAACAATTTAAAAATATTGACTTATTTAATTGACTGCTACACCGAAGTATAAAAACTCATCCATGTTTATAGGATCAGGAATGATCTGGTGTCACTTAATTATTCAATACTGTAAGCTGATTAATTCAACATTTTTATTACTGTACAAATGTATGAATAGCAGGAAATCACTCATTCCTTTAACTAAGTAGATTCGAACCATCCGAGTATTTTCAGTCTTTACATATACTGTTTCTAACACAGTTATTTAAACATTATCTATATAGCTTCTTTACATTATGTATAGAAATCATTTTGTAGGAAAGGTTGTAGGCAAGAGTAGTCAGCGGGCGTTCGAATAACTTACCAGTAATTCTATTACTCCCAAGTATATTCTTCCTCATTACAGTCATTCCTGCAACGAGGAAGAGGATGAGAAAGATATAATTGATTAAGTCTTTCGAGATAAGTTGCAGAAATTCCTTTCTTGCCATCAACCACGAAAAGAAATACAAGTGCAGATTTTAAAACAAATACTTTTAGCTCAAAAAAAGTAAATATTACTCTTTGCTTTGGTATCCAATATACAGTTTAAGAGGTTCAGAAATTAAAATCTCCAAGGCAGCAACAGCCATAATGTGGCATGTGGCGAATCTACTGTAAATGCATTGACAAAAAGCACTGTCTGTTTCAACACTATTTATTAATAGTAAATGAAAAGTATTCAAAACCATCTGGAGAAAACTATGCCCAGCATTTTGTTTATTCAGAAGCCATGCCTTTTGTCAGTGGGATAAAGACCTCTGATGAGGTTTGTAACATACAGTGGAAGAAATTTGCAGATTCAGATTATGCGTTTGTGAATTACAGGGTGAAAAATCCTGTATGAAAATCATAACAATGTGAGAAGTGTCTTTGTGTGAATGACGCAGAACTTCTTAACTGGTTCACCTCCCTAGTCTCCTCTGAAATGCCATCAGTTCTAGATTTGGTGCAATTATTATGTTTGCATGCACTAACCCTTGCATATGATGTAATTGAATGATGGCTTTTGTGTGGATTGTCCATGGGCACCACAATATGTTTTTTTTTCATTTTATAATTGTATTTAGTAGATTTTTTTATACAACACAGGTTCACCTCATAAGAGTGACAGAGTGCTCTACAGTAGAAATGCGTTTGGCATAGAAAAGCATTTTGGGAAAATACTTTCAAGACATCACATCACAGTTCACGTGAGAGAAAAGCTCATTCGGGATGAACTCATAAATGAAGGCCGTTGAAACACAAACATATATGTAGGTAGAGAAATTCAGGTAGTTGGTCTGAACTTGAAAATTTGGAATGTGAGGGCAAGTCATATCAATAGAAAGGACAATCCATACTCAAAAGGCATTTCAAGAAGAAAAACATGTCATTGTGGATGTCCTTGTCAGCGTGATGTTTTGAAAGTATATACAGAACATCCCTAAATAAAGTGTCACTGTACTGAGCTATCTTTAGTTGGGAAAGGGACACTCAGGACTCTTCGACATAGGACAACTAAATTTCTTTTTTCCACTTGAAGACGGGCATGCTGTATTGTTCTTCATCTTGGAAAAGAACACAAAGCCATCCACAAGTTGAACTTTGAGTAACTCTACACCATCTTTTTGCGTTTCCATCCTCAAATGTCATATGGATGTTTATGTTGGAAGATGGACAAAGCCCAAACCTTACTAAACTAAACAGGAGCCTTTCTTATCCTCCGCCCAAGTCACACAACATGAAAAAAGGTTGACAAGAAACAGGGGATCTAGAACTTGGAATAGTTGCCCACATGAATGTGTTCTGGACATCAGTCGGTTAGGATTCTCGTCCCTCGCCCACAATATGTGGCATCCTTCGTCACTGGGACGGCAGGGCCTCATTCATCCCTCTTGATTCACGTCGCATGGAGTGTTACTGTCAAGATAGATTTGGTGTTCCTCACTCCGCCAAGATTTGGCTGGTTTTCTTTGGCATGAGTTCACATAGAGCGGAGCTCTTGTGGAAGGGGTGTGGGAATGGGGTGGAGGTGCTGGTTTCTAAAACAGTCCAAAACTGTTAACCACTGCATTGGTGTCTAAGTGAAACTGTCTAGTTCTGTGAGGAAACCCCAGAGAAATAAAAATTGTCCAAAATGAACCTCCCAACAGTTTATTGTTTGTCACTCTATGACAACCATAAAAAGCTGAAGGGCCAATGACGACCCTTTCTCTGCATCAGCGTCTAGATGTTTCATGCCTATTTAGCCTAACTGGTCAATGTCTTCTGCAGGATACGCTGCACTCTGCAGGATACGCTGCACTCTGCAGGATACGCTGCACTCCGCAGTATACGCTGCACTCCGCAGGATGTGGTGCACCCCGCAGGATACGGTGCACTCCGCAGGATACGCTGCATTTTATAATGCTTTGCTCTTATTTCAGCGTGCAGAGAAAGCGTTTTTTAATTCCCATGTTGAAATCTTTGAATTTGCAACAAGTCAGGCCTACCCTGATGTATCTTCAGATGCTCCCCACTGAGTATGTGATTTTTACTGTTTTATCCTTTTTACAAGCTGTTTGGGTGTCTAGGAGAACGAGACCTGACTAATTGTATTAATGTTTGCAGTTTTATGAGCAATTATACTGTTTGTTTTTATCAACTATGAACTTGATATTATTGTCGTTTCATCTGTATTGTTTTATGGTGATTTTATTGAAAGAATAAAGATTAATATTGATTGATTGGTCAATGTCATTCCTTCAGGACGAGGGGTCTTTCTACATTCCTACCAGTACTATCACTAGAATGGTATTTGGCTTTGTGTAGTACAAGTGTACAGTGTCTAAACTTAAGAAATGCTGTGCCTATCTAGCCCTTGGTACTACTCTTGTTTTGAAACTTTTGTTCAACTTGTGAAGACATTCACTAAATTCAGCGATGACTCCACTGAGCCCTAGTGTCTTCCAAATATCCAATTAAACACTTGCTATTCTGTGTGAGTACACTTGTCACCCTACTCACTATTGGTGCCTTAAATAAGAACCACTTGGTGGCTGAAAGCCCTTTACTCTTACAGTCAACCACATATATGTAAAATTACAACACCAAGTGATGTTACACTCCATGCTGTATGGGTGAATGCGGTGTGTTTTATGTAGGCCTGTTGGACCTGGCCCTCTCTGCAGGTTCACCCCATATTTTTTGTCTTCCTTTTCCGAACCTGTTTATATTGGTATTTAGGACTCTGCAGGCTTTACTCCTACTAATCAGTGGTTAAGTACTTGTGCTCTCCCTTGAAAACATGGTGGAATTACGTTACCCTAGACAGTTTGGAGCCAACCCCAGGAAAGGAGGAAGGTTAGACAAAGGGGGAATCCTATTTGCACAGGCTGGCTCTGGGGATAAAAGTGGCACTTTCCAAACCTCTCATCAGAACAATCCTGGACATGTGAAAGTTTCATGGCCACCCAGAACACAGACTAATCCACCCAGAACACAGACTCATTTTTGCCCTCTTGTTCCGTACATGACCCATGGGCCACATCCAAGTTGGGAGGGTGGACATCACAGATGCAGGCATGGAGAAACAGAAAGCAGTTTCCCAACATCTTCAGGGGCACAGATTAGGTTACAGAATCAACTAAGGCATGTAATGGTCAACAAGGGTCCATTCAAAGAAGAACAAAATCGACCTCTTGGGTCTTAATCATTTGAAATTGCACAGAACTCAACCATGCCATTTGCCCCAATGATGGACCATTCTGGAAGTGGTTGCGTGAGATTTGGAAATCTCAGT
Source organism: Calotriton arnoldi (assembly GCA_963921515.1). Classification (NCBI taxonomy): domain Eukaryota; kingdom Metazoa; phylum Chordata; class Amphibia; order Caudata; family Salamandridae; genus Calotriton; species Calotriton arnoldi. Next base: position 1,292,951 of record CAWUFW010000794.1, read on the forward strand.
GGCCACTTTGGATCCAGAAGGTACAAATACCACCTCCTTTGGACCACACTCTTGCTAGCCGATTGGTGCTCTTCCTGTGAGGACTTTCTCCTGCCTCAGCTTACCTGCAGCGGTTGCCAGCATTGTTGAAATGTCCTAGTCATCTCAAGGGTCACTGGAACTTCCAGTTCATCTCTCCTGATGCAGACTTTGGTGGCAACACCTGTAGAGACAAAAGACATGAAAGGGCAAGTCAAGTGCGTACAACGTACCTGCATTGCATGCACGTGCATGGCAACAACACAGAGACTAATCTAATTCATACCAAAAGACTAACTCACAGTTTAATCCAGACATTCAGATTGATACCCAAGTGGGCACAAAAGTTGAATACAGAGCCAAGTTAGGGCTGAGAACTTTAAAAAAAACAGAAGATGAACATTGCAAGGACACTTGTTAAACACAGAAACAAGTAAAGAACATGTTTGGTGAATCACGCTTCTGGTTCCAACCTACAAGATTTTACTAGTACATTGATACTGAAAGTACAACCCGGGGGACACATGTGGCCCTCCTGAACTTTACATGCAACCCCCTGGTCAACAGCAGCACTGGGCTGCTGTTTACTCTACTCAGCAATAACAATAAAAATATGTTAAATAAACAGGCCTTTATTCAAAGGTTAAATGGTGTTAAAGAAAGGAAGTAACTAGGAAGTCCTGCACTGCTTAACTTTGGGAACACCTTCACTTTTAAAGACATCTTGCAGCAAAATTGAAAAAATATGACAAACTCTCTTCAAAATTCAAAAAGTGTATTAATTGACATGCAGAACCTTTTCACCTTAGTACATCAGATTATATCAGTGCATTAATAAGTATTAATTTAAAAGTGATAGTTTTCAGACATGAGTTTAGAAACATTAACTTCCCCCCACCCTGACAACAATAGCAATAGTGAACAAAAGATGCAAGTTAGTTGCTATGTGCACTCTTTGAACAACATTATAGTTTATTAAGTCAAACACAGAAGAAGGTTTTCTACAGAGCACAGTCATGTATTTCAAGGTCCTCTTATATGTGATACTGAAGAAAAGGGAGGGAAAGTGAAATAAAACAATTGCATAGGATTACACAATTTGGTAATGTTGGGAAGTGGAATTAATCCCAGGTTTTCTAGTTTCACATTGTTCAGTTCAGCTGCTAGATATATATACTTTGCTTCCCCTACAGCCACCTCACCACCAATTCTCCCCCACCCCCCTGCCCGACCGCCACCCTGCTGGCATTAATGCGGCCCTATGTCACATCACAGACCAAACCTTTTGGTCCCTGGGAAAATGTATGCGAGTACCCGACAGCTAGTAGATCCTGCTAGTAAAGCCTCCCAAGAAATACAAGTTTGGGTATGAAAGTGAAATGCTAAGGGAAGTTCACAGCTGTAACTTGTACATTCTTTATAGTGACTAATATTTTGTAACTTTCCTTACACACAAACTCACAAGACCGCAAGTAGTTTCAATCGAGAGAGGAGTGCTGAATGGTCGACACAAGTTCTGCTGCCATGCACACAACAGTTGTCTGCTTCTTATTTTGTCATTTTTCTCCCATTGCCCTCAGTGTTCTTCAGGAGAGAGTGCTTCTGGAACTCCCTCAGTTGAGCATCAGGGGGAATTAAAGGAAAATCCTCGTGCAACGCTCCTGCCGGTCCAGTTATCACAAGTTAGTGTTTTTTGACATTCTGGTTACCTTGGTTTCTGACAGAAAAATTCAGAAGGACTGCCCTGCTGTCTGAAAAAGGAACATTGGACCTGTTTGCCTTGAACCATGGCCCCCTAGTAGTGACTCCAAGGGTCCATTGGCTGACCTCCTGTTTGAGCTACTGGGACACAAAAAGCTTCCAGAGGCCTGCTCTGCAACTGCCCAGCTGACAAGCACCAATTAGATCTGCCAGGACCTGCCTGAGCCTTACTTCTGGCTCTGCTTGAGTGAGTCCAGATCCTTAAAATTCCCCCTCCCAGGTCTTGAAACCCTGGCCTGCATCAGAGTGTACTACTTCTGCCTCGAACCACAAGTTCTGAGTTCCAGATGAAGATCCAGATGTTTTTGGGCTCTTTGTGACCGTGAACAGACTCCTCATGTTGCCCAACGACCGTCCACGATGCCTGCCAATGCAAATCTCCAGCCACTACCTGCTCTTCATATCAGTTCTGAGATCCAATGGCAACAGTTGCATCAACTGCCAAAATGAAGCTCCAATGACCGACTCTTTGCGCCGAACAGTGACCATCTGCGATGCCTGACCTGCTCCTCGCACTAACAATGGACTCTGCAACGACAGCCAATGCGAAGCTCCACTACAGCTGCTCGCATGGACTTGAACTCAGAGAAGGTAAATCTTCAGCAGGACGAACCTGGTCCCTGTATCTGACCTGGACTCCATCGTGGTCGGCCTCAAATTGTGACCTTACCCCTGTCCAGCACGACCAGATAACCAAAATTGCTGCTTTGTGCGTTTTGGTGCTATTTTCACTAGAAATTTTAAAAATCCATAACTCCGGTTCTCCTTATTGGATTTGTGTTGTTTTAGTGACATTTAATTTATAAAATTACCTCTATTTTTCCAAAATGGTTTGGGATTTTTTGTTGTGCAGTGTTTTCACTGTATTACTGATTGAGTGCAGCATAAAAACTTTACACATTGTCTCTAAATTAGGCCTTATTGCTTTTGTGCCAAGCTACCAGCACAGGTTTACTTAGTGACATTTGTGGTTCACTCTGACAGGTATTGTGTTTGTCAGGGCTTCCAACCCTCTCAACTAATAACCCTTGGGCATATTTACAAGCCCCTATCACCACGAAAACATCACTTGTCAGGACGTTGTGGTGGCGATAGGGGCTTCGCCTTATTTACAAGGCAGTGTTAAGCCACTTAACGTGACTTAACGCTGCCTTATAAATGGTTCACTGACAAAATATCGATGTTAAAAATATAGAAGTAAAAAAATATCAATGCAAAAATATAGAATGCAAAAAAAATGGACTCCCTAAACTTAAACAGGTAAGTACAAAAATACCGGAAAAAAAATATTGATGTAAAAAATATAGTTGTACAAAATATCGAATTATATATATATATATATATATATATATATATATATATATACATATATATATATTACCTACTGGCGGTCGCCAGTAGGTAGTTATAGTTAGGACCTAGTTACCATAGGAAAAGCATTTTTTGATTTGCCAATATCTTTGGCGCCGTTTGACGAATCTTCGTGAAATTTTCCAAAAAACAGGGTTGGACCGCTCAGTTTGTGTGTTGAAAGTTTTGGGGTGATTCGTCAAGCGGGGGCTGAGAAAAAAGGGGGGTTCCAAAGCACATTTTCTCCATGTTAATTTCCATAGGAACTTTATTTCAGGCTACAGCCCGAACTGCTGAACGGAATTACACCAAATTTGCCAAAAAGGTAGATCTTGGTTTAGACTGCGCCCTTTTGGTGTAAATCCGTTCAGTAGTTCCTGAGAAATTTGAAAAAAGAACAATATCGATATCCGAGCACAGAGGAGGGTTCGCGAACCCTCCCGGGCACGAGCTTCACTCTGATTGGCTGCCAACACTCCAAACCAGGAAGTGTTGGCAGCCATCTTGTGACTCGGCAGAACCGAGTCACAAGAAAACAGTAAAAAGAGGTTAAAAAACAAGAAAAGGGGGCAGGGTACAAATACCCTGACCCCCTAGGCCTGCTCAGGGTGTCCCACAAGGACCCCCAGGGCCAAAAAAAGCATTTTTAAAATAAATAAATCGGTCGAATTCGTACTGGGGTCGCGAATCCGGCCGAGAAAATAAAAAAAAATCAAGCGCGGCCTCCCGCGCTTCATTTAAATGAGCCCCCGGGTGGGCCAGGTCCCGGGGGAATGCCAAAATTATATCGTGGGGGCCCCTGCAGCCCCGGGGACCGCCACCTCCCCGGGGCTGTGCATATGATGGCCCTGGGGACCGCCACCCCCCAGGGCCAGCTCCTGCAATGTCCCGGGGTACCCACCCCCGGGACATTGCCGTTTGCTATGGCAGGGCGGGAGCACAGCCCCCACCCTGCCATAGCAAACTCTGCTTTGCTTCATTGAAGCCAGAGCAGGGAAACCTGCTCTCGCTTCAATGAAGCAAAGCAGGATTGCTTTTGAGCAAGGGGAGCTGCATGTTAGCAGCTCCCCTTGCTCAAAAACAATGCCGACTCCCGCAGGAGGCAGGGAGCCGGCGGGACCGTGGGGGCATTGGGGCTCCCACCAAGGTCCCCAATGGAGCGGCCAGGCCCTGGGGGATGGGGTCCCCGGGGCCAGAAGTGGCCCAGGAGGGGGGCCACGCGGCCCCCCTCCTATGTGAAAAAAGAAATAAATAAAAAAAAAGGTAAGGCGGCCCCGGGGATGGGGTCCCGGGGCCATAATTGGCCTGAGGAGGGGGCCACACAGCCCCCTCCAAAGAATTAAATAAAAAAATAAAAACGACTGGCCATGCCCCGGGGGATGGGGTCCGCAGGGCACAACTGGCCTTGGGAGGGGGGGCACGCGGCCCCCTTCCCGATTTTTTTTTTTTTTAATAAAAAGGGGTCCTGCCCTGGGGGATGGGGTCCCCAGGGCCCAAAAATGTAAAAGAAGGGGCCACACAGCCCCCTTTGTAAAAACAAAATTTAAAAAAAAGCCGGCATCTAGCCGGAGGCCACGCCCCCTTCTCCACCACACTGCAAACGTGTCCCCTGGCACGTTGTTAGTTGGGGAATTAATTCCCCTAGAATACTGAGGGTCCCTGGGGGCCAACTAGCCCACCAGGTACCTCCAGTTTGCGCCACAGAGCTGCGTTGCAGAGAGGTGGTCTGAGGCCACGCCCCTTTTTACACCACTCTGCAACGCAGCTCTGTGGTGCTTACTGAATGTACCTGGTGGGCTAGTTGGCCCCCAGGGACCCTCAGGATTGAAGTGGACTTAATTCCCCAATTTACAACGCGCCAGGGGGCGTGTTTGCACACATGTTATATCAGGCCCCCACCCCTCCCTGCACCACTGTGCAAACGCGCCCCCTGGAACGTTGTAAGTTGGGGGATTAAGTCCCCTTGAATCCTAAGGGTCCCTGGGGGCCAACCAGCCCACCAGGTACCTCCAGTAAGCACCGCAGAGCTGCGTTGCAAAGTGGTGTAAAAAGGGGCATGGCCTCGGACCCTCAGGATTCAAGGGGACTTAATCCCCCAAGTTACAACGTGCCAGAGGGCGCGTTTGCACAGTGGTGCAGGAAGGCAGCGAGCCTGATATAACAAGTGTGCAAACCGCCCCCTGGCGCATTGTAAATTGGGGGATTAAGTCCCCTTCAATCCTGAGGGTCCCTGGGGGCCAACTAGCCCACCAAGTACCTCCTGTAAGCGCCACAGAGCTGTGTTGCAGAGAGGTGGTCCGAGGCCACGCCCCTTTTTACACCACTCTGCAAATGCAGCTTCTGGTGCACTGCTGGTGGGGCGATGAGGTCCTCTTGTGTTCTGAGGACCTCAGGACACAAGTGGACTTCATCCTCAGAGGAGCAGTGCGCCAGAAGCCGTGTTTGCAGCGTGGTGTAAAAAGGGGCATGGCCTCTAAACACCTCTCTGCAACGCAGCTCTGTGGCGCTTACTGGAGGTACCTGGTGGGCTAGTTGGCCCCCAGGGACCCTCAGGATTCAAGGGGACTTAATAGGGACGTTATTGTTAGAAATTAGCATTTAAAAAACCTTGGAAATTCACTGAAAAAACCATAGGTTTTAGGGACGTTATAGTTAGAAATTAGCATTTAAAAAACCTTTGAAATTCATTTAAAAAATCATAGGTTTCAGGCACGTTATAGTTAGAAATTAGCTTTTAAAAAACCTTAGAAATTCACTGAAAAAACCACAGGTTTCAGGGACGTTATAGTTAGTTGGACATAGGTCTCGCCGTTGGGACCTTATAAGTGTTTAGCCAGAGATATTGGCAATGTTTCTAAGGTATGTTGTAGAGAGAGAGAGAGAGACTGACTGACTGAGAGAGAGACTGACTGACAGAGAAAGACTGACAGAGAGAGAGAGAGACTGACAGAGAGAGAGAGACTGACTGAGAGAGAGAGACTGACTGAGAGAGAGAGACTGAACGACAGAGAGAGACTGAACGACAGAGAGAGACTGACTAACAGGGAGACTGACTGACTGAGAGAGAGACTGACAGAGAGAGAGAGACTGACTGAGAGAGAGAGAGACTGATTGACTGAGAGAGAGACTGACTGAGAGAGACTGACAGAGAGAGAGAGAGACTGACAGACAGAGAGAGACTGACTGACTGAGAGAGAGAGACTGACTGACTGAGGTAGAGAGAGACTGACTGACTGAGAGAGAGAGACTGAATGACAGAGAGAGCCTGACAGAGAGAGAGTGACAGAGAGAGAGAGACTGATAGAGAGAGAGACTGAGAGAGAGACTGACTGACAGAGACTGACTGACAGAGAGACTGACTGACTGAGAGAGACTGACAGAAAGCGAGAGAGAGACTGACAGAGAGAGAGAGACTGACAGACAGAGAGAGACTGACTGACTGAGAGAGAGAGATACTGACTGACTGAGGTAAAGAGAGACTGACTGACTGAGAGAGAGAGACTGAATGACAGAGCGAGAGTGAGAGAGAGAGACTGACAGAGAGAGACTAAGAGAGAGACTGACTGACTGAGAGAGAGACTGACTGACAGAGAGACTGACTGACTGAGAGAGAGACTGACTGACAGAGAGACTGACTGAGAGAAAGACTGACTGACTGAGAGAGAGAGACTGACTAACAGAGAGACTGACTGACTGAGAGAGAGACTGACAGAGAGAGAGAGACTGACTGAGAGACTGACTGACTGAGAGAGAGACTGACTGACTGAGAGAGAGACTGACTGAGAGAGAGACTGACTGACTGAGAGAGACTGACAGAGAGAGAGACTGACATAGAGAGAGAGAGACTGACAGACAGAGAGAGACTGACTGACAGAGAGAGATACTGACTGACTGAGGTAGAGAGAGACTGACTGACTGAGAGAGAGAGACTGAATGACAGAGAGAGCCTGACAGAGAGAGAGTGAGAGAGAGAGAGACTGACAAAGAGAGAGACTGAGAGAGAGACTGACTGACAGAGAGAGACTGACTGACAGAGAGACTGACTGACTGAGAGAGATTGACAAAGAGAGAGAGAGACTGACAGAGGGAGAGAGAGACTGACAGACAGAGAGAGACTGACTGACTGAGAGAGAGATACTGACTGACTGAGGTAGAGAGAGACTGGCTGACTGAGAGAGAGAGACTGAATGACATAGAGAGAGTGAGAGAGAGAGAGACTGACAGAGAGAGAGACTGAGAGAGAGACTGGAGGAGAGAGACTGACTGACAGAGAGACTAACTGAGAGAGAGACTGACTGACAGAGAGACTGACTGACTGAGAGAGAGAGACTGACAGAGAGAGAGACTGACAGAGAGAGAGAGACTGACAGAGAGAGAGACTGAGAGAGAGACTGACTAAGAGAGAGACTGACTGACAGAGAGACTGACTGAGAGAGAGAGAGAGAGACTGACAGAGAGAGAGACTGACTGACAGAGAGACTGACTGACTGAGCGAGAGACTGACTGACAGAGAGAGACTGACTGACAGAGAGAGAGACTGACTGAGAGAGAGAGAGACTGACTGACTGAGAGAGACTGACTGACTGAGACAGACTGACTGACTGAGAGAGACTGACTGACAGAGAGAGAGACTGACTGAGAGAGTGACTGACTGAGAGAGACTGACTGACTGATAGACTGACTGACTGAGACTGACAAAGAGAGAGACTGACTGACAGAGAGATTGACTGAATGAGAGAGACTGACTGACAGAGAGAGACTGACTGAGAGAGAGAGAGACTGACTGAGAGAGAGAGACTGACTGAGAGAGACTGACTGACTGAGAGAGACTGACTGAGAGAGACTGACAGAGAGAGAGAGACTGACTGACAGAGAGAGAGACTGACTGAATGAGAGAGAGACTGACTGACAGAGAGAGACTGAGACTGACAGAGAGAGAGAGAGAGACTGACTGACAGAGATCGACTGACTGACTGAGAGACTAACTGACTGAGAGAGACTGACTGACTCAGAGAGACTGACTGACTCAGAGAGACTGACTGACTGAGAGAGAGACTGACTGACAGAGAGAGACTGACTGACTGAGAGAGAGACTGACTGACTGAGAGAGACTGACTGACTCAGAGAGACTGACTGACTCAGAGAGACTGACTGAGAGAGAGACTGACTGACAGAGAGAGACTGACTGAGAGAGAGACTGACTGACAGAGAGAGAGAGACTGACTGACTGAGAGAGAGACTGACTGACAGAGAGAGAGACTGACTGACTGAGAGAGACTGACTGACAGAGAGAGAGAGAGAGACTGACAGAGAGAGAGACTAGGAGAGAGCGACTGACTGACAGAGAGACTGACAGAGAGAGAGAGACTGACAGAAAGAGAGACTGAGAGAGAGACTGACTGACTGAGAGAGAGACTGACTGACAGAGAGAGACTGACTGACAGAGAGAGAGACTGACTGACTGAGACTGACAGAGAGAGAGAGAGAGACTGACTGACAGAGAGAGAGACTGACTGACTGAGAGAGAGACTGACTGACAGAGAGAGACTGACTGACAGAGACTGACTGACAGAGAGAGAGACTGACTGAGAGAGAAACTGACTGACTGAGACTGACAGAGAGAGAGGCTGACTGACAGAGAGAGAGACTGACTGACTGAGAGAGAGACTGACTGACAGAGAGAGACTGACTGACAGAGAGAGACTGACTGACAGAGAGAGAGACTGATTGACAGAGAGAGAGACTGAGTGACAGAGAGAGAGACTGACTGACAGAGAGAGACTGACTGAGAGACTGACTGAGTGAGAGAGACTGACTGAGTGAGAGAGACTGACTGACAGAGAGAGAGACTGACTGACAGAGAGAGAGACTGACTGACAGAGAGAGAGACTGACTGACTGAGAGAGACTGACTGAGGGAGACTGACTGACTCAGAGAGACTGACTGACTGAGAGAGAGACTGACTGACAGAGAGAGATACTGACTGACTGAGAGAGAGACTGACTGACTGACAGAGAGAGAGGAAAACCTGCTCTTGCTACAATGAAGCAAAGCAGGATTGCATGTCAGCAGCTCCCCTTGCTCAAAAGCAATGCTGGCTCCCGCAGGAGGTGGGGAGCCGGCGGGACCGTGGGGGCATTGGGGCTCCCCCCACAGTCCTCAACACAAAGGGCCGGCCCAGGGGGATGGGGTCCCCAGGGCCAGAAGTGGCCCAGGAGGGGGGCCATGCAACCCCCCTTCAATATTAAAAAAATAAAATAAATAAAGAGGCACAGCCCCGGGGGATGGGGTCCCCGGGGCAATAGAGGCCTAAGGAGGGGGGCCACGCAGCCCTGTGGCACTTACTGGAGGTACCTGGAGTGCTTTTCCATTGCAGAGCCTTGAAAAACAATATATATATATATATATATATATTGAAGCAAATAGTGTTGTCCACGCTTTGAGCTGCACTCCCAACAATCTTTATTGGCACAGGACAACTTCGTAACAAGACAGAGCACGGCAGGAATCGCCAACGCGTTTTGGGCCTCACGCCATTCTTCATAGGCTGCATCTGCGGAAAAAGGCAAACAAGACTCACCGATGCATCCCCTTAATTTATAACAGTCATGCCCTAGTGTGGGCACACTATGAAGAAGGGCGTGAGGCCCAAAACGAGTTGGCGATTCCTGCCGTGCACTGTCTTGTTACAAATCGCTTGCAGATTATGTACAAGCGATTTGAAGAAAGAGGATACAGTCGCAAATGCATTGAGCAAGCTAGTAAAAGAGTTGAAACAGTCACAAGAAACAAACTATTACATCCTGTGGTTCAGGAAAAAGATCAGGAGAAAGTGAGATTTGTAACCACCTACTCACATCAGGCAGGAGAGGTGCGTAGGATTTTACAAAAACACTGGCATGTTTTAAGAACTGATGATAATCTACGCAGTTGTTTAAATTGAAACTCCCAGATCACTTTTAAAAAAAGTAGATCATTAAGAGATGAACTGAGTCAGAATTTGATTACCAAAGAGAATGTGAGCAGAAACATTGGTTGTCCAGGTTTCCGCTGCTGTAAAAATTGTAAAGCATGCAGCAATAGCGTAGACTGTACAAAATTTCAAATACCACACTGCAAAAGGGAATTTGTCATAAAAAAATCTCTTAACTGTAATACCACCTATTGTGTGTATGCATTGGTCTGTCCCTGTTACAAGATGTATATAGGGAGTACTATACATCGGGCAAAAAAACGAGTGCTAGAGCATGTTCGTGCCATCAGACATAACAATAAGCAGTATCCGGTGGCAAGACATTTCTTTGAACATCACTTTCAGAATGAGAAACTCTTGAGAATGTTGGTACTTGATGCTGTGGGAACCAATGTGAGGGGTGGGAATCGGGAGTTACAATTGCGTAAGCTTGAACCAAAATATATAATTGACTTTGAAACCCTAGTACCGCAAGGTTTGAACTCCAGTGAAGAACTTGCCATCCATTTGGGTAGTTAGAAATAGTAAATTTGAGTATTACTGTACCAATCTTTCCAGATGGTTTTTATGGTTTTTAACTATAACACTGTATATTTATATTTTTTCACAGGTGCTGGTACTTCACAGTTTTTCTTCTTTTTGATTGATTGAATAGTGCGGAATTTGCTGTCTTTATATGTTGATAAATATTTGTTTATTATGAAAATGTAGTGAATATGTAAGTAACTAGACTATGAACTTTGAGACTGTTTATATTGGTCATTACGGTAAATATAGTATTGATTGGACTGAAACTATTTAGTAGGGTATGAATTGATTGGTAGCCATGGCAAAATCTAATATACCAGAGTGCCCACTTGGGCTGGATAGTCAATATTCCTGTGATGGATTGTATTTTGCGGCAATACTTAAGGCACAGAACATTATGTAATGAATATATTCATGAAATTATATTTATGCAGTGAATATTGGATAATGCTGTTTAAAAATCTGGAGTTGTGTTATGAAGTATGTACTTATTGCAACTTATTTTGCTGCAAGACACTTGTCTACACGTGATATAACGCTATTCAAGGAAAAAACTGTTATAAGATGGCTGCCATAACCGAGATGACCGGATCATACTAGACAAGCTCGTAATTTTAGTCACTTAACGAACAATGGATAATATTATTTAAAATTGAAAAAATGTTTTTTGTGACGAGACAGCAATGAATTTAAATATATTAATATTGTAAGACATTAGAGTTAATGTGGGATACAGTCTTTGGAATTAAATGAACGGTTCCAAGATGGCCGCTACTATTGTAATTATCATAATACACTATGTGGGTGAAGTCCTTCTATTGTTGACATGTATTTAAATAAGCAAACATGACATGGTGTTGTTGATGACCGTGAACAAGGCTTAACGCCGAAACGCGTCTTTGTGTCATTAAAATTGGAATTTTCTGAGCATACAGGAGTGTCTGAGTATTTTCCTGCGGATGGGAGGAGATTTATGTGTATATATATATATATATATGCAAAAAGAGAACACTCGGTTAAAAGTGACCCAAGGACACAACGGGGATTGTTGAAGGAGCCCTTTATTCACTGAAAGTTGCGCAGCATTATGCATTTCGGCTTTTCCAGCCTTCTTCAGACGCCGCTCACAACCGAATGGTGCCGTTTCCCTCCTTAAAACTCCTACGGTGCTCCCAAAGCTGGGAGATCAGCTGACCCTGCTTGATTGGGAGCAGCTGCAATCATGTCTGAGACTACAGCTCCCAGCGTGCAACATCATGGTGAGTACCAAAGCAGGGTTGATGACACTACAGTGAGCGCTGTGAAATACTGTGTACAAGGGGGGGCCATGTAGTGGCAGGCACCATCCGTCAATTACAGTGTCCAGAGATCCATCAAGTCCCCAACGCCCCAGCCACAATAGCGGAACACCCCGGGCCGTGGAAAACGCTGTAATAAGCCCTCTCCCCCGTGTAGTCACAGTCTGCAGCTTGGCAGCGGCCACAGGCATGGCCCGTTCTCGTGGCGGTCCTGGGCATATCAGTACCCTGAAAGAAGAAAGTTTGTTGCCAGTGACTCCCAGGACTCTTGAAAGGGCGGGTCCTTGTACCGCGTTTCTGGCCTTACGTGGAAAATATGCAAAAAGAGAACACTCGGTTAAAAGTGACCCAAGGACACAACGGGGATTGTTGAAGGAGCCCTTTATTCACTGAAAGTTGCGCAGCATTATGCATTTCGGCTTTTCCAGCCTTCTTCAGACGCCGCTCACAACCAAATGGTGCTGTTTCCCTCCTTAAAACTCCTACGGTGCTCCCAAAGCTGGGAGATCAGCTGACCCTGCTTGATTGGGAGCAGCTGCAATCATGTCTGAGACTACAGCTCCCAGCGTGCAACATCATGGTGAGTACCAAAGCAGGGTTGATGACACTACAGTGAGCGCTGTGAAATACCGTGTACAAGGGGGGGCCATGTAGTGGCAGGCACCATCCGTCAATTACAGTGTCCAGAGATCCATCAAGTCCCCAACGCCCCAGCCACAATAGCGGAACACCCCGGGCCGTGGAAAACGCTGTAATAAGCCCTCTCCCCCGTGTAGTCACAGTCTGCAGCTTGGCAGCGGCCACAGGCATGGCCCGTTCTCGTGGCGGTCCTGGGCATATCAGTACCCTGAAAGAAGAAAGTTTGTTGCCAGTGACTCCCAGGACTCTTGAAAGGGCGGGTCCTTGTACCGCGTTTCTGGCCTTACGCGGAAAATATGCAAAAGGAGAACACTCGGTTAAAAGTGACCCAAGGACACAACGGGGATTGTTGAAGGAGCCCTTTATTCACTGAAAGTTGCGCAGCATTATGCATTTCGGCTTTTCCAGCCTTCTTCAGACGCCGCTCACAACCGAATGGTGCAGTTTCCCTCCTTAAAACTCCTACGGTGCTCCCAAAGCTGGGAGATCAGCTGACCCTGCTTGATTGGGAGCAGCTGCAATCATGTCTGAGACTACAGCTCCCAGCGTGCAACATCATGGTGAGTACCAAAGCAGGGTTGATGACACTACAGTGAGCGCTGTGAAATACAGTGTACAAGGGGGGGCCATGTAGTGGCAGGCACCATCCGTCAATTACAGTGTCCAGAGATCCATCAAGTCCCCAACGCCCCAGCCACAATAGCGGAACACCCCGGGCCGTGGAAAATGCTGTAATAAGCCCTCTCCCCCGTGTAGTCACAGTCTGCAGCTTGGCAGCGGCCACAGGCATGGCCTGTTCTCGTGGCGGTCCTGGGCATATCAGTACCCTGAAAGAAGAAAGTTTGTTGCCAGTGACTCCCAGGACTCTTGAAAGGGCGGGTCCTTGTACCGCGTTTCTGGCCTTACGCGGAAAATATGCAAAAAGAGAACACTCGGTTAAAAGTGACCCAAGGACACAACGGGGATTGTTGAAGGAGCCCTTTATTCACTGAAAGTTGCGCAGCATTATGCATTTCGGCTTTTCCAGCCTTCTTCAGACGCCGCTCACAACCGAATGGTGCAGTTTCCCTCCTTAAAACTCCTACGGTGCTCCCAAAGCTGGGAGATCAGCTGACCCTGCTTGATTGGGAGCAGCTGCAATCATGTCTGAGACTACAGCTCCCAGCGTGCAACATCATGGTGAGTACCAAAGCAGGGTTGATGACACTACAGTGAGCGCTGTGAAATACCGTGTACAAGGGGGGCCATGTAGTGGCAGGCACCATCCGTCAATTACAGTGTCCAGAGATCCATCAAGTCCCCAACGCCCCAGCCACAATAGCGGAACACCCCGGGCCGTGGAAAACGCTGTAATAAGCCCTCTCCCCGTGTAGTCACAGTCTGCAGCTTGGCAGCGGCCACAGGCATGGCCTGTTCTCGTGGCGGTCCTGGGCATATCAGTACCCTGAAAGAAGAAAGTTTGTTGCCAGTGACTCCCAGGACTCTTGAAAGGGCGGGTCCTTGTACCGCGTTTCTGGCCTTACGCGGAAAATATGCAAAAAGAGAACACTCGGTTAAAAGTGACCCAAGGACACAACGGGGATTGTTGAAGGAGCCCTTTATTCACTGAAAGTTGCGCAGCATTATGCATTTCGGCTTTTCCAGCCTTCTTCAGACGCCGCTCACAACCGAATGGTGCAGTTTCCCTCCTTAAAACTCCTACGGTGCTCCCAAAGCTGGGAGATCAGCTGACCCTGCTTGATTGGGAGCAGCTGCAATCATGTCTGAGACTACAGCTCCCAGCGTGCAACATCATGGTGAGTACCAAAGCAGGGTTGATGACACTACAGTGAGCGCTGTGAAATACCGTGTACAAGGGGGGCCATGTAGTGGCAGGCACCATCCGTCAATTACAGTGTCCAGAGATCCATCAAGTCCCCAACGCCCCAGCCACAATAGCGGAACACCCGGGCCGTGGAAAACGCTGTAATAAGCCCTCTCCCCGTGTAGTCACAGTCTGCAGCTTGGCAGCGGCCACAGGCATGGCCTGTTCTCGTGGCGGTCCTGGGCATATCAGTACCCTGAAAGAAGAAAGTTTGTTGCCAGTGACTCCCAGGACTCTTGAAAGGGCGGGTCCTTGTACCGCGTTTCTGGCCTTACGCGGAAAATATGCAAAAAGAGAACACTCGGTTAAAAGTGACCCAAGGACACAACGGGGATTGTTGAAGGAGCCCTTTATTCACTGAAAGTTGTGCAGCATTATGTATTTCGGCTTTTCCAGCCTTCTTCAGACGCCGCTCACAACCGAATGGTGCAGTTTCCCTCCTTAAAACTCCTACGGTGCTCCCAAAGCTGGGAGATCAGCTGACCCTGCTTGATTGGGAGCAGCTGCAATCATGTCTGAGACTACAGCTCCCAGCGTGCAACATCATGGTGAGTACCAAAGCAGGGTTGATGACACTACAGTGAGCGCTGTGAAATACCGTGTACAAGGGGGGCCATGTAGTGGCAGGCACCATCCGTCAATTACAGTGTCCAGAGATCCATCAAGTCCCCAACGCCCCAGCCACAATAGCGGAACACCCCGGGCCGTGGAAAACGCTGTAATAAGCCCTCTCCCCGTGTAGTCACAGTCTGCAGCTTGGCAGCGGCCACAGGCATGGCCTGTTCTCGTGGCGGTCCTGGGCATATCAGTACCCTGAAAGAAGAAAGTTTGTTGCCAGTGACTCCCAGGACTCTTGAAAGGGCGGGTCCTTGTACCGCGTTTCTGGCCTTACGCGGAAAATATGCAAAAAGAGAACACTCGGTTAAAAGTGACCCAAGGACACAACGGGGATTGTTGAAGGAGCCCTTTATTCACTGAAAGTTGCGCAGCATTATGCATTTCGGCTTTTCCAGCCTTCTTCAGACGCCGCTCACAACCGAATGGTGCCGTTTCCCTCCTTAAAACTCCTACGGTGCTCCCAAAGCTGGGAGATCAGCTGACCCTGCTTGATTGGGAGCAGCTGCAATCATGTCTGAGACTACAGCTCCCAGCGTGCAACATCATGGTGAGTACCAAAGCAGGGTTGATGACACTACAGTGAGCGCTGTGAAATACCGTGTACAAGGGGGGGCCATGTAGTGGCAGGCACCATCCGTCAATATATATATATGTGTACCAATAACATAAAATCTAATTTAAAAAAACATTCTATTATAAATTAAAACATTAAACTATTCAAAAAATTTCAAACTTACATTTCCCACTCCAGTGCGTGCAACAGTAGGGAAAGTGTTGGATAGCGGAGGGGTAAAAATTACTATTCCCACTCCAGTGAGTGCAACAGTAGAGAAAGTGTTGGACAGCGGAGGGGTAAAAATAACTATTCCAACTCCAGTGAGTGTAACAGTAGGGAATGTGTTGGATAGCGGAGGGGTAAAAATTACTATTCCCACTCCAGTGAGTGTAACAGTAGGGAAAGTGTTGGATAGCGGAGGGGTAAAAATTACTATTCCCACTCCAATGAGTGCAACAGTAGGGAAAGTGTTGGATAGCTGAGGGGTAGAAATTACTATTCCCACTCCAGTGAGTGCAACAGTAGGGAAAGTGTTGGATAGCGGAGGTGTAGAAATTACTATTCCAACTCCAGTGAGTGCAACAGTAGGGGAAGTGTTGGATAGCTGAGGGGTAAAAATTACTATTCCCACTCCAGTGAGTGCAACAGGAGGGAAAGTTTTGGATAGCGGAGGGGTAAAAATTACTATTCCCACTCCAGTGAGTGTAACAGTAGGGAAAGTGTTGGACAGTGGAGGGGTAAAAATTACTATTTCTACTCCAGTGAGTGCAACAGTAGGGAAAGTGTTGGATAGTAGAGGGGTGAAAATTACTATTCCCACTCCAGTGAGTCCAACAGTAGAGAAAGTGTTGGATAGTGGCAGGGTAAAATTTACTATTCCCACTCCAATAATTGTAAAAGTAGGGAAAGTGTTGGATAGCAGAGGGGTAAAAATTACTATTCCCACTCCAGTGAGTGCAGCAGTAGGGAAAGGGTTGGATTGCAGAGGAGTAACAATTAATATTCTCACTTCAGTCAGTTCAAAATTAAAAACAAACAAAATTTTAACAATAAAAATATTTAAAAAACAAAATAAAATAAAAAATATATAAATATGTTAAAAATTCAAATACAAATATATTTAATATTACATTTTCAAAAAACATATTATAATGTTAAATACATATAACAAATACCTACAAATATTATATTAAATAAAATAAAAATAATTTCCAAACAAATAAAAGTTTTTAATTAAAAATTATTTAGAATCAAAAACATTAATAATTACATTAATTTTCTTTTTTACTTCCTACCCTATAAAACCACACAATTCACAACCCACATCTAAATTAGGAAAAAATGCACTTCCTCAACTAACATAATTAATTACCAATTTAAGAAATATTATTAATTAAAAAACAAATTAAAACTCATAAAAATTATTTAACTTTCCACACTTTACCCCTATAATCCCCACAACCCACAACTAAAATTAAACTGTAAAGAAATGTACTTAAACAATTAAAACTTATTTTCAATTAAAAAACTAATAGTATTTAACAACTAATTATAAAGTAAGTAAAATTTACTCCCCACACTGTACCCCTATAACAATAGAACCCACACACACAAAAATATAAACAAATACCCTAATTATATATAACTTAATTAATTAATATTAATGATCAACTAATTTTTAATTAATTAAACAAAAATTACTTTCCACCCTTTAACCCCATAAACCCCACAACCCACACCTAAAATTAATTACACAAATTCCATCTTTAATTTTCAATTAATTAATTAATATTAATTAACAACTAATTATTAATTAATTAAACATAAATTACTTCCCACCCTTTACCCCTATAAACCCCACAACCCGCACCTAAAATTAATTACACAATTTACGTAATTAATTTTCTATCAATTAATTAATATTAATTTAAAACTAATTGTTAAATAATTAAAAATAAATTACTTCCCACCCTTCACCCCATAAACCCCACAACCCACACCTAAAAGAATCACACAGTTACCATAATTATTTATCAATTAATTAGTTAATATAAATTAACAACTAATTATTAATTAATTAAACATAATTTACTTCCCACCCTTTAGCCCTATAAACCCCACAACCCACATCTAAAATGAATAAAACAATTTCCATAATTAATTTTCAATCAATTAATTAATATAAATTAACAAATCATTATTAATTAATGAAAAATAATTTCTTTCCCACCCTTTATCCCTATAAACCTCACAACCCTCACCTAAAAAAATTACACAATTACCATAATTAATTATCAATTAATTAATTAATATTAATTTACAACCAATTAATAATTAATTACAAATTAATTACTTCCCACAATTAACGCTATAAAATCTAAATTAAATGAATAAAAAATAATCATTAATGTATTATAATTAAATTACTTCCCACCCTATTCCCCTGTAAACCCACAACCCGCTAGGCAAATAACAAATGCAAAATTTAATTAAAATAAAATTCATAACTAATAAAAATTTAACACACATACTAAAAAACATAAACACTACTTATACAAAAATAATACATCACATACATTTAAAACAAACTAAAATACATAACACTAATTAAAAAATCGATATTTTAAACATCTATATTTTTGCAAACCATATTAATGACTTCTATATTTTTAAAAACGATATTTCTTATCTTAAATTCGATATTCTCAGCCATTATATTCTTGGTGTCGATATTTCTGAATCACGATATTTCCAACTCGATATTTGTGTAAGTCGACGTTTCCAACTCGATATTCTGTCTCAGCACCCTTATAACTAAAGCACCCTTTCACGCTATACTTAGCTTGAAAGGGGAGGGCAATGGGAGTTGCTGTGGGCATTCAACCGCAACACCCATTGATTTTGACGCTGCCCCATATTTAAAAGGGTGACGTAAATATGGGGAAGCGCCAAAATTAAGACCAGGGAAAACCTAGTCTTACCCTGGCACATGGAGGAGAAATGTTTAATTTCTGCTCGTTTTTGCTGTTTTCATGTGTGCTGCATTGTGCAGCACATATGTAAATAGCAAAACGCCATTGATTGTTTATGCACAGGAAGATGTCCCTTCCTGCACATAAACAATCATTTAAAAAATGACGTTTTGCAACTTCTATATGTGCTGCATTAAGCTGCACACATACAAGTTACAAAACGCCATTTAAAGATTGTTTATGTGGAGGAAGGGACACCTTCCTGCACATAAACAATTTTCCGCTGAAACGCAGACACCCTTGCACTATGGTGCTAAATTTAGCACCAGCGCAGGGGGAAACGCAGGGCTGCACTATATTGTTGTAAATATGGTGCAGCCCTGTGTTTCAGAAGTGACGCAGCGCGGCGCCGCGCTCTGTCACTTCTATTGTAGATATGTCCCCCAGTTTCTTTGGAGTGAGCACCTGCCAGCCTTCCAGAAATTATTTGCAAGAGGAGTGTTACTCAAAAGTCATTGAACTTATGAGCTACTGTTGTATTCCTCTTAGGGTGTCCATAATGGGCTTTCCAATATCATGTCCTTATATAGGCACAATTCGCCCTGCCCTTATATAGGCATAGAATCCCAGGCCTTATTTAGGCATTAAACCGTGCACTCCAAATACAGGCATGGTCTCTGACATCCGTCCACCCTAACGTCACAACGAGTTCATGAAGAACAGACCCTTAGGCTGCGGGAGTTTCCCTAGCCCAGGACTATTGATTTCTTCAAGGCCTCATCTATTATGCATGAACCATTATTCCTTAGGGGTTCATCCATGACGTCTTTCGCTGTCCAATTCACGTCAATGCTAACATTCCTAAGGTACTCTCAGGTATAAATATACCTTCCCTAGCCCCTGTAAACCAGAGGAGACCTCGACTTCAGAGGAGCCTGTATCCCGGCCTGACGCACTGAGAAGACGCTGCCATTCCCTGCACGCAGAGAGCCCAGCTTCCAGCTTCCAGTGATCTGACTTTCCTTGCGGGGTGTTGGAGTTCGAGTCTGGCAAAGAGATTCCAACCTCTCTCATTCTTCAGGTATGGAGCTGATAAGAACCTAGAGGGACTCTTGGCATACTAGGCATACTAGACTTAACATACTCTTAGTATACCATAGTAAGGAATACTTCACCTACTTCATACCTTGTCCTACACCTAGGTTAGGTTAGGTACATTGGGGTAGAACTAACTTAGCACCGCATCGTATGAGTACTCGCATTTTTAGTATGTGTTATTTATGTAACAGCATTTATACTAAAAGATAATGCTATTGCAGTATTATTTATTTCTACTGCTCACCCTGTACATTATTTATCTTGCATACTGTCTTGTGATCGTAACAGCACATTTTACTTACACTAGAAACAAGACTGTTCAATAAATCTTTTATTGAAAACGCCCGTCTATTATTTCTGTGTAACTCTGAGGAAAACTAAGCATGCACGATTGAGCTGAGTGAAATAGTTATCTAGTGTTTCCACGACTCTGGGACACGTTCTGATTCTAAAAGGGAAACATATTGGTCATGTTTTGCGGCTGCCAGAAACTACTCCCTTCTTGTTGTCATGGAGTTTCTAGTGGCCTCTGAGCTAGCTGGCACAAGTAATTAAGATTAATATACTCGATAGGGACATACTGACCTTAGTCCTATGTCAAACCTATAGGATATATTATTCCAATGCGCAGAGCCTATTAGGGAAATAGGAGCTACACTACATGGCGCCCAACGGTTTGGTAAGGCGGTAATTCAACGTTAGATACTGAGTAACTCAGCCGTGCTATTTTCTCTCATAGACCCCTACCCATATACTCCAAAAGACGTCTGGAGTGGGCAGGGTTAAGTATCCACCACGGCTACATAGGGCAGTACCCTATATATTAGCTGTTTGGTTTGCTCAACGTTGAAGGATACAGTGTTCCAAAATATTGTGCACCTTATCTTTGTTTCCTTGAAACTTGTTCTACATTTTTCAAAAAAAAATAAAAATGCCTGACGGAGACAATAACACCGAAAACGGTGGAGCTGCGGCTGATCCAGCCCAAGCAGCAGTTTTTAACCTTACAGGTTTAAATGAAACTGAGGAGGGTGTTGTACACATCCCTCAAAACTTAAGAAGAGCCATAACTCTAAAACTTATAAAACATGGCCTATCGCCAAGAGGAGATAGAGCAGTTTTCGTGATAGAGGCACATGAATCATTTCAGACAGAGGTATTCTATTCATGGGTACTACTTCCTGAATGCAATCCAACATCACAAACATTTCACTTCTACAAAGAAGATGATCTACCAGAGGAATACATTCCTTTCGAGGATATTGAAATTCCATTAACATACTAAGAGCATCAGCTCTGGTTTAAAGGCACCCTAAAACATCACAAAAACATTACCAGGCTTGGTCCACTAGGTAGACCAGGAGCAACATGGCCGATTTTAGCCGGCTACACACCTCATCCTGAACTGGATATAATGACAGATGAGGAATTACATACTCAAATAAAAGAGTTAATAAAAATTTACAGACAATTAGTCCAATATGTCATGCAGACTTTTACAGTCCGACCACCATTGACATATCCAAATCCAACTCCCCAACAGGGGAATACACTAAAAATTACACCACAGACTCTCAACTCAGTCATGGGTAAAATGCCCACAAAACGTGAGCAAATTCCGTTTTGGATAGCTCAAAAAATTACTCAAATCGAAGCAGTATTTCCAAATACTAGCCCGCATGAGAAACACAGAATCCTAACAATCAGTTTACCGATGGGGATCACACCACAACTGGAAGACTGCACCACTTGGGGCTCAGTCTTTGCTGCCATCTATACTAAAACACATGGTATTCCGTCAATTGCGGTAATACCTGACATCCTAAAACAAATTCAAAACGAATACTGGGCAGAGCCTGCTCTAAATTTAGGTATGAAATTACTGAAAAATTTCGACCAGGTCTCAACAATAATATTATCTAATATTAAAGGGGAGGCAGCAGCAGTGGCGATCCGCCAAAAATTGAGGGAATTCGATGTTACAGAACATCAAACTGAGCTACCCAGAATTATAGAACAATCTTATGCAGAATTAGGCAGAGATAGTTTGGGTGGAAGACCACTGAAGCCAAAACTATCTGAAAGTCCTGAGAAGGACTCAATAAAACAAACTCCTACATCTTCTAAAAAGAAGTGGGAGTCTACTAAACAAAAATCAAACGAGAAACGTTCTCATTCCCGAGGTAGGTCTCCTCAAAAGGAGCCCTCTGAAAGGAGGTATAACCTCAGGAATAGGGATAATTTGAGAAAACCTGATAGGTATCATGATACTGATACACGTTCCTCTCGTCCCTTTCAGATCTCTCCACAGACTTCGGAAAGAAGAGGACGGACGGAACACACAGAAGAACGCGTGACATCGAAAGACGACAAACACGCTCCAAAAACTAAAGCAAAACCTCAATTCTCCAAAAAGAAAGTAGCAGGTCTAAAGATTAGACATGCCGAGAATTCTGAGAACACAACTCAAGAACGGAGAATGGGCTCCGACCATGCTGGACAGTGCAGCAGAAGTCACAATAGTTCGCCAGAACCTGAGGGAACTTCTGGAGATAGTGGACTTGAATGAGTACATCACAGTTGAGACTGTAGACACCAGGGTTAGTACTCCACAAAGGTTATTTGAAATAACACTCCGGATGGAGGGAGACAAACCTAGACAGGTGAAAGCACTTTTTTGGGAAAGACTATCAAAGGGCTATGACATACTTCTAGCAGAAAAAGACTGGCCACCACAATTTGTCAGGGAGTGCGCACACGGCGATGACATTATTATGCCTGCCTTCTCCAACCATATTCCTATACATCTAAAATATACATATGCCAGGAAATGGGCAGTGGCCCAGGCCCCAGCATTATATAAAAATCATGTAGGATGGGATGAGGATTCACCTCACCATAAAATACATCTGAAACATGAACCAACTGCACAACGGCAGTACCCAATAAAGCAAGAAGCTAAAAAACAGGTCAGGAAGATCTTAGATCAACTTGAATACCAAGGGGTGATTGAAACATGCACCTCCTCAATGAACAATCCTTTGTTTCCTGTCTCCAAACCAGACAAAACATATCATCTAGTTTTGGATTACAGACACCTAAACACTTGTTCTAAAACTTTTGCAGTGCAAAATGCACATAGCACAGCATTAATGAATAACATTGTGCGTAAAAAATATAAAACAACATTAGACATCTCAAATGGTTTCTTTTGTCAAAACATAGCACCTGAAAGCAGGTACTTAACAGCATTCTCCATAATGGGGACCCAGCGTCACTTTTGTCGACTCCCACAAGGGTTCAAGAATAGCCCAGGTTTATTCTCAGCGAGGGTAATGGAGTTACTACAAATTTATGACAATGAGGCATTGTCCTATGTCGATGACATTTATCTGACAGACGATGACCTGGAAAAACACTTGAACAGGGTGAGCACCATTATACTGGGATTCGCCTCTGAGGGTTACAAATTCAACTTTAAGAAGTCCAGAATTGCCCATCTCAATGTCCTATTTCTAGGATATGAGCTTTCAAGTGAAGGCAAGAGCTTGGCAGCTAACTTTTTAGAAAAGTGTGCGCTGCTCCAACCTCCAAAAACGCTAAAAAACTTACAGTCCATCCTGGGTTTCTTAAATTTTGGAAGAACATACATTCTAAACTACGCAGAAAGGGTTAAACCTCTCTACGCATTAATCAAACCTGATTTTTCAATCAAAAACTGGACACAAGAACACACAGAAATCTTGCGTTCACTACAAGCTAACATGTTAGCAACAAATCACTTACAAACACGCGTAAGTGAACGCAATTTGGTGATCCGAATAATTTCGGGTCAATGCGGATTCACCTACTTAACTTTCAATGAGGGTGAAAAAATACCAATAGCGTATAAATCACACTTGTACACACAAGCGGAAATGCGCTTCAGTTCTACTGAAAAAATTATAACAGCAGTTCAAACCGCTGTAGCAAAAGAAAGAGCCTTAGCCCAAGGGAAATGCATTATTGTCGTAACCCCAGTACCTGCTTTAGAAGCGGTTACAAAAGCAAGCATTCCAAATGCTAAAGCATTGCATCCAAGATGGATACAATGGGTTAATTCTCTTGCTGCAACAGATGTTGAATATGTTTTTGATCCAGATTTAAAAACACAAGCATTCCTGCAGTATGAACATGAATGTCCCCTGCCTACTGAAATTCTGCCTCTCGATCAGTACGAATTCATAATTTACACTGACGGATCCGCACAACCCGCAATAGGGGGTAAGCAAGCTTACAGTGCAGCGTGTGCTATCGTTAAAGGTCGCATGCGAAATGGCATCTTCAGACCTATGGTCACAAAAACGCAGTCTCTAGGAGATTGTACAGCTCAGCGAGCTGAACTACAAGCATTCAAACTGGCACTTGAAAGTACAGATCGAGAATTCCCCACACTAATCGTGTGCGATTCCTTTTATTGTGTGCAGTCGTATAATGAATATATACAAAACTGGCTTGAAAATGGTTTCAGAGATGCGAAAGGTGGCACAATAAAGCATAAAATGCTTTGGGAACAAGTAGTTCAGTTGAAAAACGAACTACCAAAGGCTCACGTGATCCACACACTGAGTCATCAACGTGATGGCGTTCACGTTGCAGGGAATTCATTGGCTGACGAAGCCGCAAAGGGGGCTGTGCAAACGGCTTCCGTAGCTGCGATCACTCGTTCAAAAACAAAAATAGACGGTGAGATAATGTTGGCTGTCAATGCATCAAGCAAAGGCAGCAGTGCAGCGTTACCAAAAAAGTTTCCACTCAAGTACTCTTATGTAATTGATGCGAACAACGTTCCTTTTGCTCGAATCCCTGGAGTGGGGGATAGGGTAATTCCAAACTTGGAACGTAGAGCAGCCTTGATTTATGAAACACATTTGGGGGAAGGTCTGTCACATCAAGGGATCTCTAAAACAATTTTGACGTTAAAAGAGATGTACTGGTGGCCTGGAATGAATACAGAAATTCACATATTCATCAACAACTGCTTAGACTGTAAATTACAGCGAAAGAGCCATCAGACACCATGCTGCGAATGCAGCAACCCAGTGCAGACACCATTGTTAGACAGCATTAGACTTTCTATGCACCTGCGTCCTACTGGACAAAGGCATTCCCACAAATACTGAATCTAGGTTCCTATGGTAATGGCCTCAGCGCTCAGCTGACGCTCGAACTGTTATAAAAGATTTGCGAGTCTTTATCGGCATATACGCAATAGGCACGCTACATTCTGACCAGGGTCCTGCGTTTAGCTCTAGGGCCTACAAAGACGCCATGGCCAGTCTGGGCGTTGCATTGCGGTACTCCTCTCCATTCCATCCTGAGGGAAATTCGGTTGTGGAAAGGAAAAACCGGGACATAAAGCAGTCTATAACAGCTAGAGTATTAGGTTCGGGTGACGGGTGGGTCAAACACCTTAGTGGAGTTCAACGTGCACTAAACAACCTGCCAAGAAGTTCTCTAGGGGGGTCACTCCATATGAGGTCCTATTTGGGACAAGAATGTGGGTACCAGACTTAGAAAACGTAGGCACAGTGGTGGAAAATAAACCCTTTGATATCAAAGATCGTTTGGCTGTTTTACAGGACTTAAACAAATTAAGAACCAAACAAAGCAACGTATTCCTACAGTCAACCACCACTGGGGATCAACCGGCTGTCCCAGCAAGGCCTGTCTGGATTCCAAAAGTTGGGGATCTAGTCAGAGAAAAAATTGCGGACAAGAAGGAATTTGGACCTTCTTACAGACAACCAGTACCTGTCCTAGCAGTTCAAGGAACAAGAACAGTACTACTGCCGCCCCTTGCTGGAAGAAAGGAGAAAAGATTTGTGTCCATCGACCTCATCAAACCACAGCATGTGGCCAATACTAAATAGTAGGCCTCGTGGACTCCGACCTAGTAGCAAACGCACTCCTCTCGCTACTATCCAAGAGGTTCATACTGAAAGACTGATAACAATCGAGACTTCAGCTGAAACAGATGGAGGACTATGCAACAATGCTATGGAAATCATCCCTCTTGAAGAACAAGTAACAGTTCGTCCAAATACACCTGTCTACACCAACGTAACAAGTGATGAACTGGTTCCAGTGATTTCTACAAATCCTGATGCAATTCCAACAATTGACAGAACTGCTTCTGGCTACTTCATTAACTTTGATACGTTCTCAGAAGATCCGAGTGAACCTGAAACGACGCCAGTGTCATTGAAGTTCAAGCAGCAAATACAAGACTTTCTTCACTCTCTGAAAAAGATTTATTTGGTTTCTCCATGGATTGAACTCTGGATTACATCTGGACTTTTTGTTTTCCTGCTCTGGCTAGCTTTGGTAACAACTATAAGCGTGCTTATAAGTGGCAGATACATCCATGTGAACACTGAAGGAAAAGACGTAAACGTACTTTTGAAACCTCACAAATCTTCCCATCGTGAAGCAAGAGACTTGTCATCAGTGAACATCACAGCTGTTCCTATACATGATGGTATAGTGTGGGACAAAACAGATTTTGATATATTCGGTCCGACGGAAGAATTGAACATTCCACATTTGTTTAAAATTTCACTAAGTGATCTAATCACGTCCAGTACCTATTCTGATGATTGGGACTTTGAAACTGTGACTGACATTATGTTTGACCTAGAAAAATCTGCTGCATTTTCTAAAAATGAATATTTAGAGGGTTCATCAGACTATGAACAACTGTATTGTTATAACCACTATGGTCATCATTATTTGCATAAATCTGCATATCCAAGAAATGTGTTTATGTTTAACCAATGGGAACATTGTCCTACACCACCTAAAGGTAGTTCAAAAACATTTGCCAGTAAATTTCCATATTTTTCAGGTTACAATACATCTGATCCAGAAATGTTTTACTATAAAAATGTAAACAAAACAGGACTGAAAATTATGTTAACAAATACAAAACAGATTTATTCTGCAATATTTAATACCCAACTGTCTAGACAGGGTTTCGACTTTTGGAAAGACACAATAGACACAAAAACGTTGTGGGGTACTAAAGAATGGCAAGTACAGGGGATAGAAGCTTTATTTAGAGCCTGCATCATCCCTGAACAAATAATGTTTTTGAATGAAACTATCCAACAAACATCTTGTCTTGGATTAGCCAAGATCAAAGAGATGAACACACCTTCTGTACCAACTCCTGCAAAAAATAATGAAACACAGGCAGTGGTGACAGTTGACAATATACTACAACTCAACAGATCTAATCCTGATTGGAAAAAATGGTTGATCTGGCCCACAGACACGAATAACTGTCAGGAAGGATTCCTGAATAAAACTCAGGGTTTTACCATTCATAGGCCAGACCCAAGATACGTCCAAAGACAACATCCGGGGGTAGTAACAACATACAGTGTAGGGAAATTATGCCTCGATTGGCTGCATACATCTACACTACAGGATGTAAAACAACACTTATCCTTACTTGCAAAAGACGCAGATCTTAGGGATTTCTTGCTTGGACCAAGAAAACCGCGTCAAAAACGTTTCATATATGCCGGTATTTATGCTGCTTATAATGAAGCTTGGAAGGTATCACAGATAGAGGCCGCAGAACGAATACGTGAACTTGATCGTATTAATTTAGAGAAAACACTCTCTGTGGTCGACAATGGGTTAACAACTTTGTCCTCCAGAATATATTCATTGGATGGCATTGTATCCTCTGCTATCGACATTCTAGAACAAGATTTGGCGATGTTACAACAAGGCCAATCTCAATTACGTTCTATTATGTTATTATGCTGGACGCTGCAATCATTGCGAGCGGGCTATGTGCCTTGGCGTTTCATCAACACAACGGCTCTGTTTGCAGAATACAATCTAACTGATAAACAGATCGAAATGGCACAAAGAGGAGCAAAGTATACAGTGCTGAGCATTGAAAAACTGGAAAAGTTACCATTCACAGTGGCAGAAAAACCAGCTACAGAATGGCTTATTCATGGCAAAATTACACTACCTGTGACTACTTTTCAGTTTCAGTATTGCCTCAGACAAATGCAAGCAGGCAAATATGAAAGGTTGGGTAAGGAATACATTAAGACATCTTGGGCTTTACCGTATACATATAGATGTTGGAGCGGGGATCGTGAAGTGTTTTTAAGCGGTAAAAACTGTAAACGTGCACTAAGCGGTTCACTTGTATGTCAGGACATTTCCTTGCACGGGGCTTGTAATGGTTCTGTGGCAAATTTGTCTTGCCATCAGCAGGGTACACCAGCTGCTGTGATTAATCCAACATTCGGACAACTTTCTAATGGGAGTTACCTTATGTTGAATGATCAGAGTTGCTGTGGCATGCTGCCAGGTATCCCATATCTAGTAACAGTCAACTCCAGGGTCACTTGCTGTATGCAAGTATTGTTTGCCCCAATAGACACAGTCAGGGAGTCGCCTCTATGGCCTTCGCTGAACGTCTCTTTTATAAGATTTGATACTTTAAGCAGAATGAAAGCCATGCTTTTACAACAAACAGTGCCTTTGACCTCGGCCAAAGAAACCTATGATCTGCAAATTGCAAGGACTTCGGCTGAGATACAGACTTTAATACGTACAAACTGCCCTATACATTTCGTGGAAATGATAGGACGAATTTTCAACATGTCTGATACAACAGGAATTGTACATGTATTTAAGGGCATCTGCTCGGGTCTGTTAGCACCTTTCCAGGCAATACTCGGAATCATCCCGAACTTTGCACATTCGGTGTTTGGTGGCATACCATTAATTCTAGCACTTGTTGCCGGAATTCTATTTCTCTTCCTGCTATTGCGCTATGGCCAGCCAATTCGCCGACATCACTCCGAGCGACATGGAGAAAGCTCTCCTTGAACGAAAGTGCCATGAGCAAATAGTACAGCTTTTGGGCATAAATCGTCTACGGGACCTTAATACCACATGGTTCCTGTCCTTTAGACCAATCTGGCAAGATTGCATCTTACCTGTTCTACGATGCCTGCTATGCGGTGTAGAATGCGTGTTGGACACCTGTCTAACATTTCCATCGGATGCGCCAACGGACGTCGATACTCTGCTGGACCAGATAACGGCCCATGCTATGTGTTGTCCCCAGCGGCTTCCTATCCTGATGACAGCATTCATTGAGATCTCACAGGCGCTTCCGGCACCTGCTGAGGTACGAGAAAGAACTACAGGCACACAGGTAACAACGGACGCGAACATTGCGACAATTGAAAGCAATGCTTCACATCTCTGTGCGATTAACCTGCTTCACGAGGTGTTCCAACTCACACCAACTACAGTGGATGATGTTTTGTCTATAGAAATAGATGATCTAATGTTTACACCAGACCCGTAAACTGACTCTGATTCAGCATACAGTGTTCCAGAAATACAGCAACAATTTGGCCTTCATTTTTCAAAAACTTGGAACTCTACCAAAAATTGAACTTTTTTCCCATTTTTTCGAAGGAAAATGGAACTTCAATCTGCTTGAAGTAGAACTAGCTTATAGTACAGACTTGGCGGTCCTTCCAAAGACATTTAGTCATCTTATGTGTCTAAAAAACAGTTCATTTAATTTTCATGACAAGAAAATGACTTTGATTTTTTTTTTTTCAACAACTTATAGATCATTTTCTGTCACATGTAAATATTACTGCTTATTTCATTCCAATTGCATTTATTTTCGAATTTTACGCCTGAAATAATAAGCAGTGCTTTGAATGTACAGTACCTTTTTTGCATTCTAATATGTTTTTTTTAAATGCCTTTTTAAATGGTTTTATGAAATATTTTAGAAATATGCGGTACTCCATTTTTATGTTTAGCATTTTTAATGTTTAGCATTTATGTATTATCGTATACACGAAAGTGGAGTGGGTGTTGTATTCCTCTTAGGGTGTCCATAACGGGCTTTCCAATATCAAGTCCTTATATAGGCACAATTCGCCCTGCCCTTATATAGGCATAGAATCCCAGGCCTTATTTAGGCATTAAACCGTGCACTCCAAATACAGGCATGGTCTCCGACATCCGTCCACCCTAACGTCACAACGAGTTCATGAAGAACAGACCCTTCGGCTGCGGGAGTTTCCCTAGCCCAGGACTATTGATTTCTTCAAGGCCTCATCTATTATGCATGAACCATTATTCCTTAGGGGTTCATCCATGACGTCTTTCGCTGTCCAATTCACGTCAATGCTAACATTCCTAAGGTACTCTCAGGTATAAATATATCTTCCCTAGCCCCTGTAAACCAGAGGAGACCTCGACTTCAGAGGAGCCCGTATCCCGGCCTGACGCACTGAGAAGACGCTGCCATTCCCTGCACGCAGAGAGCCCAGCTTCCAGCTTCCAGTGATCTGACTTCCCTTGCGGGGTGTTGGAGTTCGAGTCTGGCAAAGAGATTCCAACCTCTCTCATTCTTCAGGTATGGAGCTGATAAGAACCTAGAGGGACTCTTGGCATACTAGGCATACTAGACTTAACATACTCTTAGTATACCATAGTAAGGAATACTTCACCTACTTCATACCTTGTCCTACACCTAGGTTAGGTTAGGTACATTGGGGTAGAACTAGCTTAGCACCGCATCGTATGAGTACTCGCATTTTTAGTATGTGTTATTTATGTAACAGCATTTATACTAAAAGATAATGCTATCGCAGTATTATTTATTTCTACTGCTCACCCTGTACATTATTTATCTTGCATACTGTCTTGTGATCGTAACAGCACATTTTAATTACACTAGAAACAAGACTGTTCAATAAATCTTTTATTGAAAACTCCCGTCTATTATTTCTGTGTAACTCTGAGGAAAACTAAGCATGCACGATTGAGCTGAGTGAAATAGTTATCTAGTGTTTCCATGACTCTGGGACACGTTCTGATTCTAAAAGGGAAACATATTGGTCATGTTTTGCGGCTGCCAGAAACTACTCCCTTCTTGTTGTCAAGGAGTTTCTAGTGGCCTCTGAGCTAGCTGGCACAAGTAATTAAGTTTAATATACTCGATAGGGACATACTGACCTTAGTCCTATGTCAAACCTATAGGATATATTATTCCAATGCGCAGAGCCTATTAGGGAAATAGGAGCTACACTACACTACAACTGTGTTTAAAACAAAGGAAGCAACTTGTTTATGCGCAAAATGGAGGGACTATCTTACCTCCACTCGATGCGAAAGAAGTGGACAAAGCTTGTTGCTCACTTAAGTCACTTGGCATGAGGAAGTTGGCGCACACACTCTTTAATTACACTGTGGGCAGCTGCGAAAGTTGGGTCACTTGTTACTATATTCTAATATGAAGGCCATGCTAGGTTGGTACCCTACCAACAGGGCCGGACTGGCTACCGGGCATTTCTAAGTAAAGAATGGAAAACCAAATGGTTTTAAAGTATGCTTTAAAACCATTTGTTTTGCTTTCTTTACTTAGAAGCAATTGCAGGTCCCCATCACCATAATTCAGCCCCCATGGCGGTAAAATCGGGCCCCAGCTTGACAGCCGACCAAAACGCCCGGTAGCCAGTCCGCCCCTGCCTACCAAAACCCACTACAGCACCTGCCAAAACACACAAGGGCAGAATTTTGTCCTGCATTAGAGGCTGACAAACAATAAAAGTTTGGTAGGCACACCCGTACAGAACTTTACTGATTTTTTATCTTCATGAAGTTGATTCAATTTCGCTGTAAATGCCTCAAAAATGTTGAACCTAAAGGGCTTATGCAGATGACCTGAAATCATGTTAATTTTGCCTCAACGTTCAGGGTTGAGGTCTACATTTCTGAAGCCAAATGGACAGGGGTGTTGATAACCTCAACTGTAGACACAGGGGCTGTAACTGGGCTCAAGTGGCTGATAACCTGACTTCCACTAAAACTCTGATTAGTTCTTTATGGGCCTTATCTGTCTGCAGATCAACATGCAATTGTACATTGTTGCAAAGTCATCCTGTGCCCTGGGCACCCCAATTTTGTGGTGACTGGTACTGGTGGTAACTGACTCTAACTGTCCCTGGGCTCTGCCTAACCTGGCCCAGGGCCAGTGCTGTGCTGAAAACACACTTAGAATACAGTGAAAATACCTACATATCCTAGGGTACACTATGAGTTAGGGTACCCCTATGATTGGCATGACCTCCCATATAAGGCCCTAGTACATATTAGAGCAGGAGGGTTAAAACTACCTTTAAGTCCCTAGTATATAATAGGGTGGCAGCCCTTTCTGCACTTGTGTGTGTGCACTGCTGAAGCCTGAGGTCAGTTTAAAAGCAGGCCTGTGTTGCTGGACTACTTTTAAAATATAAATTGTGCCTAAAGTCGACTTTGGTGCACTTAAACTACAATATTGTGGCATATTAGGTCCCCCCAGGGTCTCCTCTAGGCGTCCCAGGGGTAGGGGGGTCAGGTATTTATAAGGAGGACCCTTAAAAATAGGTTTTATATGCCCTGGAGATAATGAAATTGCACATTTCACTTCCCTCTTTGTAGTAAAGTGATTCCCAAAATCGACTTTGTGCTAGGAGCACTGTGGAGTGAGGATCTGCAATACTTTTACATATTCAGAACCCCTAAAGTCTCCCCTCGGTGTTCCAGGGGTGTGGGGTCCTGTAGATAGAGGCAGGGTCTTTATAAAAGATGTTTTATAAGACCTGGTGTTGGAGAAATTTCCTAGTTCATCTTCCCCATTGCAGATCCCCAGCCACATAGGTTAACATGGCAAGAAGTTATTAATTAATAACTCCCGCTAGGAATTACAGAAACATATATTTCAAGGACTCAGGAGAATGGTAGTGATAAATCCAACAACATGCTGTTGTTGAATTTATCCTAAAATGTACAGACAAGAAGGTATAAGACTTTCTTCTCTGTAAGCCAAAATTCAGCCTTCCAGTGATCTGCCATGATTGGTCAGAGTTAGGTGGATTAGCCAGGCTGCTTTGATAAGTGATAAGTGGCACCTGGGGTGAGGAGCCATTCTGGGAGGAGAGGGTTCTGCTGTACGGGAATGCCAGAGCAGGGGGGAAGGGATCGTAAACCATGATCTTCAAAGGAAGGAAGGGACAGGCAGAAGAAACCAAGTCCTGTTTCACCCATCCGCTATGGACCCAGCCAGGTTACAGGCTTAAGGAAGGAATGTGCAGATGCCAGGGGGAGGGAGAATATGGAGATGAGCCATCCTGGAGGTTTGTTTAGCTAGCTCTTGCCTCTCTGCTGAGACGACAGCCATATTGAACTTCGGAAGAATAGTGCTTTCTGGGAGACCATAGTGCCACACTCTGGAGGAAATGGTCAAGCTCAGGGGTGTTGCCCTGCACTTCATTGGACAGGAGTGCCCTCCTGCTTGACCCTGAGAAAACTGAATACGTATCTGAGAGGGGCAGAGTCTCTCAGATCTGCTGCTTGAAACAAGAGGAAGAAGAAGGGTTCATGCTGAAAAGTTTGATTGGCACCAACAAGGCCCTGGACTCTGACTGACTACACCTGCTGCACAATCCGGAACTACAGCCCTGTGGACCTAACATGCTTTAAAAGGACTAAAGAGTGGACACCCTGCAAGCTACAGGTTAACAGAGCTCACCTCGACCATCACCACCAAGAATCCCTAGCCTGGAGTGCTACTGGTGACTGGCACCAACCATGAGAGTCAAGTTGCCCACCTTCAACCACGAGCTGGACTGGATCTCTGGTTTGCCCAGCTGGAAAGCTCCAGAGGTCTGACTTCCATAGGTTTGAATGGGAGTTCATTGCCAGGCAAGCCCGCAAACCCTCAACAAATCTTGACTGGAGGAGAGCTTTGAGGGACCCTGGCAGAAAAAGCTCCAGAAAAGTTTCTAAGTCAGAAGGTAAAAACTTTGACTGAGGCCTATCGAGAGGGGTAGCAGTCAGCCTGAAACTTTGTCCTGGTCTAGCGCGACCAGATGTCCAAATAGGCGCTATAGGTTTCTATTTGCTATATAGTGCTAAATCTTTAAAAATTCATATCTCCGGTTCCCTGCATTGGATTTTTTTTTCATTTTGGTGTCATTTTAAAGATAATATTTCCTATTTTTATAAATTGGTGTTGGATTTTTATTGAGTGTTGTGTCTTAATGAATTGGTGTTTTAAAAGGTTTTACATACTTGTCTCTGAAGTTGGGCCTGCCTGCTCGCAGCCAAGCTACCAAGGGATGAGCATGGGGATAATTTTCTAAGACCTATTCTGAGCCCTAGACTGTGTTAATGGCCTTATTGCCTGTGGTAGATGTCCATTTACCAATACTAATAATCCACTTTCGAAACACACATAAACAGTACTATAGAGGAAAACAAAGATAGTGCTCAGTGGTGTGGGCTGTGAGCTGCCAAACGAGTCATGCACAGTGAAGGAGACAAAGAAAGTGAAATGCCTATACCGGGCGGAAAAAAAAAGAGAAAAGGTGATTAGGAGAGAGAATGGAAAGAAAGAAAAGCAAGGAGAGAAGAATGGAAAGAAAATTGGGTAGGAAAAATGGAGGAGGAAGGAAGAAGGAAATGGATGAAGGAAATATGAATTGAAGGAAAGAAAAAAGAAAATGTGAAGTTAGGGTGACAAAAATGATGGATGAGGGACAGGATGGTTAGAAGGGTGAAAAATTAGATGGAGAAGCGATAGGTGGAGGAAAGGTGGAAAGTTAAGAAGAATACTAGATGGGCAGTTGAATGGAAAGGTGAAAGTATAGATCAGTGCATGTAAGGATGGTGAGAAGGCAGAGGCATTGTAATGGAATAATGGGCCCTAACGCAAGCAAATAACATTTTCCTCTACCCTCAATTTAGCATTTAAATACAGCCATTGTGAAGTTAAGGAGGCCATTCACAATCATGGTCTCCAATGCCACCGCACCTGCACCTATTGCACTTTTGATAGCTATAACCAGGTGAAAGAGTGAACATACCTCTTCTAGGGATTGTTGGGCTCAGTCACTTTGTTTACGCAGTGCCATTACAGATATGGTTCAAAGTAGGTGACATTTTTATTTTCTGGCTACTCCCTTATATGATGTGAATGCCAATTCAGTCATTAATGTAGCAAAATGTTGTCACCAATTCAGTGCAGGTTTTTTCATGTTTATTGTGGAATACTTCTTCGACAGAATGACCATGTCTCAACGAATATATCTAGAATATGTGTAACGAAAGGCTAAACAAAGACTTTGGGGCTCATTAGGATGGCGGATTTTGGCACATCCGCGGTGCTGGCGAAAAACGTCCTTTTCCTCACTCCTGCGGTGGTCCTCGCGTCTGCCATATTACAATGGGCAAAGATAGCCAATTTTCCGTCCGCTGCGGAGTTTCGGGAGCCACCAGATTTTCCTTCCATAACGGTGGCGGAGGGAGCCAATAGAGAAAGACCGCCGTGCGGAATGACGTTACGACCGCTGGACAAATCAGGATGCCTCAAACAGCCCATCAGAACGCAGCGGAGAAACCAGCCAAACGGAGAGGGCGGAAGCACTACTGCGGAGATCAAAACTTGAATCCCAGGCACCTCCATGCGTTTCTGACCGCAATGGATCCAGCTCTTCAAGCCCTTCCGCTGTTGTACCTGATCCACTACCAGCATATAAGACGTCGCCGCGGTCAACACCGCAGGTACGTAAATAACACATCTCCGCATACAACCACAACACACAACTGTTGTGCTGAAATATGGTTCCTGCCTACATCAGACACCCTGGTGGAGACAGGAACATATCCCCCAGTGTACTCACACATGTCCTGCTTGCTAGAAATTGACACCTCCGCATCTGGGTCACCCATCAACATAGAAATTACTGCAAGCTCCCGGTCAGGTCACCGCAGCGGTGAAGACGCGAGAAAACCTGCGCACAATGTAGTAGGCAGGTCCGGCGCCAGGCATGGGCAGTGTGGGCAGCTGCCCAGGGCTCCACCTTCACCCTACCCACATGGTGGCCCGCATAAGTTAGTCACAGCCCACAGCACACTTCCCACATCCATTTCTGCACATGCTGTGTGCTCCTCTTGTGCTCCCCCCAAGCACCATGTAGCAGCCAGGTGTGACTCGACCTCGCACCTCACACTTCAAAGGGCAAGGTAGATTGACTGGGAAGGTGGGGGTGAAGAGTAACACCCTGCACAGAAGGTCAGGGGCTGGACAACCCTCCTCCTCACACCTGCCTTCCACTCATGTGAAGCAAACTGAGTAAATCAAGAAATGAAGAGTCACTCTGCATATTAACAACCATGTAACTGTTAACACTGCATGTCAAGTCCCTCAGACAGAGCACACACTGAAACTCTGCCACACACACATACCTTAAGTCATACCTTAAGTCAGCAGCAATGTATGACAATAAATAGACTAGCCCAAAGTGGAGTGAACAGTGCAGGAAAACCATTGAGCATGCCACATAGCATTTGTTCATGACATGCAAGAGGAGGAACATATCACACTACCCTTAGGCCATCAAATCAGACATGGGTGGCACAGTGATTGAAATTAAACTAAAGTAACATATGTGCAATATCTCTGGGATACAGCAATGCAAGCAATGCGTAGGTACAGGAATGATAGGAAGTGTCAGAACCCATACAGTGACCAGCCTCACATCTGTGTCAACTACCTTGACATGTGTATGCCACCAGCACAACACACATGGCTCATTGTCACACTCCTTGACTGTCAAATCCAAGTAGGACCTTCACACATACCCCTCATCTACCCAGATCACACCTGCACAACTCAACACCTGTGAGAAACACAGATAAAGGTGCAAATAAGGCCCTGTGAGTTTCCTGACAACCAATGACACATCCTGTTGTGTATCTACAAATGTCAGAATCCCACTCAGGGATGTCTGAACCAATGCTGATCAAAAACCAATAGCCAAACACAAATCTTGCAAACAATATCCAAAGAAGTCCAACAAGCTCAGCCATGTGCAGGCAAACAGTGGTTAGGCAATGTGACCCTAGACAGAGCAGGAATACACAACATGTTCACTCTGGACAAATGCACAGACACCATACCCCAACCCAATTAAAAATTGCATCATCAAATGCCAATCATGAACACTAACTGTGATCAATAGGACAAATCTGCCAACACAGACATAGACACCACACCAGTTATCAAGTGAGCATGGTGTCAATGTATAGCACAAGCATGCACATGCACACTCCTGGCAAGTGACAGGTCAAATATAGTAGGACATAGCACAAATGTGCACTCAAAAGAAGCTCATGAACAATAATCCACAATGCTGCATGTAACATTCACATATAAAATGCATACTACAAATTCAACACACATCTGAATGTATTACAATACACAAACTACTCACACACAATGTCATGCAAATAGAACATCACACACACATGCACCTGTCAGTAGAAAGAGCCAACACAGGCCAAACACTGCATACATCAACAACAAAAACACAACATATGCACATACCAATTCATCACATAGCAAACTCAGCTGGACATCAGGGGGATGCACACCAGGCAAGTACAAGGCAACATACACTGACTGCAGTGCATGCACAGTAAGCAGTGTGTGAACACCAACAAGACCAGTATCACACATATCTGAGTGCTCCACCATGAACTTCCACACCACAAATCATCACAGCACACAGATCACATCACACTCAGGAAGGGTAGCAGTACCTCAGCAAGCAGACACACACCTTAGCCATCACCCACAGCTGCACAACTCAGGAAAACCCAGATGCATACAACATGACTAGAGGACTGTGCTGGTCAAACATATGCACTAAATATGAGCAACCATGACTGCAATCAAGTAGAAGAAAATACCACATAACTAATTGTGATAATGTCCTGAGTGGCACATTGGTCCTGTACACAGATCATCCTCCCACAGTATAGTGTCACACTATGAAGTGGTGGGGAGGGTCACACACTGACAAGGCATGGGGTGGAAGACATGAGACTGTAGTGGTGTGTACATCAGTATTGGACAGGTGAGGAGTGTACAGTGCAAAAACACATAGAGGAGTAACTCACAATGTGTAGGCATTTGAAGCACCTATAGGGGATGGTATGACTCTTCATACCACATACTATACTTGTCCCAAAAATGTGTCAAGTGACAGCAATGTATGAGAAAAGTCACATATAATGTCAGTGTGGCTGAGCAGGTCAGCACAGTGAGCACTAACTTAAACAAGACCCATGGCTGATCAGCAAAACACAACACAGGCATTGCAGTGATACACTCTGCATACTCACAACTGACAGCGACTACAAGTAGGTGTACCCCAGCATTGCAAGGTCACACCGACGCACAGTGCTCAACATACAACTCCTACATGTTCCCACAATCTGAAGCACGTCTGATAATGTAAACAAACAGACACTCATTACTTGGATCATACATGTGTGTAGGTGTCATGTGCAGGGCCACATACACCTCAACACTTCTGACAATGACAGGCCAATCACACTGTATGACTACTCTAGTGCAAACATTCAAATGTACCCATGTGACTATGTAGACAGGCCTACACAAGATGCCTATACATCAACACTGCTGTTCACACATCAAGAAATATCCCACAGATATGACGGACCCTGGCCACCCCGCAAGTTATCCTGTGGATAGAATGCCCCTCTGTTGTGGT
Organism: Calotriton arnoldi; assembly: GCA_963921515.1. Classification (NCBI taxonomy): domain Eukaryota; kingdom Metazoa; phylum Chordata; class Amphibia; order Caudata; family Salamandridae; genus Calotriton; species Calotriton arnoldi. The sequence goes on from CAWUFW010000794.1 coordinate 1,331,297, forward strand.
ACTGCATCCTAATATGACATGTCTACAATTTTGCTAACCTGACTATAGAATGATTAGGATAAGAGTAGATCATCACAAACAACCATCATTGCACCCTCACGCTCCAGAGTCAAGAATCACAAAAGTGCCTGTAACCTCTGGCAAACTCTGAAAAAGTAAATCAAGTAATTGACAATGTGAATGTGGCATACAAAGCATGTGTCACATGAGCATATACCTATACATCAAATTATTTACTTAGCAAGGGCAGCGACAAAGCAGACAACATGAGTAACAGTCTTTATTACATAATCTCCGGATAGGCATCAAAAGTGCAAGGCCATTGGCCAGTACAAATTTCTAGTATGCACATGTGTTCATGACAAACTGCACAGGAAATGGGCATCAAAAGTACAAAACAGCAATGCCTTTGGCCAGTCCTTATTTCTAGAATGCACATATGTGCATGACAAACTGCACAGGAAATGGGCATCCAAAGTACAAAACAGCAAGGCCATTAGCCAGTCCTTATTACTAGTATGCACATGTGTGCATGACAAACTGCACAGGAAATGGGCATCAAAAGCACAAAACAGCAAGGCCATTGGCCAGTCCATATTTCTGGTCCGCACATGTGTGCATGAGAACTTGCACATCAAATGGGTAACACCGTCCACTGCCATGGGAATCACCACAGCGCAGGGGCTACATATGGGCAGTCCAGGCACCGCTGTGGGAGAAATGGTGTGGGGAGGAGGACTTGGCTAAAAACATGGCTTTAAGTTGACTGGGAGGGGGCTGATTGTCGGGCCAGTTGGAGGACTGGACCTGGTAGGGAGAGAACTGGCTGAGGTAGAGGCATCTGTGGCTGTGGGAGCCTGAGGGCTGCTTGGACCGGGTGGAGTGGTGGCACGGGGAGGTGGAGACATGCTGCATGGAGTCACAGTGTCTGAGGATAAATGTTGAGAGCTGGGTCTCAACTGTTTGGGGATCCGATAGCCCACAAGTGTCTTGGCCGGAGTGGGAAGTGAGGTGGGCACAACAGCCTCACTCTCCTCCAAAGGTGTGGCAGGTGCAGGTGGCTCTCCCCGTGGGGATTTGCTGGACCTGGTGGTATGCTTGGGGTGGCCTTGCCTCTTCCCCTGCATCCCCTGTTGTTGAGGTAAACCCCCCACTTTGCTCTCTTGTCCCTGCTTCACAGGGGTGTGGGTGGGAGTTGATGTTTTGGGTGAATCTGCCTTCGAAATGTGTTTGGGCTTAGTTGTGGCAGGCACCAGGTTCACAGCAGACAGGGCAAGTGATTGTGGGTCTTTGGGAGCAGGTGTGGGGATGGCAGTGCCCTTGGATGGTGGTGATTTTGATGAATGTGATGTTGATGCCTGCTTTTTGGCCTGATGCCCCTGAGTGTCACATGATGGGCTTTTTGTTTTGCGCTCATGTGTGCCCGTTTTGTGTTATGGTGATGGTGTCTGTAGTCTGGTATGCTTAGAGTGCTGCTGTTGTGTGCTGCGTGTGGAGGACTGGGTGCCTGAGGGCTGTGGCATGTGTGCACTCTCGTCAGGTGGTGCCACTGGCAGGGTGGTTGCTGAAGGGACAGGAGCTGGACTGGGAGCTTGTGACTGCTGAATGGCTGCCGTCACTGTGGAGGACAAAGACTGGACAGTCCGTTGTAGGCCACCCACGTCCGAATTAATGCCCTCCATGAAGGCAACTACCTGTGCCAACTTCTTGTCATGATCCTGGAAGGCATTCAGGAGAGCAGTCTGACCCACACACAGCTGGCGCAAAATGTCTACTGCCTCCACACTGAGGGCAGCAGGGGAAACAGGGGCAGGTGCAGCGTTGCCTGGGGGGAAGGAGACTCTACCCTTCCTAGGGCTGCATGCATGGACAGCACTTGGGGGAGCATCCGGGAGGGTGGGCACTGGACGAGGTGTGGCAGAAGAAGATGCAGATCTGGAACTTCCTGTGCCCGCCAACACCAAGGAGTCACCGCTGGAGTCTGAAGAAGTGGAGGTTGGTGTTTCCGGGTGTGCATCACCGAACAAGCCGAGGATCGAGTGAGACGTTCATCTAAGTAAGAGAAGTGAGCTTTTATACAAGAGATCAGCTGCATCATATCTATACAACAAACGCTCACAAAGAACGATGTGGATCAACAGCTAATACACCGTTTAATATAACTTATGTTGCAGGCTGAAGGAGAATCTTGGCCGCAGTTTCATTTTTCATTTTTCTAATTTTTCTACATACATGTGTAGAAAATTCCTAATGTTCGATATAGTTACCGGATCGCCTTGAGCGCACCATTAAAAAGGAGACGCTATCTACACTGAGTATTTTTATCTGGAGTCCACCTTTTCTACCTCAATGAATTATCGGAATTCCATACACCCTGACTCATAGAGAATTTACTGAGACGGATCCCTGAGGAAGGCTATGCCGAAACGCGCGTAGTATATGTATACTCTACCGCCAGTTTTATAAAATTATTCTATAAAACTACTGCATAGGACAGAACAAATTAAAACGTGTATTGCGTGGACCATAGAGATCAGTTCAGTTTATATACTGTATTATTTAGAAGAGTTACAACAACATTCATTATATCATCATGCTTGACATCTACTATTTATGTATAGAATTTCGCTTCTATTGTAAATAAGAATCATTAGATCATAATGAATGTATTTTATATAATTGTAAAAAATGTTTGCAAAAAAATATATATCAATATTTTTATATAATAAATGATCTAAAATTATCTTTTTGAATATCATTGCTTTCTTGGTATTTATATCATTATGTGTTGGTTTTCTCGTTGCTCACACTAGCTATTGTTTATCGCCCTGCCTTGGGCAACCTTTATTGAATTGTACATTTTCCTTGTAGAAAGGCAATTTTACTTTGTATACAGGGGCCCCGTTCTTTTTCCAAACTCCAGGTGTGATTCATCCAGGGCACTCCTGTCCCCCTCCGAGGCGCTGATCCCCTCAGTGTCAGTGAACTCCTGTGTAGCAGTCGTGCCAGTATCTTCCCCACCGGTGTCGGTCCCCCGTCCTTCCCTGCCCTCGGTAGATGCTGCAAGAGACAGAGACATAGGTTCAGTATAGTGCCATACTCACAAACATCATATGCAAGCAAAGCACAAAACTTTAACATGATACTCCCATGTTGAACTCCTCCATGTACATTCTGCATATGCTACATTTATGCAATCATCAGATAATGCATGGAAACATGAATAGTTGATAGTAATGCTCCATGTGGTATTGACACAGCCAAATAGCTGGCCCGGTGCCTCCTTGTAAACACACATAGCATTGTCTGTAAGCATACCTACGTGCCTGTAGGTGAGATAGCTATACATCAAAACATATTGCCTCTGTCACATATGGAGTTTCTTTAAGGGAACACCACAGACACAAACTCTACTCTGTCCTTTTGCAAGGGCTACAAGCTCCTGATATCCAACATGTTGGGCTTCAAAGCACAACTACAGTTGTCCATTGGTGTCAGCTGTGTAGATGTTACAATTTATCTGATGTGCACAGCACACATCTATGAATGCACACTAACATGATGCTCACTGCTGTTCACTGCCAGCTGATGTCTATGACACTCATACTGCAGCATATGTCACAAGGCCACATCTTATCTGTCAATGAAGTGCCAATGAGCACCATTGTACAATGTAGTCACAAACACAAAGCACTTAAGCATGAGTTTGGGAAGTTAATGCAAGGCCTTCATAGGTTGCGACATGTCACATACCAACATGTCCACAAGTCCCTGACAGTCCCTCATGAATCCAAGGCAGGATTGTGTCTGCTGTTGATGATGAAGTTGCTGGACTCCATAAGGACAGCTAATGTGTGACAATACCATGGGTCTGGCATATGATATCCATATGTTGTGCTGAGTGATGACATTGAGGACACATCAATGTGCCAATAAGTCACACAATGATTAAAAGCATTAGCCACAACTCAACCATGCACTGATGCACAAGGACACCCCTCCACAATGCACACATACTGAGGACTGACACTCCATAGTGCCTAAACTATTTTGCAATAGCCAGGTTCAGCTATATTGCATTTGAAACACAGAGTCTAACCATCCCAGTCATGTTGCCATGTGCACAAATGGCAAAGGTAAAGTAGCCAATGCATCACTGCAATCATCACCATCTACCCTTTCTGCACCTGTGTGCACTTGCTGTCACTATGGCTGGTCATTCCATCCTGTAATGCCATGCAGATGATATTGGGATAATATACTTTTAAATGGTGCTGTCCTCTCTGTCATTGTGGAAAAAGGGACCCATGGGACAGGTGTGACCCTTACCAACTCACTGTTCCCTGAGTCCACATCTGTGCATGTCTGTGGCCACTAACACATCATCACATGAGCACAGTATTGAGCTAGCCACACAGCGCACACAAGCACGACAATTGTCCTGGGCTACACACTTCACACAATGAATAATCCTGTGTAGGGGGGTCTCAGTGCAGACAACATACATGCAATGTGACTTTTACATATTTCAAGATGATGACATGTGACCAGGTTCATGGGTTGTTGACACATGAAAAACAAAATGTTGTACAAATGCAGAACAGCTGCACTCAAGACAGAGGCCACTTAGAAACCATTGCATCCCACTAGAGACATCACAGAGCTCCGCACTGGCTCAGGGTTGGGATTCATGCAGTCACTCACACCCAAAGTCACATTTTGCACAATACTCACCCCCAACTTGCTGCTGATGGGCCCTCAAGCATCCATCCAGCTCTGGCTGTGTCACTCCCAAGACGCGGGCCATTAGTGGTGTCATGCTCCTGCGCGCCAACCTGCACCCCCAGCGTCATCTCTGCCACGTTTTTGCTCAGGCGGCAGATGTCATTCCACCTCTTGTGACAGTGTGTATGCCGTCGGTTGGAGACACCCAGAGCCTGTACCTTGCGGGCAATGGGCCTCCATATGGCCTTACGCTGATGGACCTTAAGCTGCAGGCATGGGAGACAAGAAGAGGAAGTTTCAGTGACACTGTGTTGTATACCACTGTGTGTCAGTGCAGGAGCATGAAAAGACATATCACACTAATACATAAATGGAGAGCAGAGGCCATACAGCATGACACATAGCACACTTGGATCAAATATTCTCATACAATTGTATACATGGAAGAGGCTGGACACACTACATGGCCATCTCATACACATGCAGAGTGCCAGCAGAGCAAACAATGTGATAATGGCCCTCATCTGTGATGCAGTATGTGAGTGAGCATGACATACAATACAGTGGAAAGGATGTGTTGTGGCAGACTCACTGTGTCCAACACTACACACCCCTTAATGTCCTTGACCAGTGCATGGTTACATGTATCATGGTGGTCACATTTAGGGCCATGATCTTACATTCTCACACTCTTCTCACAAGGTGTAGTCCTGTCCTGTGCAATCCTCAGGCCTAAGATAGCTAATTGTGAAATAGGGTGGTGGACAACACATATGTTTCACTCAGTCCTTTTAGTGCTGGGTCCTTGTAACATTGTGCAGTTTCTGTGCAGGCCAGAGGGCCTCACACTGAGGTTAAACGTGAGCCATCAGAGAAATCACATGCATGTACAATATGAGAGGATAAACAGTGCCTACACATGCGAGACTGAACACATAATGGAATCAATAGAAGGATGACATCACCAACTCACATTTATCTGATGTGTCATTGGTGAATTACCACCAAGAGTGTTCCACTGTACTTTTGTGCATAATGCACACATCACCATAGGGTCAATTTGAAAACTGTACACACATCATTCAGTACCCTCTGGACAAGATACATTTGTAATGTCACAAATGAGCATATGAACACTTAATGGACTATGACATCACATAGCACAGGCAATGTTTGTTCAGACTTCGAGTGTCTCACACCAGCAGTGTAACTGTATGCCTGCAAAACCACAGTATGTCACTCCCATCCTTCAATGCAGTCATGGATCTGTGGAAATAAGGCTACACACCACATTGACATGAAGTCAGAATGCTAGGCAGTGTATCACACATATACATTACCCTGTCTAAGAACAACGTGTGTTTGTTTTGGCTCAATAGGAGCTGTAAAAGTGTCCATGTTGCTATCCTCCCAACATACTCAAATGCAGTTCTTAATAGGCCATGAATGAAGCATGCTATAGGCAAATTATGGATGCATGCACATTGACTTGCACTCACAGCCACATACTACTGCACAGTAACATCATGTGAGCATTCTGAGCACTCTCCAACTTTTACTCAGACACTTACCAGTACATCTGGGGCACCATATATCCTCCCATACTGTGAAAGGACCTCGTCCACCAGGACCTCCAGCTCCTCTGTGGTGAAGGGACGGGCCCTGATGTTCTCAGTTCTCGCCATCACTGAGTCCAGAATACAGGAACAGCAGCAGTTGGTGGTGATGAATGGCAAGCAGCAGTGTCTGAATGCAAGTGAAATGTGTGGCTCGCTCAAAGACATTTATAGGCCCCTGGGGTTTTTTCAGTGGTACTCTGCTGCTGCAATTGGCCTGCCTGGTTAGAATTTTTCAATTGTATCCAATAACCGGGACCGCGGTGGCGGTGCACGCCTACCGCGAGTTTCAAATTTGTATTGCTCTACCGTGATGGCGGTTCCCATTGGCTGCAATGGCATTGGCATATGCGGTGTCACACCGCAGGGGCCAGGCAGTCTCTACCGCAATCCTGCATCTTTCAATTGTATCCAATGACCGGGCCCGCGGTAGCGGAGCACGCCTACCGCGGGTTTCAAATTTGTATTGCGCTACCGTGATGGCGGTTCCCATTGGCTGCAATGGGATTGGCATATGCGGTGTCACACCGCGGGGGCCAGGTGGTACCTATGCAATTTGGCATCTTTCAATTGTATCCAATGACCGGGCCCGCGGCAGCGGAGCACGCCTAGCGCGGGTTTCACATTTGTATTGCACTACCGCAATGGCGGTTCCCATTGGCTGCAATGGCATTGGCATATGCGGTGTCACACCGTGGGGTCCAGGCGGTACCTACTGCAATTTGGCATCTTTCAAATGTGGCCAATGACCGTGATCGTGGTGGCGGAGCATACCTACCGCAGCTATGGACACATTGTGCTATTGCATTGGCACTAGCCAATTTTCATCATTGAACACTATACCTTTACAATATATTCTGGCACCTGTTTGTAAAGTTAAATGCAAGTGTGACATATAACTCACTGATTGCCCACACATGCCATGTCAGTGCACATGATTTCATGCATTGTCATGTACTTCCTCATATGTCACATATGATATTGGTGTGCATGTACACAGATTTGGTGTGTAATGGAGTCTCATATTTGTGAACATGTCAATGTGTGAGATGGCTAATCAACCCACAGTAATGATGGACTGACCACATAATGTGCCTATTTCACTGTTTACATTGCTGTATTCATTTTGATAGTTGATCAGCTTACACACACTGTGCTCATTGTGTAGAAAAGATGTGCTCTGTGCGACTTAAGCAAGAAGGTGTGGCAGGTACAGCAGCTACGTAGAAGTCAGCAGTGTTGCTGTTTCCAACATGTGCTGTGTCACCTACACCCAGGGCTGGTGACACAAGATGTAGGAGTGTACCATTTACCATTCACATAGTCAGATTCTGTTTTGGAAATAGTCAGTATGTACATACTGAGCACATGTACGACTACATGCGATCAAGGTGTCTCTGCATGTGACTTGTGCATTGAGCTGTTGTTACAGTCCAGTCATTGTTGGCGCTGTGTCAGTCAATATGTAAGATGTTTGACACATCTCATAGGGGAATTAAATTTACATGTGTCCCCTTTCATATTATGTAGGAGACGACCAAATGTGAATCGGCGGTTCCCAGTGCTGGCGAACATGGAGGATGAGGACATCATATGAAAATTCCATCTGGATCGCCTTACCCTTCAAGACCTATGTGGTCAGTTGGAGCCCCATCTGAGGCCTCACAGAACCTATCCGACTGCTTTGACGCCAACAGTTAAGGTGATGGCGGCCCTGCATTTCTTTGCAACTGGTTCGTTTCAGTACACGGTGGCCATCGCCGGTGGGATGTCTCAAGCTATGTTCAGCATGGTGCTATGTGATGTCCTGTCCGCATTGTTGACCTACAAGGACCGCTACATCCACTTTCCAAGGAGACATGAATTGGCAGATGTGAAGGGTGATTTTTATGATCTTGGACACATACCTAATGTGGTTGGAGCCATTGACTGCACACATGTTGGCCTAGTTCCACCACAGGCACGTGAGCACATCTACCGGAACAGGAAGCATTTCCATTCCATTAATGTGCAAGTGGGATGCCAAGCGGATATGATTATCTCCCATGTCTGTGCCAAATTTCCCGGTTCTGCACATGACTCCTACATACTGCGTAACAGCATCATCCCACAATTGATGGCAAATCTGTATCCGTGGCTTGTTGGTGAGTACACAGAGTCAAGTAGTGTGCTGTATGTGTGACATGCTGTTCTCAGCTACTGTTTATATTACAAAATTGCTCTGTGTATCTCACACCTAGGTGACTCTGCGTATCCCAACTGGCCTTGGTTGCTGAGCCCACTGAGGAATCCAAGGACCCCGGGTGAAGTCCGCTACAATGATGCACATGGGAGGACATGTCGTGTAGTGGAGCGTACTTTTGGGTTTCTGAAGTCTAGATTCCGGTGTCTGGACTAGAGCGGAGGTGCACTACTCTACTCTCCCCAAAAGGTGTGTCAAATCATAGTTGCATGCTGCATGCTCCACAACCTGGCCTTGCGCAAAGAGGTCCCCTTGCTCCTGGATGATGATGAGCAGCAGATGCCCCCCCCTGCAAATCCACACATGCCCAGTGACGATGATAGTGGAGAAAAGGAAGGTGTTGACCTGCGTCAACAGCTCATCAATAACTACTTCCCTTGAGTGTAAGTGACATTGTACAACAGTGACATTGTCTGTTGGCTTTGATGGTTGTGGCAAGGCATAGATGATCTTTTTGACTGCTGGCTGTTGTTGGCTCTGTGCTAATGGCTGATGTGTGTGGCACAGGGTATTGTTTTCCATGTACATCATGTCTATGTTGATGTTGTTGCTCATTGTTATGTGTGCTGGTTTATGTACGTTGATGACTAGTGGTGTGTTTTAGCTGTAATGGCATCACCTGACAAGTAAATGTCATTCTCTTGTGTCTTTTTAGGTTCCTTCACCCTATCAATGCCTCCTCACAATCAGAGCTTGTGGTACATTGGAATCTGAGTTGACATTGTACATACTGTGATAAACATGGAGCTGACACAAAGACATAGGTGTGTAAAGAGTGTTTATTTACAATAAGTATTTGTGACAGAGAAGTGATTATTTTCAAAATTGTGCAAAGTGAATTTATGAGTTGTCAGTGATGGTAAATGAGACAAATAGAGTAGTCACCACATTGATGTAGTCACACAGTCCAACAGACTCCTACCATCAACATGGCAATGTGGGTAAGGATAGTTAACAAAGTCAATGTCAAGGGGAACACAAGTGCCATCATGACTGGCTCAGCGACTTGCGTTTGGATGGTGCATTGCCAATTGATCCTCCCCTGGTGTTTCTCGGACATCCCCTCGTGCGTTTGGCAGAGGGGGCCTCTGCTGCAGGCTCAGCGGTGTCTGAGGAGTCATTTTGTTGTAGCTCACCCCTCTCTGTGGCCACAACTGAGGTGGTGGGAGTATCAACAGGCAGGCCACTGGAGGGGGGTTGAGCTGTCATTTGGGCCGCATGTCTGTCCCTCAGAACACCCACTAGCTGGCCCATGAGGTCCACAAGTTGGCCCATACATGTGTCCATGGACCTCAGCAGCAGGCGGAGCTCACACACTTCTTCCACAACCTGGCCCATCTGTCCCTGGTTCTATTCATATGCCCCAAGGACTCTTGCGATGGTGGCCAGGACTTCGGTCTCAGTGTCCTCCTGTGATTGTCCCCCAGTTGCCCTCCCACCTGCCCTGCTGACACAGACCTGTGTCGTTGGGACTCAACGCACGGCACACTCTCCCTGGCATCCTCTGATTGTGTTGTGGTATTGGTAACCACTGAGGCAGGGAGAGTGTTGCAGGCAGCAGTGGTGATAGTGGTGGTGGCTGCCGCACAGGTCGTTGTAGCAGGGGTCAGCGCTGATGTTGTTGCTGTGGTGGTGGTGGTGGTGGGGACAATGAGGGCCTGAGACGTAGTGAGGGGCCAGGTTGTTGCTCCTCATCCGAGAAACGTAGGGAGTCTGCATCCGAGAGTTTACGTTCCGGGGGGGAGACTGGCTCTGCAGGTTGGTGAGGTTTTCTGCTGCAGTTGCTTGTGGATTTCCTGTTGAACAGAGGTTAAATGGTCATTGAAGTGCACTCCACAAGCTTGGTGTTAGACTTTTGGATGTTACATTTGATACACCAAACACTTTACATTGCAATCACTTGGTATGGATGAAAGATAATGAGCATCATGACATGATGTTGAGGTACATACATTACTTGTCCATGGTGTGACATGTAAATTGAAACCATGTGCCACGTACAGATTGTGTGATTACAGAGACATGTCATCATCTACCAACTTGCGGCACATCAACCTTTGATGATGCAAGTTTTTTGTTTACTCTTCATGGAATCAATTTCAGCGAAGCAAGAACTAGCTATTGTAATGTTATACATACCTTTTTCATATTATGTACTTTACTTTGTTTGTCAGATTGACCATGCATGTTTTGTGTTCATATGGGCCTTCATGCTCTGACACCATGGCACTTACACATTGCAATCTATGCTGGGCATGATTGTGCCCTGAATTTCTTTCACATGTGACTTGGTGAGTCAAAGTTTTATTTCTGTGACAGTTACATGCGCTTAGCTGTGTGCACACTGGAAGTGGCTTTTGGATCTATGCCAAGTTGGCTGACATGTGAGGGCTGGTGTGGTCATATGGCTCCATGCATTTTGAGATGGATGGCAGGGTGCATGCACTGACTACCTACCTGTTCGGTGACACAGTGGAGGAAAATAGCTGCCACATGGTTATGAGTGGGAAGAGTGTACCATCCTGCTCAGCTGTGGGACAAGGGGGCCTGTTGCGAGTTGTAGTGCTGGCTTCCTTCACAAAAACACCCCTCCCTGTTAAGAAGGCTACCTACCTGTGAAGTGGAGCAGAGGAAGGGAATAGGTTACACATGGCTCTTGGATGGGGGGAGTGTTCCATCCTTCTCAGGGATGAGACAAGAGAGCATGAGAAGGCTACCTACCTGTAAGTTTGAGGAGTGCAATGAAATGGCTGCCACATGGTTCTGGGTGTGGGGAGTGTTCCATCCTGCTCAACTGTCGGTCAAGGGGGCCTGGTGGGAGTTGTAGTGCTGGCTTCCTACCCACAAACACCCATCCCTGTTAAGATGGCTACCTACCTGTAAGTTTGAGGAGTGCAATGAAATGGCTGCCACATGGTTCTGGGTGGGGGAATGTTCCATCCTGCTCAGATGTAGGACAAGGGGGCCTGGTGGGAGTTGTAGTGCTGGCTTCCTACCCACAAACACCCATCCCTGTTAAGATGGCTACCTACCTGTAAGTTTGAGGAGTGCAATGAAATGGCTGCCACATGGTTCTGGGTGGGGGAGTGTTCCATCCTGCTCAGCTGTGGGACAAGGGGGCCTGGTGGGAGTTGTAGTGCTGGTTGCCTGTAGTACACATACCCCCATGGAAATATTGCTAGCTACCTTTGTGGTGAATCAGAGGAAGGAAATGGTAGATATGTCAGACATGTGTTGGGAAGAGTGTGTTGTACGTAAGTGCATTTAGGTCTAGGAAGTGTAGCTTTCTAGTTGTGTAAGACAGGACATGGCAGTGTGATGGGATACATTTGTTGGTACTTACCAGCACTCCACTCACCCGGGTATTCCTGTGAGACTCTCTGGATGCAGTATGGCAAGCACCTTCCCCTCCCATTTGGTGAATGTTAGTGGTAGAATGGGAGGGTCACCGCCAGTCCTCTGAGCCAGCTCATGGTTCTTGTTGGCACGCTCTTTCACCCTGGTCTTGAGGTCTTGCCACCTCCTCCTGATGTCACGCAGGGTGCGCGCGGTGGTCCCTACTGCATTGACTTTGCTGACTATCCTTTCCCACATTTGATTTTTTCTGGCTACTGGTGTCTGTTGGACCATGCTTCCAAATAAATGTGGTTCTACTCTGATTATCTCATCTACCATGACTGACAACTCAGTGTCTGTGAATTTTGGCATTTTTTTCTGTGCCATGGTGTGTGATGTGCAAATGGATGAAAAGTGCAAGTGTGAAGGTGGTGGTGGAGATGTGTGTGGTGTGTGGTGTGTGGGTGGTTGTGATGGTGTGATGTGTGCTGATTTGCCTCTCCTTTGTGCTGTGACGTTGGGCCCTTCAGTTCTGGAGCTGTGCAAAGGATTTTGGGCAGGGAAGGGGTTGGTTTTATACTCAGCTATGTGGGTGGGTCAAAATGGAGGATTCATGTCAGGTGTGTTATCTGGGTTGACCTGGGATTTGTATTTTTGTCTTGACATGGGGATGTGTCATTGGAGATGTGTCATTGGGGTGTGTCAGATGTTTTTGGAGGCTGCACCAGAAAACAGCCACACTTGGTAGCCTTGTTGTGTGGTTGCTTTCAACCACCATACCTATTTCAGCTCGACCGCAGCGGTCTGAATGCAATGGTCCTTCCGCCGTCTCTCCCATTCTTCATTTCGCGCGATCGCGGCGGTCGTGAACAACTGATCGTTCCGCTGGCTCCGCCGTCGTATCATAATTTCACTTGCGGTCATTCCGCTGGTGGATAGGCGTTTTTGGGTCTTTCCGCAGCAATTCCGTCCGCCGCGGTTGGATTTTCAGCTTCTCTGGACGTTCCCGGCAGAGTTTCGTGGAATCCGTCCGCCGGGGTAGGATTTTTCTAGCGGGGCATCCTAATCTGACCGCCGGTTTTGCCGCGGTACATGCGGACGGTTATTTTCCACTACCACGGCGGTCGGAATGCTTTTCCGACCGCCATAAAAATCCAAACATTGCAGGTTTTGATTCCTTATACAAAAATATTTGCACTATCCACTCCCCCCCAGTCCAAGATGGCAGCTTTGTTGCCTTTAAAAAGTGTAATGCCTGACTCACTCCCCTCAAGTCCAATATGTCAGCCTTCCTTACTAAGTTCTCAGGGAGGTTTTGACCATTCTGCTTTCTAAATGACAACTATCGAATTCCCTTCCATGAGTGTTCCACTATAATGTTCATAAACAAAGAAATGACAATAGTGGCCGAACAATATGAATATTTCTTAATAACTTAAGGCCTGATTTAACATTGAAAATCTGGAGTGAAATCTGCTGGCGGGCTTTCCTTCAACATATTGCCATATCTTTGAGAAAATTCCCTGGTGGAATCTTCTTTGATTTAATTATTCCTCCACAAATTGCAAATGAATTGGGACTTCCAGATAAGCATTTCAGTATCCAATATTACTGATACCATGGTTGTCTGCAATTGCAGGATACAGGAAAACCACAGTTTTCTTTAAGAAATGAGCACTTGCCCAGCCATCACAGTTACGACACCAGATTCCTCCGACAATTCTCAATTTTTCAGCCCAATCCCACATAGAGATATTACCAACTTTTTGCCTGTAAAATGCCAGGAGGAGTTGAGGGGGACACAGCAGAATACAGTATTCCGTATTGCTTCTTATTCCTTATTAGCCTGGAAACATTGGGCCCGATTCACAAAGGAAAACTGAGATAAAAGCCTAACTTTGCGACTTTCGGTATTCACAAAGGGCATTTGCGAGTAGTAGAGTTAGACTTTTGTCTCAGTTTTGGTCTCAGTTAAATTTACGACCAAAACTTCAGTTTAACTGAGACAAAGGTCTAACTTTACCACTTGTAAATGCCCTTTGTGAATATCGAAATTTGTAAAGTTAGACTTTCGTCTTAGTTTACCTTTGTGAATCGGGCCCATAGATTGTGGCTGAATCGTGAATTAATCTCAGTTGTAATGGAGGCCTTGAAAAGCTAACTCATTCAATCATGGGTCATTAAATGCAAGAAGTGTAAGATGGAGGCGAGAAAAACATAACAGCAACATTTTAAGTGTAGGTGTAAAGTCACCATAATGTGCAGAATGTTCCTGGGTCTTTTGCTCTGGTTTTCTTGTGCTACATGAATTCCCGGTTTATTATTTTCATGCAAACTATTTTGGGTATTCTACTAACTCCCTGGGATTAGGAAAATCTCAAAAATGTTTGTAAACCAGCAAGGAATCTCTAATCCCTGTTAAAAGTTTTCAACATGAGGAGTGATGAAGTGGGGAAAGTGTAAATGTTTATTCACAATCCTATTAACTAAGTATGCTGTACATTACTTTCAATAAAAGAAAATGTTTTAAATTCAAATCCAAAAAAGGTTTGCGATTTTAGAACTAGGAGGACATGATAAGCAGAATGAGAATGTACTGTCCTCGAATTAACGGGGTGGAAGACACGATCAACGAAGAGAAGATAAGAACCAAGGTCTGCATGGGGGTGCATTTATTAGAAGGGATACACTGACCTGTATGGAAACGGAGAGATTCTATGACAGACCGGTGCGAGTGAAATGTTGATGGGGCTGGGAAGAGTGAGTCACAGTTAAGGAATGGGACTGATTCTATCTCAGACCTACTGGTATTTCAGAAGAACTGACATTTTGGGAAATCTGACAGTTGCATACAAACTAGCCCACCTCTGTCTACTTGTGGCACTTTTATTAATAAGATAGCTCAGCTGGTTAATTCAACTGCTGCATAGGATTAGTGTAATCTATAATTCAAAGGTTCCAAATCTAATAATATAGTTCATAGTGTTACTGTGCCTACATCTGAAATCTTTGGATACCTCTGAGGACACAGATTGCAAAGGGCTTCGAGGGAGTCATGCCAGATCAGATCAGATCAACAATATTGTGAATTGAAGATAGTGTTCGTGAAATAGTCCATGTTACAACCCATCTGCCTTGAAAGAGCAGCAAGTGTCCTGTTGGCCAAGACCACATGATATGTTTGGATCCTGATGCAATACAAACGTGACATGATCTATTGAGCAAGTTTGTTAAAAAAAATCTGGATATGGAAGATAAAATATCACATATCACACATTCAACTTGAGTATAACGGATTCAGCATTTAAGAGAACTATTCCAATCTTTGATTTGATGTAGAATCTAAATCTGAATTTTAGCATAATTTGGTCTAACAACGGGATTACCCACTTGTATGAATTTTGAATGTTTCAAACATACTAAGATGTGTTTTTCGCGTTTTGAGCGTGACTTAACAAAGTATGACCTCATGCTTCTCAAGTTAGTTTTCCTTAATTCCACCAGCCAATTTAGAAATGCACCAATATATGTTAACCGCAGAGTCATATGTTTATTATTTCAGAATCTTTAATGCGTTGCTTGAGAGAGGAGATCATTTGCACGGTCCTGAAATTTAGAAGTCAAATTATTCCATGAAAACTTTCCTTTCAATAGTAAGCAATTCTGTTTGCAGTTGTACTTTTAATATCTTCTCTAGTTGAGCTAGGTTTGCCCTGCGGAGTAGCCATGTATCATGGTGATGTTTGATGGAGGCATTCCATTTTTCACAGTTATTTTCTTTGCTGACATAATACATTAAAATTAGGGCTCCCAGTTTTATGGTATTTATGTTTTTAACATTTCCCTCTGTATTTATACATATTTATTTTTTGACCATCCTATTGGGATTTATCCATATTTATTTTGTACTTTGAGATAAATGAAGTCGTAAAACAGTATATTTCTACATTTATTTAAGCAATAAACATGCACTCACACTTTGATGACTGTCATGTTTTAGCAAATTAAGCAGCCAAATATAACAAAACACTGCATCCACGGGTAAATATTACCATTATGCTACTAATATACATTAACATATGCCTGTATTTAAGGAAATCTCATTCTGTTTTAGCTCACCATGCTGTCTATCTGCTTAGCTGTTGACTTTGAATTAAAGAATAACATCATGTGGAGTCCCTCACAAGTAGCACACTTTTCTGTATTTTTCCACTTTTAAAAATAAAAACAGACATGAAACACATTTTTTTATGTCTGTATTTATCTGTAAGAATCAGTAAAAGCGGAAAACAGGGAGCATTCATTATAATTGATGTAAAAAATAAGGGTAGTAGTTGAGGAACGTAAGTGCCCATCTCAAGTATTAACAACAATCTAAATTAACCTGGGATCAACCTCCCCACCATGTCCAACCCTGGTAACTATGACACAATGGAGAAAGCTTAACTTAGAGGCAGTGTGTAAAGTATTTATGAGTGCCAGAACAATAATAAAGTCAAAACACAACATAAGAAAAATCCCAAACAAATTAAAAAAAATAGAGAATATTTTAATAAATAAAATGACAATAAAACAACAACTCAATAATGGAAACTGAAGTTACTAATTTTTAAACTTTAAGGTTCAAAATAGCCCCAAAAAGAATTATCGCTAACTGGGGTCATCTGATTGTGCTTGACTGATACCTAGGCATGAGCTAAGGCTGATTGTGAACGACCGTGGGTCAGTTACAGAAACAAGGTTCGACAAAGTCTCTGAAATGGAAGTAAAAAATTCTCAGCGGGTCAAGGCAACAGGCTGTGGCTGAAGAGGGCTCCACATAGCCTCTGGTCTTGGTGAAGCTGTTGACTTTGGCGGAAAAGCTCACAATGGAAGAAATCTGAAAATGTCACGCCCAGAGAAGGTCCCTTGACAGCTGAACACCTTTAGCACCTTCGCCTGGTGAAGATTTTTACACTCGAACTCGGTCCTTTTTTTATAGCTCAGATTCTTCAAGGAGGACAAGGCAACAGGCTGTAGCACAAAGGGCTCCACAGGGCCGGACAACTTCTCTGATAGATTCAGTTGAATTGGATTTACTGCTGCATGAAAGCTTTGAGCACGAACAACCTGAATCTTCAGCCCAGGGGCAATGCACCTTCGTAGAATCAACTTGGCAGTTTGGTATCCATCAGCCGGAGGTCTTAGGCGCCACAAAGGTTCCAATGTTTCAGAAGATGTTAGGATTAGTACAATTAGACAAAGCTCAAGGTTCCAGGACCTCAGAAAAATCATTTGAGGTCAAGACTCAATCCAGCAGAGGCCACCAGAAGGGTCCAGGGCAGGTCCAGTCAGTACTGGTCAGCTGGGAAATTATGAAAAAGGCCTCTAGTAGCTTTCAGTGTTCCTGTAACCTGAACAGGAGCTCTTCGTTGTGACCCTTGGAGTCTACTTATTTGCCCGGGTTCAAAATGGAGAGCTGGTCCACTCCTCTAGGTTCAGGTCTCAGACAGCAGTTCAGTTTCACTCCTTTTCTGATCTTTTACAGGTCCAGTAGTGTTTTGAGTAGTGTACTGGGGTGCCACATTTAGGCCTGGCATCAGACTGGGCTGGGGGGGACTCCTGGCCTCTCCCTAACCAATAGAGTAAATTTTCTCGGAGGAAAAACTACCCACTTTGTAGCACTTCCTGTGTGCCTCACTCCAAACAATTCCAGAGTGTCCCTCTCTACCTAAAACCAAGATGGCAGAACCCTTTTTTCCCTGTGCAGAGCTTGTGTGACCCCCCCCTTCCCGAGGTATGCTTAGGGAAATTAGCAATCCCTTCTCTGTGGTCTAAACAAGTTCTGGGTACAGCTCCTTTCCCACTGGGATTAGTGCCAGTCTGACTAAAGGAACAAAAGAGGGCCCTGTCCAGGTGTCAGCTAACATTTGCCTCTGGCAGGATAGGCTTTCTTTGATGTTAATCAGGTTGCTGGCCACAGCCTAAATGATTATCCTGCCACAGGAACAGAAACACCTCTCCACAACCAATGCCTATGTGCTGCTCTAGGAGCAGTTTTCACACCTCATCAAGCAGGCTCTACAGCAGCCAGGTGATAGCTAGAGCTCATGCAAAGAGGCCTCCATGGGCTTTAGACAGGGAAAAGGTCACTTTCTCAGAGTACTTTCTCCTTAATAGTTACTAGAAATTTGATATTACCATTGAATCAGATTTTGAATAACTATTAAAATGTGTCTTTAAAATATATTTTTGCTGGTTCCTAACCAAGATTAGCATTAGCATTATTAAATGCAGTAATGTAAACCATTGGTTTCCTATGAAACCACCTGTCTTGTTACACTGAAAATAGTTGTTGGGGCTTTTTCAACTATAGAGACATGTTTAACATTAAACTTTTACATGTCCTACTTTTAAATAACATGCACCCTGCCTTATGGTCAATAAGTCCGACTTATAAATATTTGACAAGAGGGTTTTAAACCTGCAAAAAGGGGTTACAATGATAGGCTGAACTTTCAGTTTGAAACAGCAACAACCTGGCTATAAATGGTAGGTATGTGGTCATGTTTGCACAGTCACTGCAGTGGATGGCACAATGGGTGCTGCTGTTCACTAGTGACATTTAACTTGCAGGCCTTGGGTACACTTCATACCATATACTAGGGACCGATAGGTATGTTTAAAATGCCAATTATGGGTATGCCAATTTCATCATGTTGAAAAGGGGGAGCACAGGCACTTTACCACTAGTTAGCAGTGTAAAATGCAATGAGTTCTACAGCCAGCAAAAACAGTCAAGGCAATCATCTGGGGGTATACCACACAAACAATTGTCAATTCCAACAATAGACATAGGCCCTGATTTAGAGTTTAGTGGACGAGTTGTTCCATCAGTGCATGATGGCTATAACAAGTGAATTATATCCCAACGCACTTGTAATAAAAAAGACAGGCTATCAGGAAGGTTGTGATGGTGCAATCATTCTGGCAAACTTTAAATCAGGTCAATAGTTGATTCTCCTTCTAGACATCTGGCCAGTCATAGATGTCTTTGGAAAGAATATGCTTGAGTGTTAGTTTTATAATATTTTTTAAGTTGTGTTTGTGGCAGATATTGGAGGTGCCAAGAGCTAGATGCAAAATAGACTAACATTTTCATTCAATGCCCAACTGCTGTAAATTGAGAAAAGTCTACAGTCTGCCTTGTTAAATATTAATTGAAGAAGTTTAATTCAATGTTGGTATAATAACACAGGACATATACAAAGGCGGGGTTCTGCACCAATGTGCATCAGCTAAGTACATCGATGACCAAAATGGTCATTTTCTAACTGGCCCTGGTATAGCTCCGAGTGGAGGCTACAGTAAAATTCAAAATGCTATACATCAGAGAATATGAAACAACCCAGCAAACCTTCTCTGGTGGCCAAAAAACTAATACTAGAGCTACCCAAGCTCAAGACAAGACAAGCACAGTACAGATCATTTACGGGCACTGCATCTAGTCTATGGAACTATTTGCCAACACATCTGAGACTGCAACCTGACTTACTTTTCTTCAGAAGAGACCTACAAACATTCCTTTGTAAACATCATTTACTGTCATTCTCAAAGCGGCAAATACCTTTCAAAGCCTGTCTACTCTGTTTCATCCATTCCCTCACACTCCCTATGCCAATCCCATTGACCCTGTTGATTCCATCTGGCAAGTCAATCCAACCACTGATCAACCACACCTCCTTCTAACTTATACATAACATAATGACCATGAAATTGTTTGATGTTAATTGTTCTGAACTAATTACAATGTATAGTTGTTCCAAAAGTAAAATGTGCTAATTCTGCTAGACGAAGCTGGCTACATAAAAATATCAAATAATTTAAGATGGATTACTCCCCTCAAATTGTATTATGGGGGAGTAAAGTGGTCTAAATTATAAGAATGCTTCCTTGAACTTTGCTGTGCGACAAGAATTGACAAATAATTGCTTATTTTTTGTATACGTGCTAGTTAAATATCTGCCATTTTGTTTTGCTTCACTTCGATTCCAGTCGATTGTGTACAAAAACTCCATGACTCCAGAGTTTAAAATTTGTTTATATTGTACTTTATTCAACAACAACAGTTCCGAGCATGGATCTAGAATCTAGATCATGTCCTTTGAGTTTGTTGTTAAAGTGTATACTCAGTTAATTCTCCTGCAAGTTTTAATAAATCTTCACCCACCTTTTCGCATTGCCTTAACAAGATAAAAATGTTAGTCAACTAATGTGGAGTATGTGATTAACCCTCCTTTTTTAAGAAGCATCTATCCGCAAGGAGTTGCCTTTCAAAGATTCAACAAATAGTGGCCAAACTTTACTGTTAATGTTTCCAGTTTAACATTTACATTTATTTAGCCTATAAAGGCCATAGAACTATACAAAAAAATTGGACAGACCTTACTTTTAATGTTGCCAGGGTTCCATAATGCTCTTTTCCATTAAAAAAATTATTAAAAAACTACTGAACAAACAAGTTAAATGGACTTCTTTTATTATTGATAAACAAAAATTCAACAAAACGAGCCACACCAGTTATTTTTCTGAAGTTTTTAGGGTCAGGTTAAAGTAAGTGTACTAAAGTTACAGTCAATTTTCCTCTTATGATCTATTGCCAAAATGTAGTGGTGGCTGGCAAGTGTTGGGCAAGAGGGAAAAAAAAAAGTTATAGAAAATGTTTAAAAAGAATTACACTTACCTTCAATCCTGGCGCGACGTCCTTCTTGCTTGGGTCTTCTGTTCTACAGGAAGGCTCCAATGAGGGACCAGGAAGCTGCAGTAACCAATCCTGGTGCTGCTTTTATGCAGCATGAAAGCAGCGCCAGGATTGGATGGAGCGCCCTTTCTCGTCACTCCCGAGAGCACTGGAGCCCTATGCTGTCTCTAACCCAGCTGTCTAAGAAAGCTGAGTTAGAAAGGTTTGAACTTCTCATGTCTGGCTGGCGTCGCAAGACAGACGGTCAAAAAGACATGCGCACTTTAAACCTAAGTGCCATGCCTGCACATCACTGCTTACTGCTGCTGCCTGACTGGCAGCAGCAGAAAGCTCCACCCCCCATCCTGATGCTCGGCTCGGGATGGGGTTTTGAAAAATAAAATGGTCATTTATTACCATTTTATTTTTCTATCCCTGGGGCATTATTTTAGTGGGGTGACGCTCCTCTGCCTTAATGGAGCAGCCACCCATGCCAAAATGATCAGATAAACCTGATTTAGGAATATGCAGACTGTGCCTACAACAACAAGAATCATTAACTCACTTATTACGCACTTGCACCTCCCTGCTGAATGAATGTAGATATTGGCTCTATAATGTTTTTAACCAATTTAGTATTAGATCTTGTCGCCGTGCATCAATTTTTTGTGTGCAGAAAAAAATTGCGTGGTGACTTTAAGATTTATAACATTTATAAAAAGAGTAGACAAGTTATTACCAGCAAAAGAGCTGTAATGAGGAATAAGTGTGTAATAGGGGAAACCTTTGTTCAATGCAAAATGACTGAGTTTTGGTTTAGGCTGATAGCAATATAAGTGACGTCAGCTGTTTACAACGAGTTTTTTATTTTAGCTGTGGTTTAAGAATATGTAGAATGGTTTTAATGTCTTTTATCAATTGTAACAACTTGCTTTTTGCAAAATTTGCTGATACAAGTAAATTTTAACAGCATGTTGCGAAAGTTGGGCACTTTCTTGAATATGCTGCACTTTTGTTACATAGAACTTTGTGTTTCTTTTTTTTTACCAGAAATGACAGATCAAGGGCCAGATGTACAAAGCATTTCATTTTTCCAGTCGCAAACAGCCTGATTCCGAGAATCAGGCCATTTGCGACCAGAAAAATGCTTTTTCACATGTACAAAATGCAAAATGCCATTGAGTAACTTGAATCTCAATTTGCATTCTCGATTCAGTATTTGGTAGGGTCGAGTTTTGGGCTTCCCTTCAAAATACTGAATCGGTTTATGTATGGATTACTGATTTGCTAATGCTTTACCACCATTTTAAAAGTAGTTGTAACCCATTTGGAAAAGTGAAGGGGTCCTTTTGGGACCCTTTCCCCTTTAGTTATGTTGAAAATGGGACAATGCCTTCTCTTAAATAAGGCAACTTCAAAGTTACATTTTTTTTTTTAATTTTTGAACACATCTCGTTTTCCTTAAAGGAAAACAGGCTGCATTTAAAACAAATTGCTTTACTTTAAAGCACTCACAGACATGGTGGTCTACTGGCTCTGTGATGGCAGTGAATGCTAGTGGGTTGCAAATCCGTGACCTACCTTATTAACATGCATGAGGTAGGTCTATGTGCGGCCCACTAAGAATCACGTTTCATACATTAGGAATAGCGATTTCCTAATTGCGATTTGCAGGAAATTTCAGTTAGGAAACAGCTATTCCTAATCTTCGTTTAGCGTGCCCTTATTCCCATAAACAGTCATAAACATTTGAAACCTTGTGCTGTTGCCAAAAAGACCTGTTCGTGTGGTTGGTTCAAGAAATGTTTCCTCCCAATTACAGTTACATCGAATTAAACCCTCCCAATTATGAATATGCCTTTATTTGCTGAATTTTAACACTATAGATTGACGATACAAACGATATTTTACTGTTAGTACATGTTCCACATTGCTGTTTTTGACAGATTAACCGTTACCAAGTTCTTCTTGGTATAAGTCTTACAGTTTGACTAGAAGTCCTTTAAAGACCAACTGGAGTGGCTGACAGCAAAATTAAGCCATCCGTGTATGTCAAATTGTTTGTTTTCACATTGCCCAAACACTATGGGGCATATTCTAAAGCCCCCATCGCCAACACAACGTCACTTTCAGTGACGTGTTGTGGCGATAGGGGCTTAGCCCTATTGACAAGGCAGCGTTAAGCCACGTTAAGTGGCTTAACGCGGCTTAACACTGCCTTGTGAATAGGGCCCCCTTCACGCTGTTTTTAGCGTGAAGAGGGCGTGCAGTGGGTGTTGCGGTGGACGTTCCACCTAGCACTCCATTGAGTTTGACGCTACCTCCTATTCACAAGGGTAGTGTAAATAGGAGGTAGCGCCAAACTTAAGACCAGAAAAAATCTGGTCTTAAGGTGGCGAAACGAGGAGAAATGCTTTATTTCTCCTTTCGTTTCTGCTTTTCCATGTGTGCTGCCTTGTGCAGCACACATGGAAAAAACAAAATGCCATGGTTTGTTTATGTATAGGAAGGTGTCCCTTCCTGTACATAAACAAACCTTTTAAAATGCCGTTTGTAACTTGCATGTGTGCTGCATGAAGCAGCACACACGTAAGTTACAAACTGGCATTTAAGGTTTGTTTCTGTGCAGGAAGGGACACCTTCCTGTACATAAACAAACCTCCCTGCTTGCAGACACCCTTGCACTCTGGTGCAAGGGTGCCTGCGTTGGCGCTAAGTTGTGAAACTTGGCGCCATCGCAGGGGGAAACGCGAGGCTGCACCATGTCCTTGTGAATAGGGTGCAGCCTCGCGTTTCCGAAGTGGCGGAGAGAGGCGTTAAGCCAAGAAGGCTAACGCCTCTCTCCGCCACTTCCTTGAGAATATGGCCCTATGAGTTTTCAATTTTTCCAGTGTTCAAAGAATGTCTGTCATGTAAAGACAAAAGAGCATTGTGCCACCATACCACCTTGTCTGAGTACCTTGACTGTTTTGATCTTAGATGACAGACCTATATCACTGGCCAGTTTGCCCTTACCCAAATTTCTATATGTAATTAAATTAACAAACATAGAAGTGATTCAAGTTTAAGTCACAACAGCATTTGACTTACTTTGTTGGAGTCTGGGCTGTAGTCTATGATGTAAGCAAATATATCAGAGTTTGCAAATCCGTTTTTGATGATAGGGATGTGAGGGCCATTAGGCTGTCAAGTGTGGAGCAATTAATTTGCAGATCTATTTGGATGAATTCTAGCATATGGGTCGCAGTTAGCAGTGGGTGCACTAGAGGAACAGCAGGCTTTTATGACTGATTATCTCACTGAGACAAAATTGATCAAATGAATGAAGTCCAAGATGACAATATAACTCAAACATACATATAGCAAATTGATATGGCTTTTGTAGGTTTCAAAGGGAATATTCAAATCTATTGTTTTTATAAATCACTGATCATTGTGATGCTTTCAAGTTGAATTATTAGATTACCAACCTCGTTTAACGATAGAGTGTTGGCTTCAACCATTTATTGAGTCTAGTGGCGATTTGGAAACAATTCCATGAGCCGGCTTCAGGTCCGACTGTACAATGGCAGACTTAAAAGACTTTGCAAAGTGAGCACTGCACCACTTGCCGTATTGCTCCATGCACTGTAATAGTTGAACCCTTCTTCACCGTAATCCATTACTCTGGTGGGGATAGAAAAAGGTAGTGCTGGAAGTCCAGAGAATTGGAACACCAGGAGGGGCAGCTATGAGTAAAGTGCAAGTGCAGGTAAAGTCTCACTCCACAGCAACACAGAACAGGTTCTGTGCAAAGTCGTTATACAATGTAACCAAATTATTTAGAAGTATCTCAGGAACTGTCCAACATAAGGAATCCAGACCAAACACTTGTTGGAAAATATCTGCTTGAGCTTTAACTCAGGAAAGACATATTTGGCTCCAGTGTAAAGTACAATTATTGCATGCAATAGGACTAATGTTTCTTAACATTTGCTTTGAGATCAAATTGGGAATCAGAAAAAAGCTGCCAGTCCTGACCGTCGCACAGGTAGTGCCACATCCTGGGAGCTAGAGATGCACCCCGTAAAAACTGATAGCTTGCGGTCCAGTATTTTCACAGTACGCCACTTGTGCTGCATTCTGAATTATGCATGTTGGAATGGGGGAAATGTCCTCAAACCATATGCGATTCCAACAGATTCTAAGCAACATGGATGGCTTTTAGGCCAACACTTCCATTCATAGTATTTCTTGAGTTCTTCTAAAGCCACAGTGGCTGACCTTCAGCTTCTGATTGAGTCTGGCTACTACCTCACTGTATCAAAATATCATCAATGGAAAAATCATCCTGAGCTACACATTTTAAAGAATATGACCACCCCGCAATCTCCTGCAATGACCTAGGTGTAGGATACTTCCATGTGCCTCACTTAAATTATAGGGGCATATTATCAAGGGCTTTATCGCCGATTTAGCGGCACTTTTTGCCGCTAAATTGGCGATATTTTTAACGCCCTATTAGCAAGCTGTCGCTAACAGGCGTTAGCGACAGCTTACAGGCGTTAGAGGCCGGGAATTACATCGCCTTGCATGTCAGCGATATTTATCGCTAATGACATGCAAGGTAGGCGTTCCCCACTAAAAGCGACTGTAAACAGTCGCTAACACCACTAACCCTATTATCAAGGCAGGCGAAGCGATAAAATAAATCGCGCTAAGCGCGTTTATCGCTAGATTTTAACACCTGCTACTGACTATGACTTACCTGTTTAAGGTATAGGAGGTGGATTCTAATGCTGAATCCACCTTAGCGTTAATGCAAGAATATCGCTGGTTTTCCAGCGATATTCTCGCATTTTGCCGCTATCGCTGGAAATATTATCGCTATGGAGATAAACCTTACTAATAGGGTGTTATCTCAGCGATATTTTCCAGCGATAGGTGGCGTTAACAGGATTCGCGCTAAGCGTAGCGATAAATATCGCTATTCCTTGCTAATATGCCCCATAGTATTTAAGCCAATACATGAGATGTCATATTCAGATTTCTTGAATTCAGTTCAGATCAGTTGTCTGATCAAAATAACGCAATTATAGTACAATTTAAAAAAAAAAATCTAATTACTTCTTTGCTGTGGGGCCTGATTATGAGGTCCTAGTGTTACACCTGGTAGCTTTGCCCTCAGGAGTAATTCAACGGGGTGGATTGGTAACTCCGGTGAGGTGGAGTTATTGGGGATTACAAGTATACTCTTGATGGTAACTGTAGAAATTAGAAATTTCCAGGTTAATCGTTCATTCTGATCAGTTTACTCTGATAATACCTCATTTTCCCAGGGAAATTCACCCAGGGACGTTGGCTGCTTTTAGCAGCTAAAATCTTCAGATTAAACCAAACAGATCCACAGAGTTCTAAAGGACCTCATGGTTCAAATGGAGCCAGTAGCTTTTGCTATTGGCTCCATCGGAATTACAAAGCAACTTGTAATAAGGCATTTAGGACTGATTTAGATCTCGGCAGACGGGCTATTCCATCACAACCGTGACGGATATCCTATCCGCCGAAATATAAATTCCATTATATCCTATGGAATTTACATTTCAGCGGACGAGATATCCATCTCCATTGTGATGGAGTAACCCGTCCGCTGAGATCTAAATCAGGGCCTTTGTGTTTATCTATTGGCCCTCTTTACTACTGGCCTCTTAATTTCAATGGGGCCGGTATCAGCAGTTACTGGCCCCACTGAAGTTATGGGATCCAAGGGAACACACCAAGGATCTCAATTTTACCCAGAGATTTTAGCAATAAAAATCTCTGTGTGAAAGTCGCTGCCCAAAATTAGGAATTGCCAGGGTAACTGAACCCAGAATTACCAGTTCCCCTAGTAATTCCTCATTTCAAAGAGTACCCTAAGGATCCAGCTCATAATGGGTCAGATTTTCCTCACCCCTGGAGTTATTGTTAACCTGGTGGCCCCAATGCACTTTGAATATTACCCCGCAGTGGAACTTGCACCCAGTCTCACTCACTAAATGTGGTTTAAAGGAAAGTTAAGGGCCTTGAAATGAGCAGTCCTGCATTGCAAGTTTTGTTCTCCTATTTATCCAAAGTAATTATTGGCGGGTAAATCATGTTCTACATATGCCTTTGTCCCCTTTCTGTGCTACTATTCGAGAACTTCAAAACAGGCTCAATACAAGAAGTGTGCACGGAAGACTTATCCCTCAGCACGGTTTTCAGTTATACCTGATTATGATCAGGACCACTGGAATTATTTATCAGGGGAGCACCAAATTATGTGGCAGGGTTGACTAAATTATGCAGCAAGAAAAGGCAAATTATGCGGCATAATGCAGTACATTTGTCTATAGTATTACTTCATTTTTTGACATTTTTCACACATGGTAATACACTCTGGGTAAAGATTTCACCTCATGAATACCACTTTAACTACCAAATACAGAAATAAGCAGCTGAAAGATGACCAGTTAACCTTTGCGAAGGACCTTCCAGTTCACATGAACACGTCGCCATGTTTTTAGTAACATTTGATCCGTTTGAGCTAGAAACAAAATGTTTATTTTGGTTAAAATCTGCAGGTTATACAGCAGATGATGAATCATGTGGAACATGTGACAAATCTATGATTATGAGAAAAAAAACACTGCTGGAGAATCGCATAATTCCTGTGACCCTGTTCATGATTTCATTATATTTTGCTAAATAAATGGGAGAGAAATGACTGTTAATGACCAAATGGTTTACCTTTTTTCCTGATAAAGAGAAACCAAAACCCTCTCTATGGTTTCAAATGCTGTATTTGCTCTTACATTATGAACACAATAAACATGCGCGGAAATATCACTCTTCCAACACATGCCAAGAGGTAGAGAATGGATGTCAAAGATTTCTGAAGTCACAAACTCTCTGCTTAAAGGAGGTTAAACAAATGTAGATTCAAGGGGGTTCATGGCCTTTCACTCAATGTGGCTAATGCAAAGGTTTTAGGCACCCGCCTGCTGGTTTAGGGCCGCCCTGCTGCTGTGTCGGGGCTGCATCACTGTCAGTATTCGTCCATATTAGCACCCCAAAGATAAATGTGTTCCTAAAGTGGCCTGCGCAGGACACCTTCTGCTCCCCCTTCCCATTTACCATGTTAGCAAATGCTGGTCCCTCGCACTTCTGCACCGGGGACAGCCTGCTGGGCCACTCGAGGCTTCTCAGCCCGCCCCTCACCTTGCATCCTCTTGAAAGATGGGCCACTCTGAGGTGATTAATCTGTCTTCTCAGAGGGCTTCACAAGCCGGTTCGCCTGCGTCATCCCTTGACAAGCAAAATGTAGGAAAATTGGTGTCCTGCATTTGCTCGCTGCGGGACAGACACCTCAAATATGGAGCCATCCCATGCACGACCATCCTACAGAAATAGCATAGGGATGGTTGGCCACTCTTTTTATAATTTGAGCCTTTATGCATAGCAGGCACTGTCTGTGCAAATGAAAAACACAAAGCCATGTAGCGCGTCTGAACCCGCAATGCTATGGGTGAATGAAGTATGTGGGTGTCTCTCTGTTCAGGTGCTCTGCTGCTGGTGTCTATAAGCGCCGCATCGTGGCTTCTCTCAACAAATACGAGGATAACACTGCCTGTCTGAAAATATGCTCACAGCTACATTTAGTATTTAAGGGGCATATTTACAAGCCCCTTGCCCCACTTTTGCGCCTCCGTTGCGTCACGCATGTGATGCAGCGGCGACGCAAACCATGCGCCGCGTTGCGCAATATTTACAAGGTGACGCATCTAGGGAGATGCGTCACGTAGTAAACCCCTGCGCCACATGAAACCTGCGTCAGGTTTCACGTGGGCGTTCTGGCGCAGGGGGGGGCGTTCCGGCGCAGGAACGCCTCAGAAAAGTGGGTGAGTGAAATCTACAAGATTTCACTCATTCACTTTTCCGACGCTGGTGCGTCAAATCCTTACGCCTGCTTGAAGCAGGCGTAAGGATTGACGCACCATGTTAGGGATAGGGAAGGTTGGCACAGTGCTGGAGTTGCGTCGCGCTTGCGACACAACTTCAGCACTGCGCCAACCTTTCGCCGGCAGATGCGTCACGCATCTGCTTATCCTTACGCCACGATGCGCCGCATTGTAAATGCGGCGCATCGGAGGTGGCGCAAGGGTAAACTTGCGTGACGCATTTTCCCTGGCGCATCCCTGCTGATTTGCAGGGATGCGCCAGAGAACGTAAATATGCCCCTCAGTATTCACATTAGTCGTGCCAATGTTTTTGATTTGATAGCTAATAACTGCACCTGCTGGAAATAAGATCACCATTGCCTTCAATGAGAACATTTATTTAGCATATATTGATTTCAAATTTGTTTTTATGAACGTTCTGTAGCCTGATGAAATAAATCATAATTCGTCGAGGGTGCACTAGGGTAAAGTCAAATTAAGACAATGGATATTGTGTTGACGGCCTTCCTCTTCCTCTCTGCCTTTTTCGTCACCCACGGTATACCTTAGACTTTAATGCTGCTCACCCTTTTTTCATTGTGTATGCATTTAAATTCTGATGGAGTAGACATCTATACAGGTGTTTACCCATCAGTGTAATTCCAGGGTAGCCGAAACGCTTTTTTATCCGGTATATTGAATGGTTTACAGTATATGCGTATCAATCTGATCTCAAACACACCTCTTCCTCGGCGCGTACAGTGTAGACATATTGTAAAGTGTAAATGTCATTTCATGACAGAATAAGTGCAACGCAATTATTGAACCCATATCATTAAGCATAACCAGCCATTAGGTACCTATGTATTAGAGTCGAGCAGAGCAGCACAGAAAGCAACGAAAGACAAGAAAGGCGGGTTGCACGCGGCATTCGTACGTAAAGCCGGAAATATTTACCAGTTGTGGTGAATGGGACGTTTTGGCTCCTTCTGCATTTATGGAACACTTGTGTACGTGTTCGGTGTCATAATTAAGCTGCGCGTCTACACCTAAAAGCGGTATGCTAAAAACGAAGATAATCTACAATCTTTTGATGAAGCGGAAAAATCATAGCATAACGACGTTGATTTACCAAAAGCCAGAGGTTTGCCGATGACATAGCACATCGACCTTTTGCCCCTTTTTACTTCCCAACAAGCCTCCTATTTACTGCTTAAAACTAACAAAGAAATATACATTAAAACACCGTTAATAAATATGACAATGTAAACTTTAATAAACTTACTAAAACATTTGGAGAGTCGCAAACATATATATTTGCAGACTTCGCATTATTCTAGTGCAATCGTGCTTCTTTTTCCAATGTTTCCTATTTTTTTAAAAAGATCTGTTTAATTACTGTTTGTTGTTCTTTAAGGTTTATGCAGACGAACAGGAGGAAGAATATGTTTTGTATTCCCTCTTTACTTGGTGAGCAACTGTCATCAAATTTGTTTCCACAATTTCAGGCTCCTAAATTGTCTGCTATGAAAGACCACTGCATTTAAAGTTAATATAAAAATATCATATTGTTCATTCCGGGATGCCTTTCAAGTAGAGCTTTAATTCGTACAACTGTGCTGCTTCTAACATAGGGTGTAATATTTTAATTGCAGAGCAGTGCAATAAAGCTAATTCAAAACCTAAGAGTTTCAGAGTAGGTTGTAAGTAGCGTTTGATTTGTTTGTGATTTTGTCCTGGGAGTCATTTGAGCTAGTTCCATGTTTGATGTGGATTCCGGTGTTGATTTATTAAACTGAAGTTCAGTGGAACGTCAAAATATAACTCTCAAATCATAATGGAACAGAATGGAATCCGAATCTGAGTTTACCCCTTAAATGTGATGTGTCATGCCCAATTTTAGGCAGGGACATATTAAGGATTTTGGGGGCCCTGGGCCAAGCGTATTTTGGGGGCCCCTGTTCGGATCAGCTCTGAATTTATGATCCTGTTTCTGCTCTTTCGTGCCCTCTTTGGCCAGGCTACTGACAGTACCCAGGCACACTTGTCCAAATTCTAATTATGTTTACATCTAATATTCAGGGATAGTGACTTGTGTATTCTTTATTGTAACACAGCAACAACTCATTAATATTACTGCAAATAATCTCTAAAACACCCTCCCATTTCTCATATGTGAGATTCTGTTTTGATCTAAAAGAACCTTTTTTATGGATGTTACATGAAACAAACACAACATTTCGCTGCAAAATGTCTGTTATAGGCTCTGACTCATCAGCCACATTTAAAATAAATTAAAGGAAAACGGTATTTAAAACAATCTATTTAAGAATTATTGAAGGTCATCGGGGCAGGACACTCTGCAGAACAGAGCTGACTCTATCAGGGGGCCCCCCTAAAAGGCTGGAGTCCTGGGCCAGAGTCCATTTTGCCCACGCCTTAAAACGCCTCTGATTTTAGGTATACTGTTTCATCTGACAAAACAGTACTAAGGACTAGATAGGTACACTAGTCTTTCATCTAACTTATGATACGTTTTTACCATTATTATTGCTATGTACTCTGTGCCATAGATTAACATTTGGAAGTAATACTTGAAATAATCTCATGCAATGGCGATAGCTTGCCACCTTCTGTGGCACGGAGGGCAGAAAACATAGGACTGCAAAGTGATTCTGAGTGTTATTAATTGAAGCACTTCTATCATTTTGTCCTTTTTTGCAATAGATACACTAAGGGCTTATTACAATATCAGTTGGAGTTGCCTCTGACCGACACCATCTCGGTCTCAGGATTGAACGACCTCCGGTCGCCTGATTATGATGCGACCGAACCCTGTTCAGTCGGATACTCACTTTTCTCTATGGGAGCTTGTGTTACAGCCATAAACCGGCCATAATACAGGCTCCCATAGAGAAATGAGTGTGTGTGTAAAACCCTGCACCCTGTGGCAGGCATCCCATGGTGCCTCCCACACAGTGGAGGGTTTTACAGGGGGGTCTCGACCACCAACCATAGGCCGCAGAGGCAAGGGGGCCCTGCTTTGTGCCCCCAAAGTCGCTTCCAACATGGAAAGGCTGGCATGGAAAGGCTACGGGAAACCGACATTGTAATCCCGATGGTGGAAATGCCGTCCATAGAGGATTACAGTGTGGTTTAGACTGGCCGGAAGACTCAGAGAGCCGGTCAGAATCGCGTCGGAATGACTGGCCAGTTTACGTTCCGACTGCCGACATTGAAGTCGGGTGGTTGGACCGCAAACCAACCGTGTTGGTCAGAATGCCTCTGACTGTGTTTGGAAAGCTTCCATCTAGTGGTTGGAGGCTTTTCGACTAACATCATAATCAACCCCTATGTGTGACGTTGCACTGTGCTCACTATGCATAGGACTCAGGCTGCATTCACTGATGAGCTCCAACAGGCTGAAATAGGTGTGGAACTGCTTGTGTTCCCATCTATAGGGGACCAGGAATGACAGTTTGGGCTGGTCTGTTTATTTTGGAGCAGGAACAAAACTATGTTGTATATGACTGGTCTCTGTCTAGTGGCACCGTTGATGAAAATGATGAACTGGAATATGGACATTAGCGAATGTCAGTGGCTGAGATTAATTCAAGTATTCCTTCAATCACTTTGTTGCTTTCTACATTGGTTCCCCGCATGACCTACTGAACCACAGGCGACTAACCAAAGTCAATTACTTGGCAAACTCAGTGGCCTGGAAGAAGCTCAAAATGGTGTGCTAAATTAAATATATAGTTCACATTGTGCAAAAGCCTCAAAGTGCCATCTCCTTTATGCATATTTGCAGGACTATGTGCGCTGTGTCAGTTCTCTGCAACAATGCAAACTTAAAGATGACAGCAGGTCTGGCTTTTAGCATGGGCAAGCTGGGCTCAGGCCCAGGATGCAAATTTTCTGAGGGCGTATGGAGCTGTGTGCATTAAGGATATGACAACAGTAGCGCCCCTCTCATCTTGCTTCAGCCTTGTCCTTGTTCCTGCCTGTTCGTTTTTGTCTGATTTGGCAGTTTAAAGTGGTTTTAATCCTTCATTATCTTATGGTGGGTGATTTTTTTTTAAACCCGTTTAGCCCTCTTCCTTGCCCTGCCTTCACCCTCTGACCCCTGCTGACACATCAACAAAACCATCATCTGCGTGAGGCAGCTATCAGTGATTTAGGTGAGCTTGGGGAGGTCTGGGGATGTGTGTGTTCAGGGGCCAGTTCCTGCTCAGCCAGGGACCAGTGAACACAAAAGGGACCACCTGCTGCCTCATTTAATTCACTACCATCAGCAAGGGAGCCAAATTTCTCTCCTCCTCGGCCCAGCGCGCTAACTTAAAAAAGTCCGGCTTTGGATGATAGATACTACATTCTTGTGTTTCTCATACTAGCCCATCCATTCTAATTTGTGACCAGGGCCGGACTGGCCGTCGGGGGCACCGGGCGTTTCCCCGGTGGGCCGCCAGGTTGGGGCCGGTTTTGGGCCCCTGGGGGCCGTTTTTGTTACCGGGGGCCCGCAATATCGGCCCCTGTAACAAAATCGGCCGAAACCGGCCCTAGCAAACAGCTCGGCCCTCCCGCCCAGGGGGGCCGGCCGAGCTGTTTGCCAGGGCCAGTTTCGGTTCCCAGTCCGACCCTGTTTGTGACTGACAACATATTTAATGATCAGAACCTCTGCTGGTGACGGAGTAATAAAGGTTGTCCCTGGAGGTACTGGGACAGCGATAGAATATAAGATGTGCACTGTGGTAGGGGACATCAATGTTGACTTAGTTATTAAAGGATTCCCTATTTATGTTTTAATCCATAAAGCAGCATACTTTTCTAAAAGCTGAAACAAGCTCCTTGGTGGAAGGGAAAGAAATTGGTTGTCTAGGTGAGAGGAACTGGACGGTTTGTCTTAACTGGGTGCAGTTATTGTACTGTATGATCACAGGTCCGATTACGAGTTATGCAAAGTGGTATCATGGATGTCATTTAGGGGTCACCAGGGTTAGCAAATGTGACCCCTGGCTTCTCCCTTGCTACCCCTGGCACAGGAATAGTGACCCCAGTCCTAAAAGGTTGCTAAAGCAACCCCAGGAACAAAAGTTAAAAAGTCCGCCCATGAGACCTTTTAAACTTTCTTATTCTGTAACAAACGGGGCGTTTGGGTGTCAGAAATAAACTCCACAGTGAAACTCACACAGCACTGAAAGTACATACTGCAACCATTCGTGAAGAGGGGGCCGTTTTATGAGTTGCCTTTGCATTGTGTTGTGAATGCAGTGTGTTCAAACCGAAAATAACAATTGCAACATAATTAATTTAATGCTGAGAGATGAGGGAGCCAGCGAAAAAGGAGTCTAAATGTAGCTCGCGCATTGTCAAGTGAGAGAAAAATAAGGCCGAGACAAGGGAAAAGGAAGATATAACAGATGACCGGGGGCAAGAGAGAGACTAGAAGAGAAGAAGAAGACACTCTAGACAGGTGAGAAATAACAGAGACGAGCAAAAAAAGAGACTACAGAGGCAGGAAGAGGAAGGCAGATGAGAGATGTGACAGGCTGAAAAATGAGAAAGATGCAACTAAGAGAGAAAGAAAGGGAGGGAGAGACACGTGTGAGGAAGGTGAGTAAGAGACCATCTAGATAGAGACAGCAGAGAGAGTGGACACATAAAAAAGAGGCAACTGAGAAAAAGAGGTGATAGGTAAGAGAGAGGTGAAATAGAAAGTTCAAAGAGAAAGCAGGAGAATAGGAGACAGGAATAAGACATTTAATAATGAGAGACAGGTGTGAAAGAACTCAGAAAGAGACAGAGAAGGTGCGAGAGTGAAGCATGTGAGAGAGACAGAGAGAGAGAGATAGAAGGTAATGAGCTTAGATTTGGGGAACTAGGGGAATGAAAATCAATTAGTGGTTGTCAGGGGTTGCAGTTGTGACCTTGCCTTGCCCTCTGCTATTCCTGGCACTACTTCTGCAATCCTCCTGGCCTCTGAAGTGGTAAGATCAGTGCAAAGAACACAGCATTGCATTTTCACCTCCTTCTGTCTACCCATTTCTGGCACACCAATAAAGAATAGTCTAATATTCACTGTTAGTGTAATAAACAATGTAGCACCAAGATCTGGAACGAGACATTAGCTGACAGCCGAGTTAAAGTAAATGCTTGCATCTGTGTTAGCAGGAGAGGAGACAGTACGCTCATGTGAGATAGAGCATGTGTATGTGTGAGCATCTGTGTGTTAGAGTAAAAGAGTGCATGACTGGTAGTGAGTGAGTTTGAGTGAGACTGAGTTTTATTAAGTGAGTTTCAGTGAGTCAAAGTGACTGACAATTAGTGAGAGAATTACTGGAAGTGAGGGTGAATGAGTAAAAATGAATAAGAATGAGTGTTAAGACTGTTACAGAGTGTGAGGCAATGTCATTGAATGAATGTGAGTGAGAATGTGTGAGTGAGTGACAATAAGGGAGCATAACTGAGTGAGGATGAAGGCTTCACAGTAAGTGGGAA
Source organism: Calotriton arnoldi (assembly GCA_963921515.1). Taxonomy (NCBI): domain Eukaryota; kingdom Metazoa; phylum Chordata; class Amphibia; order Caudata; family Salamandridae; genus Calotriton; species Calotriton arnoldi. The sequence continues at coordinate 1,366,373 of CAWUFW010000794.1, forward strand.
TAAATAAGAATAAATGAATGAGCTTAAGACTGCGTGCAAGTGAGTGTGTGAGTGAGAAAGAATGAGTAAGACTGAATGTGAGAGTGAGTGCAAGAGAACGAGAATGAGTCAGAGTGAGACTGAGTGAGAAAGAATGAGTTAGTCCAAGTGAGTGTGTGATAATTTATGAGTGAGTCAGAGTGAGACTGAACGTGAATGAATGACAATAAGTGAGTGAATTTAAGTGAGTATGAGACAATGTGGTGTTATGCTTGCAAGTCTTTAATTGGCCCTGGCATACTGAAGGTAATTCCTGGCTGATAGAGACACCACAGGCAAAATGAATGTGCTAGCATGCTGGAGACAATTCTTAGCATGTCAAAATACTGGCACTAATACTTGGTATATGGGCACAATCATGGAAAAATGCTGTCACCGGCATACTGAAGTAAATTCTTGGAATGGGGGGGCACCCATTTCAAAATGCTGGCACTGGCTAACGGTAATTCCTGGGTTAAGGGTGGGCAACCATGGAATCATATTTGACATATGGGTCACTCTTGGTAAATGAAGAGCACTAATAACAAACATGTTGCATTGGCATATTGTATGTTGTTTTTGGCCGCCTAAGGGGACACCAATGATGAGGGAGGGGCATCCATGCCACAATGTTAGCCCGGGCATACTTAAGGCAATTTTTTACATATGGAGGCATCCATAGCACATTTTGAAAACAAAATGAAGTTAGCTCATGGAGGGCACCAGGTTTTATTGACCTTGCACATCATGAAAGGAATTGAATATTTAAAAAGTGCCTTTTTAGCAAATTTATGTAATAATTCTTCTTTAAAGTGCACTATCTGACTCTATTATTCGTCAAAATGTTCTGAGGGGGAAATCTCCCTTGGTCCAAACCAGGTCAAGTATTACGCCCCACAACTTCTGAAAACCACCAATCACCCTTGCAAGAACAGAAGGAAAACAGTGTCTTAGGGCCTGACTTAGATCTTGGTGAACGTTTTACTCCATCACAATGGTGACGGATGTCCCATCCGCCGAAATATAAATCCCATAGGATATAATGGGATTTATATTTCAGCAGACGGGATATCGGTCACCATTGTGACGAAGTGACCCGTGCTCCAAGATCTAAATGAGGCCCTTAATGAGCACTGTTCACTTTCTGTAGCTTTCACTGGGACCAGGAAATTATATTTAGATTTTGTAAAATAAATAATTTCACAGTGCACTGCACACTCTTCTAATTAAATAAACAATTAACTAAAAAGCAAAAAAAATTTGAAGAAGTTGTTGTTTTGTTTCATTATTGTTAATCCATGAAAAATGATGTGTGTGAATAAAACCTTCACCTCTGAGCTTTGCACAAGTTATAGTGACTTACAAATGATCCGAAATCCAGATGTATTGACAATAAGGAATAATTTATGCTAATAACATAGTTCACATTCAATGTCATGGTTTATATCAACTAATACACATGAACTTAAATATTATTGCTTTTTTTAAATCTATTTTACTCTTCCCTTATGATTTATTAATACATTTCTCATTGTGCTGTACTCCAGGTGAACTATTGAACTATGGGTCTTTGAGGTATAAATAATTTAGGTTTCCTTTACTGTGCGGTGTTTGTGGCAACTAAATCTTCTTGAGATAAACACATCATTTTGCAAATAATATAAAGAGAAAGAAGTAAGGTTCCCCTGCCTGGCATATCTCATAAGCACTCTAAAGGTCACATGACATCACTTCCTAGGAAGATCCAAGGTCAAAGGTCATGATGATGTCGCTTCCTGTGATGTTATCATGGCCAAAGGTGTGTGATGTCACTTGCGCTACCCCTGGCATTTTGGTGTCTAGACATCCATGAGTGGTATGTATCCCTGTGTGTGATACTGCTCTGCCCAACTATAGCTCTCCCTGTGTTTCCACTCCTGGATTTCCCTAGAGCATTATCAGAGGACCCGATTATACCAGCCAGAATATCCAGCCAGCCAAATTGCATTCGGTCCTGCACTGCAAGTGTTGCCCAGTTTCAGAATCCAGCATCTGGCCTGACTCTCTACTATGGCATAGTGGTAGAGTGTAATGTCTTCCACCCCCCGCCAGGCCACATCTTTCCCTGATCACTGCCACTCTTCACACACCCTTGCCTCCATCCCCTGTCTGCACCTCCCCCCCACCTCATTCGCCACCTGTTCAAGGCAGGTGACAAATTAGACTTTACTTATCATTGGAGCTTGAGTGCACTTTTAAAGTGACTAAAAAAATAGAACCATCATGACGACGTACCTTACAGCAGCCCTTTGCGGATAGATAACGCATTGGTTGTGGGAAAGCCCAGTGAACATTTTCATATATATTGACATATATGTGCTCCAGGCAAACATGCAATGTGTGCAACCATTTGATTTGATTAGAAGCAATGAGTTTCAATTCGCTTTCCTACACTATGCTCTGTCACTTTATGAAACAGCGAGAAAACATGACAACTAATAAAAATAATTTACAGTCTAAAATTGTGAGGACCTATCTCTTGGTACAGCCTGTGTTGCTGTGTTATTTAATTAATTTAATTACCCGCCCCCCACCAGAAAAATTGCAACTGGCCATTCAGCCAATGGCAACATCAGAACAATGGCATCATCCCTCAGTATTAATGGCCAGTATAAGGTCTAGTGAATAATGTCCCTTGAAGTAATGAGCACAGTGGCGTCAGTGGGTAGGCACTTAGTCACTGTTATGTACCTATTATACTCAACAGAGGCAGATAAATAGCTTAGTGTCAAGGATGCTTAAACTTTTCACGACGGACCTTTATATTTTTCAGGAGAAATGTATTTCACATTAAGGTAACAAAAGGAAAAAGAAATCAATACAAGAGGCGCTGGTTACAAATGAATCCTCGGCTCATGCTTTATCCTGAAAAGGCAAATAGATTTTGAGACACAAAAAAACAACGAACAGAGATAAGGCCACCTTCTCGGAATGTCCCGTTATTTAGAGCATGCCATTAATTTGTCAACATCAGAGCTCCAATATAATTCCATACACCTGATTTTCTGATATTTTTGTTTACACAATTTCGCACCTTTTCCAAACCTGGTGTTAAACATGGTTACCATGTTGAGGCAGCAAAAGTGAGAGCAGAAGTAGCTGTGGTGCAGAGGTTCTAGTTGTGATTGTGCAGGTGTTACATGCCAAGTCGGAAATGTCTTCTGTAGCAACATTAACCTCAAGGGGGCTCATTTACAAGCCCATTGCGTCGCTGGTGCACCACTTTCTTTGACGCAATGGGCTTGCCTACATTTACAAGGGCACGTAAAGTCACCCTGCATGACTTTTCAAGGCCCTGTAAATATGTGCCCCTTTCACGCATTACTCTGCATGAAAGGGGTGTTCCATGGATATTGCTGTGGGTGTCCCCACATAACATCCACGGAACTTGATACATTCCTAGATTTATGACATTTTGAAAAACTGGGAATGCGTCAGAATCTTACGATTTCCCAGTGGAGGCATAGGAATGGCACAACAAGGAGAAATACTTTTACTTCTTCTCGTTTATTCCTCTTTCTATGCGTGCTGCATTCTGCAGCAAGCATAGAAAGAGGTAAATGCCATTAATGATTGTTTTTAGTGCAGGAAGGTGCCCTTCCTGCATAAAACCCATTATTCCCACAGCGCAGGCACCCATGCAAAATGACGCATGGGTGCATGCGCTGGCACATGGCAGCCAATTTTACATCAGTGCAGGAGAAAGTACAGGGATGCGTTGTATTGTTGTTAATATAATGCATCCCAGTGCTGTGAAAATGACGCAGTCTGGCAGAGCTAAATGGCTTGCGGCGCCGCGCCATTTTCTTGTAGATGAGGCCCAGGGTTTTTATAGTTAACTCGTATGTAATGGAATTCTTTGATTTATTAAATTATGTCTTGATGTTTTACAAAGGCAAACACGAAAGTAGATGTGTGCAAAATATATACCTTTTGCTGCTTAACGGTCCTAAACCCATATAAAACAATACTGCAACTTGTCATATCCATCATCTAGTACTTTAGCATCCAATAAACCAGCCATAACCAACTGAACAGTCATGGAATAACATAAGAGAACCAACAGAAGACTTCAATTTCGTCCACCACTGCAGGCCCCCACAACATACACACTATGAGCACTTCTTAATGTCTCACAATGACAATCAGTTATGGGATGATCGCAATAAAGTTCATCCCATGTCTTTCCACCACATACCCCTCCTACTTATGCCTGCTCAGGACCATACGCTTTAAACAAGATGTCACAGAATGGCCACCCAGGGCATTAATCAGTTAAGGGGACAAAGCTCATCAGAAATACCATATCAGGACCTGCAGAGCTCCTCAAAGCTGCCAGCTTATTGAAAACCATCAACTGCACACATCTCTCACACTTCTTTAGCCATCATACTGCTAAATGGTGCGTCCTATAAGATTACTGCACCTCAATCCTTGTGCACTACATGGAAACAGTTACCTTGCTTCATCCCATCATTAGATCTGGTCTAAAGTGTTATTGTTATGTTTTAACCATTACAAGACTGGCTCATGTATTAATGTGGGTGGAGTCAGTGTTTTGTAAAGGAATGTGAAATGCAGAACACTGGCAATGTTTGTGTTTCAGGGAAGAAGTGGAGTTGGAGCTGAGCAGGGAGGTCAACCTGCTCAGGGAAGTTGTGGAATAAGGCTTACATTTAATAACACACAAACAGGCTCCAAGTTATGTGTGTACACACTACAAATTGGCAACACGCGGACGACTCCCCTGTCAAGAACCCACGTGGAGAGAAGACTAATAATTTCACTTGAAACTGTGAGCAGGCTTGGAATTTGCTAGTGACTGCATCGTGCTCTTTGTTCAGAAGGCCTAGCAAGGATCGTTCTGCTCACGTTGTGCACTGCTGGTGAGACGACGGTGACAACTTTGTTCATTTGAAATTATTATTTTGAGTCCAGTGAGATGACGGTGACAGCTTTATTTGTTTTTATTTATTATTTTCAGAGTATACAATGTCACACAATTTATTAGTTCCGCCAATGTTTTTACCTAATCCAGATGATCCTGTGACTCCATGGGAGGAGTTTATGGTTTTAAAATCTTTATGTTGGCTGCTGGACATGAAAGAATGGCTGATGACAGGAAGCAAGCCATGTTGTTGCATTCTTTAGGCAAAGAGGGTTTAAGACTTTTTCGTTCTCTCCCTGATATTCCTAATTAGGAAGAAGTTGATAGTTTGTCATTGTACGCTAAGACCATAAAACAGTTGGACTTGCATTTTGGTAATAAGACAAATGTTATTTTAGAGTGTTATAATTTTTTTCTCGCAAACAGGTAAGCAATGAAAATATTGATTCATTCATAACAGGTCTGAGAGCATTAATAGTGAAGTGTGCTTTCACGGGTGATCAGGACGGATATATTCGTGATCAACTCATGATGCATACTTCTAACCCTGCAATTCAAAAAAATTATGGAGTGCAAGCAATCCTACTTTATTGGAAGTTCTCGATATTGCTAGAGTTGAAGAAATAACTAATAAATGTGTTAAGGCTGTTAATCAGGATAAAACAAAAGATGAGAAATGCTGTTAAGGGCAACAAATTTGTATAGTTAAGGATAAGGTGAAAGCAGAAGGACAGCGTAGCAAACAACAGTGAAAACTAAAGGAAAATATCAAAGGGGCAGAACATTTTATGTATAAGATGTGGAAATATGGGCCATTGGGCAAATGATAAGTCATGTCCTGCACGTAATGTTACATGCATGAAATGCAGAAAATTGGGACACTATGCACGTGTTTGCAGAGGTATGTCATCCAAATATGTTGGAGTTGTAAGTGACATGAGTTATGTTGACTCAGAGAATGAAGATGGGTCTGATGATCAAACTTTGTGTATTACTGATGTTGATGGAGAAGAATGTGATGAACAAGTAGTCTTGTCAGTCATCGATTATGATAAAGAGAGATGCTTGAGGGTAAGGGACCCTAAGTGTGTTACTGAAATTGATGGGAATCCTTTCCATATGTTGGTGGACTCTCGAGCTCGATATTCTAATATTTCAGAAGATTTTAGGAAATATGTCAAATCTTTAAAGCCAAGCAATTGTGCAAACCAGATGTAAAACTTAAATCATATAATGGTGAATGTTTAGAAATGTTGGGAGTTTTTATTGCTGAAATTGCATGGAAGGAAAAAACTATATCAGGAAGAGTGTATGTTGCAAAGAAAGGGACACCCTTATTTGGTCTTATTCTCCAAACTGCTATGGGAATGCAATTACATCTAGGTGCCAAGGAACAGGTGGTTCTAGTGGGGGCCACTACACAAGAAGTAAGCATAGTACAAATGTTTCCAGAGGTATTTTCGGAGAAATTAGGGAAGTAAAAGGTTTTAAGCATCAAATTGTACTACGTCGAGGTTGTCAACCTAAGGTTCATAAGGCACGTAGTTTACCATTGGCTATGAGGGATTATGTCAAATCTGAAATAACCAAATTGATTGATGCAGATATTATTGAAGAAATTGAATCATCTGAGTAGTTGGCGCCCATTGTAGCAGTGTGAAAACCTGATCAATCTAGTAGAATGTGCATTGAGTTGAGGGATTTGAACAATGCTATATGGATTGACAGACACCCGTTGCGAAACATCAATGAGGTGACTGCCACCATTGGAAAGAACAAATGGTTTTCGACAATTGACCTGTCATCTGCTTATCATCAGTTTGAACTGCATAGAGACTCCAAACACTTAACATCTTTTGTCACACCTTTTGGGGCATATCGTTTTAAGCATATGCCATTTGGGTTAGACTATGCGGCCTCAGTGTTTCAGAGGTTAATGCAAAAATTTTTTGGGAACATGAAGAGAGTATGCTATTTTCAGGATGACATTATCATATGTGGGAAGGATGAGAAAGATCATGACGATAAATTGAAGAATGTTTTGGAAAAATTGCAAAGCAGTGGTCTCACAGTGAAAGCAGAAAAATGCAAAATTAAGGTCAATAGTGTGACTTATTTAGGACACACTATTGATGTCAATGGTGTAAGACCTCGTGATAAACTGGTAGATAGTATTGCTAAAAGTATGGTACCTAGCAACAAGTATGATTGTAAGTCTTTTTAGGTGTAATTGAATTTTACGCCAAATTTATAGAACATTTTTCAGACAAGACTAGGTCAATGAGGAATTTACTCAAGAAATCTTCCAAATTTGAGTGGTGCGAAGGTTGCCATAAGAAATTTGACAACATCAAATTGGAAATAGCAAACGCATCTCATTTAGGTAGTTTTGATATGTCCTGCAAGACTCTGCTTTCCACTGATGCCAGTGCATATGGATTAGGAGCAGTTCTTACACAAATTCAGGAAGGTGAAGAGATTGTAATAGCTTATGCTTCTTGAACATTATCTGAAACAGAACAATGCTTTTCAGTGATCGAAAGAGAAGCATTAGCTGTTTTTTGGGCTGCCAGACACTTTAGAACTTATTTATGGGGTACTCCTTTTGTGATCAAAACGGATTATAAGCCATTGATCAATGTTTTTTCAACAAAGGGTTCAGGCTTATTGTCACCTAGAATTGCAAGATGGTTGACCAATATGGAAGAAATAAATTTTGTGATGCAATTTGTTCCGGGATCAAAGAATGTTTTAGCTGATTCTCTATCTAGGAACAAAGTTGTTGCGGAGGCATGCAATTTTTCTGGGGACGACTTGCAAGAATTTGGTAGGGTTACAGATTTAGAATGTTTTGATGAAGAATTGATCACAATGAGAGAATGGTTGGATACGTTCAAGGAAGATACAGAATTGGCAATGCAGGCCAAGTGTGTTAAGGAAGGCTGGTCTGATGTTATGGACATGAAAGGGTATGGACAAGTTAAAGATGAATTGAATGTGGATGAATGGGGTGTCAGGGTAGGTGGCAAACTCATTCCTCCCATGGCATTGAGGAAAAGAATTGAAGATGGTGGCCACCAGGGTCATCTGGGAAGGAACAAGACAAATATTATTGTTCTGGTGGCCAGGTATGGACAAGGATGTGGAGGAAGTAGTTAAAGAATGCACTCTATGTGGAAAGAGTGACAAAATTGTGAAAACTAATAAACAAACGCTTCAACCTGTTAGTTATCCTGCTGGTCCCTGGTTGAAGGTTGCCATAGATATAATGGGTCCTTTAGACATTATGGGACATCGCAACAGGTTTGTGGTAGTCATGGTAGACTATTATTCACAGTGGTTTGAGATTGAATTCATGAGTAAAGTGAAAAGCAAAAATGTAATTCAATTCATGGAGAAATTATTCATTAGAAAAGGTTATCCAGAAGAAATGACATCGGACAATGGTCCAAAATTCTGTTCCCAGGATGTGGAAACTTATTTATCTCACAGGAACATTCGACATTGCAAAACAGCAGTATACAATCCCAGAGCCAATGGCCTTGTTGAAAGTGTCAATAAAATTGTGAAGGAAAGCATTCAATTGGCAGTGGCAAATGGGAGAAATGTTATCAATCATGTAAACAAAAAGTTATGGGCATACAGAACTAGTATACCCTGTACCACAGGTTTATCTCCGTTTGAACGATTGAGAACGAAGAAACCGAAACTGGCTGTTGCTTTTGGTTACAAGGCAAGAGGTATTGAGGTTGATGAGAAGGCATTGCAGAAGAAGGTTAGTAAAAAGCAAATCTTGTATAAAAAATATTTTGATGAGAGGACCAGAGCTAAGGAACTTGATGTGGTGTGTGGTCAAAAGGTCAGAATTAAATTGCCAGGATGCATAAGAAAAGGAAAATCAGTATTTTCTGAACCCAAGGTGGTCAAGAGAGTAGGGAGGAGTTATGTATCAAGATTGAATAAGAGCAGGTTGGTAAAAGTAAGTGATATGTGTGAAGACAATGGTTGGGAAGGAAAGGATGCGGGAGCGATTGTGAGCAAAAAACTCGAGAGTGGTACAAGAGAAAATGAAAGTTCGTCTGACATGGAGGAGCAAGACGGTGGCAGAAAGAAACGAGAAATTATATTTCCTGAAGAAGAACAAAGAATTTGTGTGTTCAGGTTAAGCATCTGTATATTTTATCTTAAGTTTGTAGGTATAGTATTTTGTACAGTCGTTTGATAGTTTTTATTTATATTTATGTATTGGTAATATTTTCTCCTTTGTAAAAGTTATTGTAAGTGAGAACATAAGTTATGTTTTAATTATTACAAGACTGGCTCATGTAATAATGTCATTGGAGTCAGTGTTCTGTAAAGGAATGTGGAATGCAGAACACTGGCAATGTTGTGTTTCGAGGAAGAAGTGGAGTTGGAGCTAAGCAGGGAGGTCAGCCTGCTCAGGGGAGTCGTGGAATAAAGCTTACATTTAATAACACAAAAACAGGCTCCAAGTTATGTGTGTACACACTACAGTTATGTACCTCAATATAGGCCTAAATAGCTAAATGACCTTTCACCTACATTTGTCCTACCTTGCTCTGCATAATGGTTCTAGCACTGACCTTTTACCCAGTTATGTGCTGAATAAATGCTGATTGGTTTCCTTGAAACTAGCCTCATTTAATATGCATGAGGATTCGTAGCAAAGTCCCCTGCACATGACGTACATAACAGGTTTAACATACTCTGCATAAAAGTCATGGTCATCATCATCCTAAGGCGAAAGAACTACTTTGCATTATTGCAAGTATTGTTTTAGGCTCGTTTGCATAATCGTACTCACAACATATCGATTGTGTTTGGAACCCCGAGGCTATCTTTATGGTATAAAAAGAACCATTCCTACACTAGATAGACAGAGGAGAAGCTTCCACGCTGACACAAGACGCTGAGGTCTCTGCACGCAAAAGCTCCAGCACGCAGTGATCTGACATCCCTTGCGGGGTGTCCAACTCGAGAACAAGACGGGGTCCCTTGTTCTCTCCCATCAGGTAATGGGGTTGGCTCTTTCCTAGGGGATTCTTGGCTTTACACCCACATAAAGCTAGGTACACTTAGGTACACTTAGGTAGGGTTTGCATCATAGGAGTACGCTTGATTACTGTCATGTTTATATGCCTGCATATATTCACTGTTTTAGCACCATGGTAGAATTCTACCTTTTATTTACTCTGTCGGTGCTTGTAATCTTATGCATCTGTTTCTGTCTAATGGTTGTCACAGCAAACATGTTTATACTACAATGATGCTGGTTCAATCAATGCTTATTGAAAACGTCTTTATTTGAATGTCAGTCATGGCGCAGAATCATCGTTGCAGGCAATGTACTAGACATCTCCATGTGAGTGGCATTGAAACACAGGGTCGCACCAATATATTTACAGTTGTCGTCCGCACAACAAGCATCTCAAATTTTGAATATCACAGTTGAATACATGTGCATATATACATACCCAAGGGTGGGAATTATTTCACTGCCATTTGATGTAGCTTGTCACTATGTCAGTGCACTATCGGTATGGAAAACACACAGCTCCAGCCTTGCTTTGTGAGCTGTGCTGCTACTGAGTTACTTCTCAACTATCTGTCACATTTCCTTCCTCTTGTATGAATCTTGCGACTTCTCTAGCCAATGAAAAGAAGTTTAGCACAGCCCTCTAGGTGTGAACATTATTTACTGATCTCAAAGCCGAGTAGTTGCACTTCCTATGGTTCCCATAGCAGTTCCTATGCTTCTGGGATGCTCAACTTTCTGATGTGCCATTTCCAGAGCATTTGGTCCCCAAAGGGGTAGAAGTAGGGTATGCTTTTATGTGATTCTTGTACTTGACCTTCATTTGGACTCAGAATGGAATGGGTAGCCAGCTTTGTGTGCCACAGTGATGCATAGTAGGAGTATCATTTTGGGCATTTAGCAGCTCACTTTGACTATTCGTGAAAATCAATTGCAACAGTAATGGGTATTGGACATGTTTTGACCAACAGTTCTTGATCCCAGGTGAGTCCTTTTTCACTTTCATTTATATAGCCTTTAAGTTGGTGATCAATGTCAATTTTCCAATCACCTATGTCCAGTGCATTGTGTTATTAGTAGTGCAGTTTCTGAAAATATGTTATTTTCCAATTGAAAAAAGCTCAAAGTTTGGGTAAACCTGTCACACAGCAGTAATTCAATGCTGCAAATAATGTTCATCTTTCGGTGGTGTGAAGGCAGGTCTTGGCCCAAATAAGATCTTGATATCCCAATCACCTTTAACCAGATACCAGTGTCTCAGAACATTTTTTGTAATGTTCGTGGTCTTTTTGGTATATGTCAGTAACATCCTTACCATATCGTCATGTCTATTGAGTTTCTTTCCTTGTTACATATTTAAATAATTTCTGTTTTCAGCTTTTTCTATTGCATTTTTTAAAAATATTTTTGCAATAGCTGTGATGCAGAAATCTAATTTTCATCTGGTAAGCATTTTTTTTAAATTCTTATTCTATGGAACAGTTTTTCATCAGGTATACAGATTCTCCATTGGTATATTTTTCTTTCAAGTGATAAACCAATGCCGTTTGTTGCTGTTGTCTTCCTGAGTAAGGTTGTTTAAACCTTTCCATTTTCAATATTATAATTGCATCCAATAATGTTACTTTCTTTTCACTAATTTCTTAGTAAAATGATTATTGAGGTTATCACTGTTGAATTTGTCAAAATATCCTTGGAAATCTTCTTTAGCCCCATTCCAGATAATCAGGGGATCATCAATATAGGTAGCCACATGACCATTTTTGTATGGAGCCCTCAAAATTATCACTTTAGGCCACTCTTTCTGTTACTAGCCCATTGTCAAGTTCAAATCAAGGGGGGAGAAGGAAATGGCCATTGCCGTCCTGCAGCTGTGTCTGCACAATTGTTTGTTGGATACAAAAATATTATCCTCCAGGAAGATTTTGATAATTTCTTGCAGCATTTTTGTATGTTCATAATTATGTAGGCTCCCTTAGTTGAGGGAGTCCTTGCATCCTTTCATTCCCACTTTATGTTTGATGGATGTATATTGAGAATTAACAACCATATTGAACAAATGATATTTCTTGCTCCATGAGATATTGCTAATATGTGTTTGAAAATCTCCTTGACCTTTGATGTGGGAGCTCAGTGTGTGATATTATATTTGGTTTGCTTCATGGGTTTTTTCTGTTCTTCTGCACCTTTGGAATAAAGTCAAAGGTAGGCAGAATTGACTGTTATTTTTCATATTCACAGCATTTACTCTTTTCTCCGCAAGTTTTATTTTGAAACCGTGGTCCCGTTTCAAATCATTCAGAGCTTTTCTTTCTTCACTCAAACTTTGTGGTCCTTCTGTTTTCTGAAACTTTACATTGTTGAATGTTTGATTTTCACCTCATGATATGTCCTGCAGATAGAATGAGGTAGAAACATGATTTCTATTTCAAACCAGTTGTGAAATGTAAATTTTCTTGATTACTCAATTATTCTATCAATTGAGTATTGTCAATTGAATTTTCATCTTCATTATTTTCTAGCTTTTCTTGCAGTCTTAGCATTGGTATGTCTTCTATGTTAAATCTATATTGGCATTTGCTTCTTCTTTTTTGTTGTACTTCCTTTTTCACATTTCCTAATACTTTATTAATGTAAGTTTTCATGCATACTTATAAACGTCAATTTTTGTTTCCAAGATGAAAGTGGTACACGGGGCAAAATTTAAAAACGTTTTCCAATATAAATGTTTCTTGTGTTGTTATTATTTTATCAGTCATATTTATAATCTTTAGTTTTTCTTTCCTCTCTACATTGTTGTATCCATACTGCAGGTCATTTGTTGGCTTATTCTGTCAGTGTCCTATTCTTGATTGCCTTTTCCATTGTTTGTGATTTTTCTCCTTTTGGGTTTTCTTTGAGTTCTGATTCACCTATGGAAGATGCACTTTGTCAAAAAATTTGATTTGACGATTCCCACTGCTTGACTCAGAGGTACTCATATCACTTTCACTGTGTCCAGATCTCAGCTTATGATCACTCTTTATAATTCTTTTTGACCCTTATGAACCATGGCATTTTGCAAAAGTTGTCAAACCGATTGCCCAATTCAAAATCTATTTTGCCTCTCAAAAAGTACTGCTGTTTCAGTTGTCGTACTGCTTTTTCATATTTTTGCAGTTTGCTTTACATTTCAGTTATGAAACAGGGTCAAGACTGATTTGCATATGGCTGGGTCTGACCTGGGGTGGCGAAGTGAGCTAAAGAACGATGATATATTCAACCCAAATCTGTGACTGGGGTGTCTATAAAGTTTTAGCTCTCCGTCCATTATCTCCTTCTGTTAGCTTGATTCAAGGAGTAAACCAAGGTTGCTCGGTAGCCCTTATCATGTCTCGTGCAAATTAGCTAGCATTGCACTTTTTATCCTGGGGCCTGTAGGCTCCTACTAGTAATGGAAAGCCAATTCTACAAGTCCCAGAATATAAAGCTAAGATGAGTTGGCGAGAGAGCAGCTAGCTTGCTTGATGCTTCATGCCAGCAGGTACACAATGTTTTGAATCCTGGACCTGCATTTGTCAATTTAGTGTATTCTGAGAGCTATAGTCTTGCTTTGCTTCCAATAAAACCATTACATAAATGCCTATTTATACCAGAAGACCCAGTACTGGAAGCCTGAGCTCTGACTCATGCGCTTGTGTTTTTGTTTTCAAGATGCACTTCTACACATTGATAAAAAGCACAAAATTAATTTTTGTTTACATAAAATGACCTGTACACAAACAATTTTGCCATGTCATGGAGTTGTTACAGATTGATAAGCACAACCTTCCCTCATATAGAGGTCTGTCAAACCTCTGGTCCCTTTCCCGACTTTTCGTCTTCTGCCTTAGTTCTGATGTGACGCGTATGTCAAAGTACAAATCAGGTAATAATTTGCTTCATTTACTGCTTAATTTCTGCTGGTGGCAGAGAGGGCCCATCGGCACTCTTTTTTTATGGAGCAAGACTTATTTTTAATCATACCACTTTGACCCTCAATAAGAGAGAGAAAAACAGAAAATAGGGTTATGAAGGAGGAAGAAAAAGATGGAAAAACGATGACAAAAGGAGGAAGCGGAGATTAAACAAAGTGCAGGGGCCCAAAGTTTTTCTTAGGAGCCTGCCAATCATGATGTCGAATGTTGAGGCTGCAAATTACCAAGGCTTATTAGTGTGGCTTCTCGTGCCTCTTTTTTACACCATTTCACACTTCCAGTCTCTTTGTCTAACATTTGCAGATTCTTATATGCCTCTGCTTTCTCTCTTTGGCAAAGTGTTCCTATTGTTATGTTCTGCCTTCTTTCTCTCTTATCTGCATTCCTCTAGGTCAAAATCTGATGATGAAAAATAAGTCCCGGGGGCATATTTACAATAGAAGTGGTGGAGCGCAGCGTTAGTCTCTTGGCTTAATGCCGCGTTCCGCCACAACTGAAACGCAGGGCTGCACCATATTTACAACAATATGGTGCAGCCCTGCGCTGGTGCTAAATTTAGCAGCCTAGCGCCAGCGCAGGCACCCTTCCACCATAGTGCAAGGGTGTCTGTGTTACAGTGGAAGATTGTTTATGTGCAGGAAGGTGTCCCTTCCTGCACATAAACAATCTTTAAATGGTGTTTTGTAACTTCTATGTGTGCTGCTTAATGCAGCACACATAGAAGTTGCAACTCGTAATTTTTTTTAAATGATTGTTTATGTGCAGGAAGGGACAACTTCCTGCACATAAACAATCATTGGCGTTGTGCTGTTTCCATGTGTGCTGCACAACGCAGCACAAATGGAAACAGCAAAAACTAAGAGAAATTAAGCATTTCTCCTCATAGCGCCAGGATAAGACTAGGTTTTCACTGGTCTTAAATTTGGCGCTGCCCCATATTTACGCCACCCTTGTAAATATGGGGCAGTGTCAAAATCAATGGGTGTAGTGGTGGCTCACCCACCGCAACACCCATTGCCCTCCCGTTTCACACTAAGTATAGCGCGAAAGGGTGCCTTATTTACAAGGCAGCGTTAAGCCACATGGGGTGGCTTAACGCTGCCTTGGAAATAAGGTGAAGCCCCTATCACCACTACAACATCGTGAAAAGTGACATTGTGGTGGCAATAGGGGCTTGTAAATATGCCCCCTAGTCTCTCAAAAAGATTACTGGTGCCAAACACCAACAACCACCACCCCAAATTAAGCACTTCAAATGGCCTGCCTGCATTGCAGTAGCCCTAGCTTCAATATTCGAGCAAGGCATGGACATCGGGATACAGTATTTTATTTCTACT
Organism: Calotriton arnoldi; assembly: GCA_963921515.1. Lineage (NCBI taxonomy): Eukaryota > Metazoa > Chordata > Amphibia > Caudata > Salamandridae > Calotriton > Calotriton arnoldi. Next base: position 1,381,667 of record CAWUFW010000794.1, read on the forward strand.
TGAAACCTATGTTTTGAAATGATAAAATTGCTTTTTTTTGGAAGAGCCCTGCAATGAGCTTCCAATAAAATGCACTCTCTGCTCCGTGGGGGTAGAGTGCCTGCAGACCTTCTGGTGGTAGTGATCTATGACTGGTGATAAATAGTAACAGCGGGCAAATGATCATTGGGTTATTGTTCATGAAGCAGCAGGATCAAATAGGATAACAATGCCTTTGCCATCAGCACTGCCTTTCTGAATTCTATCTCTATTTGTAAGTCTACACACACATCTTCCTGGAGAAAACTGCTCCATGCACTTGTGCTTCTTTGGATTTAGTAATTTGTCTCACAGTTTGCTGTTTAGATAAATTGAGGTGGCCAACCTAGCCAAAGATGACCCTTATGACAGATGACAGTTTTGATGGCTCCGTGAATGAATGCATCCTCTATATCCTCGTGGGTACACACAAACATTTGCCCTAGGGCCACAAATAATGGTCTGTGGTGCGACCGAGGGCCGCACTGATGCCACCAGAGTGGTAGTGGGGGTTCCGAGTGGGTCAGAAACCATTGTGTAAGGTGGTCGTAAGGGAAGCAAAGCATGTACATCTAGTGTTTGAATTGCATGTTAAACCAGAAAACCTGGGATCAATCATGGCTTTCTCCTTTACCAAACTGTGTGATCCCAGACAATTCTTTTTTCACTTTGCCTCTTTGTTCTTCATTATGGAATATCAGAGGACCTCAAAATACATGAGCTCAGAATCTGCACTGTACAAAACCTTCTCCTGTGTTTGATTATAATGTTGTCCACAGAGGGTGCACATGACAACTGACTTACCTCTTAGTTTGCTATTGACATTGTTGTCAGGGTGGAGTAGGGAAGCATGAATCTTTCTAAATTCATGTTTAAAAACTATCATTTAAAAAAATACCTCTCAATGCAGTGGTACGGTACGACACCTCTGCATGCTGATGAAATACACTTTTTTGCATTTTGAAGAAAAATAATTCTATTTTTACACATTTGTTGCAAGATGTCTTTAACCCCTTTGCTGCTAGGCCTTCCCCCCCCCCGTGCTAAGACTTTTTTTTGGCTATTTGGGGTAGTTTTCGCTTAGCCCCCTGTAACTGTTTGACCACATAAGGTATCCACGCCAAATTTACGTACTTTTCTTCCAACATCATGGGGATTTTAAAGGTACCCAGGGTTTGTTTATTCCCCTGGAGGGGACCCAGAAATTAGCCAAAAAACTGTGAATTATTTTGTTTTGTTTTTAAATGGGAAAAACGTGCTGCAGATGAAAGCGTCTGGTTTTTTCCCTGCAAATGGTATCAACAAAGGGTTTGTAGTGATGAAATCACCATTTTCCCTGAACTCAGGGACTGACAGACTTTTGTCAGAAAACCAACATTTTTTACACAGTTTTGGCATTTTACTGGGACATAGCCTATTTTTGGTATTTTTGTGCTTTCAACCTTCTTCCAGTTAATGGTAAAAATGGGTAAGAAAGCAATAATGGATCCTGGGATGCTATACATTTCTAAAAAGTAAACAAAATTCTGAATTCAGCAAGGGGTCATTTCTGTAGATCCTTCAAGATTTTCTTATAGAAACTAACAGTTGAAAATAGAACAAATTGAAAATAAGTTGAAAAAAACAGCCATTTGTGCCAACGTTTTCACCTGTAACTTCTTCTAAGTATGACAGATATTTAAAAGCAATATACCGTTACATCCACTGGACCCTTCTGGTTGTGGGGATATATTGGACTTGTAGGGTCACCAAGAACCCGAGGAACCCAGAGCCAATAACTGAGCAGCATCTTGGAATGGTTTTTTATTGTCTACCGGGTATATAGCAATTCATTTGGGAAAATATAAATAGTGAAAAATCAGTATGACAGACACCTATGTATTACTGAAATGGGAACACAATATAGAGTTTAGAAACAGTGGCTATTTGCACTTCTCCAAAATTGTGGGTACCCATACTAGCATGTGAATTTTAGGACATTTTTCAAAGTGACTTAATTTTTACACATTGTCTTACATTTGGAAGGCAGAAATGCATCGAAGGTCAATAGGTAATAACAGTTGCTCAGCAATTCTGTGTATCCCTACGTCTCCCGATAAAAATGCTACCTCACTTGTGTGGGTAGGTCTAGTGCCCACACAAGGAAATGGCCCAAAACACAATGTGGACATACCACATTTCTACAGTGAAAACTGACCCTTTTTTTGCAAAGTGCCTAGCTGTAGATTTTGAACCCTGGCTCTGCTGGAATCTATGGAAACCTAGCAAACCTATACATTTCTGAAAACTAGACACTCAGGGGAATCCAGGATGGGGTGACTTGTCTGGATCTCACCAGGTTCTGTTACCCAGAATCCCTTGCAAACCTCAAACTTTGTAAAAAAAACATATTTTCCTCACATTTCTGTGATGGAAAGTTCTGGAATCTGCGTGGATCCACAAAATTCCACCCACCCCGCATTTCCCAATGTCTTCCGATAAAAATAGTACCTCACTTGTGTGAGTAGGTCTAGTGCCCGTGACAGGAAACGGCCCAAAATGCAACGTGGACAAACCACATTTTTACAACGAAAACGACCCTTTTTTTGCAAACTGCCTATCTGTAGATTTTGAACCCTAGCTCTGCCAGCACTTAGAGAAACCTAGTAAACCTATATATTTTTGAAACCTAGACACCTAGGGGAATCCAGGATGGGGTGACTTGTCTGGCTCTCACCAGGTTATTTTACCCAGAATCCCTTGCAAACCTCAAACTTTGTCAAAACAAAAACACATTTTCCTCACATTTCTGTGACGGAAAGCTCTGGAATCTGCGTGGATCCACAAAATTCCATGCACCCTGCATTCCCCAAAGTCTTCCGAGAAAAATGGTACCTCACTTGTGTGGGTAGGCTTAGTGCCCGTGACAGGAAACGGCACAAAATGCAACATGGACACACCACATTTTAAAAGTGAAAACTGACCATTTTTTTGCAAAGTGCCTAGCTGTAGATTTTGAACCCTAGCTTTGATGGCGCCTACGGAAACCTAGCAAACCTATACATTTTTGAAAACTAGACACCCAGGGGAATCCAGGATGGGGATTGCTAGGTTTCCTTAGGTGCCGGCAGAGCTAGGGTTCAAATCTACAGCAAAGCACTTTGCAAAAAGGAGTCAGTTTTCACTGTAAAAATGTGGTGTGTCCACGTTGCGTTTTGGGCCGTTTCCTGTCACGTGCACTAGGCCTACCCACACAAGTGAGGTACCATTTTTATCGGAATACTTTGGGGAATGCGGCGTGAGTGGAATTTTGTGGATCTACGCAGATTCCAGAACTTTACATCACAGAAATGTGAGGAAAATATGGTTTTTTTTTACAAAGTTTGAGGTTTGCAAGGGATTCTGGGTAACAGAACCTGGTGAAAGCCAGACAAGTCACCCTAGACTGGATTCCCCTGGGTGTCTACTTTTAAAAAATGTATATGTTTGCTAGGTTTCCCTAAGTGCCAGCAGAGCTATGGTTCAAAATCTACAGCTAGGCACTTTGCAAAAAAGGGGTCAGTTTTCACTGTAAAAATGTGGTGTGTCCACGTTGCAGTTTTTTCCGTTTCCTTTCGCAGGCACTATGCCTACCCACACAAGTGAGGTATCATTTTTATCGGAAGACTTTTTGGAATGCGGGGTGGGTGGAAGTTTGTGGATCTGCGCAGATTCCAGAACTTTCCATCACAGAAAAGTTTGAGGTTCGCAAGGGATTCTGGTTAACAGAACCTAGTGAGAGCCACACAAGTCACCACATCCTGGATTCCCCTGGGTGTCTAGTTTTCAAAAATATATAGGTTTGCTACATTTCCTTGGGTGCCAGCTGCGCTAGGACCCAAAATCCACAGGTAGGCACATTCCGAAAAAACAGTCAGTGCCTAGTGGGATTTCTGCCGCCCTGGGGAGGGGGGAACCAGGGGCTATTGCCCCGATATGCCCCCAAGGGAGGGCAGAAAGCTGTGGCTATTTTTTGGGGGGTGGGGACATTGGGATGCCCATTCTGGGCAGCCCCCACTCCTACGTATAAAAAAGCCAGAATAATCACTGAAGCCTAGTGGGCTCTCTGCCCCCCCGGGGGGAAGATCAGGGGCTACTGCCCCCATCTGCCTCCTGGGGAGGCAGAAAGACTATGGCATCTTTTTTGGGGGTTGGGGCATTGGCATTTCCATTATGGGCAGCCCCCACCCCTGAATTTTGAAACAAATGTACCCCTGGTGCCTAGTGGGCTTTCTGCCCCTGAGGGGGCAGATAAGGGGCTATTGCCCCATCTGCCTCTCGGGGGGCAGAAAGACTGTGACAATCTTTTTGGGGGTGGGGGTATTGGCATGCCCATTCTTGGCAGCCCCCTCCCCTACGTATTAAAAAAAAAATGGTGCCTAGTGGGCTTTCTGCCCCCCCCCCGGGGGGCCAGATCAGGGGCTACTGCCCCTATCTGCCTCCTGGGGGGGGCAGAAAGACTGTGACATTTTTTTGGGGGGGCATTGGCATACCCATTCTGGCCAGCCCCCACCCCGAACTTTTGAAAACAAAAATCCCTGGTGCCTAGTGGGCTTTCTGCCTCTCCCCGGGGTGGGGCAGATAAGGGGCTATTGCCCCATCTGCCTCCCGGAGGGGGCAGAAAGACTTAGCATTGTTTGGGGGGTGGGGACATTGGCATGTCCATTCTGGGCAGCCCCTACCTATATATAAAAAAAAATCCCTGGTGCCTTGTGGGCTTTCTGCCCCCCCGGTGGGGCAGATCAGGGGCTACTGCCCCCATCTGCCTCCTGGGGGGGCAGAAAGACTGTGGAATTTTTTAGGGGGGCATTGGCATGCCCATTCTGGGCAGCCCCCACCCCGAACTTTTGAAAACAAAATCCCTGGTGCCTAGTGGGCTTTCTGCCCCCCCGGGGGGGGGGGTAGATAAGTGGCTATTGCCCCATCTGCCTCCCAGGGGGGCAGAAAGACTGTGGAATTTTTTTAGGTGGGGCATTGGCATGCCCATTTTTGGCAGCCCCCACCCCTACGCATATAAAAAAGAAAATCCCTAGTGCCTAGTGGGCTTTCTGCCCCCCCAGGGGCAGATCAGTGGCTATTGCCCCCATCTGCCTCCTGGGGGGGGCAGAAACTCTTTTTCCTTCTTTGGGGGTTTGGGGGGCAGAAAGACTGTCTGTGGCAATATTTTATGAGGGGAGCAAAGGCCCTTGCCCAAGGTGGCTAATGGGTGGATCCATGAGAAAAGGGTACCATTGGAAAGGGGAGATTCTCCCCTTTCCAACGATACCTCTCCCATGTGTTTCGGTGCTCGGGGGCTGAGATAGCCCCACAAGCGCCGAAACTGTGTAACTGAAACTAAGTTTCAGTTTTGTTTTCATTGTAATGACGACAGCGTGCCATGCGGGTGATCGTCATTACAATGAAAACACAAACCATGCTTTGGGAGGTTGGGGAAGCTCTTCCCCACCTCCCAAAGCAAAAAAAAAAAGGGAAATCCCTCTGCTGTTTACAGCAGAGGGATTTTTTGCAAGTGTGCTCATGACAGAATGGTTCCGTCATGAGCACACTTGCACTTGTGCTCATAACGGGACCATTCCATCATGAGCATGGAAGGGGTTAAAAATAAAGGTGTTCCTAAAGTTAGGTGGTGCAGGACACCACCATATTTGCTTCATAACTTCAGTTAACCTGCAAATAAATGCTTTCCCATTTATTTAATATTTTTTTCTGAATATTTGTGGTTAGTAAGTAAACAGCAGCCCGTGCAGAGAAACCGGTCCTAGGATGCGTGTTTCTGGTCCAGGGAGGACCTGGCTTGGCAGTTCGGGCTGGACTGTTCCCATGAGGCACAGGGTCAAGGCTGATTTGCATATGGCCAGGTCTAAACTGGGGTGGCATGGTGAGCAAAAGAATGATGGATTTAACCCAGATCTCTTGACTGGGGGTGAATGTTTTGATTTGTTCTGCATTCCGTCCATCAATTGTGTGTCTTTTGCTTTCTCGCCCTAAGTGCGCCAGGTATGCCCAGACGTGGGTCCTGGGCTCACTGTGCCACTGGAATCAAGCTATCCTGGCTGAAGAGGGGTGAAACCCCGAAACCGGTCCTAGGATGCTTGTTTCCGGTCCAGGGAGGACCTGGCTTGGCAGTTCAGGCTGGACTGTTCCCATGAGGCACAGGGTCAAGGCTGATTTGCATATGGCCAGGTCTAAACTGGGGTGGCATGGTGAGCAAAAGAATGATGGATTTAACCCAGATCTCTTGACTGGGGGTGAATGTTTTGATTTGTTCTGCATTCCGTCCATCAATTGTGTGTCTTTTGCTTTCTCGCCCTAAGTGCGCCAGGTATGCCCAGACGTGGGTCCTGGGCTCACTGTGCCACTGGAATCAAGCTATCCTGGCTGAAGAGGGGTGAAACCCCGAAACCGGTCCTAGGATGCTTGTTTCCGGTCCAGGGAGGACCTGGCTTGGCAGTTCGGGCTGGACTGTTCCCATGAGGCACAGGGTCAAGGCTGATTTGCATATGGCCAGGTCTAAACTGGGGTGGCATGGTGAGCAAAAGAATGATGGATTTAACCCAGATCTCTTGACTGGGGGTGAATGTTTTGATTTGTTCTGCATTCCGTCCATCAATTGTGTGTCTTTTGCTGTTCACCAGAGGGGCCTCATTTTAAGGTCGAGGGCCGCAAGTGGCCCCCGGGCCATACTTTGAGTATCGCTGCTCTATAGCACACATACTCAGACCCAGATTTATTTAGAAATCGCACAGCGAGTAAACTTTCAATGCTGCATTGCGTGGACGGGAGAGACCAAAACAGTGCATTATCTACTAAGATGAGGCACATTTCTGCTCACTTTCTGTGCTGGCACACTTTATGCTTCCCAGTGGCATAACAATAGCCCCCGGAGCCCCCGCAGAGCGGGGGGCCCGAGCTTCAGGGGGCCCCTGTCGGGACTGAGCCCCGGGCCCCTGGTTGAGAGATCCTTACTGTGTCCAGAGCATGGGGGCCCCCTCTATGTAGTTTGCAAGGAGGCCCCCTCAAGTTTCATTACACCACTGATGCTGCCATGCACCAACACAGACACCCTTGTGCCATAGTGCAATGACGTCTGTGGTGTGGTAAGCATAGTGTGTATACATGAAGGGGTCACTTCTTGTTCAAAAACTATGCTTTAAGGTGTTTCCCCCTTTGTATTTGTGCTGTAGAACGCAGCACACATGCACAAAGGGGAAATGAACATTCCTCCTTGTTATGCCTGCCTCAAGGAGGCACAGGATTTTGACTCAAACCCTGTCAACAATTCTTTGTAGATATGGATTTGCATCAAAACCCATGGGTGGTTGCATGGAAAAAACCATGCATTCCCGTGGAATGCCCCCTTGATGCAAAGTAATGCAAGGCAGGGCACTGTGCAGATCTGGTTTTCTTTTGGCAACAATTCAACACAAATTACAATTTGCTTTGGACTGTGAATACCAACACAACACTTTGTGTTGGATTTGCATTAAAAAATGACTGCAAACCTGATGCAAAATCTTTGTAAATCTGGGCTTCAGTGTACGTCCTGCCACCCAAGAGCAGACCCAAAGACCTTTTTATGTGGCCCTTATAAACTATAGCACGTCTGCTCCTTAGTAGCACTGGCAATGTTGTTGTCAGCCAGGTCAGTCAAAGCCTGAAAGCTGACGTGTTCACATTTCACTGGTTACCCGTCAAGAAACGAGTACAGTTTAAATCCCTCTGTATGGTATTCAAAGCCCTACAAGGCGTAGGACCTGATCATTTGAAGCGGCAATTCCAGTGGTATGTGCCTAAAAGATCACTCCGCTCCCTTGGAGCAAAATTGGTGACAGCACCACTCACAAAAAAAGCCAGTTGGGGAGGTAGAAGCTTTTCTGCATGTGCGGCAAAGGCCTGGAATTACCTCCCTTTCCATCTGAGGAGCATCACTGACTTGCTTGTATTCAGGAAGGCCTTAAAAACCTGGCTTTTTGATTGATAACCCGGTATTAAGTTATGCTTCACTCGGAGGCTTGTAGCTAGCGCCAGGACACCCTAGGGTAATAGTCGCGCTTTACAAATGTCTCTAACAAAATGTCTCTAACATATTGTGGCATTTTAAATAAAGTAGCACCCTCTCACATTGGCACAGTAGACAAAGGCGCAGCATTTAACTCGGCCCAAGGCATGGTTTCGAAAGAGTTTTCATTAATTGTCTTTTCAGTGTTCATGATTTGAAAATGCAAATAAATTATTTATTTTTTGATCAGTATATATTTGAACATGCATTGTTAGCTTTGCCTCTCCACTCTCCCAGCCTTTTTTTTGTTATTTTCTCAAATAATGAAAGTCGGTGGAGGTGGAAAGAGGAATCAAACACAGATTACAGCTGAAGCTACAGTTCAAGTATTTCCACTGCACCAACTCTGGTGTACCCTATATGATCCACAACTAAGGGGCATATTCTCAAGGACCTATCACCGAGTTAGCAGCACTTTATCGCAGCCAAAGTGGTGATAAATCCATCGCACCATTTACAAGCTGGTGCTAACAGCCGATATCACCAGTTTTCCTGCGATAGCAGCCGCACAAAACATCGCACAGATGACACCGGCAACTAACGCTAATGAGATGCAGAGTAGGCGTTCCCGTGCAAAAAGCCGCGGAAACACCACTTCGCAACATTCTCAACGACCAGCCAGATCGGCGATAAGAATCAAAAACATGCAATAAGGCACGTTAGCAGCAGGGAATTAACACCTGCTCCTACCTGGTGTTAAGTAAGGGTGGGCGGAATTTGCGTAGTCGCGTAACGCAAATCTCCGCGAAATTGCTAAAAATTTCCGCGAGCACGCGGAGATTCAGCAAAATCGCGGAATTGCTGGTCTTGTCCGTTCGCGATGTGTTTTTGCGTGCTCGCGGGGAAATATATCGCTAACTTGCCCATGCGGTCGCTAACGGGTGCGGCCATCTTGTTTTCACTTGTCCCGCCCGCTCGCGATTGTATTTCCTGTTCCGGGTCGCGTATTGCATGCTCCCGCCCGCTCGCGATGCTTATTTCCAGTTCCGGGTCGCGTATTGCATGCTCCCGCCCGTTCGCGATAAGGGTTTCCTGTTCGGGAACGCGCATTACGTGTTCGGGACGCTTTTTGCGTGCTCGGGGGGAAATATCGTGCGAACTTGCCCATGCGGTCGCAATGGGCGCGGCCATCTTGTTTTTCAGTCTATTGCTATGGTTCTGGGCCTGCTTTTCAATCCTCCCTCTATCTTTTCAATCCTTTGTTTCTGTAAACTTTTTGGGGGTCTTTTTTATTTATTATCTATCTCTCTATTTTCCTGATTCTATATTTTGAGTATTTTTCTACTTTTTGTGTGTTTTTAACTACTTTTTCACACTTTTTCTATTACCTGCTTTTTCATTTCTTTTACTTACTTTTTTGTAATTCCTACCTTTTCTTTTCCGTCCCCGCCTACCCAGAACCATGGCAAAGGGCCACAGCCACAGGGCTCGAAGTCGGAGCCAGAGCCACGACCGCCTTCCTTGCGGAAGGCGGCGCCAAAGAGGGGTGCAGGCACGGGCTTTATTTAATGAGTCGGAGGTGGCCGCTCTGGTTTTTTTTGTTCAGCGCCACCTCCCCTTAACCCTGGCAGCAGGCGGCAGGCCTGGGTCCGGGTACGGGCTCCGGGAGCGTCGGCAGCGGTGGGGCAAGGTGCGTCGGGCAGTGTTTCGCTGCTCTGGTGTCCGGCGCACCAATAATCAGCTGACGCACCGGTGGTCCAATATTCTGGACCGGGAGCAGGACCTGCTGGACCTGCTAGGAGTGGAGGTCCCGGGGCTTGGTGAGTAGCTATTTAATATTACTACTTTGTGTTCTGCTCTGTGTTATATATTGCGAATATATATTTTTTTCCGACCAGCAAGAATGCTGCTGCTTACATTGCAGGTAAATTACGTTTACAAATCTGTGATTATTATGACACAGGCGCTCGGCGCTACTAATCTTACTTGTTTGCAACTTTGCGCTCGCTTGGCCTGATGATTATGTAAGAGTTTACTTTAGAGAACTTAAGTGATGTAATGCTAGAGAGAGTAGTCCTTCCTTTGTCCCCCTGCCACTAAGAAGGGATAGTGGTGGTTTGATAGGTTTAGTTACTTATTAGTTGGTAATTTGTAAGTGGTGTGCGTGACGCATCCTCTGTCATGTCACGTGCTGCTGAGTGCTGCTTACCCCAGTCCTTCGCAGAACCTTTTGTAGTTTGTTTTCTGAGTGTTAATAGGCTTATATCATCACTAGCAGAACATCAGCAGCAACCAGCCAACAATTTGGTGTATGCAAAAATGTATGCATGTGTCCTCCATCTATGCATTTTTGAGGACTAAAATAAATGGAAATGCAGACTTACTGAACAATTGGCCCGTCTGGATTGGAATAGGTGGGCTAGGTCAGGTGGTAGTTAGGCTTGCTAGACGGTCCGTGAATCTCGCAATACTACCAGTCGATCAGATAGGTCAATTTTATTGCAATTGTTGTTACCCAAAAAGTTTTTGGTGCGTATTTTAAAATATTTTATTTATTTCACACCAAACTTTAATTTTTGTCTCTTTCTTTATGAAATCTTACATGATCAGCAGCACCCAGGGGCAAGAAGACGGGGTCGCAGGCGGTGGGCCACGAACATCAACAAGATGCCTCCCAGGCACAGGACCGCTCCTCTATCGAGGGCTCTGCTGCTGGCCCCAGTAAGTCCTCCAGTGGTTAATATTATTAATTAGATTTCCCAAACTTTTCCTGCACCTTATTTTTTCCGAACTATTATTTAGGTATCCTCCTAATTCGAATTTTGACAAAATCTTCTTTGCTCTATACTATCTGTTTCTAAATTCTTGTTATCCCTGCCTCTAACTGCGTCTGCTATGACTCTCTGTACTACTACTATTAGTCTGTCTGTAGCTAAGCTTGCCCAGTTGCCCACTCTTTATTTAAAATATTTTAAATAAAACTCATATTCACCAACAGCTATAGCCATTGAGTCCAGTCCTTTGGGTTGTCCTCTTCTACTACTTCTAGTCTTCTTATTCTTGATGCTTTTCGACAATTCCCACCAAGAAAATGCCCAACCACATTTTAGAATTTTAGATAGGATAGGACATACTACTACTGTTGTAGGGATTCTGCACATACAGAACTTTGCACAAGAAAATAGGACGTTGGTGATGGGAGGTTGGACCTTCCTCACACCTCAATCACAAGCCACCACAATCCCCTGACCAACTAGTTATAATGTCTCATTACTCCGAAACGCCCCCCCCCCAAAATACCCAATGAGTAGACAACCCAGACAACATAACACTCCCAACCTCTGTCGCGGAAGCAATGCACACTCTTTTGCTCACTCTCTCGTGTAAGTCCACACCAAATACCACCGAGTCTATGTAAGTTCAAAAGGTTTATTTTTTTTTCCAACTGGCAAGCTCTGTACGTTGTATAATGCAGCAGCAACAGCAAAATGCATAAGATTAAAACAATAAACATTGTTAAACTTAGTTAGACTTACAAGTTACTTACAACTACAAGTCCATATAAGGCAAAAGGCGAGATCATGATAACTGAACAGTGGTGGAAGAACCACCCTCCCCTTGGTAGGAATCTAGTTTCTATAAAATTATAAATGGAGATGTGAGAATTCTGGGGAGCCCTCACCTTAGAAGAACCTAGTACTGGTTACATCATAAGGTCTGCAAAGCTCTGGTTCTTCGTATAAGGGAATCTTCCGTCTGTAATGAGAAAAATGGTACGCGTTAGTATAGTGCAAGCATTTCTCAGTCGTGCCAAAAAGTGCAGTTTTTTAATGGATAAGCAATATGGACTAACACCAGAACTCCATAACAAAGTCTGTTGTTTTTCGACCTTGTACGCAGCGCTCAGACAGTAGCAGTATGAGCTCATGTGGGCTCAAAGGCGTCTTTCACAACAAGCTGCGAGGTAACTTGCGCAAAAATAAAAGAGCTAAAATGGTTGCATGGCTCGGGGTAACTTAGCAAAGACTAGAATGACCCTAGGGACCATATAACACTACCAGTGTCTACTCTACTACCTGATTTATACTAGTGATGTATGTTGTATATGTATTATGTATGTATTAACTTTTTTTTCATTCTTGCTAGTCAAAAATAGGGGGAGGTGTATATGGCATCTGAAAAATGTGTAATGTTTTTCTAGGCGTACTACCGACCACCAGTACCGGGGCCAGCGGCGAAGGTGACGCGGCCGCTGAGGGTGCAGGCGATGCGGCAGTTGGAGGAGCTGCAGGGGGTGAGCCAGCAGCAGTGGCGGGTGGTGGTAAGTTATATTCCTAATCCTTACTTATTGACATTACACTCGCTGCAAGGGTGTAATGTGTACTGTACTGTTGAGACTTAAGTAAGAAGTTGTTGTGAACGGTTGAAGAAGACACCCTTTACTTAGCATTAGCAATAGCATTAGCGACGGGAGTGTACTCAGAGTAACCAATGGCCTCTTCTATCGGACTTCAACTCAGCTGTGAAATTTTTATGGAGAAGACAAAGTCTGATCAGATGACCTTGATGGATGGGTTGAACGAAAAGGGAAAGAAGGGTGGAAGGAGGAAGGACGGGCGAGATTTTATATTTATGACTGGCAGAGAAGGATACGTGGGATGCATGCATAGGTGTGTGATATGAATCAGATGCATGGGTGGTGGAATGCCTGAAACTACCACAAATGTTCGAGGCCGAGGTAGTGGGAGGATAGATACATACCACAAATGTTACGTACTGTGCTTGCTAGTGCTACTGTGCCACTATGTGTAGAATGAATTTGTCTGACTGCTTTGCTAAGAGTATATTTTACAATAGTCTTGTTTTTTCTTCTTGATATAGCGAGTGCGACTCCTTCCAAAGGTAAGGTGGACAGGAAGGAGTTGGCGGCCAAGGCCCGGCGCCGGAAGCTGGAGGCCATACAGGCCGAATACCAGCGGCTGGTTCTTCTGGAGGAGGAGGCGGTGGCGGCAGCAGCTGCAGCCTCCTCCAATGCCCCGGGCCCCAGACACCCCCTAAAGTGTTACGGCGCCACCGCCTGTCAGCCGCCCGCCGCCACACAGCAAGAAGCACTGCTGCCCCCCTGTGGATGCAACTGCCGCGCGCTGAAGCACCGCGTGGCCCGCCTAGAGGAGCGCATCCGTGTCCTGGAGAGGCGAGCCCGCTGAGACCCCGTTTATTTATTGCCCCTTTTTTATAGCTTCTTTTGGTGGGTGGGAATCGGGCGTTGAGTTTTGGACTTTTGGACATTTGTTGGACTTTTTCGTTCCGGGACATGAACATTGGTTGGGGTTAGGGAGAGGGGTGGGTCAGGTGTTGTGGGATTTTTTTTACATAGTTTATTTCTGTTAGGGTATTAAATTACATATTTAGACTTTATACGATGTGGTTAATGTTTTGTGGGTGGGGTTACTGTTTTACGTCACACAGTTTCCTTGCTGGTGCAGTGCCACAGCCAGTGTTTGATTTAAATAATTGGCTGAGTTACTAAGACACAGACAGATGCGGTACCCCTCACTGAGGGACTTGTCCTACTAGTACTGTCAGTCTCTCCTCCTAATCTATGCATTCTGCAACTGGACTCAAAGGGGTGTGTGAAATAGAATTAGTGAAAAAAATTCTGTTATTAATTATGCCTCCCCCAAACTTCTTCTCTTACCTGTGCTTGATGTTTAACTTGGGCACGGCGATGGCTGCATGGTGATGATGGTTTTCTTTCCCAACATGCCATGGTTGTGGTGGTAGTAGTAGTAGACCCTGGCAGTTTCACTTGCAAATAAAAGAAAATGAGACAGTCAGTCGCCTGAGAGAGACTGTGGGAGGAGTAGTAGAACGAAGTACAGTAGGGAACTTACTGCCAAACAATAATATGCCAAAATACAAGGAAACATAATGGTTGCGGGGATAGCCTAGTACATAGAGTTACAAACTATAGCTGTGTCGAGTCACTCGACTAGGCCTACAGTACACCGTGACTCGACACAAGCGTAACCGTTAGTGCTGTTTCGGAGGATGACAACAAATCCAATCTATGCCGGCAATTAATGTTGATGGATTAGGTTCCTTTGGTAAAAAATAAAATAAAAAAATAAATAAATAAAAAATCGCAAATATACTGCTCATAGGAGGGTGGGCAAGCAGAAGATCCGCGCCCTGCCTTGAAAATGCATTTATGTTGCTTTAGCCACATCCTCCCCAGCAAGCGTGTGATAAATTATTGGTGTACATTTAATTTAGTCACACCTCAATAAGTCACACAGCCCGGGGGAAGAGGGTTAGGGTTTGATGAATGATTGGGAAGGGGGGTTTTGGGAAAGGTTTGACAAAGAAAAACAGTATGCATGGACAACAACAAAACACAATCTTGGCAGACAACCATATCCATAAATCAGTTAAGGGATAAAAAGGAAATGCATGCATGATGATGATAACTTGATGGTTAATGATAGTACTTACTAACTACTACTACTAGACAATTAGACAGTACAGGGCAGCAGTATATTATGCAATTTGCCTTGCCTGTCTGCCCTCAGAGAGACCCGAATTACATTCAGTTTCTGTTGTGTTGTACCGGCCCGAGCTTAAAGATAGCAAAGAAAAGCCAAAAATTGCTGTAGGGATGAATTGAATTATAAGCAGAGAGCAAACATAACAACAACAACACACAGTAGTAATGATTGAAGACCAAAAATGAATCAAATTTAAAAGATGATGAAAGTTGATACTGTTACTGTATGTTATCCTGGTTAAAATGTGGAGTTGCATCTCGGCATTCGTCTTGGTCCTCCCTTCCATGGACGCTCCGGCCATCAATCTTGGGTGACGCCACTGCCTGCCTGATGTAGATTCATTGGTAAGGTAAGTGAGAGTAGTTTTTCCCAGTGTAGCACAAGGTAAGGGCCGGCCTGTAATTGCAGATGGGAAAACAAAAGGGATATTGAAAAATCAAGTAGAAAAAAATGCCTAAATTACGGTGGAGTGCAACAAGAACAATTTCAGAGGCGGCATGGATTTGGATACATCATGTCTACTCTAGTCTGTTTCCAGCATTAACCTCCAACAACAACAGGACAGAGCAGGCCCACGGCACCCGTGACACATCCTCCATTTAGCGTACATTTTTTGACAGAGGCAGACAAAGCAGATATACAGCAACATAGCATTTTACAAATTAAGTGACTAAATCAATGCCCCGCTGTCAGTCATACCACCACACTAGACTCCACCACTACACAGACATGTAGGTCTGCAGTGGTTGTTGTTGACTTGGTTACCTTTTAATGCACTCATGAAAAGCACTGAGTTATTCCATCAATCATCTCTGATCGTACTGAGTGACTGCGAAGAGATAATGTCACTGTGGTCATCATCATGGTGTGTTGTCCAACTCAGTGTGCAGTAGTGTACAGATTGAGTCCCCTTTCCATATTCAAAATGCAATGGATCGGCCTGCAGTAGAATTAGAAAATAGGTATTGAAAAACAAGAATGGAAACAAACATTGCATTGAGTTACTTTTAGTGTGTAGATTAGATAATAGTACACAATGAATTACCTTCATGCACTACAAACAACAACAACACAAATCACTCAGTCAGCGTCCAATGCATGTCATCATTCATTACCTGTTCCTTCTCATCTTCAGTTAATGGGCAGTCTGTATCGGCTCGGAAAGGAGGATAGCTATAGTAGTCATCATCATGTTCCACTTCTTTTGGAGAGACTCAACGAGGCAAGATTTTAGTTTTTCTTCGATTATGCTACAACCAATTATCATCTGGCTTGAGGGCAATAGATTTAGGTCGATTCAGGAGGAGCAGGACTCGGAGGAGTGGACTGAAATGCAGAGAGCTGAAACTCATATAAGGCAATAAAATACGAAGACGGTGGTGATGGATTTGTTGTGATTTGAAGTTTCCAAACAGAAAGACAGACACACAAATAGAAGTAAATAAGGGAGAACCACAGTAAGAAGTGGAAGCCTAGTTGTCAGGGAAGTATAGCTCGTCCTCAAACTCTGGAGGTTCAACCAGAAGTAGGTAATCAGCATCCAACACGCTACTTCCGTCACCTGAGCCGTTGTCCTCATCTTCCTGCGTTGATTCATGTATTGTGTAATTCGGTGGTATAAATTGCTGATTCATTTTGATCATGGTTAACCTCTCAACGTTTTTGGGTGAGAGACTGGTCCTTTTCACTGTTACAATGGAACCAGCAGCACTGAAAACACGTTCAGAAGAGACACTTGCGACAGGACAAGCCAGATAGTTTATCGCCAGCCTGCTGAGCACTGGCCATTGGCCCCTTTTGCCATACCAATACCGCAATGGGTTTTGATCAATGTAGACCTCTGTTGGGTCATCCAGGTAGGCCTGGACCATTCGGTCAATGTTCAGGGGTGCTAAACTTAGTGCGGCCTCTTTTGTCTTTGCATCAGCACTGGACCTAGCAAGTCCTTGCTGTAAATACCAATCCTGTGCCGTTTGTACTGGGGCTGATGAGCCGGTTATTGCTGTTGTCGATAGTGTTGGTGACAGCTGTGAACCAAATGCACTGCCCACAGGCTCTGAAGTTGAACTTGACGCCGGATGCTCTGCTGCAGTACTTGACGTGGGTTTGAGGCCTTTAATTACCAGCCGTTCATTTTCCAATGTACTGGCTGCCTCAGCTATCCAAGTTTTGTACCGGGCAACATCCACTTCTGAAAAAGGGAGTAATGTCTTACTGTGCAGTGCCGATTTGTACCGTGGATCCAGAATTGTGGCACAAATGTAATGTTGTTGTGACACAATCTTATTTTGCACCCTTGCATTTTCACTTAAGCGACATGATAAGCTCTCCACCAACTCATATGCTTCTTTTTTCCCTCCACACCTTTGTACCCTTCACACACCCGCATCAGCTGTTGCTCTAGCATGTGCAACAATGGGATAGCTTGGCCCATAGTACAGTCCTCCTTGCTGACTTCACGTATGAAGACCTCGAAAGGAAGAAGCATCTCTGTAAGAGATTTAACTAGGCACCATTGGTCCATCTGAAGGGTCATGCCTTTCACACTAGCATCCGCCCTTTGCATGACATATTCATTGATTGGTCTGTACTGCTCAAACAGACAGTCAAGCATGTAATACGTTGAGTTCCAACGTGTTACCACCTCCTGGATGAGTGCTTTGACTGTCATTCTATAGTCACGTTGAATGATCCTCAGCTGCTTCCGGGCTTTAAAAGAATGGCTGAAATGCGTGCATATTCTGCGGCAGGTGGTCAGTAAGTTGCTGACTATGGGTTCTTTTTTCAGAAAGTCTTGAACTATAATGTTAATGCAGTGCGCCAAACACGGGACCCTGAAATACTCACCAAGCGTCATGGCCTTAAGTATATTACTGCCATTATCCGTGGCAACAAAACCAATGTCAAGCCCTCTGGGGCACAGCCATTCAAAGACCTTGCTGTTAAACTCTTCCAAAATGTTGTCAGCAGTATGAGATTTCTCCATGGCGAACATGGCTACAGTTGCATGTTTCCGAGAAGCATTAAAAATTGCAGCTGTGTCAACAGCACCTACTTCAGATAGCTTGTCTCTAACCCCCACAAAAGAGACCCAGTGTGCAGTGATGCACATGTAATCAGTGGCTTGGCAACTGGTCCACATGTCTGTTGTCAGGTGGATTTTGTGAACAGCACTCTGCTGCAAAGCTTGTCCAACCAATTCCAGCACATCGTGATGTAGTGCTGGAACAGCAACTCGGGCGAAATAGGATCGGCTGGGAACCTTCCATTTAGGGCAGATGGCTGACACAAATTCAAGGAAACCCACCCCTTCCACAAATGAAAAAGGGAGAAGGTCCAGCGCTAACATTTTTGCCAGCTTCGCATTGTACAACCGTGCCGTTGGGTGGTTGCGTTGGTACTGCCCCTCCGACCTAAGCATGCTGTCAATGGTAGGCTGGAATATTTTCCTTTGTGGTGCACCTTTCTTCTTGAACCCAGCTAGGCTCAACGACGCTGCACTTTTGCTCATTGCAGTGCCCGGTTGCCTTTGTGTCTCATGTTGACTCTTACTACGGTGCCACTCAGATGTTGCTGAGGATGTGTGCGTTACCAGTACACTGCTGGGGTAGGGCTAGAAATGTCTCCCTCTTGTTGACCTTCCACCGCGATCATATCTTCCCTAATTCTTCATCCCCAACAACAGCAATGGGTCCAGTTTTCCTTTTTTCTAAGTGAAGTAGGTGAGCCTCCCACTTGATAGTGTGGTGTTTTTTAGATGACTTGTTTGTCGTCCGGTACCATAGTTTGTACCAAGCTTACCCCGCTTAACAGGCTGCCGACAAATTGAGCATATAGCAATGTTCTCCTCCTTACTGCTAACCGAAAAGAAGTCCCAAACTGGGGAGGAGAACTTTCTGCCGCTGCTGAAGGTGCCACTTTCAATACCAGATGAAATGGAGGGTGTGCATGGAATTTGACTCTGTGCACTTACATTACCACCACCTACTGAGGTGGTGGTTGAGCTGGATGTAGGTCCCTGCCGGACCTTTGCAAAGGCAAATATGGAAGCTGGAGGTCGTGTTGGCGTTACCTGTGTTGGTGGTATCCGTGCTACATCCCTCGCAGCGATTTGGGATAGTCTAATAATGTTGGTCTCCATCTCCGCAGGCCCAGGAGTGATGTTCGTGATGACTGGCTCTTCATCATCATCATCATCATTAACCCCCTCGACTACATCTACCTCCATAACTGTAAGGCTTTCTGGAGCCTTCCTTTTCACCAGCCTTGTCTTGTGGCGTGCATCACTCTCAGGCTGAGCTGGTGGCTTCCAAGTGGCATCTAGATCATCAGAAGCGGGGCTTGAAGAAGAAGTTGATGGACTAACCCTCCTTTTCCTTGCTGGGGGTATGGAAGACAATGGATCTTCTGGAACAGTGGCTTGCTCCTCTTCATCTGCAAAAAAGCTCGATTTCCTGAACTGCCCCTACTTCAGGTGGAACAACTACTATTGTGGGCTGTGGTTCCGGCTGTGGTTCCGGCTGCGGCTGTGGTTGCGGCTGTGGTTCCGGCTGTGGTTGCGGTTCCGGCTGCGGCTCTGGCTGCGGCTGGGGTTGCGGCTGGGGTTGCGGCTGGGGTTGCCCACTTATCTGCTGAGTTTCCGCCTGCGTGTGCGTGGATTGGGTACTACTTTGCGATAATGACATTTCAACATCACTGGTCGTTAGTAGACTGGCTACCTCTGCCGCAGTCATGGGCTTAGGCCTAGGTTGCTGGGCCCACTGATGCAGAGGTGCTGCTCCCAGCTTGGTCCCCGCTGGACACCGCTGCTGCAGGCGTAAGTTTTTTACCAAAAACACATCGGCCGGCACACCAGTCTTGGCAAGTGCCACTTCCTTCTTCTGTCCCTTCTTCTCACTGGCAACTTTCTTGGTACTGGAGGACCTGGTACCTTTCTTTGGGGCCATCTTCTTCAGATGTCAGCAGGACGCAGGTGCACAAGTTGCAGAGATGTCTGTGGTCACACGTGGACGTGACGCGCAGCAGGACTTCTGCCTGGCAGTACAACGGGTGATGATGACACCTCCTCCTCTGTCTTTTTGTGCACCTAAAAGCAAAGAAGCCAGGAGAAGAACATCAGTGAAATGTTGCATTTGTTGTTGTGGTTCAATTACTAGCAGTACAAACAAACAAATAAAAGATATAAATTAGTGTGGCCATTTGTGAGACTGTCAACAAGGGCTTTCATGGTATACTGTGTACACTGTCAGGAAGGATAGGAAAGAAGAGGAACAACTGTTTGGCATTAAATTATTTGCTCAGTCATCACATCATTCAGGGAGCTGCAGCTGGCAAAGGGGATGGATGCAAGCAGTAAGCCAAAAGGAAAACCATGCAGGCCTAAATGGCAAAAGCAGCACACTTAGTTAACTCCCACCAGAAATGGCCACCAGCCACATGGACACTCACAAATCACAAGCAACAAGCATGAGGCCTGGAAAACAATGTACTGAAAACAGGCCTACGATATCTAGTCAAAGGCTGCATGGTAAACCACACTGCTTTGCCTGTAATGCAATAAAATGCAAAAACGAAAATACACAGGGCTAAACAAGGCCTGCAACACACCACACACAACTAAGGCATGTATTTAACACACCCCAAAAAACTGAAATACACCCAAAAATCCATATTTTGCAATTCAATCCAATGCCATCCATATACCCTAAATGATGTTTAAATTGAACAGAACACACAGAAACAGTTGTTTCATGCACCCCTGACTACCTCTGGGCCCACTGGATGAAAGGCCTGTTGGCAGACTAGGCTACAAGCTTGCAGGCCTATGGATAAAGCACACTGCCTGGCTTCAAAATGGCCGCCAGCCTCATGGCCAGGCCCACAACAACAAGAAACTAAAGACAGACAATGCCGGCCTATGGCAAAAATCACACTGCCTGGCTTCAAAAAGGCCGCCAGCCTCATGGCCAGGCCCACAACAACAAGAAACTAAAGACAGACAATGCAGGCCTATGGCAAAAAGCACACTGCCTGGCTTCAAAATGGCTGCCAGCCTCATGTGCAGGCCCACAACAACAAGAAACTAAAGACAGACAATGGAGGCATATGGCAAAAAGCACACTGCCTGGCTTCAAAATGGCCACCAGCCTCATGGCCAGGCCCACAACAACAAGAAACTAAAGACAGACAATGCAGGCCTATGGCAAAAAGCACACTGCCTGGCTTCAAAATGGCCGCCAGCCTCATGGCCAGGCCCAAAACAACAAGAAACTGAAGACAGACAATGCAGGCCTATGGCAAAAAGCACACTGCCTGGCTTCAAAATGGCCGCCAGCCTCATGGCCAGGCCCAGAACAACAAGAAACTGAAGACAGACAATGCAGGCCTATGGCAAAAGCACACTGCCTGGCTTCAAAATGGCCGCCAGCCTCATGGCCAGGCCCACAACAACAAGAAACTAAAGACAGACAAGCAGGCCTATGGCAAAAAGCACACTGCCTGGCTTCAAAATGGCCGCCAGCCTCATGGCCAGGCCCACAACAACAAGAAACTGAAGACAGACAATGCAGGCCTATGGCAAAAAGCACACTGCCTGGCTTCAAAATGGCCACCAGCCTCATGGCCAGGCCCACAACAACAAGAAACTAAAGACAGACAATGCAGGCCTATGGCAAAAAGCACACTGCCTGGCTTCAAAATGGCCACCAGCCTCATGGCCAGGCCCACAACAACAAGAAACTGAAGACAGACAATGCAGGCCTATGGCAAAAGCACACTGCCTGGCTTCAAAATGGCCGCCAGCCTCATGGCCAGGCCCACAACAAGAAGCCTAGGCCACAAAGGGAAACACATGCAGGCCTTAGTATATGGCTAAAGCAGCACACTTGTAACTCCCACCAGAAATGGCTACCAGCCACATGGACACTCACAAATCACAAGCAACAAGCAGGAGGCCTGGAAAACAATGTACTGAAAACAGGCCTATAATAGCCAGGCAAAGGCTGCATGGTAAACCACCCTGCTTTTGCTTTGCCAGTAATGCAATAAAATGCAAAAATGAAAATACACAGGGCTAAACAAGGCCTGCAGCACACCACACACAACTAAGGCATGTATTTAACACACAGCCCAAAAAACTGAAATACACCCCAAAAAAACACATTTTCCAATTCAATCCAATGCCATCCATGCCCCCTAAATGATATTTGAAATTAATAAATACATCACACAGCAATCCATGACCCATGACTAGCTCTGGACCTACTGGCTACCCACAACGATTTATTTTTAAAAATGATGAAAAGTACCAAAAATGAAGTTGCAGCAACTGCAATGCCCCAATCAAACAACACCAACTTACTTGTAAAATCTCAAATTCCAAAATCCTCAAATCCAATGATAATGATGCAGCAGACACAAAGAGTGATCCTTCCAGCTCAAATCCAAGTGAAAAATGAACAGGAGATGGACAAAGCACTGGGAGGAGCCTGCTGTACAGGAACAGGAAGTAGGAGACTCTGTGGCACTTCCTCCCTCTCCCCCAAAAAATTTGACCAAAAGGACAGCCAAATATCAATCTGAGGTTTATTTTCCAGCCAAGTCATCAATTTATAGAAGGTTTGATGCTGCTTGCGATGTTATTGTTCTCCAGATTGAAAATTTTGCGTGTTCGGGATCGCGAGCTGTACAAAAATATCGCCGGATGTCCGATGGCGCGCCCGAATGACGTGTTCGCGGTCGCAATCTCTCTCGCGGTGCACGATGGCGCGGCGAATGACGTGTTCGCGATCGCACACTCCGCGTTGTCCGATGGCGCGGCGAATGGCGTGTTCGCGATCGCAAACTCTCGCGGGATAACGCGGCCGGCTACCGAAATCTCGTGGCGCACGCGAACGGATAGGAAAACCCGTCGGCGAACGCAGGAATCCCGGTAAGTCGCTATCGCACGCGCTAGAACGCATTTTTAAAGCGCAACAAGAAAATAATTCCGCTACGCCGTGGATCGCGGAATTGTTGGCAATTCCGCGTTCTCCGCGGAACGCGAAATTGCCTAAATTCCGCAAATTCCGCGAGCGGAGCGGAATTGGATGCCCAGGGTTAGTGTTAAGTTGGATGACAACCTGCACCATGAAAGGGAGCCCAGCCCAGAGCCACACCTGAAGAACAACAGATGCCATGGAGCCACTGATCATGCAGCTCGGAGCCCCAAGAGGGCCACAACACCCACCGCCACCACACCCACACCCCCCCCCCCCCGGGCCCCCCTGGGGCCCTACCCCGGGCACCTCCCCCCAGACAAAGATATTTCACATCTACCATACAAATTCATGAACACAACAATTCGCCTGATGTCGCACAAGTACAACAATTAACATTCATGTGTGGTCAGAAAAAGGAAAAACATTCATACATCTCAGAATTTCAAAAATAATTATTTTATTCAAATTTAACTCAAAACTAATAAGTGGAAGAGTCATGGCAGGTCTTCTCTGGACAATCTGCAAGTCAAAGCCTGCAAGACAAAATTGAAGATAAGAAGGTGCGTCATGCGCTCAACAAAGGACAGAGAGAGAGAGAAAGAGAGAGAGAAAGAAATGGAAAGAGAGAGAGGGAAAGAGAGGGAGAGAGAGAAAGAGAGAGAGAGAAAGGGGGAGAGAGGGAGAAGGAGAGAGAGAGCAACAGAGGGAGAGAGAGACAGTGAAAGAAAGAGAGGGAGAGTGAGAGAGAGAAAGAGAAAGAGAGAGAAAGATAGAGAAAGAGAGGGAGAGAGAGAGACAGTGAAAGGAAGAGAGGGACAGGGAGAGACAGTGCCGACACTGCGCACCCAGGCCTCACAGCTCACCTGCTGCCACCGGTGTGTCTCCAACCACGTGCCGGTATACACTGCAGTCCACTAGGTCCCTCATCTGAAACAGAGTCCACAGCCAATGATGGCAGAGTACATATCATTGCACACGGCAACATCGCTTGGCCGCCCCTGTGCACACAGGCTGCTGCACCCCAGCCCCTCCCGCCGCCCAGTGGGGATTGCCCGCCCCTGCGCACCCAGGACTCACTGCTCACCTTCCGCCACCGGCGCGTCTCCAAGAGGGCCCACCACGTGCCGGTGCAAGCTCCAAGCCCGGGGCCCGCGACCTTGGCAGCCTCCACATCACGCACCCCCGCACCGCGGTCCACCAGGTCGCACACTTGATTCTGGGTCTTGATATTGCAATGGCAGAGACCATATCAGTGCACACGGCATCATCGCAGGCTGCACACCCGCTCAGCACTTCAGGTGCCCCCACCTCAGTGCATAGAAAGTCACCGTCCCGTGGCGGTAGGCCCGTGCCTGCCGCAGTGTGACCGGTGCCACCGACTACGTGCAACGCAAGTCATAGACCCTATATGATTGAGTCTCGTCATAAGGCAGGCGGACGCAGCCATGTCACCTCAGGCAGTGGGGAAGAACTGGGACACGTTGCGTCGTCCCCCCCTTTATACGTAAGCCGAGTGGGCTGGCTCGGCGTATGCCAGGCCAGCGTAGGGGTGTGAACAAATATCCCTGGCTTCTGGGCGTGGTTCATATCTGGGCTGCACAGGAAACCAACTGATGCGTGTGTCTCTGTAGCTGTGTCTGCGCCACTCGGCCCGCAATCGACAATGTTGCAATGTTGCATGCACCCGGAGGGCGTCCCCGCACTAACGGATTGTACAAGGAGCGCAAGGCCGCTCGGGGTCTTGGCTCATACATGACAATGTCGTGTGTGTTCATCGCTTTTGGTGCACCATAAGCCCAAGGCCTAGCCTCAATTGCAGTGCGAAAGCCACATCACATTCCCAGGACACAAGCAGAAGTCAGACTAACATTAGGGATGAAAGCCCCTTTGTCCCAATACAGAAGGCGGAAGGACATCTGCACCTCCGACCTTGGAATTGCATGCAGCATGCACCCCCTGAGAGAGATACCATGGCAGATGATGACGACTCCCACACTACACACAGCGCTAATGAAAGATCAACGTATCCACACCCCACACACAGAAGTCCCTGCTCGAGGTACTCCTGCATGGAATGGCCTTGACACTTACGTACAGGACAACCCATATGTCCAAACTCTGCACACTCATATGACTCATTGCTCCGAGCTGTGGCATATCATCCACATAACAGCCGCAGGTCAGAAGAGTGCCGGTTCTACGTGAGCGAACAACGCAATGTCAGAACATCCCGGGCGCATGCACAACGCCTGTCACGTGGAACTGTACCGTGACCGTATGCTGCATTTGTTGGGGGCACTGCCACTGGCAGTGTTGCGCATCAGTTACCGTCTGAGCTTCCGTCTTGCGTACGTCACCTGCGTCCAGCCCTGGTTCCACTGTCGATCATGCATATTTGAGTGGCCCATGGATGTCTGCCTATCCAACACAACGGTAGCTGAACTGGATCATGACATGTGTGTGTGCCCCCTGTTGGACCACGACCAGGAGTGTAACCGTGATACCCGTTCATGGGATGCCTTGGTATCTGGCGATTGTGCTGGCAGTTAGGCATGTGAGATTGCACAATTCCTCGTGTGCAGTGACCGCATCGAAGCGCTCCCCTATTGGGCTGTGTTGCAGATTGGTGAAACGGCGTGGACGGAGCACATCTGTCCGGACCAGCTAATGGATTGGCTCGCCCCCGTGTTCGTTGAAGTCGACAACGACGTACTCTTGGAACTGATTGCCCATGAAGCTGCGCTCGCTTTCATGGACGAGTAACTACGTTTCTGCAGCCACAAAAGATTGTAACCCATAGCACAGGTCCCAACACCCTTCTGCATCTTGGAGAAATGGACACATATCCCACCATAACAGTGGACATGGCTGCATTCGCCTGGACTCAGAATGCATGTGCGTGCAAGACTGCGGGTTGACACATACCTGTGCAAGG
Organism: Calotriton arnoldi; assembly: GCA_963921515.1. Lineage (NCBI taxonomy): Eukaryota > Metazoa > Chordata > Amphibia > Caudata > Salamandridae > Calotriton > Calotriton arnoldi. The sequence continues at coordinate 1,407,164 of CAWUFW010000794.1, forward strand.
TGAGTGGACAGCGGCGCCTGGCAACGTTCCTCAACCTGACACACCGCTGGAGGGAGAGTACACACATGGCAATGTAGTACTACATGTGACCTTGTTGGACTCCTTCACCTGCTCACTGTCAGCAGAGCAGACAGTCAGCGCAGTCCTGTGGTACAGGACTATGCAGATCCCATGGGCTGTGAGTGGTGTCCCCTGACACGGTGCAATGAGCATTCGCCAAACACCACATGGCTCGTCCAGCAAGGCAAGGTGGGCTGAGATCGTTGGCATCCATAATGATTGGTGTTCATTTGTGCCTCCCCATGTCTTGCACCGCTACATGTTCCTTTGCTGCCTGTTAGTGTATGATGCATTGGTCTGCATGTTGTGGCCCTTGTCTTGCCTGTACTGACACGCACATGCTAATAAATTGTACGCAACTTCACTAGTGTTCAACTGTGATGAGTGTTGATTAGCATGCCAAATCGTGTGCCTCAATGAGCATTGTCCATACACAGGGAGGGACTGATTGACGCATTTCACTTAGGGGTGGGTCCCTATTGCCAGCTCCACCTCTGTGAGCCAGACATTGTGGTTGAGAGAGTTGCTGGTAGACATGTGCGCCTACGTGTCTTCAGCAATGTGAGTATGGTGTCCAACTTCTTGCCATGTGGATCAATGTGTTCCATCAAACCAGGCTGTGTCCACACAGTTGAGTGTGTGTAGGTATGCGAAGAGATGTTCTGTTGTCACATGTGATGTGGGACACTACTTTAGGCCTCCTACCGACTTTGACATTTTTGAAAACACAGCCCTATTTAATACATGGACGTGGGGCTACGTTGGGGGTTGCGAGATTGTTGTTCATGATCAATGAGGCCACAGCTAGTTCACACCTTCACAGTCATCTAATTGGCCATGTGTGTCACGGTCAAACATGCGCATTGATGTCATTTCCCAGGGTGTACCTTTTTGTGCAATCAATGTCCCTACAGTCATCCATACTGTTATACTTGATTGAACATAGACATGACACATCTGTGTGATTAGGAATGTTTTATTCACATCCTGTGGAGTGTCGGAGCTGGAGCAGTACATGGCCATGCATACCCCACATTACATGGTTGCCCAGTGGAGGTCCAAACAGAGTCCTTTAGGGGATGACAAGTTAATCGGTAGAGGAAGGGTTGAGTCCGCAGCCTGTTTGTTGTGTCATTGGTAACCAGAGCAGATATGGCAGTCCATGTCGGGGTCCAGGTGAATGTTGCAGACTGTTCCGGGGGACAGTGGAAGGTGTTGTACCAGGGCATGATGCAGAGGGCTGTACCAAGCAGAAACAGACCATATGGCGGGGGATGAATGCTACAACCTCCTTTTTGACACAGAGTCATTAACATCCACATCTTCGTCCTCTGATATGTCTTCTGTGTCAGGAGTGCCAGGTGTGTGTGGTGGTGTTATGGCTGCATCACTGTGTGCCACTGACACGTCAGGTGGCGGAGGTGGTATGGCTACATCAATGTGTGCCACTGACACATCAGGGGGCGGAGGTGGTATGACTGCATCACTGTGTGCCACTGACACATCAGGGGGCGGAGATGTGTGTGTCGAAGTTCCTGCAGCAGTCATCTGGGACAGGCTCTGTGGCAGCAATGGCAAGATGAGGATCTGCAGGGCATGGTAGATCCCACCTACATCTCGCTGGTGTTCAGCCGTGGCAGCCATCCTTCCTGCCTGCATCCGCTCCATGTTCTCCATTGTCCTGCGCATCTGTGCCAACTCTGTGCTGTTGTCGCTGGTGCCTCTCTGACTAGACAGTTCTTGTATCCGAGTAATGGGTCCAGCGAGGTCAGCCAAGGATTGTTGTAGGGCATGGAGCGGACTGTGGGTGTCCGTTAGGGACTGTAAATGGTCCCTGATGGGACTAAGACACCCACATATGGCATCTAGTTTGGCTGCCATGAGGTCGAAACCCACCCGCACCTGTCCAGCCAGCCCCTCTGGCAGTCTGACACACGGCGTTGGAATGCCATGTGTTCTTCGGTGAGGTGCTGGGAGCCAGCCGTGGTGGTGGGTGCTTCCTGCTGTGTGGTCTGTGCAGGGGGTGGGATCACCTCGATGCAGCTGGGCTGCCCTGCTCCTGGAGGTGGGGTGCGGAGGCTGTGCATGAGCAGTTGGAGGGTGTCGGAGCAGATGGCCAGGGGGTCCTCCTCATCATCACTGAAGAGATGTCTGGTCTGCTCTGCAGGAGGTGTTGATTGTCCCTCTGCAATGTGAAGGGGAGATGCAGGTTAACAGTGTGTTCCATGTATGTGCACGCATTGTACATGTTTACATACAGACTGCATGACAATGTACATTGTGACAGTTTTGGAGGAGCTGGGTATTTGATGGGAGACAGTAGACATTTCGACTACATGACGGATGTGAGGTTGTACTCGTACATTATCACCTGACAGTTTCCTGCTATGCCTGATGTGGTTGACCAGTTTCTACGCACATGCGGCACCAGTTGTGTCCTCTGTTCTGTGGTGTAGGTGTGGCACTTTGTACCACATTGTCGTCAATGTTGATGTGCTGTGATTGCTATGTGTGTGTGCTGCATTGTGGGAGAGTCGCCCCTGCAGCTCTGATTTAGCGGCCCCTTATCCCTTTGAGGCGGTGTGCCTTTGACTTGTGTGCTTTTACGGTGCTGAGATGTTGGCGACTTGGGTCATTTGTGCTCTTGGCCGGATTTTGGACTCTTGTGCATTGTTTGTCTGCAGATGTGTTGTTGACGTCAGGGGTTGTATGTGCACGTGGATGTGTCAGGGTGTGACCTGCTCCTTTGAGGATGTTATCCACACTGGGCCATCTCAGTGTCGTGGCGTGCACCATGTCATGTATTTTGACTGCAGCCATGCTATTGGTCATGCTGTGTCACTTGCATTGTCAGTGTGGCTCACAGAGCCGCTGCTTTGCTGGGTTCAGCACATGTGCATGGGTGGGTTGTGAGATTGGTGAGGGGGGGCATTTGTGCACATGGTTGATGGGGGCCTACTTGGTGTTTCTATGTGTGCTGCAGTGTGCCAAGGCCATCAGGGACATGTTCCACAGTCATTGTGGGTGTGCAGTGTGCTACACATAATTGTGCATGTGTGCCATTGTGCCCATCTCCCCCGCCCCCAGTTCCTGGTCGTTACTCACCCTGTTGCTGTTGGGTCAGGTCATATCGAGCAGTATCCGGACCCCCAACTCCTTGCACCGTCTCCGCACTGATGACTGTGGCCACCATTTCCTCCAGCTCATCCAGCTCCTCCTGTGGCGCAGGACTCCCACCTCCAGTCACCGTTGCTGCCTTCGGGTTCGCAGCGAGTTTCTGCTTGGTTTGGCTTTTCACATCATGCCAGCGCCTCTTGACCTCCTCCATTGACCTCCTCAACACTTCGACTGCATTCACGTTGTTCACGATGGACTGCCATATTTCCGTTTGTGTTGCCGATGACACAGTGGAGGTGACGAACAGTTGTTGGTAGTGTTCTGTCACCTCCGTGATGATGATCCGGTTTTCCTGCGGACTGAATCCCGTCTTCCTCTTCTCCTTGCCCTTCCCTGGCCCCGGGGTTCCTGGCTGGTCGTCTGTGGGGCTTGTGGGGTTCGCGTTGTCCTCTGCACTCGGTCCCGGTGCGTCCATGGTGCTACGCAGTTACATTTTTTTGTCTTTTTTTTTCTCTGCTTTTATAGTTCATTTTCCCGCATGACGCATGGGAATCGCAGGCCTGTCGCTGGTTATCGCTGATTTTTGTATCGCGATTTGGGACATCGCAACTTTTTTTGCGTTTGTGTTTCGCATTTTTTCGGTGTCGCGTTAATTTTAACGCGGGCATTTGTCGCGTTATCGTGAGACTATCGCATGGTGCCGCCGGGTTGAGAATAGTGCGTTAACACGGTGTTATTTTCCCACGATAGACTGCGATGTGAGAAGTTGCGTTAAGCGAATTTGGCGATAGTTAACACACGTTCTTGAGAATATCCCCCTAAGTGTTTAATTTTGCTATTGCCTTTTGGGCACATCCAATTTACAGTGTCCTAGCCATGAGAGCAACATTTGCTACTCCAGTGAGGAAACGTGCTGCACATTCACGATGCCTGCAGAGAGGCACGTTTTATATTTATACATCTCTCACTTCCCTAGAGGCTGTTTGTTATTGTCACATGTGCACAGGGTCATTCGATGCGTATCTTTTAATGTGAAGCTGATGGGACAGCAAATCAGCCACTGTCCTGAAGATCACTGCAAAAGTTTCCTTTCAAATTCTTTATTTTTTAATTTAAATAGGTTTCAGAAGACGTCGCAGACCTGTTATGCTTTCATCATTGCTTTGCTTAAGTTGTTTAATCTAGGTAACTTCGTCTTCTTTTTTTACCATCAATGTGGACCTCTCTCAAGACCTAAACTGTACTTTTAGGCCCCTTGGGAAACGTTTGCGTGGGCCCTGCTTTATAGGAATCTATGTTTGTCCCGGCGGGTTTGAATCCTAATGTGATGAGGGCAGCCGTTCGTTATCCAAAGGTGGATAAAATGAGTGTCATTGAGTTGGCGAACAATAAACACCTGTTACTCAGTGCCAAGGTGCCCCATAGAGAGAATACCGTTCTATAAACCCACGTTGTATGTTATAGGTTGCCACTAACATTATACATAAAAAATGCAGTCTAGTGCGTCACGGCTCACCGAGGATTTATCTGCAGGATTACATTCGTTCCAAGCACGTTCCCTATCTCGACACTGTTCATCAGAGACGTTTTATCGATTCCTGTCGAACAAACAACTCTCATGACCTGAGAACCATGACACGGATTTTGGCCTGACGCATTTTGACGTCTGCCCTTTGTGCCGTAAAGACTCGGAGCCCGCCCCCTTGTCATGTTCCGTTCATTTGTATGCATTCAGTGCCCAGCGAGCTGTCAGGGCGCCTAATATATGGAGATGTCCTTACCGATTATGGAAGGCACCTATTCCAGGGCTGCGGGTCACCACTCTGCGGAGGGTCGCGCGTGATTAAAAAGGAGGGCCGCGCGAGCGACGGGGCCCTGGGGGCAACCCAAAGAAAGGAGCGGGGCAGAGAGATGACGCAATCTGTTGGTCTGATCTCTTTTACTAAATACATTGTCAGCTGTTTGTTCTCTCCCTGGGCAACCTTGCCCTTTCCAGTTTTGATATAAATGCGCTTTAGTAATTAAACGCTGGGTTAAAAAACAGAATGGCAAAATAAATTGCTTACATTGAGTGAGGATTTTCCAAGTCCCCCTGTGAGTATTCCCTGGCTAATGCCGATGCATTGATAAAAATATACAGAAGATTGGCTTACAGATGAGGAAATATTATCGGGCACCTTACAGCAAGAAACTTCATTTTTCTGCATATTCCTCCACCACAGTCATTTTATTTATATCTAGGGTTTCTAAAAACTTCGAGTCACCTGATACCTCGTTTTGCAATCGTGGACATACATTTTACAAACTGTTGAATTAGCGAAATTAGTTACAAAAATTATAAAAAAGTGCATGGCCCAATTTTTTTCATAGAAATCTAGCATCTCTTCTGACAAACACTGGGGCTGCTAAATATTAAGGGGCATATTTACAACCCCCGTTGCATCGTTCTTGCAGCAAGCGATGTGGTGCAAGAGTGAGGTAACACAAAAAAGAGATTTATGAAGCTAAGCAATGCCACCCTGCGTGGCCCAGAATGGCTTCATAAATCTTGAGTAAAGCAATACAGCGCAAATCGCTGTGTTGCCTTACACTGCGCCAGGGATCATGCCATCGGTATTGCGTGGGTGTTCGCACGCAACTCCCATGGGTTGTGACACATTCCCATATTTACCAAAACTGGTAAACCTATGAATGAAGATATGCCTCTACAGGTGAGGTGTAACAAAGAGAAATATCTTTATTTCTCCTCGTTACTTCCTCTTTCTGTGTGTGCTGCATTCTGAATCACACACAGAAGGAGGAATTTGGCTCTCGGGATTGTTTTTGTGCAGGAAGGTGCCCCTTCCTGCACAAAACAATCCTGCATGTAATGCAGGCACCCTTGCACCATGGTACAAGAGTACCTGCATTGGTGCTAGGCGGTCAGAACGGTGCCAGTGCAGGGACAATGTGTCATATTCTTTTAAATATGGCGCATTTCTGCCCTTTCCCTGTAACCCATCGCAGTGCAGCCATGTGACTTGCTGCGCTGCGTTGCGTTACTTTTGCCATAAATATGGACCTACGGCTGCAGAGTCTTCATTTCGCTTCATGCCTCTTTCTTTCACCACTCCCTTTCGGTCTCATCATCTCACTCTTACATGTTCCTTTTCATCCCTACTTTCTCCCTTGTTCACTGGCTTCCTATCTTTCTCTCCCTCCTTCTATCTCCATTTTCCACCTTTACTCTCTTGTCCTGGGTTAAAGTCAGATAATGGAAAACAAGTCTCAGTCGCCAAAAATTAGTGGTGATGCCCACCACCTGCAACCACTGGCACAAATTAAGCACTGCATGGTCCTTTTTTACAATATTTCCAAATGAAATAGGTGAAGACTACAATTCTGAATTCAGCATTACGTTGCTGAAAGTCCAAGCACTATATCAGCTAAACCGCAACATTGACGTGATATATAGAGGATGTAGCCTTACGGCTAGAGCGGTCGACCTCAAAGCTGGGGAACCGGGTTCGAGTCTCGGCAACCATGCTCAACATCCTGTGATTCTGGGCAAATCACTTAATCTCCCCGTGCCTAACAAAAATGAATGTTTCCATCTGTAACGAAACTGGTGCTAATGTAAAGCGCTCTGATACCTGATATCTTTGGGTCTAGTTCGCGCTATATAAAACAAAAACAAAAAAAAAAGAAGACATTTGCAAAACAAATACATTTGCACTGACTGACGAGTAATGACATTCTGTTCTAGTCAGTAGGGGAGAAAATTCAAATTAAATATTTAAGCTAGCTTGCCCCGCTACAATGACATATTTGCCTTCACTGTGGCTAATTTGCATGGCACTAATGCTCCTTAGGTAACCTGATCCAGTAACTGAATCTATGACGCCTCCAGCAAAAACGTGGCTCGGATTACCTACATTTTTGTGCGGGCACTCTCCCGCAGCGAATGCACCACAAAGCGCCAATCAACTTTTGCGTGAAAATTGATTTTTGAAAGGAAAGTTCACACATGCGCAGCAGTAAATGACACTGTGTCACATAGCGCAACACCCCCAATGAGACATGCACAAGGGGTGTAACTGGTCAGGAACAGCAGAACCACCATTAGGATTTGACGCAAACCAGAACAACTAAAGTTGCGCAAAGTTTCACAGACTGGCTTTGCATAGAAATTTGCTTTTGTATTGTAAAACTATGATAAATCATGTTTTGCATCACACAAGCAAGTCATCATTAGCTTTTATGTGATCAATGACGTTCAAATGTGGCAAGTAAATATGGCACTGAGCATTTTTTGAACGTTTGAGCAACACAATGCTGCAGATGTGTGCAAAGTGTTGCATTCTACGATTCTTAGTAAATCTGCCCCTAACTTTTCTATGGCATGACTCCGTCTGGTAACATAACTTTAAAAAAAAAAAAAATGTTTTATACTTTATGCAGAAAGAATCCTGTTACCAAGGAGCAGCAATACTGCTCTTTCAAGAACGTTATTACTATGACAGGAGCATCCTGAACATGAACTGCTACAGATTCATAAGTATGCAGAATGGTGTTTTGTTGAGAGTGCACCACTTATGCAAGTTATGGCTTAACTTGAGTGGAGTTTTTGCACCCTGCTGCATTTTTGCATCCACAATTTAATGTGACATTTGGGCATCAATTGATGAAGACTCCAAGATGGTGAAGGAGACCTGGCACCAAATTGCATAAACTTTGTCGAGCTGCAATTCTGGAGGAAATACTCTTTTGGATCATATTTGTTACTTGTGTATGACTCAAACAGGGATTAGCTTTATTCCATATTACATAAAGATTTGTGCACCAGGCATACAAACATAGAACAAAGTGGATTTTCTTTGAGATATATATATATATATATATATATATATATATACATATACACATATATATATATATATGAAGTAAACTCGCATTCACTTCTGCCTTGCCACCAGAAATAACGAGCGAGGACCCAGCGATAAGTGCATATATCATTTTACTTTATTCCAACCATTTGTCCGCCATGACGCGTTTCGGCCGAATATTCGGCCTTGATCACATCTCTGTCAAAAGTGGTTTCACATTACAATAATAATTATATATGTATATATATATATATATATATATATATATATATATATATATATATATATATATATATATTTTTTTTTTTTTTCTTTCTCCAATGGCTTGCTTCACAGTTCTGGCGCTTGTGACGTCTCTGTGGTGCATGCAATTTATTTAATTGATGGCGTTAGTACGCTGTAGATTGCAACTGCATGCTGGGACATGTGGTCCCTTAGAGATATATTGTTACCCGTAGTGGGCTCCATGCGCCAAACAAAGTTGAAGTCATTTACTTCCTATGCAGGAAATCGTCTACCGGGACACTTTCCTTTAGTAGTTGGGCTCACTGTGCTGTTCTGTCGGGCTTAGTTACCAGCCTCAGCCTCTTTGTATTCAAGATGGTGCTCTTCTGCACGGCTGGACGGCCGTGTAATATTTTTTTCTCCAATGGCCCTCGCTTTCAGAAGGCACTCGACAGCTCCCCCATTCCTCGGCAGTACGATATCTGTTGGTCAGCCTTACGCGTTTCGAGGCCGTCCGCCTCTCTTCAGGGGCTTGCTTCACAGTTCTGGCGCTTGTGACGTCTCTGTGGTGCATGCAATTTATTTAATTGATGGCGTTAGTACGCTGTAGATTGCAACTGCATGCATATCTCTAAGGGACCACATGTCCCAGCATGCAGTTGCAATCTACAGCGTACTAACGCCATCAATTAAATAAATTGCTTGCACCACAGATATCGGCAGATATCGTACTGCCGAGGAATGGGGGAGCTTTCGAGTGCCTTCTGAAAGCTAGGACCATAGGAGAAAAAAAAAAATATATATATATATATATATATATATATATATATTTATATAATTATTATTGTAATGTGAAACCACTTTTGACATTCACAAAAGTTGTGTTGACAACACTTGATTTTTGTGTGAGTATATCTACTCCCAGAAGTTAGGAGTGGATTTTCCAAGATGGTAATGCACTGAAAGTTTGTGCACATTCACAAATTTGCTTGTCTGCAAGTAGTCACATTTTGTCAAAGCCATTCCCACGCTATAACCAGTTGAAGGACTCCTGCCAATGGTAGGAGTGAATGTCTTTCTATGGTGGTAATAGGTGGCAAACGCCGCAGAAATTGCTGGAAATTGAACAGAAGAGGTTTCTTCATAGGGAAAAATGCTTTCCCGGTACAGAAAAAAGGACAAAGTAAGCAAGTGCATTTGTGCAGTCTCTCAGATTTTCCAGTGCTCAAATGGGCACCTATACATTTGTTCATGCGAAAATTAAATGCACAGAAGGATTTCAAAAATACCACTGCGAAACCTGTGACAGGCGTATCTGCTTCATAGAACCTTTGCGAATTAAAATATATATCTAAACTACTCCAAACGTAAGAAAAAACGCGAGATTTATGATTTTTTTGCGAATTGGTCCTGTTGCTTTTCTCTCCGAAACAGGTAGATGGCGCCTTTGACTTGCAGTAGAACAGTGCTGCTAGCACAGCAGCGTCAAAGACCAGCATATGTAAAACACCACGTGTAATGCTGACCACGAAAACCAGATATGTGGGCCCGTTTCCCGGGCTCTCGGAGTTGTTGCATCGTACAGCCCCGCAATTAAGATTATTACCATTATCTCCGCAAACGAATGTCCAAAACTGTTTTTTTAATCAAAATATAAAAAAATGGGGCTATTTCATGGTATGTCTTGAAGCATTTGATAGCACCAAAGCAGCTGCAATAGCTTAATTAGAACCACAGTCTATCAAACGCCGTGTTGTTCAAAATATTTTGCAGCATTAGCAAGGCGACGGTCACAAAAGCTTCCCATTTGTTCCCCTTTTTTCCACCCACACTCAAGCACACATGGAAGAGAGAGAGAGAGGGAAAAATCAGGCTGTTGTCTTGCAAGTGTTACTTATCATATTAATTAAAATCTGGTGACACGATAACACTAGCAGCTGTGTGGGAAAGCGAGGGAAATTAACAAACGTTTGATTTGTTGTGTTGCTAATGTGACACTTATTATACAGGTCACGGTAAAACAATACCTCAGCCAAAATATGCTAATGCCGCAGCAGAACTGTTCCAGTCACGGGAACACTGGTGTTTATTCTAATGAGGCTAAATAGAATGTCACCTTTCCAAGCGACGCGATATTTTCAAGGCGAAAACGCACTTTTCGCGCTTTTTAATGAGCAAGATAGCGGGGGAAGGAAAGGGGAAAAAAATAACATTGTAGATATGTTTTTCTTCTTACGGACGGTTCCCAGAAACAATATCAGGTAAAAATCAAGGCACGTGCAGATGCGAGCTCTTTAACAATTATTAACGGTTTACACCGGAATGCCTTCGCTGAAAAATGGTATTCGTTTGTGCACGTTTTTTTTTCTTTGCTGGGAGAATGTAATTTTTCAGCGCACGCCAGTGTTTCGGGACATTTAGTCAGCCAAAAAATGTCCATAGAGAATATTTCATAGAAGGTTTTAGAATGGTCTATACTTATTAGAAACTGTCGAGAGAAATTCGATTTGATTCCAGTTGTAGCACACAATTGGGGAAAGCTCCCAATGACGCCTCTTGACTTCTGTAGGTATAGTGTTTTTTTTATATTCTTTATCACAAGAAAAATCCTTATTTTTGCACGTGTAAAGTCCAATGTCCATAATGTTCAAAAAAGAAAATCCCAGAACTGTACAATGTAAGTAGTCATGAAGAAAGCGCTACGGTGCCATACTTACGGGAAAAGGCTCTATGCAAATGCCTGTAACATAATAAAAAGTCAGATGCCATAACTGGATCTGGTAGGAACTATTTGCAAACGGTCAAATGAAATTTCCACCAGGGTTAAACAAATCTAGAAAGGGAATAATTGTAATATAGTAATCTGAAAAAAGAAAACGATTAAATGGAAATTTATTTTAAATGTATGTCACCCATAATTACCAAGAACTCACGTGGGATGGGTTTTGTAGCGTCTGCCAATGCTGTCCAAATAAAGTCTTACAGAGAATGGTTTCCCCTTTTCGTGGCTAAAAGAAGAGCAAGTTGATAAGTATTCAGCTTGGTCGCGTTCTACCCTGTGCCAGAAATCACCCGACACGACCTTGATACTGTTGCCTTACTCGCGGTTAAATTTTTCATCTCCCTGCCATAGTTTATCCTCCAAAAGGCAGCTTTTTTCACCTTTTCTCCCCTGTGTTTTGATCATCTTACTGAAATGGGGTGTATGAAGTCAACCGTTTGTTTGACAGGCTCTGACAGCAGATTATGTAGATTTCCGTCTGACAGAACAGTAGTTATACGGAATTGATTTCCGTGTGAGCAGTCTCGATCAACAAGGTCAGGCTGCCGGGCTGCAAGATAGGACCGGCGTTTCACCTCAGCGTCTGAAAAAGAGACGCACCGCGGGTGCGGGGATCACGTAGAGGTGAGCACCGTAAGGTTAGGTTGTAAGTGACTCAGCCCAACCGTATTTACAGCCCGAGATTGTGCTGAAATTTCATTTGGACCTTTGGCAAACTCAGTGTGCGGAAAGAAAAGCAGGGTCCGCAGGGGTAAGGCCTTTCCTCTGTGAAAACGACTGGGTCATAAAAGATGGTGCTTTTTCACATGATTGCTATTTTTAGTTTGCCTTCTACCCCGTATTTTAAATACACACTCACTCACACGCACGTACACACACACAGACACATACACACACACTTAAATGTGTGTGTGTATATATATATATATATATATATACACACACACACACACACACACACACACACACATATACACACACACACATATATATATATATATATACACACACACACATACACACATATATATATATATATATATATATATATATATATATATTGCAGAGGAAGTAATAGCGTCTCTGTAGTTATGGTTGAGTCAGAGTTTCCATTGAAAAGGCATTTTATTGTTTTATTAATAAGTTTGGTGTAGTTTGACAAATCTGCAAAAATGTTTCCAAAAAAGTGTATCCACTTTGAGTTCTTCATGACAAGTTTTGTGCAGATCCTTCAAGCAGAGGCCAATCAAAAGGGGGCAGGGAGAGGGCCCAAAAGAGTTATTTCCCATTTTAATTCCCATAGAATTCTTTCCTCCTCAATACAGAAAAAAGTCTAAATGGAATTAAACCAAATTTTGAATGAAGGTAGAACTGTATTCAAGTAAGTCCCTTGAGTAAGTAGGTATTGCGAGATTAGTGGTGGAAATTAGGGGTGAGTGGTAAACTCCTCTCCACCGTCGGAGTTCACAGAGTTTTTGTCACTCTGCACTCCGCTGGAGGACGGAGTTTGGCAAAAACTCAGCTTACAACGCATAGCCCAGTTTACCGGCACCCACCACTAGCTGACCTATCGTCCTCTTTCTATTTCAACACAAGAGACTTTTTTTTCTATGTACTCTTCCACGTCAAAGCAATGCTAATACGGATAGTGATTGGGCAGTACACATCTCGTGGCATTTCTGTGCCGGGTCGCGAGATTAGTTCAGGTTGTCTCGTCGGAATGTGTAAGTGGCTAGCATCCGCCATTTTATTCCTTTCTTCGCAATGCAGTGAGAGATGAAGCCGAAGGAGCTTCAGCGGAGCTGCTATGTCTGACTAGTCCACCGTTCCACGACCCAACGCCAGCTCCGTCGTACCTCCCAGGGGAGTCAGTGATGCCTTCAAGGACGTGCTGCAGCGGGCCGCCAGGTGTTTTGGTTTGTGGGGGGTGTTGTTGAGGTCAATTGAGTTTAGCTTTGAAGTAAGCGGGAGGCAGATTAACAAGCTTTTAGTTAAGTGGCCCTCCTCTTACTCTCTGTAAACATGTAGTAGCAAGTGTTACATAATCGTTGTAATATGAATCCCTGAATGATAAACGGCTGTCTTTGATTTGTTTCTGCTTGTACATGTGTTACTATTGACCGCAAACGCACAAGCCCCGTCATTCTGAGGACTTGGGCTCTTTTCGAGTACTAAAAGTCATGTCGATTGCTATCAAGGATGACACTCTTCTGATCATGATATGTCAGTTTAGGCGTTACTGTTGCAAGTCTTTTGGCCAGTGTTGGACTTGGCCCTTTTTGCAGGGTCATCCCAGAACTTTTTGCCTTCCTCCTGGTATTTTTTCTGACCTGGTGTTGGTGGTTTTAGGACTCTGGGCACTTTATCACTGCTGTTCGGTGTTAAAGTGCATGTGCTCTCTATGGTAAACTTGGTAAGGTTGGTCTACACCTGTTTGGCGTATTTAATTTACCTATCCGTCCCTTGGAAAGTGGTATCTCATATACCAGGGGCCAGTAAATTAAACGCAACTGGTGGGCTAGCAGCGCTGCTTGCGCCACCCACCAAAGTAGCCTTTCAAACCTGTCTCAGGCCTCTGCCATTGCAGGGCCTGGGAGGGCAGTTTACTGCCGCTGTGACGTGGCACATAAAGTGGTTGCCACGTCCATGACTCCCCTTTTACTACATATCAGTCACCCCTAAGGTAGGCCCTACCTAGCCCTATGGGCACGGTGCGCTGTAGGTAAAAGGTAGGACATGTGCCTTAACTGTGTGGCATGTCCTGGTAGTGACAAACAGCCTATTTGGTTTCTCACTACTGTGAGGCTGCCCTCTCATGGGAATGCATTGGGGATTCCCTGATATGTGTTTCAGTGGTAATTCTTGATATGGGAGGGGTGGCGTGATCAAGTTTGGTATGTTTGGAATAGTGGGAATAAATGCTGCGTAATGGTGTTCACAAATTTATTATCACTATTTTAGAAATGCCACTTTTAGAAGTGGCCATTTCTGTGTGCTATGTGTTTTTGTGCCTGCCTGTTGTGTATTGCATGTCTGGCTCTGAATGACAGGGGCTGGGTAGGTGCAGTGGCTCCAGAGGGGCTGGGTGAGTCAGCACTAGGCTGAATAGGCCGATCTGCATTTGGAGTGGTGGGAGGAGTAGCACCTGAACATGAAAAGGGCTGTGCCTGCCTTCCACAATGCTGGCTCCGCCCCTCTGTGGTGTGTCTGGGGCCAGAGCCTACACTAACAATGGGGACTGTTGTGCACTTGATAAGTGCCCCCCAGAACTGGTTTGGACTAGGTCCAGTGCCCTGTGGAAGGGCAGAACAAAGACATTATGGGATATAAATATTGGGGCTGTGACCCCATGTGTGGTGCTTACTTGGAACCCGCTGGGGACTAAGACACTGCGTGGACTGCATTGTGCGAGGAGGAACTGCCACATGGACTGACCTGTTGCCGGCTGAGGGAGCTTGAAGGACTCCCCTTCTGCTGGAAAGCCCTGTGCGCTGGCCTGTCTTGTGGGACTCTGGAGACTTAGCACCGGGCTGAGCGCTGTGTTCTATACATTGCCCTGGACCTGGGCTCGGAGCGCTGCAGGAGTCTTCTATGTGGAGCCCTGGCGTGGGCTCGTGTCGCTGCAGTGCGTGGTGAGTGCTTTTAATTGTACTGCCTGAGCCCGAATAAGGGGGCTCCTCTCTTGAGTGCGGCAGGTGCCGTCGCGCCATGAAGAGAGCTGCAGGAGAGGCCGGAAGCCAGGCAGAGTCCAAGCCTGGTTGTGGGCGGGACTCCAGAAAGAAAGGGAAAGTCTTGGAGCTAGCACGTGCAGCTCTGCTCATCCCTGGTGTGTTCCCGGGAAGAGAGGGAGGAGCTGAGGCAAGTAGTGCTCTCCCTCTCTCTCTTGTCTCCCTGGGATCCTCTTGCCTGTTGCCAGCCGCCTTGCATTTTGACAAAGTCCCGGCCGGGAAGCGGGACACGGAGTAACTGGAAGTCAGGCAAAGTCTATGCCTGGTTGTGGGCGGGGCTGGCAGGATCGTCGGAGCCGGAGCCTCGCGGTCTTCTGTGGCCAAGAAGAAAAGATGTGAGGCCGCAGTGCCATTGCCTTGGCCACCGTGAGGCCACACGACAGCCTTTGGGAGCCTGACTTGCTGGAATGAGGGCGAGTCCGGCAACTGTGGGAGTCTCCTTCATGGGGGGGACCAAGGGAGGTCTTACCGCCCTCGGGGGCATTGCTCTACCTGTTGGTAGCAGTGTGGGGATTACCTCGACCCTGGACCCAAGACTGGGAGAGGTCTCCCACGTATGTTTGACACCTGCAGCTGCGCCTGGGAGAGTCGCAGCAGCTGCCAGTTGCGTGTCCTGTTAGGGGCCCACTATTGTTCCTAGGGGCCATCGCGGGGTGAGCCCAAGACGGGCCCCCACCGCAGTATTTCGGTGGCTGCATCACAGGACAAGGGGGGCAGCTGCCAGATCCACACATAGTAATGTGTACGTCCTGTAAGGGTTGGACTATGGTGTACTGCTGATCATGCTCAGGGTTGGTACATAATCACCCAGCATTCATTTTTTTTTTTTTTTAAATAGGTCTTTATTCAATTTTCTTTTTACAACAAAATAAAAACAACATTTCAAATAAATGATCTTCACCGTACCCTCCCACCCCCTGCCCCCCACAGCGGATCCAGCCAAAAATAAAAAAAAACAAAAAAAATAAAAAAATATCTATAACCATTTCCCATAACATTTCAGCATAAATTACATTCCCATTCTTTTTCTTCCCCTTCCTTCCTCTGCCTTCCTTCCCTTCCCTTCCCCTCCGCTCTCCCTTCTTTGCTCATCTTTCTTTCCATATCCGAATAAATAGTATACCGGTTAGATTAACCCTCTCTCCATCCCATTGCTTCCATCCTATTCCTGTTCACTGTACGACAGGGACCAATTCATTAAGGGAGCCCAAATAGCTAGACCATTAGCTTTAACTCTGTGGCCTCTCCTGGAGTAAACAGCTCTCTCCATCCTGTGTACCGCAAGCAGTCTTCCTAACCACTGTTGGGCAGACGGAGGGGTGGGATCAAGCCAGTGTGTAGCCAAACATAATCTAAATACTGTCATAGCAATAAAAAGAAAGGACTGATTATGATTTGAGAATGCAGGGTGTCCAACCCCTAGAACAATCAAATGAGAAGATAGATCAATTTCACGGTCCAGCATAGTTCCCAGAATGTTACTTACATCCTGTTTCAAGGCGTCTAGCACGGGGCAATCAGCAAACATGTGAATAATATCAGCCGCATGATAACTACACCGGGGGCAAGCTGATCCAGCTACCCGACCCCATTTAGCGATTTTAGCAGGTGTGATATAGAGATTAAACCATGTTTTAAAACACTGGAGCTGAAGATTAGCTGCAATAAATGTTGTCTGGGCCAGGTGTAATGAATCTTCTATTTCTCCTAATCCCACCTGTAAGAGACCCTGCCATCGATCTACGTGTTTATTTAAATCATCCCTTATTTGTTCATTCAGCATTTTATAAATCCCCCCTAATGTGTAAGAGCCCTTTAGTAATCCATCAATCAGCTTCACCCCAGAGAAACCACAGGCACCGCCAGTTTTCTTAACTAAAAAATCTCTTATTTGAAGATATTTAAAAAACTGCCGATTATTTAACCCGAATCTATCTCTAATAGTTTCAAATAACAACACTTCAGTCCCTTTAGTGACATCGCCCACCACCCTGACCCCTTTATTGTACCAGTACCGCATGTGCCCATCATTAAAAATATTTGGAAGACAGCCATTCTTAAATATTGGAGTATAAGCATTAATACGCCCAAGGCCAAATTTTTTCCGGACCGCAGTCCAAACCTTAAATGCACAGAGTAAAATTTTAAATTTAACCCTTTTATAATAATTCAATTCGATATGTCGTAAAAGACACCCCGGAGCTTCCTCCCCTAATAATAACTCAAAAACAGATGCAGACACCCCAATCTGTGTGGTCTCAACTTTTTCGTTAAGCAATGTCCCTGCTATATGTAAGACTGATGCCCAATGATAGAGCTGAAGATTGGGTACTGCCCACCCCCCTCTCTCTCTTGGTAGTGTTAGCAATTTAAGCGCTCTACGAGGGCGACAGTTAGCCCAAATAAACCTAGAGAATAAATGATTCATAGAAACAAACCAAGAATTACAGATAATCAGAGGAATAGCCCTAAAGAAATACAGAATCCTGGGTAAAAAAAGCATTTTGATAGCATTGCATCTTCCAACCATCGTCAGTTTAAGACTTTCTAATCTATTAAATTCAGCTTTGAATTTAACAAGCAGCGGATTCAAATTGTTTCCCGAGATCTTTGCAACATCTGCCGTGATTTCTACTCCCAAATAAATAGCACTCTGTACCACACAGGGGTCGCTCATCTGAGTACCTTTGCCGACCACAACCTGAGTTTTAGTTGAATTCAGGCGGTAACCAGAGAGTTTCCCAAAAATATTCGCTTCTTTTTCAATCTCCCTCATTGCCGTCATAGGATTAGAAGTAATGATAGCTAGATCATCGGCATAAGCCAGTATCTTAGTGCTCCCCCCTATACTCTGCATTCCTGGAATCCGGTTATTGTATTCGATCTTCCTAACTAGTGGATCGATATACAACGCGAACAATAAGGGGGAACACGGGCACCCCTGGCGAGTCCCCCTACCAATGAAAACGGGATCCGACATCTCTCCCATTATTGAAATTCTTGCCACAGGGTCTCTATACATCATCGCGATGGTGGTGATAAAACCATCCCCAAACCCTCTGGTCTTCAGAGTTGCCCACAGGAACGGCCAGGAGACCCTATCAAAGGCCTTCTCCGCATCAAGCAAGATAAGCCCGATAGGGTCCCCGGTGATTCCTGCTTCATCAAAAAGAGCAATTACCCTCTGGATATGATCAATTGTACTTCGTCCGGGTACAAATCCGTGTTGGGTTGGAGAAACCAATTTTTTAATAACCTCTGACAATCGTTTAGCCAGAATTTTGGCAAATAGTTTGACGTCGCTGTTTATTAAAGTGATAGGTCGATAAGACCCCATCTCTCTCACCGGTTTCCCTTTCTTAGGAAAAATAATAATATTCGCTAATTTCCAAGAACCAGGAGCTCCTCTCCCCGCCTGAACGTCCAGAAACACCTCCTTTATTAGTTCCTGTAACGGGGCGGTAAAAATTTTATAAAACTCACCAGGAATGTCATCCGTACCCACCGCCTTACCATTTACCAATGACCTAATAGCTTCTTGAATTTCATCTATTGTTATAGGTGCATCAAGTGCATCCCTCTCCTCTATTGACAAACTCTCACAAGAAATCCTTGTTAAATAACTCTGTATGGTTTCCTCTTCGGTGGTGATATCATCCATATAAAGTTTCTGATAAAACCGTTGAAAAGCAGCACGTATTTCTGGAGGTTGATTAACTAACCCTACCCCGGGATCTTCTATTTCTAATATCCCCTCCTGAGTTATTCGTTGTCTGGTCCGTACTGCCAGGAGGTGGCCGACTCTCTCGTTGCATTCATATATCTTGGATCGCCAAGCACAGTACTTACTTGCCGCCTTATTGGCCGAAAGATCCATAATTGTAGATTTAACTAAAGCCACCTTAATTTGTGCCTGCTCTACCTCTCTTTTATTTATGAGAGCCTGTATTAATTGTGTTTCTGCTTCACTAAGTGCCTGATATTGTGCTTGAAGATGCCTTTTTCTTTTGCTTGCGAGGCCCAGCCATACCGCAGTGTTTCCCCTCTTATCCCGGCTTTGAGTGTGTCCCAGATTATCCCTATCTCTGCACTACCTCTATTCTCGTCTATAAATCTCGGAATCCAATCCATCATATGTTGGATATATTCTTCCTCATATAAAAGTGCTCTATTAAAAGTCCAATGAGACATAGAAGGTTTTAATGCTTGAAGTGAGATCTCTAATGCAAGCGGGTTATGATCCGACATAACCCGGGGAATTTTATGATATCGGACCCAATTAGCACCTCCTGGGATACAAAAAAATAATCTAACCTTGCATGAGTTTGATGAGGGGCAGAAAAAAATGTATATCCCATATCTTGAGATTTAAGTGTAGCCCATGCATCAAATAATTAGGCCTGGGCGGAAAACTACGCTACGCTCGCGTAGTTTGCGAAGTTTGCGCTACTTCGCACTACGCGAATTGCACGTAGCACAGTGCGAACACGCGTAGCGTAGCGTAGCGTAGTGCGGCGGTCATTTTTTGCTTGCTCGCGGTCCTCAACGTCAAGTTGGCGACCGCGAGCAAGCAAAATGACATCCCGGCGAGACTTTTTCCTCGTTCGCGATCAGCAACATCAAGTTGCCGATCGCGAGCGTGGAAAATAAACCTCCCGGCGAGATTCTCAACGCGGGGAGGTCAGGTTTCTCATTGCGAGTGGTCGCGTATGCTCGCGAACGCTCGCGATGAGAAACTACCAGTCCGCGTTGAGAAAGCTGCCGCTCGAGTAAAAATCTACTCGAGCGGCAGTAAAAGACAGCTCGCACTGTGCAAGATGCCGTTTTCAATGATTGCACAGTGCGGACAAGCATCCGGCACTGTGCAATCATTGCGAATACGCACTACGCAGTTCGCGTAGTGCTACGCGTAGCTCGCGTAGTGCGAACTGCACTTTGCGTAGCTTCGCGAAGCGTTACTTCGCGAACTACGCCCAGGGTTACAAATAATCCATGTGTGTTACATAAATTAAACAAAGCATTAAAAACTTTGGGTTTGCGACCCCGATATGAATGCACACCTAATTTCATATTCTCATTGTTTAAATTGATGTTAGCATCCCCGCACAAGATTATAGGTAACGGCCACCCAACCAACTCCACATTCAACCAATCAAATAAAGCTGGTTCATCCAGCACTGATCCATAGACAGAACATAACGTAAAAGAATAGTTATCCAAACAGCAGTGAGTAATAGCCCATCTCCCATAGCAGTCCGATTTCGTTCGTGGAAACCTAAAACCTTTTTGCGGGCCAGGATCGCTACCCCTCTTGTGCGTGTTCCCTGAGTCGTGGCAGAGACCAGTTGATATCCATCAAACACTGCTATCTTTTGTTTGCCAGCTTCCAAGTGGGTCTCTTGAAGACAAACTATGTCTGCCCGTAAATATTTCATATCTTCATTAATCCTACGTTTTTTCGAGGGATTATTCAGGCCACAAATATTAACTGAGGCTATCCGCAATTTACCCAATACCATTAGTAATCCACAGCAAGTCCAATCTGTTCCAGATCATATTACCTATTGATACTAATTCATTACCTTTTATTGGCTGGATCCTCACCCCCTACGCCCCACCCCCTTCACCCCCCTCCACCCCCCACTCCTCTTTCCCAAGGCAAAAAAGGTCCAAAGACCCTTGTGACGCCTCCTGCAGAAGCTGCCATCCCTCGCCACTCATCTGCTCCCCCAAAAAACCAAATTAACCCCCAAGTGATTGTATTGAGCAAAAAAAAAGAAGAAAAAAAAACCCCAAATCAATTTAATCCAAATTCATCCTACTGACAACCCCATTTATCCCTCAAGACCACTCAAACCCCTATTTCTCAGAGATTTCCCGCAAAAAGTCTTGAGCCTGTATTTCTGAGGAAAATACTCTGGTAATTCCTTTGCATATGATTTTAAGTCGTGCTGGACTGAGTAAGTAGGCCTCGCAACCCTTCTTTTGAAATGGCAAAATTAGCTGGCGAAGCCTCCACCTTCTTTCTACTGTCATATGGCAGAAATCTGGCCTGACAAAGAAGGTATGACCTTCAGCCGAGCGTCTTGAATCTGGTCGGGCTTTGTCAAACACTGCCTGCCGAAGAAGGAAATTCCCCAAAAATATCAGTATGGCTCTGGGTTTGTCAGTCTCCACATTCTGCCCTTGCCTTTTCTTAAGCATAAGTGGGAAGCGATGTATTCGTTGCACCTCAGTATCCCAGTCCCATTGTGAGAGTTCGGGAAGACCACTCTTCAGCAAGCGGAGCACAAAGCCTCTGATGTCCCCACCCTCTGCATTTTCCGGAATGCCAAGCAATCTTAAGTTATTACACCGCTGTCGATTTTCAAAATCTTCTAGCTTCCACATCACGTCCGTCATCCGCGTTTCATTTGACACAACTTGACGGGTTGACTTCTCAGTTTCAGCCTCTAAAACGACCACCCGTTCTTCAAGAGCCGTAGTTCTCTCCGCAATCTCGGCGCACGATTTATTTACTTTCCTAATGGCACCTTGAAGCTTCTTTGTAGCTAGGTGAGCCCGTTTATGTTCCTGTCTGGCTTCCCCCTGCATTTGCTTGAGAGTTGAGTATATCAGACTCATTGATGGGGAAGGTTCTGCCTCCGTCGAGGAGTTTCCACCCTGCTTTTTAGGGCCATCTGCCACACCTCCATCATCATACCCCCCATCTTCCGTCAAAAGCTGAGTAGATGAGTAGTCCCATTTTAATTGGCTGGAGCGACTATTGTCAGAGCCAGATTGACCAGTTCCACCTTTTTTCCCCCCCTCCCCAGTATGGATTCTCCTCCTTCTTTTGGTTAGGGAAGGCAGGCGTTTTTGAGTACTAGGGTTAGAAAGGGCGCTATCTGTATCTAAGCCTGTATTATCCAGATCAGAGGCCTCTCCCTCACTGGGGTTGGATAGCTCGGAATCTTCATTCAGGGAGAAGAATTTCTCTCCACATTCCGGGGTCCCCTCTACCTTCCCCACAGTAGACATATATTTAGGGTCTCTTGTTGAGTTATCCGCCGGAAGCTCCTCACTGCATTGATTGTCCCCAGTTATAAAGGTTATCAATTCAAGTGCATCACTGTCCCCCTGCACCGAAGCTGACCCCCCAGTGTAGCCGGACTAGTACTCACAAAGTCCACTGTGGGGTCACAGTTCACCACTGCCAGTACTGACAAAGCTCCACCATTCAGGCAAGAAGTCTCCGCTTTTCAGCAGTACTTGTCTTCACCTTCAGTTTCCCAGGACCGGCAAACATATCAGGGATCACCTTGCGCTGTAGAACTTGTTCTGCCTCTGCCCCGGGACGCTGTTCCTTGTTGTTGGTTTTGGCTGACTCCACCTCCTTGCTGCCAGCCGAGGGAATAGCGTCCCCAGCCTTTCTTCCGGTCGGAGTCTTCCGTGGAGCCAGCGGACCTCGGAGCTTTCCTGCGGCACTCACACTCACCGCGGAACTCTCCACTCGCTCCCGCGGAGGCCTCGACGGCTTGGGAGGCATCTTACGCTGAAAAGACCAAGTGCTGAGCGCCGCGCCGCACCAATGGAGAAGCGGCTTCACGAGAGCTCGAGCCAGCACCAGCAGATAAGTAAACCGGATTGTTTCACCTCGCCGTCCGCCTTCTGCAGTCAGGGGAATAATCATCTGTGAAATCAGGGGTTTTAGAGCATCCGAACCGTGTTTATGCCACGGAGCATTAGATGAGTGGCTTCAGCAGCGTTCACACAGCCGCCATCTTGCCTCCCAGCATTCATGCATAATGCTTTTATGCTGAGTTGGTTATATGTGCACGTTACTAGTGGGTACTAAGGTGCACTGCTGATGTTCTGCCTAATATGCTATGCTGAGTCCTGTTATGATGTTCATGCCACTTGCTGTGTGCTAAGCGCACTCCCACCAGTAGTTACTGGTTGTCTTCACTAACTGTGAGTTGTGATGTTATGACAGTGGCCCGATAGGCCCTGTGGTGTATATAATCCCTGTAAAAGTCATGCCAGGTGGCACAGTGTATATATGTGATTATGTTCTAATGTGTTTTATGGATAATACAAAGGCTATTTTTGCATAACCTTGTGTGGAGTTTCTTTTGTGGTGCGCCTATTGTGTTGCTGCTGTGTGAGTATGTTGCGCAAACGCTTTACACATTGTCTCTGGGATAAGCCTGACTGCTCTGCCAAGCTACCAAGGGGGTGAGCAGGGGTTATCTTCGGTGTGTAACTCCCTTGCCCTGACTAGAGTGGTGGTTTCTGCCTGGCTTAGGCGCATGCCCTAGCCAACCAGAAATCCCAAATTCTAACAGCCAGAATAGATGCAAACATCCTATGATCTGGATTTATTTAATAATGATATTGGCCTATGGGGCAACTTAATCGAAGCAAGCCCAAGGAACAACATAGCACTAAAGCGTGCCAGTTCCGCTGCTGAGAAGGAAATTGCATTCCACTGCATGGCAAGTGTAGTGACAACATCGCGGCGCCCCGGCAGCCACGCATCAAGCCTCCTGCCTCCCCTAACATCTGCCCCTCCCACTCAACTGGGCTTAGAGGGCGGCTCGTTCACCTCTACCAGGGACCCACATAAGGCTACAGTAATGAAACATATAAAGATTTTGTGTTCAGGCAAGAATTGGAGATTAAACTCTTAAAAAAGGTTTTTGACTATCACCAAAAATGATATGGGATTGAGGCTGGACCAAAGAGAACTATTTTGCCATCAAGGTATTTGGCAAAACACATTGGGAAATCACTAACTGTGTGTTTTACTGTTGGAAAAAATGATGTATCTCTAGTTCTATTATTTTATTAGGGCTTGTAATAGGCAAGGCACACTTGACCTTGTTCTAAGAGGTGAGCATATGGATGTGTACTTTTCTGTGAATTAATATGTATATAAGTCTGTCAGTCGCTGGACAGGGCTGGATAATTCTCACTAACTCAATATTTAAGATCTTTATTTTACTAGTACCAATTTCCAGCCTTCATGGTGACTTTTTAAACAGCTGTGAGCCTGTTTTAAATGATTTGCTTTATGCTCATTTATCAAATATCATAATATATTTGCACATGTTTTTAAATAATCTTTTATGAATTCGCACAGGCGATCACGCAACCATGGTCTTAGCATCCCATATGCATGTGACAGTAATGATTCAATTGAATCGTTTTCCATCTTTTAGTTCTTTCAATTAGTGTATTTTATGCAATGGTTTTTATGAACTAAGCATAAAATAAAATGTACTTACTTACTTTTATGAATAAAGCAATATTTCGGGGTGGGCGAGTGTAGCAACTCTGCCCGCTCGCGGAATTCCATGGAATTCCAAGGAGTTTTCATTTAACTCCGCGGAATTCCGCATAGTGCAACTCCATAAGCTCTGCCCACCCCTATTGGAAATCCATTCAATAGCTTTTTGGAAATTAAATTTTAAAAGGGTGCTCAGGTTGGGAATAAAGAGGTTAGATTTGAGAGATACCTGGACCATTCATTTGCAGATGCATCCTGGATTTGTGAATCCTGGGAGAATTCACTAATCCAATAAAAAAATTAAAAGCACAGTATTGGACTAGTGAGCTATTTCTCCTGTTGTCCATTGCACATTTATGCACCCTGGAAGCGGATCGCGAATCCACACCCTCTGATTGATCGGTATTACAGAAAACTTTCTGTTGTGATCCGGTTACCCAATAGGGGGCACTGAGCACCGTTATGGGAAATCTAAAAAGAGAAAAGGCTTAATGGGGCAGGGCCCATGTGTGAGGCCAAAAGGGTCCCTCCCAGTGATAAAACTATTATCCCAAAAATTATTTGTATCACAATATGCACAATACCTATTCCCTCGACTCTCCTGGTCCTCAGGATCCCTGAATCCAGCATAGGAAACACAAATCCTGTAAAAAATATTTAAAAGGTACTTAAAACATGTAAGAAATTGCTTTATTATCTGTGCATGGTGTGAGGCCTGTACAAGTAATGAGTCCAAAATGGTCTCTTCACTGGAAACCAGCACCCCTTTGTGGCACTTGACGCTCTCAGGGTAACAAAGCAGAGAAGATGAAGGTCTTTAGGGAAGGTGGTGCGTGCTAGTAATCCCAATTCGCTAGCACACAGCAACAACACTTAATAATGATTGTCTAAGCAGAGCTTTGTCTTTGAAAAAAAAGTACATTTATTACACACACTCACACACACACATATACAGCCACATATATATAATTCCTACTGGTGGTAGGTAGCTATGCTTAGGACCATGTTTCCATAGGAAAAGCTTTTTTTGACTTGCCTATATCTTTGGCACCGTATGACGAATCTTCATGAAAGTTTCCAAACAAAGTGACATAGTGAGTCTTGTTGTGCATGGACCATTTTGGGGTGATCCATAAAGTGGGAGCTGAGGAAAAAAGGGGTTAAAATAAATGGGTTTTCCCATGTTCATGCCCATAGGAACCTGTCAACACTCCTGCAGCCTGAACCTCTGGACGGAATTACACCAAATTTGGCAGAAAGGTAGATATGGTTATGCAGATTCCACTTTTTGTTATTTGGTGTAAATCTATTCAATAGTTGTTGAGAAATGTAAAAGAAACAAGATAGTGATATCTGTGGTCACGGATATTTTGAGACGCTTCAGGGGTTAATTGTGGAAGCGCACACCAAGAGAAGTGCTGTGATTGACTGGCCACAAGCTGGAGAGAAAGTTATGACCTCCATTTTAAGCATTGGGGGTTTGTGGGACAAGTTATGTGATAAAGATGTCAAAATCAGGTTTTTTTCCCCCACTCGTGATATTCATGAATACACCGCGAGTGTCAATAGTGGTGTGAGGAAACAATGGTACATATAAGGCCAAAAAGGTCCTGAAACAGCCTGAGCTATTGCATTTAAAAGGGTATTAATCATTAGACATGTGGCAAATGGTGATTAGTAATTGCCAGAAACAGCGGTATAAGACCGTTTTGCAATATACGTAGGGACACACAATAGTATTGACATAACACTTATTTATTTCATAAAAAGTATATGAAAGATTTTTTTAAAATAGTTCAAGTGCTCACAAAATAGTGGAAGAAGCGTGATGTGACGAGTGAGGGTGACATTAAAAAATACATCGCATTGACAACATTATCAAAAACTCCATGTAAATTTTAAACAGTAAAGGAGTTTTTTGTTGTGAAAAGGTCGACGGTGTTTCGATCTCAACTGTTTGAGATCATCATCAGGACGAGATTTGTGCGCAAGAGGAATCTATGGATGAGGAGAAAACATAGTTTAAGGGCGTTCCCTAGGTATAGAGTTATGTATATTGCTTACATTAATTGTGACTGTACATGCGACGATTAGTGAAAGAATTAACCAAAAAATGATGGAAGAATTAATACAGTACAAAACAATTCTGGTCGTGAAGACGGTGTATTCAATACTGAAGGTAGGAGCAATAGTCAGACAGGAATCAATCACGCATATGTATGGAAAGGTATGGTGCACACAGCGAGCCAAGAGGTCCGTTATCATGCCAGAAGTAAGGACAGTCGGATGTTCAGTGTGAGTAAGGTATCACTCATGCATATGAAGGCAGTCAGGCGGTGAAGAGTGCCTGGGACAGGAAAGAGGAGATCGAGTCGCGCTCCTATTACATGCCAGAATAAATGATAGGCGTTGTAATGACTGGTAGTAGAGTCATCACTCATGTGTATTGCCTAAAGTAGGCGGTGCAGAGGGCCTCAAGCAGGTACAGAATATATCGGATCGCGCTCCTATTACACATGGAAAGGTGTAGATTCAATCATGGACTGGTGTAAGTGCAACTAGGAGACAAGTGTCTAGTCGGGAAGTCCATGCAGGTGGGAGGTAAGTCACACCAAGGCGATAGAGAAAAACTCGCTGGCTTACTTCAGGGGTGAACCGAGAGAGTTTGGTGTTCAACTCCGAGGGTTTAGATCTAATGTAGGTCACGGTGGGTTGGTCCGGACCCGACAGCGTCCTGTAAGAAGGCGGGGGAGAGAGAGTGAGTGAATGCTGAGGTCAGCCAATTAACCAAGGGCCCGAGATAAGGATGGAGCACTTACGTGTGAGTTAGGAATGGGGATAAATCCAAGGGCCACTGTATGGCTAGTGCGTCAGGGAGCGGGAACGCAATTAGTTGGCAGGAACCCCGCTATGGGTTGTCCATTATTTTGAGGACAGCACGAGACCGCAACATCACGTAGTTGGTGTGCGTGTGTATTTAACTGTCGGAAAGGGAAAAAGACACTATATTAACATAATTTAAATGCAGGAAGGAGCGAGGAAGCACACCCTATCCGAGCGGTCAATGACTTACTAGGGAGAGACCGCAGTAGGTCGGTCTACTGTGCAGGACGTCAGCCGCTCTGTCGTCTTGCAGAGTCTGTGCTGGAATGCCGTGGCTGAAGCGGAAGTTAAAGGCAGCCCAGCTTCCTGCAAGGGGGACAAGAGCGCATTAAGTACGCGCATGCGCGTAGAGTAGTGTGGGAGGCCCGGACTCCATCTTGGGAAGGGGGCGTGAGGGGCGACCAGTGTACAGCGTAGATAGAGAACAAAAGAGTTGAAGGAGAGATAGGAGCAATAAATGAGAAAGAGAGACAATTTACCCATGTATGCTTAGCAATGAGAATAGATGGTGCAATGGGAAATTTAACAGTCTAAAAGGTAGATAAAAAATCCTTCTACAATGAAATATATGAAATATAAAATACAGGTGGTGGTGACTAAGGAGCGGTTACACAATTGTATTCCATTCTTCCAACGTATTTAGTCCATGTTCAATTGACCTGCAGTTAAAAATCCACTTGCACTCGAGTGTGTTAAGTGTTTGTTGGTGGTCCCACCCCTGCTCTGTGGGCGTAGGACGTCGATTACTTGCCACGTAAAGTCCAGTTCTGAGTGTCCTTTCTCCAGGAAGTGTTCCACCAGGGGTGCCGTGATGACTTTACAGCGTATTCTGCTCTTATGTTGGCATATTCTGGATTTGACTTTTTGAGTTGTTTGGCCAATGTACAGAAGGTTACAAGGACAACGAAAGCAGTATATGACATTGTTAGTATTACAATTAGAAAAGCAATTGAGTGTATGTTTCACAGTGCCATATTCAAACACTTTGGTATTCTCTGTTTGAGCACATGCAGCGCAGTTGCTGCATTTGAAATGCCCCTTGATCGGAGGGAGGCCTAGCAAGGATTGGATGGTGTTTTCACTGCGTGTTGGCTTGTAGGCTCTTACTAAATGGTCCTTGATATTGCGTCCCCTTTTAAAAGAGAAAAGGGGGGCTTTGTTGTCAATGTTGACTGGTGCCAGGACAGACCAGTGCTTTTTTATCATCTTAGTCAGTTTATTGCTGACGGGGCAGAATGTGGTAACACAGGTAATGCGTGACATAGGTTCCCTTTGTTTGGGTTCTAGTAGACACTCTCTGTGGGAGTACCAGGCGCGTTTCATGGAACGTTTTATCAAGCGTCTGGGATAACCTCTGTTGGCCAGTTTTTTGCAGAGGACTACTGCTTCTTTAAAGAAATCGTCTTTGAATTTGCAGTTCCTGCGTATTCTAAGGAATTGGCCATAGGGGAGGCCATCCCTAAGTGCTCTTGATTGGGCACTGGTGTATTGGAGCAGGGTATTGCGTTTGGTCGGTTTCCGGAACAAAGTAGTGTAGAGATTACCCTCAGTTGTTTTAACTGTCACGTCGAGGTAATAAATCTGGGTATTACTGAGACTGTACGTGAATTTGAGGTCAGGTTGTCAGTTGTTAAGCCAGTTGCAAAAGTCATGTAGTTCGGTGTCATTGCCCTTCCAGATCATGGAAGGGCAATGACACCCTTTTAAATGCAATAGCTCAGGCTGTTTCAGGACCTTTTTGGCCTTATATGTACCAATGTTTCCTCACACCACTATTGACTACCCCTGCTTCAAGTATCAGGGTCCCCTTGTTCCTTAATATATACACCGCGAGTGTCAGCATGGCCCCTGTGTAAAAAAAAAAAATAGATATATAGTCACAACCACACCCTCATTTTCACTTATATGCTTACACACCCACTCACAGACACTCAGACACCCACTCACTGACCCACACAGACACTTACACATCCAGTGAGAGACCTATTCAGACACTCATGCACCCACTCAGAGATCCACTCAGAGACTCATGCACCCACTCACAGACCCACTCAGACCATTACACACCCACACCCACATCCACTTGCACATGCACTCAGAGACTCATGCACTCATTCAGAGACTCACTTAGCGACTCATACACTGACTCACAGACCCACCCAGAGATTCATGCACCCCCTCACAGACCTACTTAGACCCTTACACACCTACTCACACATGCACTCAGAGACTCATGCATGAATTCGGAGACCAGCTCAAAGAATCATGCATTGACTCACAGACCCACTCAGAGATTCATGCACCCACTGGGAGACCCACTGAGACACTCCTGCACCCACTCATAGACCCACTCAAACATTGATGCTCTGAATCACAGACCCACTCATATTCTAATGCACTCACTCACACACCCACTGAGACACTCATACACCCATGCACAGACTTTCTGTCAGGGCAACCGCTCACCTGAAATCCAGGTGGTTCCACTTGAGCAAGCATAGTCCCCAAAGCCCCTTGGAAATACACAGGGAATGATGATTTAAAAGACACCATACACTGGTGACCCTCCAAGGGGAAGGGGGATATGGGATGAGACAAGAAAAAAAAGAAAAAACAGCAGCAGGTTCTGTGCAGTCAATCGGGTGGCCAAAAGGATCAACCTGGGGATTAGGCATATGTGGGGAATGCAGGAACTGGGCCAGAATACCATAGAAGGTGCTGACTCATTCTCTGCTGAAATAATACTAACCAGAAGAAAAAACACCTTCATCAGAAAAGAAGTCTTTTGCTTACATAATGACTCTTAAACAAAAATGCTTTTAAAATGTATATCCAATAAAGACTGTCATTACCTTTAAAATTCACGGTGTCAGGATTAAGGGGGCACAAGATTCAGGACAGTAACTAGGACGTGATACACACAGGTATAGAAGGTCTATAAAAAGGTAACAATAAACATTAGTTTCAAGCTGACTCAATACCATAGCAATGCATTTAATGACAGCAAATTGTTACTGACTGGTGGATTATATAATACTTCTTATGCTATTCGCTTTCTTTTGTGCACTTCACATTCAGTCTGAGATTGAGGCTGATAATGCTGAGAAGTGCATTACATCAAATCTGGTAAACTTTGCAAGATTTCAATCAAAGTTCAAGACGGAGTTCATACGTCTTTTCAATAAAGTTCAATATTGTCTTGTCAATAAAGTTCAATTTTGATTTGTTTCAAGCGTTCTGAATAAAGTCTAAAAAACACTTTTCCTTCTCAATTACAAACTCGATTCATAAGAGTCATCCAAATAAAATGTATAATGTTATCCAAATTAAATGGTTTGTTTTACCGTAATTTGCTGTTCGTAATTCTTTCACTTTTATTGCAGGAGCTGAGAAACAGCCGTGCTTCTCATGTCATTCAGCATCGGCTTCTACTTACAGTGGCAGGAAGAATGAAGATCATACAGCCGGAATCAGGAGCCACCACACAGGACAAGAACTGAGCCGCAGAAGAGGATCATAGACAGAGGCAGCAACGCGGATCCAAGGACGTCAGGTAAGGGTGAAGACTGAGATGAGGTTAAGCACTGTCCTAACATGCATTCACTCTTTAAATAGGTGAACCGCACTTGTTTAAAGAGCAAGTTGCTCATGAGGATGACTGAATGTTTTCCTCATTTTAATGCACATGCTGGAACTGCTTCAAGGCATGTGTCAATGGTTGCTTCTTTTCTCCACGTGATATTAATCAGGAAAAACCTGTTTATAATATTTTGCTATTATGCCAATAGAAAAAACAAAAAAGGAAATGAGTCATATCATAACATGCAAATGTTCAGAAAAGAGGAGGGACAAAGTCTACCCATTACAGTATGGTCACAACAATGTGGTTAAACAGAGATTGCGTAATTCCACCTTTTTGTGCACAGTTACAATTTAGGTGTTAACAACCTCGCATGGCAACATAGAGAAGGGCCATGCGAGGTGACACTCATGACACTGACTCAGACACTTAAACAGCAAGTTACAGATCCACTCACACATTGTGTCACAGACCCACTCTGAGATTCATGCATCCACTCACAGACCCAATGAGAGACTCAGACATCCACTGAGAGACCTATTCAGACACTGATGCACCCACTCACAGACCCAGTCACACACTCACACACACACTCACAGACCCACTCAGACACTTATGAACCCAGTCAAAGAATGAATGAGAGACTCCCACAGCCACTCACAGATCCACTCTGACTCCCATGCACCCACTCACACACTCAGGCAGCCACTCACAGACCCACTCAGAAACTCACATACCCACTCACAGACCCAGTCAGAGCCTGACACATCCACTCAAACACTCATGTACTCACTCAGAGACCCAGTCATATCACCATGCACTCACTCAGAGACCCATACAGACACTCATTCACTCACTCACAGATACTTTAATATTCTGATGCAGTCACTCAGAGAGCTACTGAGATGCTCATACACCCACTCAGAGACCAACTGAGAGACTCATGTGTTCACTCACAGACCTTGTCATGCAATCAGATACCCACCCACAGTCCAACTGTGACACTGGCATACCCACTCACTGGCCCACTCAGAGACTCACACAGCCAGTCAGACTCCCACTCAGAGATGCATGTGCCCACTCAGAGACACAGTCAGAGACTCACGCACCCACTTATAGAGACATTCAGAGAGTTATGTACCACCTCAAAGGTCCACTCAGACACTTGTGCACTCATTCTAAAATCTATGCACATCTCATGCACTCCTTCAATCATCCATGCACCACTCATGCTCTTATTCAATCATGCATGCACCATTTGTGCACTCATTCATCATCCATGCACCTCTCATGCACTCATTCAATCATCCATGCACTACTCATCCACTTATTCAATCATACATTCACCACTCATGCACTCATTCACTCATTCAGGCACGACTCATTCAATCATCCAGGCACCAGTCATGCTCTCATTCAGTCACCCATGCACCACTCATTCACCCATTTAATCATCCATACACCACTGATGCAGTCATTTAATCATTCATGGACCACTCATGCCCTCATTCATCATTCAGTCACCCATGCACTCATTCAATCCTTCATACACCACGTATGCGCTCATTAAGTCATCAATGCACCACTCATACACTCACTCAATCATTTATACACCACTCATGGAGTTATTCAATCACTATACAGATACTAATGCACTCATTCATCCATGCTGCGTATCTTTTTTTTTAACCATGAAAGGTGGTTCTGAAAAGAATTCTTTTTTGAAGTAGGTTTTAGAAAATGATTTCCTTTTTAAGTGTTTTGACTTTTTTTTGTATTTTTAACAAAATAAAATGGCATCTTGGCTTCCAAAATTGTGACGGAAAGCACAAAACAGTGCAAACAATACGGGGAAAAAAATTACCAAGTGTGCTTTCTTGCTACATCCAATATCATGTTAACACACTACTCTCCAACTGTGAGACTAACATAGCAGCTTAGGCAGTAGCAGCCCACCTCCTGCAATTCTGGATACAGGTGAGGACTTTTTATTTGAACTTCTACAGGAACTGGCTCTCCCAGTAGTTGGTGCAGCACTGGAGGATGATGGTTGCTCTGCATCTCTCTCATGAAGAGCTCCCTTCAACTGTTTATTATGACATGTCTTCAGGTGGTACAGCTTGGAGGTTGTTCCACAAGAATATTTCTTTGCACTTCCTCTAGAAAGAGTCTCCCTGCAGAAGGTGCACTTTACCAGCTTGGCCACAGTTTTAGATTGCCCGGATGGGATGGTAAAACATTTCCAGGAAATGCTCTTCTTCCTTGCTGGTGGCTCTTTATCTGGGCACTTCCCTCCTTCAGGTGCTTCCTCCTGCTGCTGATGCTAAAGATTGTCTTCCTCAAGGTCTTTTGCTCCTCCTGATGCAAGTTTATTGGAAAAAAGACAAAAAAATAACAAGAAATACAGGTCTCCAGTATGTAATACAGGACAGTGCCTGGAACACTCCTAGTTGTTGCTAGAATTTTCAAGAAGAAAAACAGAGGTAGAAACTTCCTTCCAAGTAAAAAACCTGTCTCTTCCAAACACGTATCTTTGTTTCGAGGTCACATGATTTTCACGTACATGGACGTCATCGCGAACACCGACGTCATCGTGAACACCGATGTTATTGCAAAAACATAAAAACATTGTAAAAAGTCTTTTCTAATAAAAGTACTTACAGCAGTGCAAGTTTCTACAGTGCAATATTAAAGTGCTGACCACAAATGCTGATTAAAATAGCTTTATCTATGTGTATCAAACTCTAAAAATATCCTGTAATATTCATGCATAATCGTACCACAGGGTTCCACGTTATCGCGAAGACTGCCGTCATCGCAACCATCGGCGTCATCGCAAAAAAAAAAAAAAAAATATGGGTAACCAAAAAAATAACTCTACATAATAAGACACACACCCCTACTTTGAAACCTTGCAGTTAGCATTTAAAAAACCATAGAAATTCACTGAAAAAACAAGGGTTATAGGGACACTATAGTTAGGAAATACCATTAAAAAGACCGTAGAAATTCACAGAAAAATCCAAAGGTTACAGGGATGAACTAGTTAGGTAATAGAATTAAAAATACCATATAAATTCACTGAAAAAAACTAAGGTTACTGGCATGTTATAGTTAGGAAATAAAAATAAAAAACCTTAGAAATTCAATGAGAAAATCAAAGGTTACAGGGACATTATAGTTCAGAAATAGAATAAAAAAAGCTTAGAAATTCACTGAAAATACAAATGTTGCAGGGATGCTACTGTTAGGCTCACATTTCACTCATACAAAGCCAGAGGAATTCAGCAGTTATAGTTACCTGAGCTAACTATAACTTATGCCCTCGCAATGCACTGCGAATGACCTGACATATATTATATCACTCATGTCTTGGTCATTGACATCACTGATGACATCACTAATGACATCTCAACTGACATCACTTTTGACATCCACAGAACCACTGACACACCCACTCATACCCCTATAGAACCTCTCATATACCTACTCCATCTTCCATACAACCCCTCACATACCCATTCACAGACACATACCAGTACTCATGCAACCCACCACTCATCCACAGTGCCACTCAAACATCCTCTCACTTATATTGCCACTCACACACCCACTAACTCACCCATACAGGTACTCATACAACCAGTCACTCACCCATAAAGCCACTCACAGCGACACACTCACCCATAAAGCTACTCACACACCCATGTATTCACCTATACAGCCCCTCACATACTCACTCACTCACCCATACAGCCTATCAACACAGCCACTCACTCACCTATGCAAACACTCACACTCCCACACAACAACTTACATGTCTATTCACACACCATACAAGCACTTCCACAATCTCTCACTCACCTGTAGAGCCATTAACACAGATACTCACTCTACAATACTGCCACTCACACACCAACTCACTTAACCAAACACCCACTTAAACAGCCACTCACTCACCCATACAGCCACTTCCACACCCAGTCACTCACTCATACAGCCATTCAGATACCACTCACTCACCCATACAGCCACTCACTCACCCACTCATATAGACACTGGCACACCCACTCACTTACTAATACAGCCACTCACACTGCCGCTAAGTTACCAAAACAGCAACTCAAACACCCACTTGTACACCCACACAGCCACTCACACACCTACTCACATACCTGTACAGTCACACAGACACCCACTCACACACAGTCACACAATGACTCACATAAACTATGTTAAGAAAAGGAATCATTCATTAGTAGTTCACAAAGTATACTAATTTAACTTTTGTGGTGCCTTAGTATATATGTTTAACACAAACACGTTTAGAAAACACTCACAATCACTGGATGATGTCATCAGTAATAGTATCAGTGATGTAATTTGAGATGTAATCAGTGGTGTCATCAGTAATGCCAGTGACCATGTCATGAGTAATGTAATATGTAAGGTCATAAGCAGTGCCATGCAGGGGCATACGTTGTAGTTAGTTCAGGAAACTATAACTGCTGAATTTCTCTGGTTTTGTACAAGTGAAAAGTGAGCCTAACTATAATGTCCCTGTAACCTTTGGTTTATTTAGTGAATATATATATATGCATATATATTCTTGTGTATTCACTGAAAAAAACAAAGTTTACAGGGACGTTATAGTTAGGCTGATATTTTACTCGTACAAAACCAGAGAAATTCCGCAGTTATATTTAGCTGAACTAACTGAAACTTACGCCCTCACAATACATTGCTTATGACCTCACATATCACATCACTCATGACATAGTCAGTGACATTAATCATTACATCACTGATGACATCTCAAATGACATCACTGATGACATCACTAATTACATTGCTGATTACATCATCCAGTGATTGTGAGTGTTTTCTAAAGTGTTAAACATATATACTAACATAGGTGGATGTGGGAGCACCTATATTGGTGAGTGAGTGGGTGTGTAAGAGGTGTACACAAGAGTGAGTGGGTATGTGAGAGACAGTATACTTGAGTGAGTGGGTGTGTGAGTTTTTATGTGGGTGAGGAAGCGGATCTGTTAGTGGGTGTATGAGTAAGTGAGTGGCTGAGTGAGTAATTGCATGGGTGAGTGAGTTGGTTTGTAAGTGGCTGTAAATGGTGAATGACAGAATGCACAAGTGGCTGAATGGGTGACTGAGAGGTACATAAGTCTGTATGGGTGAGCGACAAGGTACATAGGTGACTGTATGGGTGTATGAATGGGTGTGTAAGTGGGTGTATGGGTGAGTGAGTGAGTGTAGTTGTATGGTTGAGTGAATGGGTGTGTGAGTGGCTGTATCGGTGAGTAAGTGAGTGTGAGAGAGGTTATATGGAAGAAAATGTGCTTGTTTCAGTGACTATAGGTGACTGAGTACATGTGTTTGTATATGTATGAGTAAGTGAGTGGGTGTGTGAGTAGCTCTATGGGTGAGTGAGTAGCTGTGTGAATGACTTTATAGGTGAGTGACTAGGTGTTTGATTGGCTGTCTAGGTAACTCATTTAGTTTGTGAGTGACTGTATGGGTGTATGAGTGGGTGTGTAAGTGCCTATATGTCAGTATGACTGGATATATGAGTGGCTGTATTGGTCAGTGTGTAGGTGCATGTATATGTGAGTTAGTGGTTACATTTGTAACTGTATGGGTGCATTGATGTGTGAGTGGTTCTATGCATTAGTAAGTAGGTGTGTGAGTGTTTGTATAGGATTTCTATCTGCACTGGAATGACACAGAAGATCCCACAATCTGCAAACTTAATAACCTACTGGAAATCAACGATCTCACGCAACTCTGTAAAGAACCAACCAACAATAAAGGCTTGAGTCTGGATGCGATTATTACTAGAAGCAAGCTTGTTTCCATTTGATCCATCTTGCCTATCGATTGGTCAGAGCACCATCAAATTCTATTCAATCTACACTGCACATCCTTCCTAGCACCACCCAGCAAACCCATGCACTGGGCTAGGAACATCAAGCATATCCCACAAAGGGAGCTAGAATCCAGGATTAATGCTAAATTGCATTCACAACCCCTCCTTTGAACTGTTGATGAACACACTGCTCACTACGGCTCATCGAAGACCGATTTTCTTAACCAGGTTGCGCCACTCAAACTAAAGAGATCGAGAAAAATCCAATACAAATCCTGGTTCAACTTACACCTTAACAACGAAAGAAGGCAACGTAGACAGACCGAAAGATTATGGAGGCAGAACCCATCCCTGGCGAACCTCTCATTCCTAAAATCTGAATGGCTCTCATATAAGAAACACATTTTCCATGATAAAACTACCTTCTTTCCTAATCACCCGAACGTGCAAAGAACCAACCTAGGGAGCTCTTTAACATAATAAAACAACAAACTACACCTATCTCCCAATAAGAAACAATAACAGCCACTGAACAGTGCAAAGAAATAGCTAACTTCCTCGCTGACAAAGATGTAAAAATCAAATGTTCCCTGACCCTTGAGAATATCCCGACAACTCATCCTGCCGGCTCCACTGACACACAAGTCAACACAGACACTCCCCATAAGGCCCTAACTAAAGACCGGAAGGACAAAAGACCAGAAGGACGCTACAAAGCAAAATATAGCAAATAACAAACTCCCTCAAATAAAAAATAATCCTAAATGGTCAAACTTTAAACTTATGACAAAAGGTGAAATTTTCTAAATGATTGCCAAACTGAAGCCCACATCCCACTTCACCAATCCTCTCCCCTCCACCCTAGGTCAAAGCCTAAACCATATCATCTCCCCATTCTGGACCAAAATCATAAATGCTTCTCTTTCATCAGGCCGCATACTGGACCCCCTTCAACTTGGCCAAGTCACGCCCATTCTAAAAAAACCTGGGGCTGACCCCAGCTATCTTAACAACTTCAGACCCATCACCAGTCTTCTTTACCCAGCCAAAACATTGGAGAAATGTGTCCTACTTCAACTCAACCAACACATAGAAGAATTCAACCTCCAGGACACCTTCCAATCAGGATTCAGGAAAGGTTGAAGCACTGAAACTGCTATGCTCTATATAACTGAGGACATTCACAGTGATGTAGATGAAGGCGACTCCTGCTTCCTAATCCTACTTGACCTTTCAGCTGCATTTTATACAGTACATCACCAAGCTTTACTTGAGACACTCCAGAACTGCACTGTTATCAATAGCACAGTCCTGATATGGTTCATGTCCTATCTTCAACATCGCTCCCAGCAAATAAATATCCAAAGATGTCTCTCGAAGCCTGCACCAGTAGCTGAAGGAGTACCTCAAGGTTCCATCCTCTTGCCAGCCCTATTCAATCTTTTCATGGAACCCCTCACAATTATTCTAAACTAAGCTGGTATCAAATATCACCTAAATGCCGATGACGCAACTCTACTACACAATAAAATCACCCAGTGACATCCAACATCTTAATGCCACAATAACTAAGATTCAAACTTGTCTAAATATCAACCACCTTAAGCTGAGCTGAACTATAACATCCATGGAATCTCTGTTTTTTTCTGTGAATTTGTAAGTTTTTTTTATTTCTATATCCTAACTATAAAGTCCCTGTAACCTGTGTTTTTTTCTGTGAATTGTTAAGGTTTTTTAACTGCAGTCATAGGTTGTCCACAGAACCTCACCTACAGCTAGGCTTGCTAGCCAAACTCCTTCATTGTTCCTAGTTTATAGTACAAGTGAAAAAAGAATGAATAGTACTTTGAAATTGTGGCAAAAACAAAGGAGAAAGTAGTAAAAATTTGGTAAAAGCAATGAGAAAGTACTCAAAATAATACAAAAAAATAGCAAAGAGAAAGCACTAACAATGAGGGAAAAGTAAGGAAGCAATATACTAAATAGAGTAGAAAAAACAAACAGAACACAGTGACAGTAAGGCAAAATGAACCTATATGCCGATGACAAACAACTCTACTACAGAATAAAATCACCCAGCGACAGCCAACATCTTAATGCCATGCTAACTAAGATTCAAACTTGGTTAAATACCAACCACCTTAAGCTGAGCACGAACAATACTGAACTTCTACTCATCTCCCCAAAGAGCAAACCCCTACCCATCCAAGAATGGCTCAAAATCCTGGAAGCACTAAACAGCCCTTTTATACTGTCCAACTCCGCTAAATCCCTGGGTATCGCACTAGACACAAACCTGTCCATGAAAGAACACATAAAAAATACAGCGCAAGGTGTGCTCTACACACTAAAACATCTAAAAAAAATCAAACTGCT
Source organism: Calotriton arnoldi (assembly GCA_963921515.1). Taxonomy (NCBI): domain Eukaryota; kingdom Metazoa; phylum Chordata; class Amphibia; order Caudata; family Salamandridae; genus Calotriton; species Calotriton arnoldi. The sequence continues at coordinate 1,445,935 of CAWUFW010000794.1, forward strand.
TATTCCCCTGAAGATCCTAATATGGTAGTATAAACCCAAGTCCTCTCGAAACTTGACTATGGTAATGCCATCCTGACAAGAACTCCCAAAAACTGCCTTCATCCCCTATGTACAAGCCTAAATGTGGCTGCTAGGCTCATCAGTGGAACCAAACAGTATGACCACATCTCTCCAGCTCTTAAAAGTCTCACTTGGCTCCCAATTAAAGGAAGGTGCATCTACAAGGCAGCACGTATCACCCACAAAGCCCTACATACTAAACTCCCCAAATATCTAGAATCTAAACTATCACAAGCAGGAAAAGGCTGGGCTCTGAGAAGCTCCAACTCATTCTTCTCATAACTCCCATACTTTATTCTATTTTCTAGCTATAACGTCTCTGTAACCTTTGTTTTTTTCAGTGAATTTCTAAGGTTTTTTTATTTCTATATCCTAACTATAAAGTCCCTGTAACCTGTGTTTGTTTCTGTGAATTTTTAGGTGTTTTAACTGCAGTGGCAGGTTGTCCACAGAACCTCACCTACAGCTAGGCTTGCTAGCCAAACTCCTTCATTGTTCCTAGTTTATAGTACAAGTGAAAAAAGAGTGAATAGTACTTTGAAACTGTGGCAAAAACAAAGGAGAAAGAAGTAAAAATTTGGTAAAAGCAATGAGAAAGTACTCAAAATCATACAAAAAATAGCAACGAGAAAGCACTAACACTGATGGAAAAGTAAGGAAGCAATATACTAAACAGAGTAGAAAAAACAAACAGAATGCAGTGAAAGTAAGGCAAAATAATATAGTGTTTTTAATTTATATATAACTAATTTTGCTGTATTTTTTCTGCGTTTTAAATTTTTTAAGATTCCGCAGATTTTCCATGGAACTGTAGATTGTCCTTGTGTCGCACTCATGGTTTTTGTTCTGATCACATGTTGTAAAGGAGTTTCTTAAAAAATGTTTTAAGGAATATAGGAGCTTCTAAATTAAATTATACCATAAGGGTGAACATATTTCAAACATTCTTAATGATTGTTTATTTTTTCCTGCACAAATGAGCTGTTTTAACATTTAGTCAAATCTGCAGATGTGGCGCGATCCGCGGATGTTTGCGCATTGTGAAAAAGAAAAGCTTCATTCCTATTGGTTAATGTTCAACCACACCCAACTTTTTCATAAGACCACACCCAATACAGTCACTTTTAAACTGTCTCTTGTTGGAAAAAGGTGAAAACCTTTTACCTAAAGACAAAATATGGCAGAAGGCAATCCTCCAACTGGTTCTCTTCAACCAGAGCAGGAAGGTGATCCAGAGGAAGAAGGTGTGTCATCAAGAAAGGTTTGTGATATTTGGGTCTGGTTTACAGTGCCATCAGCAGAGAAAAAGGTGTCTGTTCACTAAGTACATTGTAAGCTGTGTGGAAAACAGTTTTCCAGAGGAACTCTCAAAAAATATAGTTATGACACAGCATCGATGTGGAAGCATGTGAAGACGAACCATGAACGTGCTTATTTAACAATGATGACAGAGAAAGCAAGTACTTCATTTCATGCTGGTCCATCAACATCTGGCCTTGGACAATGCAGCAGGAGCATTACTATTCCAGCAACCTGCAGTGAGCTAAAACCCATGGTCATTCACTGTGTCAAGTGCCAAGAGCTGTTTTGAAAGAAAACTAAGCCTGGGCAGTAAACTCCGCTCAACTCGCGGAGTTTTCAGAATTCAGGCACTCCGCACTCCACGGAGGAACGCGGAATTCCAAAATTCCGCCATTCAGGCGTGAAGCAGAAGTTTTTTTCCGTTCGCGCGCTCGTGTTTTCTTTTGGCACTCAACCACGAGTGCCAAGACTCTTGGGCCGCTTGCGCGCGCAAGACTTCTCACACTGCTAGCGAGCTTCCATGAGACTTCGTGCTCACTAGCACGGCTTCTTGCCACGACGACACCAATCTAGCATTCTTAGTGCCAATCTAGCATTCTTAGTGCCAATCGCAAACAGAGTGGTCGAGAAGCTTTTCTGCTTGAAATGCAGCTGAGAGGCATTTGGAGTGGATTTTCTTTTCAAACTGGCCGTTGGAGTTGTTTTTTGTGTGAAAAGCCATTTTTTAAAACTTTTTTTTTCAAACCAGAAGGAAGTACCCCAGAGACTCCAACTTCCTGCTCCTGTCCAGCTGGTTCCTCCCAGTGCTTTGTCCCTCTCCTGGTCACTTTCATTGGAATTTGGAACTGGAAGGATCGCTCGCCCTGTCTGCTGCATATATACCATTGGATTTAAGGACTTTGTTTTTGAGATATCACAAGTAATTTGAAAAACAGGTGTATAAAGGTGGTATTTGTTTGACTGAGGGCATGCACCTGGATTTATTTGTACGTTTATTCGATTTTTTATTGTGGTGGGTGGCCTGCAGGTTTAGTAGGGTCCTAGTTATTTTTTTGCATGACATTTAGCTTCTTTTGTAAGTACATTTTCTTCTCCATCTTTTTTAATAAGTTTGCTATATTGATTGATTTAATTCACTATGTGGCCTAGTCTGCCAATGGGCCTTCCAGCCAGTAGGCCCTGTACTATTCATGGGTGCATGAAACAACTGTCTCTATGCTGTCTGTAGAACTGAAACATCATTTAAGCCATGTGTGGCATTGAATTAAAATACAAAATGTGTTTTTGTGGTATTTCAATTTTTTTCCCCTGCAAACAGTGTTTAGGTGGGGTAATTGCTGAATCAATGCTGTGTTCTCTGTGTTACCATACCTCTTTTGTCTGGCCGGTGTGTGTGTGCATGCGTGTTTGGCATAGGCCACCATTTGCCTTTGTTGTTCATTATGCCATCTGGCCAGGGGCCATTTTGTATAGTCAGTGTACACCCTAGGCCTGCAGGTATTCTTTGTTTTCCAGGCCTCCTGTTTATTGTTGTTCTGACCATGTGTCTGGCGGCCATTTTGTGTAGCCAGCCGGTGTGCTTTTCCCATAGGCCTGCATGTCTTCTCTGTTTGTGACCATGCCTCCTTGCTGGTTGTTGTTATTCTGACCATGTGGCTGGTGGCCATTTTGTGTAGTCAGCCAGTGTGCTTTTGCCAATGGCCTGCATGTCTTACCTGTTTGTGACCATGCCTCCTTGCTGGTTGTTGTGACCATGTGGTTGGCGGCCATTTTGTATAGCCAGACAGTGTGCTTTTACCATAGGCCTGTATGTCATCTCTGTTTGTTACTATGCCTCCTTGCTGGTTGTTGTTGTTGTCTGACTGTTAGAAATGGGGGTCTCTAGTTGGCACAGGTAGGTACCTTTGTCCAAATAGGGACCCTTGCTTCTAGTCAGGGTAAGGGGGATACACACTTTAGATAACCCCTGCTCACCCCCTGGGTAGCTTGGCACGAGCAGACAGACTTATCCCAAAGGCAATGTGTAAAGTATTTGTACTCAAAACACACAGTAATACAGTGATAACACCACGAATGGACACCACACCAGTTTAGCAAAAATAAAGTATCTTTATCTAAACTCAACAAGACCAAAATGACAAAAATCCAACATGCATGTCATAAGAATATGACTTTTCAAAGAGTTCAAGTAACTGGGTCCATAGAAAACTATGGATACGTGATTCTACACAAAGTACCTGTAGATGCATCAAAATTCACAAGGCCAAACAGCCGCAGAGAGGGGAAGCGTCGAGAAACAAAGAGATGCATCAGTTCCTGAGTACTTGGGGAGGCGATGTGACAGTTCTGCTGCACGCAGGAGAAGTGATGCGTCGAATCCGGACTGTAAAAGGAAGTGATGCGTTGACTCCAAGATGGTTCTGATGAGTGGGTGATGTGTCGGGAAAACTTGCTACACAGGTGCGATGCGTGGAAATCCAGGATGCATCGACAATCGATGCAGCGGCTTGTCTGTTCTTGCCGCCGCGATAGGTGCTGCATCGGCTCGGCATGGTTGAGATTCTTTTCGCATGGTGGTGCTGCGTCAGGAAATACAGCCGCAAGAAGAGTGATGCGTCGATTTCTTCAGTTCTTTAGGTTTCTTCCAGCACCCAACAGTAGGAACAACCTCCAGAGGCCCAGAACTGGAACAGGCACCTCCTGGCAGGTCAGAACTCTCAGCATCAGAGTTCAGGGGTGAAGTCTTTTTGTCCCTGAGACTTCAGAACAGGAGGCTAGCACACACAGGCCCTTGGAGATTCTTCTTCAAGCAGGTTCACAGCAAAGTTCCAGTCTTTGTCCTTTTCTTGGCAGAAACAGCAACTGCAGGCTAACCCTACACAGCAAAGGGGCAGTACTCCTCCTCACAGCTCTCCAGCTCTTCTCCTTGGCAAAGGTTCCTCTTGAGTCCAGAAGTGATCTAAAGTTCTGGGGTTTTAGGTGTAATACTTATACCCCAAAATGTCTTTGTTCTCTTTGTGCAAGGGTCTCTGAGCCCAGTCCGAAACAATTATGTCCTCACTGGTGCAGTATGACCACAGGGGTTGGAGAAAGAATTGTGCAAGGGAGACAGGCCCTATTCAGGTACAAGGAAATGTCCTCTCACTACTCTAAATGCAGCCAAGCCCCATTCAGCTCAGCTGTGAGTCATCAAGGAAGGGCCAGGCACACCTCAACCCCCTCAGTGGTTATCTACAGTGAATGCACATCCACATCCCCTGTCACTCCAAAACCAGACAGTCAATCCACAAAAAGGCAGAGGCACACAGAATGGTTAAACAAGAAAATGCCTACTTTCTAAAAGTGGAATTTTCAAACACACAATTTAAAAACCATCTTTACTAAAAGATGTGTTATTAAATTCTGAGTTCAGAGAGCCTGATCTTTATTTATCTAACTTGTCCCAATGGGAAGTTAAACTTGTAAGATGTTACAAAGTATCTCCCATTCTATATTATTGGGCAGATAGCTTTTCAATAGTGAAAAAGGAAATTGGCAGTATTTCACTATCAGGACATGTCACACACACCAGTACATGTCCTACCTTTCACATACACTGCACCCTGCCCAGGGGGATACCTTGGGGTAACCATAGGGATGCCTTGCATGTAAGAATATGGAAGGTTAGGGCCTGGCAAGTGGATGCACTTGCCAGGTCAACATGGCAGTTTAAAACTGCGTACAGACACTGCAGTGGCAGGCCTGAGATCCATTTACAGGCTACTCATGTGGGTAGCACAATCAGTGCTGCAGGCCCACTAGTAGCATTTGATTTACAGGCCCTGGGCACACACAGTGCACTGTCCTAGGGACTTATCAGTAAATCAAATAGCCAATCATGGAAACACCAATCCATAACCACAATTTACCCAGAGAGCATATGCACTTTAGCACTGATCAGCAGTGGTAAAGTGCCCAGAGACCTAAAGCCAACAACAACAGGTCAGGAAAAAATTGGAGGAAGAAGCAAAAAGTTTGGGGATAACCCTGCAAAAAGGGTCTAGTCCAACACTGACCATGTGGCAGTTGGCCATTTTGTGTAGCCAGCCAATATGCGTTCCCCATAGGCCTGCATGTCTTCTCTGTTTGTGGCCATGTCTCCTTGCTGGTTGTTGTTGTTGCGACCATGTGGCTAGCACCCATTTTGTGTAGCCAGCCAGTGTGCTTTTGCCATAGCCCTGCATGTTTTCTATGTTTGTGAGTGACCATGCCTCTTTGCTGGTTGCTGTTGTTCTGACCATGTGGCTGGTAGCCTTTTTGTGTAGCAAGCCAGTGTGCTTTTGCCATAGGCCTGCATATCTTCTCTTTGTTCCCAATGCCTCCTTGCTTGCTGTTTGACCATGTGGCTGGTGGCCATTTTCAGTAGGTAGCCAGTGTGCTTTTGCCATAGGCCTGAATGTCTTCTCTCTGTTTCCAATGCCTTTTGGTCTGTGTTGTTGTTGTTGATGACCATGTGACAATGGCAGGCAGCCTTTTTGTGTGTCCAGCTAGTGTGGCCCTTTACCATATGCTTGCATCGATGGTCATGCAATGAGATAGCAGTTTAATAAATTCAAATGATATGCTTGAGGATAATGTCACTTATTTATATATCTTTTATTTAAATTTTTTTCATTGTTAGTTTTTAATGTTTTTTTCTTTTTTAATCATTTTCTAATTTTTAATATTTTTTATTTAAATGTTTTTGTAATTTTTTTTATTTTAAAATATTTTTTAAAGCATTTTCATAAGATCTGGCATCAATGAATCAACCCCATGTCTGCTATTGGTGCACAACAGCATTCATTGTGTAAGGATTATTCTATTGTCATTTGTCAGCTGCACCGCCCTGAGTGCCACATCCCATGTGATGCACATAAAGCAAACAGTTACATCTGCATGTTTTGTTGTTGTTGCTCTTTCTTATCCTTCCTGAGTGTACACCATGAAAGTTTATGTTGGTGTAGTTGTCCTTTTTACGAATGGATACACTATATTGTTAATTATTTATAACAACTTAAGTAACCACACTAAATGATATTGTTTGTTTGTGCTACTACTTGAACTGCAACAATGCCATGTTTCCCTGATGTTTTTCTTGCTTGTTTGCTTTTAGGTGCACAATAGAAGAGACATCACCCACAGTACTGCTAGACAGAAGTCCTGTGCACAACATGATGCATGAATGACTACGCAGCACAGTCATCTCTTCAGCTTGTTGTGAAGTTATTTGCCACTGCCAACTGACAGCTTCAAGATGGCTCCAAAGAAAGATGCTGTCAAGAAAGTGACTATTGGGGAGCAGAAGAAGCAGATTTCCACCACTGGTGTGCCGACTGCAACCTTTTTCAGGAAAGTTGTGCCTGTCCCACCGGCATCCAGCGAGCAAGCTGAGAACAGCACTCCTGCATCAACAACACCAACCACCCAACCTAAGCCCAGAACCATGTCTGTCAGTTAGGCAGCCAGTGCAATCATGTCGACGCCAATGAGTAGTGATGATGAATTGGATGTGTCCCTTTCGCAAAGTAGTACACAATTGTTTAAAGAAACACATCAAAGTGGACCACAGCCAGCAGTGGTATATTTGTTTGATGTTGAGCAGAACAGGAGTTTGAGCTTAATTCAGAGCAAGAAGTAGAACCTCCTCTTTTAGAATCATTGGCTCCGAGATCTCCAGCAAGGAAAAAGAAAGGGTACTGCAGCACCATCTTCTCCGAGCCCTACTTCTGATGATGATGATAGGGACATAGAGTGGACCCCGACAGAGACCAGGAGACAACAGGTGAGGCAAGAGAAAAGAAAAGTTCCAGAAAGACTCAGACTTATGGAAGGGGATGAAGAGGAGGTTGACGATGACGAGGTAGTCGTGGTGGAAAGTGACACAGAGGAATCTGAAATTGCTATTTAACCAGCTCCAAGGGATGTGGCACAGGTAGCACCGCCACCGCTCCTATATTTGCAAAGCCCCAGCTGAGACCTGCACCAATCCCTGCCTCAGGAGAAGCAGAGAGGCAATCAACAACATGCCCACCAACCTCCAGTTCTTCTTCAGGCATCGGCAGTGGCAAAGTAAAAAAGTACTCCCAGTTTGGGACTTTTTTACAGTTAGCAAAGAGGGGGAGCACATTGCAGTTTGCACCATTTGCCACACAAATGTTCATGGAGGTAAGCCTGATACATATTATGGTACTGGAGGCCAGAGGACCCATATAAAAAAACACCACACAATCAAATGGGAGGAGCACCTTAAAAAATTGCTAAACATGGTCGTGGTGGTGGAGCGAGCGGGCGAACATCAGCTACAAATCCAATCATGGGGGAAGATGATAATAATGAGGGAGAAGAGAGTGATATCTTCATGCAAAGCAGCCCTGTCCCCAGCAGTGTGCCAGCAGATTCACCCACCTCAACGACTTCACAATGGCACAAGAAGACTCGGAGTGAGATGATGGAGACACCGCAGCATACAGTGACTGCCCCACCACAACACACATTGAGACTTCCACTAACATCTACTTCTCAAAAGATGCCTGTGTCAGTGCCCTAAGAAAAAGAAAATCCAGGCTACTATTATGGGCATGGTTAGGCAGGAAGGGCCCTATGAGTGAAACCATCCAACCGTACACTTGTACAATGGGAAGCTGGCAAAAATGTAAGCGCTGGACCTTCTCCCTTTTTTGTTTTGTGGAAGGAGTGGGTTTCTTACAATTTGTGGCAGCCATCTGCCCAAAACGGAAGGTTCCACATAGGACCTATTTTGCCAGAGTGGCTGATCCAGCGCTGCATCACGATGTGCTGCAGTTTGTGGGACAAGCTTTGCAGCAAAGTGTTTTTCTCACCATCCACCTGACATCAGACACGTGGACCAGTTGTCAGGCGACTGATTACATGTGCATCACTGCACACTGGATCTCTTTTGCAGGGGTAAAGCAAAAGATATCTTCAGGTCTTGGCCCTGAAGAAAGTTTTAAGAGCATTCGGCGGCATGCAACAGTGTCCAGTAGCGGTCGGTGGTGGGAGTGCCGCCGGGCGCTGATGTGGGGCGGGGGAGGGGCAGGGTGGGGGGTAGTAAACTATGGATTACGGACGGTTACAGGTAAGTACACATATAAATAAATAAAACAAATTTCGTTTCCGCGCTGCATCGCCAAATGCGATGCAGCGCGAGAAACGAAATTCGTTTTATTTATTTATATGTGTACTTACCTGTAATCGGCCGTAATCCGTAGTTTACTACCCCCACCCAGCCCTCTCCCCACCCCACGTCAGTGCCCTGCGGCACTCCCACCACCGACCGCTACTGACAGTGTCCATGTTCGCGATGGAGAAATCACATACAGCTGTAAACATCTTGGAGGAATTTAACAGCAAGGTGTGTGAATGACTGTGACCAAGAGGTCTTAGAATTAGATTTGTTGCCACAGACAATGGCAGTAACATAGTCAATGCCATGTCAGACGGAGACAATTTCAGGGTCCTGAGTTTGGCCCTTTGCATCAACCTGGTGGTGCAAGCCTTCCTCAAAAAGGAAGACATAGTCAGCAACATACTGACCACCTGTAGAAGAATCTGCACCCATTTCAGTCATTTTTTTAAAGCCCAGAAGCAGCTGCTTATTATTCAGCGTAATAATAGAGCACCAGTTTGAGCCCTGATACAGGAGGTGCCAACACGTTGGAACTCCATCGTTTACATGCTGCAGCGTCTGTTTGAGCAGTACAAACAGATCAATGACTATGTCCTTCAAAGAGGAGGGGATGCAGTTGGGAAAGCTATGACCATGGATGCGGACAAATGGGGCCTTGTCAAATGCCTGACACAGATCCTACTCCGTTTTGAGGTTTTCACACAGGAAGTTAGCCAGGAGGAGAGTACGATGGGCCAAGCTATCCCATTTTTGAATCTCCTACAAGACCAGATAAAGAAGGCTTCTGAAAGGTTTGCCCATGCAGGTGTGAATGAAAACATAGAAGCACAGGCCTTGGTTGAGACTTTAGGCCTGTACTTGGCTTCTAATATTAGGCTGCAACATGACATAATGAAGTCCAAAGAGTACAAATTGTTGCGGGGATTCTGCTCATACACAGAACTATGCACAAGAAAACAGGACCTCAGTAAATAGGGGTGTACCTCCTATCACCTTAGTACCCAAAATCCCAACCGACTAGCAATAGTGTCTCATTCGGTCTCCTACAAACATCAAGAAGCTACGAATGTTTAGACAACCCAGAACACGAGCACTCCTGACTCACCTCAGAGTCGCGAGAACAAGACACTCTTTCGCTCTCACGTACTTGTCCACAATAAAAATAATCAGTCACTAATAAGTTCAAAATGTTTATTTTGACTATAGTGATCCATGATACAGTATGCGAACCACAACTAGCAGCAAAATGCATAAAGCAAGAATCATTAGCATTGTTACAATACCATAGAATATAAAAGGAGTCGTCATTTTATAAAGACTGTGAAAAAGGCTAAATAACTGGGCCTAATCACCCTCCCCAAGGCAGTAAGAAGTTATTTTATATAACAGAAGATCTCTAGGCGTTATTAGCAGACCCCTACCTGAAAGCCTAAACCCAAGGGTTTACATCATAGGAACAGCAGCGTTCAGCTCCATGGAACGGCTTTCTTCGAGTGTGTTTCAAAAACATGCAACAACGTTATATCAAAGCACGAATCTTCCGCATTGCAGCTGTTGGTTACGTGTTTTGTCTAGGTAATAGGGACTGACCAGAACAGAATAACAAGAGACATTGTTGACCGACCTTGCACATTATGTTCAGACAGAATTGAAGGGAAGGCTGAGAACTTGAAAAACAATCTGTCATCATGTACAGGGCAGAGGAAAAGTGTCGCAAAAACAAACGCTTAGCAGAGGCGTGCGCAAAAGCAGCAGCATAGGGCAAGCAAAACTCATGCTAACTTAGCAATGTCAACAATGTGTCTTAGGGCCATATAACCCCATATAACACCTCCCCCTGGTAAGTCAGTAGGACATAGACAGAAGAACAAAAACAGAGTTCAGAAGTCAGGCATTCTTTAAAATATTGGTGAGGGACTTTCTAAAAAAAACAAATTGGAGAAAAAAGGGAAAGTTCGAAAAAAGCTGAAGGCACAGTGAACTTGAAACTAAAGAGTCTGTATTTCAGACAGTGGAGTGGGGACTACCCAAGTATTCAATCCATGAAGGTTTGGGTGCAAAGGAATGCAATGCCTTCCAATAGTGCATCGTTGTCAGTGGTGGAAAAAAACGATGACATCCAATTAAGTAAGCGGAAGGAACAATCATGTTCCTCACAAACAGGAGCATCCAAAAATAGAAAAGGCAAACTTGCGTGATATTCAATGAAACTTCGTTGTAGGAAAGTCTGCGCGGCTGCACAGATATCCCATTGATCCAAGATTCCAAGTTAAGTTTGCACGTGTCATTGGACCATCCACAGAACAAGCCACGTCATGAGCCTCTAAGGGACCCATCAACTGGCTGAAATCAGGGATTGGACACCACGTGTTTGATAAGCAAAGTTCCATCACCCAGGAGAAATGACACAGTTTGCAATGCAGACCTGGTTGCACGCAAGTAAAGCAGGCAAAGCGGAATGTAAAGTTATAACTGACACCAAGCGTTGCCAAAGGCAAGCATCCAAAAGCCTCATACAGGCGATTACGGTACAGATGAAGCTGGTCCGGCCCATGCAGAGCCACAAAGTGAGCAGCCATTATGAAGCACAAGAAGGAGAAGCAGGACACCAGCTGCGAGCGCCAATATTAAGGGAAACCCTCCGAAGATGCTGGAAAATATAGAATGAATAAAAGCCGGAATTACCCCAAATATAGTTTGAAAGGAAGAGACCAGGCCAGATCCCACACATTTAAAAAAAATGGGCAAGGCCTGTCATATCAGTAGCATTAAATATTTGGTGAATTAATTCCCCAAAATGAAGTGGGAGGTTAGTGTTAAGAAGGGACTGTATCTCACTCGAGGTCCGAGCCACCTGCAGTCTGAATGTTTCACGGGCGGAAGTGAGGGCCACCTCCTGTTGGAATAAAAGGGCTTTGAGCCTGCTCAACTTGTTGAACTCTTTTCAAAGTCGGAATGGAAGGCCAAAGGGAAGAATCTAAACTCCCATGCGGGGGTGGGAAAAGGACATTGCTACAGCAAGTTACGCACTGGAAAACAGTAACCAAGTATGGGACACCCGCCCGCAAACCACAGCAGTCTTGATTGTTTAAAATGAGATAACTGCCATTAGTAAGCAATGTAAAGACAGGCGTGATGGATGGTACTGGGGTCCCTTTCAAAAAGCAAGCTAGATTGGGTGCGGACACGTTACACTCGCCGTGCAACTTAACGTGTTTGCACACAAGAGAGTGACCCAGTACTGAATCACACTCTTCCCCTGTGAGGAAAACTTCTTTATCCTCCCTCAAACAGCAATAAGCAAAGGGCAGGACCCATAATTCATGCAGAAAAGCAGTGCCAAGCGGTTCAAAGCGGCCAACTGGAAAGTGTTGCATACATGATTTAAATTGAAAAAGTGAAAAGGGCAAAGTGATAACTCCATGAATTAACCAAACAGCAGAGTCCGTTTCCGCTACCAAGAACGGCAAAGGCTCCAATTGTTCAATATGTAACAGCGTATATACAGCATCTTTCATGGACATAAACTTCTGTTTATCAGTCAGGTTAAAAGGCAGGAATAAAGCAGTGGCATTCAAATAATCCCAAGGCACTTTACCCATTTTTAGTGTCTGCAACGTCCAAGCAAATTGCATGACCGACCTTAACTGATTCTGACCATGATATAACACAGAAACATCACTTTGCACAATATCTATTACAGAAGAAAGAATATTGTCTAACGTATAAATGCGTGAAGAAAGTGTATTAATGCTGTTGTCTGCTACAGCAAGGACTTTTTCCAAGTTTGCCTGGTCAATTTGACGCAGACGGAAGGCGGCTTCCATCTGTGAAAGTTTCCAAATTTCATTATAAGAGGCATAAAGAAATCGCTTGGCCCTTGGATTACGTGGGCCTAGGAGAAAATCAGCCAAATCTATATCGTTCGATAGGATTGAAAGGTGCTGTTTGACAGATGCAAGGGTAGAGTGTTCTAGCCACTGCTGGCACAATTTACCTACCGAATATGTAGTCACAGAATGATGAGGTGGATAATGAGGATCAGGCTTAGTCTGAAAGAAACCAGGAGTAACATTATAGAAACACAACTGGCATGCATTAGCATTAGATTGCCACAACAAACAATGGATCAATTTCAGAAACATTAAAGGAGACATTTGGAAGGAGAGCCTGCAAAGCCTCAATGGTGTAGTTATTATGCAACTGCCAATCGTCATATTCAGCTAATGATGGAATTGAGGGGGTATTTAGGTTTTTGACAGTTGCAAGGCCATAACAGGATGTTTGGTAAATGGTCTCATTTAAAAACAGCAATTGAGTCGGAATCAGGCAGGCATGATGTAATGCCTCAGTGCCCTGAACTTGCCATGGCTTTGTGCCCCAGATTGATTTTAAATCTATTGTCTGTCTCCAATGGTCATAACCGTGTGTGGCCAACTGCATTCTAAACGAGTTGGCATAAATTAGTTTAATGTGGGATAACAGGTACTTCATTGAAGGGGATTTTTGAAGCCTAAAATAATAGGATTCAGGATTAGTCAAATCATGGTTAGAAAAATAGGTGAACTTATCCTTAAGCGTTTTAGAACTCCCCTGTAAGGGAGTTGGACAATGTTCCCATTGGGTAAAATTAAAAACAGGTCTTATGGTGTTCGATTTGTGTAAACAAATGATGCCCATAATGTTGATAGCAAAAAAGATCACCATAATTGGCAGAATTTAAATACAAATCCTCAGCATCAAAGGCAGCATAATATTTTAAATCTGAAAACAATGCATGAATGGCCTGCATATCCCAATCATCCGAATGTATGTCCCGTGTCACCACATCTCCTAATGAGATGCGGAATACGTACGGAACTCTAAGGACCTCTGTCGGGCCATGGATTTCATAAGCCCCTTTGTCCCAAACGATGCCATCATGAACAGGAAAAGCTGAAATATTCACAAAAGTTTTGTCACGTTTCATGATATGGGACGATGTGTGAGGAGCCAAAGTTCCATCGACCATTTTTACTGCAGAGCGTTCAGGGAGATAATGGCCATTTATAAGTAAAAAGAACACTGTCACAAATCCAATTGACCTGAAGAGAAATATCAGGATAAGCACCAACCAAATGTAGGTCCATGGGGGAACGAAGTATGTCTTTTTGAACCTGGAGTAAAAGATACGCAACTTAGACTTAGGTGCATCAGGCAAACTGGATGATGAGGAGGACGAGGCAGAAGAAAGGTGTGCCGGATCCCCTTCACAGGCACTCACTGGACTTGGAAGGAAAGGTGAAAGCGTTGAATCCTCCATTCGTACACTTGGGCTAGATGGTATCACACACACGGAATCAGTAGCCGGAAAAGGACACAGAAGATCCATCGCAGAAGATGATTGTCGCATAGGCTGAAGATCAATTACAGTGTCCATCATATGAGCAGACATTCTTGTGGCAGCAGGTGATGTTAAAGTCAATGGCGCTAAGGAAATTGCGGCACACGAAACTGCAGGTGTCACACTATTCAGAATCGGCCACACGGTGTAACTTGACATTGTCCACTGAGATGTATCTGTTGTCTTTGCGACCTGACAATGGTGGTAGAATGACAGTACGAGTACCCTTCAGTCCAAGTACAGAAACCGGAGCACGATAAGAGGGACCAAATTATTTTTTGTTTTCAATCTTCTCCCGCACTTGATCCCCAACTTTAGGAAGCCAACCAGTAACAGGAATCAGTTGTGCATAAGCAGGCGAAGATGGTAAATGCTCAGTTGCCAGTGTATCACGGGACTTTTGTAGATCCTGTAACATAGCAGAATGATTATCTACGTCAAAGTTAGAGGCAGCCGCCACAATGTCCAGACCATCAAGGTCAGGAACAAACATGTGAAAGCCAAAGAGCATTTCGTAAGGGGTCCCCCCACCCAGAGATCTTCTAGGGAGATTATTTAATGCACGGTGGACCCCATACAAGTGGGACAGCCAGTCCCTGCCAGTACCTAAGACTTTAGCTGTCAAGGATTGCTTTAAGTCACGGTTCATTCGCTCCACAACCGAATTGCCCTCAGGCCTGTATGGAGACGAAAACTGCACCTGTACCCCCAACGACTTCATCGCATCCTTGTAAGCCGTAGAGGCAAACGCTGGACCTTGGTCAGAATGGAAGGTACCACAGGCAAACATCCCGATAAAGACACGCAAATCCCTTATGACATTTTGAGTGTCAGCACTACGTTGTGGCCATACCCACAGGAATCGAGTGCAGGAATCAACCGCAACCAAGATATACTTGTATGCAGTATCAGAAGAAAGAGGACCGCAGTGATCAAGATATACACAGCCAAAGGGTCTATTAGAAATACACAGCTGTGTTTGTGGCGGATGTGTGACTGTAGAAGGCTTGATTTGTTGACAAACATCACAGCAAAGAACATAGTTACGAGTCTGTTTATATAAACCACGCCACCAGTAACATTGCTGAAGAATAGAGACTGTTGCTGACACACCAGCATGTGCCAAAGCAATGCCTTCGTGTGCGGCCTTGATCAAAGATTGTCTGCGGTCAGAGTTGGGAATCAGCCGATCCCCAACTGAAGGAATGGTAGCATAAGGAACCTGTTCGGGAGTTATATGATAAGAGTATTTAGAAGGGAAACCCGCAGGATAATTACCTCCCTCCCTAGTTGCAGCAACCGCTGCCAGAATTTCATTATCAACCTTAGTCATAGATCTTGTAACTGCTGCTACGGAACACGTGGCTACTGCAGACTTGGCCGCTTCATCAGCCAGAGAATTACCAAGAGCGTGTTTTCCGATACGCTGGTGGCCAAGAGTGTGAATAACATGTGTGAGAGGCAGACGTTGTTTAAGATCTGCGACTCAAACCCAAAGCGTTTTATGCTTAATTGCGCTGCCTTTAGAATCGCAGTAATCATTTTGAGACCAAAAGAATAAGTTGTCATTGAACGACTGGACACAATAGTAAGAATTGCACACAATAAGAGTATTCACAAGAGGATCAGCAAACTCCAGAGCTAGAACAAGAGCACGCAGCTCGGCCAATTGCGCCGTGCAGTCTCCTAGTGCCTGTGTGTACACAATGGAAGACTTAAACTGTCCATCTTCAATGGAGCCAGCCACAATAGCACAAGCCGCTGAATAAGCATGTTTGGAACCCGTGGCCAGTTGCGCCGAGCCATCGGTATAAATGATGCATTTATATTCACACAGAGGAAGAAGCAACAAAGGAGGAGGATGAACAAATTCATACTGCAAAAACTCCTGAGTCTGAAGAGATGGATCAAAGACAAATGTGACATCCGAAGACGTCAAAGAAGTAGCCCACTGAATCCAACATGGGTGCAATGCTTTAGAGTTAGGCACACAAGCTTTAGTCACCGCTTCCAAAGCAGGGAAGGGAGTGACCATAAGAATGCGTTTGCCCTGCGCCAGTGAGTGTTCCTTTAGAATCGCCATCTGCACCGCCGTCAAGATTTTTTCCACAGAGGAAAAATGCATTTCAGCCGCTGTGTACAAGTGTGATTTGTATGCAATAGGTACTGTGTCTCCTTCATTGAATATTAAATACGTGAAACCCACTGCCCCAGAAACTATACGTATTGCCAGGTTGGTGGTGTTATCAAGAGTCATTAAGAAGTTAGTCGCAAGCAAATCCGTCTGCAAAGACAGCAGAACGGAAGTATGTTCCGGAAGCCAGCTGGCAGAAGAAAACTTAGGTTGTATCAACGCATAAAGCGGTTTGATACGCTGGGCATAATCGGGAATGTAAGTCCTCCCGAAGTTTAAAAAACCCAGCAGGGACGGTAACTTTTTCAAAGAAGAAGGTGGTTGCAAATGTGTACATTTCTCTAGGAAGTGAGGTGCTAGACCCTTCCCCTCCTTATTGAGCTCGTAGCCCAAAAAAAGCACTGCCAGATGGGCAATGTGTGACTTTGCAAAATTAAACTTATAACCGTAGTCGGCAAAAGACAATATTATATGGTCGACTCGGTCTAGATGCGGCTCGAGGTCGCCGTCAGTCAAATAGATGTCATCAACATACGACAAGGCCTCGGGGTCAATGTCATGCAACAAAGACACAATGTGTGCCGCAAATGCCCCGGGGCTGTTATTGTACCCCATTGGCAATCTTGTGAATTTTTTCTGATTTCCGACGGCACTGAATGCTGTCAGGTCACCACTCGCACGGTCGAGATTGTGACTGTAGAAACCATTGGAAATGTCAAGTGTTGTTTTGTATTTTTTACGAACAATATTATTCACCAGCGCTGAGCTGTGTTTGTTTTGTACCGCAAAGGTGCGGCAATGGCTGTTCAAATTTCTATAATCCAATACAATCCGAAAAGAACCATCAGGTTTAGGGACAGTAAAGAGAGGATTATTCATAGGTGACAGACATGACTCAATGACCCCCTGATACTCCAATTGTCTTAGAATGTCACAAACCGAAGCCTTCGCTTCACGTTTGATGGGATATTGAGGTTGAGGCTGTGGCATAGAGCGCAATGTTATTTCATGAGCTGGCGAATCAACGTCCCAACCCACCTGATTGCGATACACCACTGGGGCTAAGGCCAAAGCCCATTCCTCCGTGAAATCCTGCGCTTGTTCCTCAGGGACACAACGTGAAAAACTCGGAAGTATCACATCTTCCCCCCGAGAAGCGGATAACACAAAGGGTGGCGGCCAATGTTTCTCTGCCAATAAAATGTCATATGTAGCGGTTAGATTCTCCCAGAAAACAACCTTAACGGGACGCAGTATATCACCTTCAATTTGGAAAAGGACTTCGTGTAGTCTATCCGGGGGGGCAACCCGGGTATCAGCAGTCTCAATAGTAACAAATGTGTCAGTTGCTGTCACATCCACGCGGGGACGTAGAGCCTCCCTGACTATGGTAACTTCCGCCGCGCTGTCGAGCAGAGTCACCGCCCAAGTCCGATGTAGGAGTCGCGTCCTCACAATCTGTGGCATATCTTGCTGTTAAAGCGGCAACCTTTTTCTTTTGAAAAGGAGGACGGGTTCGTGCGGAATCACCCTGCTTGTCCTTGACTTCAAATTGTTGAGGCTGTTCACGAAGATTTGATGCAGGTTGACTCCTACCCCGATCCTGGCGATCCCCCCCACCGTCCTGTGAGCCTGATGTTTCCTGTAAAGAACGAGGAGAACGCTGGTCAGGAACCTGAAATCTTTCAGGAGACTTAATTTTAGCACGATCGCGCAAGTCATAAGTACGTTCAGAAGCATCAGGGGTCAGTGAACTGGCACGCGAACCCTGCTTCTGTTGTTGGGAACCCTGTTTCTTATTTCTTTGCCAATTCTTTTTAGGAAAGAAAGGGCGCCCATCCTTGTCAGGCTGGGCTTTCTGTTGTACTTGAGACTGCGTTTGTATTTGAGACGTAGGCTTATTTCCCAGACTATTGCGGCCTATGGTTTTGTAAGCCTTTGCAATAATCTTTGGCAATTCTCGTGGTTTGTCAGGCTCCGCGACCGCCTCTAAGCGGTATGCTACTTGAAAGCTAACGGCATCGCCCTTGACATTCGCAAGGATCATATCAGCAACCACGTCGAACACTCCCACCAGTCTCATCCCCAGCTCAACAGCCGCTTCTGCACTGTGTTCATCTTGAATGCGTTTAATCACAGAGGGGAGTATGGTCATGGAGGGGGTGCCGAAACACATAGAATATACCGCTGCAAACACCCTGCCCCAGGTGTTACAATCAGCCAATTCAGGAACTAAGTCTTTGGGTAAACTAATAGTTAAGATCCTGTGTTTATCCACAGGAGTGGTATTAGGAAAGACAGCTTCTATCTGTCCAAATTTCTCGGCAAGCCAATAAGGAAATTCATCCTTATTCTGTGGGTACTTGCCCATGACAGAATTAACAATAACGGGACTGATGGTTACGCCACCAGGACTCGCAGGTTGCACCGCAGCGCCAGGTGGTCCCACCTGGACGGTGCGTGTCACGTACTGGATCACAGCTCTATAAACGCGTACCAATGATGTATGTAGGACACGGAGCTCTGCGAGTATAGCAGTTGTAAAAGCACGTGGGTTTGGGGTAAACCCAGCCAAAACGGGCCATGTGGCCCCATCTATAGATAAAGGGCCTAAACGGACCACCGTTAATGGGTGAGGAAGGGTGCCATTAAACCAAATACGGTGTTGCCAAGCTGTAAGCGGAATCTCAAGCGCTCTATAAGGCTGATACTGCTGAGGAACGGCGGTGGCAGCATACGTGTGAAACAAATCATCAGTGCCATCCACCGCCGGAAAGGTGACCCAAGAGTAAAAAACTTCAAACTGGTGAGCCGGATCGGCTTCCACCACAAAAATAAGTGCGGCCCCAGCATCAGGAACCGCATAATGAGTCAAGTGCGCCCTCAGCGCAGCTCTGCTAGGAGCCGGAATATCAACTACAGCCATTATAGAGAAGACAGTAGAACAACTTAAAGAGTGGCAGCGCAAACTCGGGTTATAAGAACAGAAATACCTTTTAAAACTTCAAGCTTGAATAAACCTACAAAAATGTCAATATAGGAGGTTACTCCGTCACAGCTGTCTCTGGAAACAGAAGTGAGGATATTGTGGACCAGCACAAGCACTACACAAGCGTCTCGCAGATAAGAACCAGACCAAGCGTTGGCGGCGCCATGTTGCGGGGATTCTGCTCATACACAGAACTATGCACAAGAAAACTTGACCTCAGTAAATAAGGGTGTACCTCCTATCACCTTAGTACCCAAAATCCCAACCGACTAGCAATAGTGTCTCATTCAGTCTCCTACAAACATCAAGAAGCTACGAATGTTTAGACAACCCAGAACATGAGCACTCCCGACTCACCTCAGAGTCACGGGAACAAGACACTCTTTCGCTCTCACGTACTTGTCCACAATAATAATAATCAGAGTCACTAAATAAGTTCAAAATGTTTATTTTGACTATAGTGATCCATGATACAGTATGCGAACCACAACAAGCAGCAAAATGCATATAGCAAGAATCATTAGCATTGTTACAATACCATAGAATATAAAAGGAGTCGTCATTTTATAAAGACTGTGAAAAAGGCTAAATAACTGGGCCTAATCACCCTCCCCAAGGCAGTAAGAAGTTATTTTATATAACAGAAGATCTTTAGGCGTTATTAGTAGACCCCTACCTGAAAGCCTAAACCCAAGGGTTTACATCATAGGAACAGCAGCGTTCAGCTCCATGGAACGGCTTTCTTCGAGTGTGTTTCAAAAACATGCAACAACGTTATATCAAAGCACGATTCTTCCGCATTGCAGCTGTTGGTTACATGTTTTGTCTAGGTAATAGGGACTGACCAGAACAGAATAACAAGAGACGTTGTTGACCGACCTTGCACATTATGTTCAGACAGAATTGAAGGGAAGGCTGAGAACGTGAAAAACAATCTGTTATCATGTACAGGGCAGAGGCAAAGTGTCGCGAAAACAAACGCTTAGCAGAGGCATGCGCAAAAGCAGCAGCATAGGGCAAGCAAAACTCATGCTAAGTTAGCAATGTCGACAATGTGTCTTAGGGCCATATAACCCCATATAACAATATGTGCCACACTACTTGATCCATGGTACAAAAAAATTCTGCCCACTTTCATCCCTTTCTCTGAAGGGGATATTTTAAAATACAAGAGGTGGCTTGTAGAGCAAGCTGGAGACTTGGAAGGAGAACGGCTGGAACTTCGAGTCACACCCCATAGCTCTGGGGTGCCTCTTCAACTTCCAGAGAGGGCAGTCTTGTCTCACAGCAGTCAACAACACCATCAACCAGAATATCGGCAACAACAGCAAAAGAAGGGCCGGACCCAACTGCAGATTTATGCTGCCCCACCTTTTTTATTAGTCACATTTATATTGCCAGATTGCAGTTAGTGTGCATTGAAGAAGCCTCCACAATCACTTCATGACATTGGGGACAATATCTGCCCCCCATGCCTATTGCCTATTCCTTTTTGCATCACTTAGCACTAGAAGGGCTGTCTCATAAACTTATTTATCACCTACAAGACTGCCTGCCAAGACCCAATTCCAATGTGTTGCCTGCATCAAAGTTGATTGAATACCTATCTGAACTACCCGTGCTTGGATTGGATGAGGTAACTTCCACTATTGCAATGGTGAGTGACTGATTGCGTTAGTGATGATTTAAGTTGATTGATGATTCATGGGGTGGCAGACACCGAGGCAGGGTGTGTGTTGAACTGTAATATGGGAAATGTTTTGAGATGATTATTGATTTGCATTGTTTGGGGCTTGAGTGATGGGCGCTCATTTTGTATCCCTGTACGTCATGATCAGCTCTTTCTCACTTAGCCAGATTTAACTAATTGCAAGGTGTTCTCCTTTTTTTCTGGTTCTTCAGTGACCAGAACAGTCACTTTAGTTAACAAACAAAAACCTATGCAAAATACTGCAATTCTGTTTCATTCTCTACTTCTTCTTCAACAGTAGTGCACTGCACTCCACATCTATCTTGCTAGGGTCATCTCAATTCCTGATTCATGATGATGATGATGACTGGTCTGGGGCAGTGTGACTTGGAGTCAGGACTGGAGGAGTATCATGGAAGAACTTAGGGCTGGAGCTGCAGGATTATCTCATCAATAGCTAGTAGCAAGAAGTTATCGAGTGTACTATACTGTAGACTTGAGTTCAAAGGTAAACCAAGAGTCGCAGGCCGAGTACTCAACTGTGTGAAATAGAGAGAGGTGCGTTTGTGAAATGCTGCTCTGTGTGTGTCTGTGTATGTTTTGGATTTGTGGCAAAAGTGATTCTGAATCCCCCTTTCTTTTTTTTTGTGCCTCCTCTGAGTCTTCTTGATACACTCCTCATGAAGCTTACCTTTCGTCTGTCCTTCTCCTTGACTCTAAAATACAGTTTCTCTTTTACAATCAGCAGGCCTTCTAGTATCCTTCACGAATGAAAGGTGAAAGCTAGCTGAGCTCAGCAAAACTCCTGCTTACCTAGAGGACCAGTGCAGACAGGCCCCAAAGAGTAGACATTCCAGAGTAGAATGCAGACACGCCACCCAATTTTGCAATACATTATCATTTTTCTTTTAACAATCATATTAACTAAGAGAAGTGGGTGGGTTCACTCCCTAACCCAGAAGACAGAACATTTAGATATATGGTAAGTTGGTTCTCGGGGGCAGAAGGACTGTTTGCAATGCATGTATCTGTACTCCGTCATACTCATTCCTTCATTTCCATCTAACAACAGATTGATGGCAAATGATGTGCTGCTGCTTATTGCCCAGATGAATGTTGGCCTTGTGTTATAGTGTTTGTCTTTGTCAAACCTTTCCCCAAATCCTATTACCCATCCATTCATCAAACCCCAACCCTCTTCCCCTGATCTGTGTGATTTATTGAGGTGTGGCTTAAATGACACCATCAATGGATCACATACTTGTTGGGGTGGATGTGGTGAAAGCCACACCAACTTACTGTAGAATCATCTAAGCAGTAGCCCACACCAGCCCATTACCAACCCGGGCATTAAAAATGATCCATATTTTTTTAGATATAGACTGAAGAACATCAGTTTTCAGCATCCTCACCATTCAGGCCTTGTGTTGCCTAACCGTAAACGCCTAACCTAAGCTTGTCAACTCCAGACTTTGAGTCCATTTTTTATAACCTGAGGATTTCACAAATGATACTGCTAGCTCCACATTAGCTACAACCTACTAGTATTGATATTTTGTTCTGTTTTAGCACAGTCAGGCATTCTCATTGTGTCATCACGTAGTACTCAGGTGGTGTCAATTCTTTGTAAATCTTTGAGAAATATATAACCCACTTACTCTGTCTTTCTACTTCCATTTAGTTGCCTACGATAAATAATGAATCAATAATTCAGATCAATCCTATAGTTGGAGCTCACCTGGGTAGAACTGGAAGTGGGACCTTGCTTGTGAATTTGTGATGTCTCCCCAGTTATTGCTGCATGTATATTCATGTAAGTCAAAAAACAGAAATCCTCTTTGGCAGAGTCAATCAGATCATTTACAGCCACACAATATATCCATACCGCATCATCAGAGCATAAATGTACAAAATCTCAAATGCTTGAAGCAATATTTATTAATATCATAAAAACAATTTAATTAAAACATATTTGTGTTTAAAAAGCTTGAGAGAATTTTTGTATACTTTATATACAAGCAATTGTTATACATACAAAAAGAAACATGAGAATACATATATTGTATCAAAAGATAAACACATAACAAACACATATACAATTTCACAATTTTTCTGCACAAAAGCGGGAGAGAGCAGTAGACAAAAAGTTCATATCATTGTACAAAAACACCAGTAGCTTTTAGATTATCTGTCATAGCTGAAATGCTTTGCATAATCTTTTTCATTAACTCGCAGATATCCTAGCGATCTAGTGTCTATACATAAAAGGCATCGACGCGTTTCGTGGGTAACAGTCTATTAAAACCACCTTCTTCAGGAATGTTGATATCTCCCAGCTATCAATTGTATTATCTATGTTACACATACACAAAGACAGAAGAAGAATGCAAAAACATAAATCAAACATGAGAATTTTTCTAAATTTCCAATTTCCAATAAAAATCATTTATATCCTGATGATACAGTCATCACCACAAACCAGCAGAATCATACTACCACACTCAGACCCATATTCTCGTAACACCCAGGTGTAAAGAACTCATTAGGTATAGTACCTTTCCAGGTTTGTTTCTGAACAGCGCAAACTCCTGAGTATTTTCTACGTACTCTAAAGCTTTTTGGAGACGTGTGACCGAATTTCTCTGGTCCAGTGTCACAATAAAAAGTTTAAAGTCTAAAGAAGAACCATATCGTTTATTAGTAGGGCATCATAAATATCACCAACGCACTCCAGGACCATAATATGGGAAATGGTTACCTGTATATTTCAAAGATGACACCATGTGCCAGTAGCGATAAAAATGAAGGGGTCAGCACCTGTAAACATTAAAAACAATACCCCTAAGTATCCAAATGGATATTTTGAATAGGGTTGTACACACTATCCATTTTCAAGACTAATACATACCTCTCTTCCATGTCCCAAAGGTCTGTAAGACTACAATTTTTCCACTATCCTACAGATGGTCACAGTCCTAACAAGTCAGTAACCTCGTCCCTTCTGATTTTGGGATTATTACATCAAGATTCCTGTACTCCAAACAAATATATCTATATTAGAACGTGAGAGACATATTGACTGACTAAATCACTTTCCCCTATGTCCTTTACAAAAGAGTCTCTCATTTCATGTTATTGTGAATATTTCATTTAATCAGATCTAAACCCTCTACGTCAGAAAAATACACTTCCTGTAACTTAGAGTCTTCTATGAATATACGAAAAAGGCGCTTCCCGACACTTCGTTTTAACAACAGTGTCCTACCGCGATATTGAGGTGCACCTTAAATACAGAGTGATCGTCTATAACTACTCTGAGTTGGAGATTCTAAATAATATATGGCCACCCGCTCTAATGTCAGTTCGTACCTTCTTTATCTTGAAATCACACGGGGACCGCACCTCCGTTTAAACCGCGGGTTTGAGAGTACTAATTTTAAACACATCTGTATGTACCGCACGTGACCGTAAATCAGCCTAACATTGCTTTCCAGTTTAGATAAACCATGTGGGAGCTTAACTGCCAATCACCTAAGCCTTTTCTCACAACGACTAGAAGTGCCATCTTGGTACAGTTTTAAAACCTACAATTAGGTGGATCGAGACCTCAAATTTTGTCGACGATAGTTTATAACTATAGGGTCTCGGCGGAGATATCACCCGCACTCAAGCATAGAATTAAAAATAAACCAATATGATACCTAGATCTGTATATTTATTTACTGTATTTTATGTACGCATCCACATCTTTCGATTTCCCAATATGTGGATAAAAATACAGAAACATTCCACCTATTTCTTACTATAACTCCAATTAGGACAAATAGGTGAAATGAGTTGCATTCCCCACCATATACATATATTGCAGGGCTCAACCTACTCCCAGCGATCTCATAGGCCCTTATTAGACCACATAGTTATAGCGCTCCAACGATGTAATTAGCGCTTAGTTCTCTGGTTTGTTTACATCCCACTACCTTTAAAATGATAGACACCCTAAGATACTAGGGGAATGATGGGCTTCTTATTACATCCCGTAATTATAGCGCTACAAAGATGTAGTTAGCACTTAGTTCCCTGGTTTGTTTGCATCCCATTGCCCTCGAGGTGATAGGCACCCTTAGATACTAGGTGAATGATATCTATCAACCTAGTGTCTATAAATCGGGCCCATATACTATATTTACTCCATGTTAACTCATCAATAGACTTTCCCTCATTTCTTATTAATATTCAGACTCATATATACGTATAGGGATCTTTTTCCTCTAGAAATCTCTACCATCTTTTTTTCCCTTTTTTGCACTAGACCTAAATCCAGTATCGGGGGGCAAACTCAATTTTGGCTCACCAGTCAGTCCCATTCCTCTCTCGAATTAAGTTCCTTACGGACCGTGTTAAGTTTGGAGATGAACCATTGTTCCGTTTCTTTCCTCTTTCTTAACATATCTCCCCCTCGTCTCCCTATCCAGATTTTTTCCAGGATAAACCAACATATATCAAGTGCATTATGACCAAATTTCTCAAAATGCGTCACCAGAGGGGCATTAGGCATCTTTATTCTAATAGCTGACATATGTTCTTGTAGTCTCGTACGTACTTCCCTACCTGTTTCGCCTACATAGCCTAGCCGGCAGGGGCAGCGTATTAAATATACTACATTTTTGCTGCTGCAGTTATTCAGAGTCTTAACGGTTACACAAATACCATTGTGATTAATCTCTTTGGTCGATATACATAATTCACAAACATTACAGTTGCCACAACGTGTATTTCCTATGGCTGGAGTGGTAAATATGGTATTTTGAGTGACACGTGGTTCCTCCCCATATGTGTGAACTAGTTCAGTTTTGAGGTTTTTATTTCTCTTGAAAGCAAACAAAGGCTTATCCAAGTTTGCATCCTCTTCTTCGTTTAAAATATGCCAATTTCCGTTAATTACATTTTTGATCTGATTACTAATATTTGAAAAATGGCTAACAAAGACCAATCGATTATTATCTTTTTTCTCTCTTCTGTTTCCAATAATCATGGAGTCCCTATCATAAAATCTGGCCCTTTTAAAAGAATGTGAGATCAATTTCTTAGGGTAACCTCTCTCCTTAAATTTTGTTTTCAAAACTTCTGAGTGTTTATAGAAATCTTCAATCTTTGAACAATTTCTTCGAAGGCGAAGAAACTGACTAAACGGAATATTGTCCTTTTGAGATTTTGTATGAAAGCTTGAATAGTGAAGTAATGTATTCTTATCCACCGGTTTTGTATATAACTCCACCATAAGAGCACCATCTTCGTCCTTGATTGTGATATCTAAAAAATCAACCCCAGATCTACTACATTGGGACGTGAATTTTAGATTTCGGTCCCGCAGATTGAGCCAGGTCAGGAATTCAGTCAAATGTTCCATACTGCCTTCCCAAATACAAAAAATGTCATCAATGTAGCGTTACCAGCCTGCTACATTCTCATAAAAAGGGGCCAACTCATTATAAATATGCTTACTTTCAAATTCGCCCACATAGAGACAGGCCAGACTTGGTGCACATGTGGCCCCCATAGTGGTCCCTTTCTTTTGTCTGTAGAACTGATCTTTAAACAGAAAGATATTAGTTTTAAGGATCATTGAGGTACAGTCTACAATAAAATCCTTATTGGCTCCATCCAGATCCAGATCAGTTAGCAGAACCCGTATCATTTCTATTGTGTCATCCTGAGGTATATTCGTATAGAGAGACTCAATGTCCAGGGTAACTAGACACTGAGTCTCTCTATTGAAGGATTTTCCCTCCAGCAGTGAAATTATATGAGAGGAATATCTCACGTAGGACTTAAGACCACTCACTATTGGACGCAGGAAACAATCAATATATTTACTTAGGGGCTCAAGAAGTGAGTCAATACTGCTCACAATTGGTCTCATGGGTGGATCAGTGCGATTTTTGTAAATTTTTGGAAGACCATATATTGCGGGGATTCTTGGTTGGGTGTTATTTAAAAACCTGAATTCTTCCTCACATATAAAATTATTGTCTCTTGCTTCTGTAAGTAGTTTTAAACAATCATTAGACAGGCTAGTAAGTGCATCTCTCTGAACCTGTTCATAGTGTTGTTCAACCTCCAAAAGGCTCAAAATCCTCTTTTCATAATCCAAGGAGTCGAAGTGGACCACCCCTCCACCCATATCTGCAGGTTTGATGGTAAGATTAAAGTCATTTTTGAGAGACTGAATAGCCTCCCTTTCGGTCTTACTTATGTTCTGGGAATAGGACTGGTTTTGTCCTAAAAGGCCCCTTTGTATACCAATTTCCACTGTTCTTTCGAATACCTCTATATTCTTCCCTACTTGTGCCAAAGAGGGGGTAAAAGAGGATTTAGGTTTAAGACCGGATGCATTTATGGATTCTCTGGAAGGACGACCTTCAAAAAATCTTTTAAGTCGTACCTTTCTGAAGAAGGAACATAAATCCTTCTCCAGTTGAAATCTATTGACCTGTATCGAGAGAACAAAACTAAAACCTTTTTCTAAAACCCTAATCTCCTGTATGCTCAAATCTCCACTTGATAGATTTATTATTGGTGCTCTGCTTGACGCCAGTGTCTGTGGTTCCATGTCCGCAGATATTCCTGTGCAGGAGGGCCGCGAGTTTGTTGTCCCCTCCCCGAGTTCCCATTGTATCGTTGCCCTCTCTTTGGCTTCTGATCTAAAAAAAAACCATATTCTCTGGTGTTTCCTCTATTGTTACTTTCTTCTCTAGGTCCTTCCTCCTCACTGCTTGACCCAGAAGTGTCTGAGAACGTGACTCCTTTCTTTCCTCCCCTACTATAAATTGGTCTATTGCTAGGTCTTTCCCATCCATTGTCACTCCTTTGTTGATAATAATTCTCTTTCAGGTATGGATATGTGGTATCATAATTAAACCTACCCAAATCCTTTTTCAGTTTATTAGTTTTTTTATTTATCAAGTAGTCTCTGTACCCTTCTACATCTCTGTTTATATCATCAAGCTTCTTTTTAGCCTCATCTAGGGCTGTACTATCCCTAAATTCTGCTTCCAATTTATCGATAGCCTCTTTTACGATAATTATTAATTCTTGAGCTGTTTCGATAATAAGGAGCATCCAGTCACGACTACATCTATTGGAGATCTGAGTCCATGTTTCAAAACATTTGCGATTCTCCACGAACAGCCCTGGTTCATTGCGTACCTGTAATCCAATAGGTATAGTACCAGACTTCACATATTCAATCAGGAAGTCAGCATGGGCTTCGGTACGAATTAGTTTTTTCTTTAAATTCACTAATTTGCCCCAGTTTTCACTCTTTCCAGTGACAACCATAATCTTGTTTCCATTCTTAGCATTAAATATTTTGTTAAATTGTCCTCACTAAACCCGAAGGTCTTGAATTGATCCATGGGTACCAACAAACAGAGAAGAAATACTTGATCCTCAACGGAGAACTCTCCAACCTATACAGGTTGTGCCAATTTATCTCAAAAAGAGAGAGAGGGGCTCCTTAAAACCAAAAGAGGTGGACCACCAAATAGACTTAAATCAAAAAACAGAAATCCTCTTTGGCAGAGTCAATCAGATCATTTACAGCCACACAATATATCCATACCGCATCATCAGAACATAAATGTACAACATCTCAAATGCTTGAAGCAATATTTATTAATATCACAAAAACAATTTAATTAAAACATATTTGTGTTTAAAAAGCTTGAGAGAATTTTTGTATACTTTATATACAAGCAATTGTTATACATACAAAAGAAACATGAGAATACATATATTGTATCAAAAGAGAAACACATAACAAACACATATACAATTTCACAATTTTTCTGCACAAAAGCGGGAGAGAGCAGTAGACAAAAAGTTCGTATCATTGTACAGAAACATCAGTAGCTTTTAGATTATCTGTCATAGTTGAAATGCTTTGCATAATCTTTTTCATTAACTCGCAGATATCCTACCAATCTAGTGTCAATGCATAAAAGGCATCAACGCATTTCGGTGGGTAACAGTCTATTAAAACCACCTTCTTCAGGAATGTTGATATCTCCCAGCTATCAATTGTATTATCTATAGTACACATAAACAAAGACAGAAGAAGAATGCAAAAACATAAATCAAACATGAGAATTTTTCAAAATTTCCAATTTCCAATAAAAATCATTTATATCCTGATGATACAGTCATCACCACAAACCAGCAGAATCATACTACCACACTCAGACCCATATTCTCGTAACACCCAGGTGTAAAGAACTCATTAGGTATAGTACCTTTCCAGGTTTGTTTCTGAACAGCGCAAACTCCTGAGTATTTTCTACGTACTCTAAAGCTTTTTGGAGACGTGTGACCGAATTTCTCTGGTCCAGTGTCTCAATAAAAAGTTTAAAGTCTAAAGAAGAACCATATAGTTTATTAGTAGGGCATCATAGATATCACCAACGCACTTCAGGCCCATAATATGGGAAATGGTTACTTGTATATTTCAAAGATGACACCATGTGCCAGTAGCGATAAAAATGAAGGGGTCAGCACCTGTAAACATTAAAAACAATACCCCTAAGTATCCGAATGGATATTTTGAATAGGGTCGTACCCACTATCCATTTTCAAGATTAATATATACCTCTCTTCCATATCCCAAAGGACTGTAAGACTACGATTTTTCCACTATCCTACAGATGGTCACAGTCCTCACAAGTCAGTAACCTGGTCCCTTCTGATTTCGGGATTATTACATCAAGATTCCTGTACTCCAAACAAATATATCTATATTAGAACCTGAGAGACATATTGACTGACTAAATCACTTTCCCTTATGTCCTTTACAAAAGAGTTTCTCATTTCATGTTATTGCGAATATTTCATTTAATCAGATTTAAACCCTCTACGTCAGAAAAATACACTTCCTGTAACTTAGAGTCTTCTATGAATATACGAAAAAGGCTCTTCCCGACACTTCGTGTTAACAACAGTGTCCTACTGCGATATTGTGGTGCACCTTAAATACAGAGTGAGCGTCTATAACTACTCCGAGTTAGAGATTCTAAATAATATATGGCCATCCGCTCTAATGTCAGTTCTTACCTTCTTTATCTTGAAATCACACGGGGACCGCACCTCCATTTAAACCGCGGGTTTGAGAGTACTAATTTTAAACACATCCGCATGTACCGCACATGACCGCGAATCAGCCTATCATTGCTTTCCAGTTTACATAAACCATGTGGGAGCTTAATTTTTGTCAACGATAGTTTATATCTATAGGGTCTTGGCGGAGATATCACCCGCATTCAAACATAGAATTAAAAATAAACCAATATATTACCTAGATCTGTATATTTATTTAGTGTATATCGCAGTAGGACACATATCCACATATTGGGAAATCGAAAGATGTGGATGCGTACATAAAATACACTAAATAAATATACAGATCTATGTATCATATTGGTTTATTTTTAATTCTATGTTTGAGTGCAGGTGATATCTCCGCCGAGACCCTATAGTTATAAACTATCGTTGACAAAATTTGAGGTCTCGATCCACCTAATTGTAGGTTTTAAAACTGTTCCAAGATGGCACTTCTAGTTGTTGTGAGAAAAGGCTTAGGTGATTGGCAATTAAGCTCCCACATGGTTTATGTAAACTGGAAAGCAATGATAGGCTGATTCGCGGTCATGTGCGGTACATGCGGATGTGTTTAAAATTAGTACTCTCAAACCCGCGGTTAAAACAGAGGTGCGGTCTCCGTGTGATTTCAAGATAAAGAAGGTAAGAACTGACATTAGAGCTGGTGGTCATATATTATTTAGAATCTCTAACTCGGAGTAGGTATAGGCGCTCACTCTGTATTTAAGGTGCACCTCAATATCGCAGTAGGACACTGTTGTTAAAACGAATTGTCGGGAAGCGCCTTTTTCGTATATTCATAGTAGACTCTAAGTTATAGGAAGTGTATTTTTCTGACGTAGAGGGTTTAAATCTGATTAAATGAAATATTCGCAATAACATGAAATGAGAGACTCTTTTGTAAAGTACATAGGGGAAAGTGATTTAGTCAGTCAATATGTCTCTCAGGTTCTAATATAGATATATTTGTTTGGAGTACAGGAATCTTGATGTAATAGTCCCAAAATCAGAAGGGACGAGGTTACTGACTTGTGAGGACTGTGACCATCTGTAGGATAGTGGAAAAATCGTAGTCTTACAGACCTTTGGGATATGGAAGAGAGGTATGTATTAGTTTTGAAAATGGATAGTGGGTACGACCCTATTCAAAATATCCATTTGGATACTTAGGGGTATTGTTTTTAATTTTTAAAGGTGCTGACCCCTTTATTTTTAACGCTACTGGCACATGGTGTCATCTTTGAAATATACAGGTATCCATTTTCCATATTATGGGCCTGAAGTGCGTTGGTGATATCTATGATGCCCTACTAATAAACGATATGGTTCCTCTTTAGACTTTAAACTTTTTATTGGGACACTGGACCAGATAAATTCGGTCATACGTCTCCAAAAAGCTTTAGAGTACGTAGAAAATACTCAGGATTTTGCGCTGTTCAGTAACAAACCTGTAAAGGTACTATACCTAATGAGCGCTTTACACCTGGGTGTTACGAGAATATGGGTCTGAGTGTGGTAGTATGATTCTGCTGGTTTGTGGTGATGACTGTATCATCAGGATATAAATGATTTATATTTGAAATTGGAAATTTAGAAAAATTCTCATGTTTGATTTATGTTTTTGCATTTTTCTTCTCTCTTTGTGTATGTGTAATATAGATAATACACTTGATAGCTGGGAGATATCAACATTCCTGAAGAAGGTGGTTTAAATAGACTGTTACCCACCGAAACGCGTCAATGCCTTTTATGTATAGACACTAGGGGGCCGATTCCGATTCGGGCCGGAAATCTCTCCGACCGAGCCGGACCCGGAGAGATTTCCGACCGAATCGGACTCTAGCAGTCCGACCGAATGAGTACGATGCGCACGTATGCCATCGGACTCGATTCGGTCGGACTCCCATTGAAGTCAATGGGAGCCAGTCGTACGACGCGTACATGGGCTCCCATTGACTCAATGGGCACGACGCGAACAAGGGCGCCCCCTACAGTGTGTTCGCGTCGGTGCGGGTCGCGCCGTACATGCACGTGTAAGGGGGACCCATGGGTCCCCCCTGTGTGCGACTCGCGTGCCTACACTTCCAGGGGGTCCGACACGGACCCCCAAAGTGCGGCACCGACAGCTCCTTGGAGCCGGACTGCGCGAGTCGGTCGGAGCGGTCGCGATGCGCATTGTACTTACCCGGCCGGGGAACGTCTCCATTGCGCGGTGCGAGTCGTCCCCGTGCGAGTCGGTCGGAGCGGTCGGGTCCTGCGAACGAGTCGGTCGGAGATTTCGCGAGCGCATGCATCGTACTCGCTCGCCCGGACGCACGTACGATTCGGTCGGGAAATAGGGCTCCGAATCGGATCCGGTAAAGCCGAATCCGATTCGGAGCCCTACCGGCCGAGATCGGAATCGGCCCCTAGATCGCTAGGATATCTGCGAGTTAATGAAAAAGATTATGCAAAGCATTTAAACTATGACAGATAATCTAAAAGCTACTGGTGTTTC
Organism: Calotriton arnoldi; assembly: GCA_963921515.1. Taxonomy (NCBI): domain Eukaryota; kingdom Metazoa; phylum Chordata; class Amphibia; order Caudata; family Salamandridae; genus Calotriton; species Calotriton arnoldi. The sequence goes on from CAWUFW010000794.1 coordinate 1,478,308, forward strand.
TGTACAATGATATGCACTTTTTGTCTACTGCTCTCTCCCGCTTTTGTGCAGAAAAATTGTGAAATTATATATGTGTTTGTTATGTGTTTCTCTTTTGATACAGTATTTGTATTCTCATGTTTCTTTTTGTATGTATAACAATTGATTGTATATAAAGTATACACAAATTCTCTAAAGCTTTTTAAACACAAATATGTTTTAATTAAATTGTTTTTATGATATTAATAAATATTGCTTCAAGCATTTGAGATTTTGTACATTTATGCTCTGGATGATGCGGTATGGATATATTGTGTGGCTGTAAATGATCTGATTGACTCTGCCAAAGAGGATTTCTGTTTTTTGACTTAAGTCTATTTGGTGCTCCACCTCATTTGGTTTTACGGAGCCCCTCTCTCTTTTTGAGATAAATTGGCACAACCTGTATAGGTTGGAGAGTTCTCCGTCGAGGATTAAGTATTTCTTCTCTGTTTGTTGGTACCCATGGATCAATTGAAGACCTTCGGATTTAGTGAGGACCAATTTCACAAAATAATTAATGCTAAGAATGGAATCAAGATTATGGTTATCACTGGAAAGAGTGAAAACTGGGGCAAATTAGTGAATTTAAAGAAAAAACTAATTTGTACCGAAGCCCATGCTGACTTCCTGATTGAATATGTGAAGTCTGGTACTATACCTATTGGATTACAGGTACGCATTGAACCAGGCCTGTTCGTGGAGAACTGCACATTTTTATAAACATGGACTCAGATCTCCAATAGATGTAGTCGTGACTGGATGCTCCTTATTATCGAAACTGGTCAAGAATGAATAATTATCGAAAAAGAGTCTATCGATAAATTGGAAGCAGAATTGAGGGATAGTACAGCCCTAGATGAGGCTAAAAAGAAGCTTGATGATAAAAACAGAGATGTAGAAGGGTACAGAGTCTACTTGATAAATAAAAAAACTAATAAACTGAAAAAGGATATGGGTAGGTTTAATTATGAAACCACATATCCATACCTGAAAGAGAATTATTATCAACAAAGGAGTGACAATGGATGGGAAAGACCTAGCATTAGACCTATTTATAGTAGGGGAGGAAAGAAAGGGGTCACGTTCTCAGACACTTCTGGGTCAAGTAGTGAGGAGGAAGACCTAGAGAAGAAAGTAACAATAGAGGAAACACCAAAGAATATGTTTTTTTTTTAGATCAGAAGCCAAAGAGAGGACAACAATACAATGGGAACTCGGGGAGGGGACAACAAACACGGGGCCCTCCACCACAGGAATATCTGCGGACACGGAACCAGAGATACTGGCGTCAAGCAGAGCACCAATAATAAATCTATCAAGCAGAGATTTGAGCATACAGGAGATTAGGGTTTTAGAAAAAGGTTTTAGTTTTGTTCCCTCGATATAGGTCAATAGATTTCAACTTGAGAAGGATTTACTTTCCTTCTTCAGAAGGGTATGAGTTAAAAGATTTTTTGAAGGTCGTCCTTCCAGAGAATCCATAAATGCATCCGGTCTTAAACTTAAATCCTCTTTTACCCCCTCTTTGGCACAAGTAGGAAAGAATATAGAGGCATTCGAAAGAACAGTGGAAATTGGTATACAAAGGGTCCTTTCAGGACAAAACCAGTTCTATTCCCAGAACATAAGTAAGACCGAAAGGGAGGCTATTCAGTCTCTCAAAAATGACTTTAATCTTACCATCAAACCCACAGATAAGGGTGGAGGGGCGGTCCTCTTCGACTCCTTGGATTATGAAAAGAGGATTTTGAGCCTTTTGGAGGTTGAACAACACTATGAACAGGTTCAGAGAGATGCACTTACTAGCCTGTCTAATGATTGTTTACAACTACTTACAGAAGCAAGAGACAATACCTTTATATGTGATGAAGAATTCAGGTTTTTAAATAACACCCAACCAAGATTCCCTGCAATATATGGTCTTGCAAAAATTCACAAAAATCGCACTGATCTACCCATGAGTCTAATTGTGAGCAGTATTGACTCACTTCTTGAGCCCCTAAGTAAATATATTGATTGTTTCCTGTGTCCATTAGTGAGTGGTCTTAAGTCCTACGTGAGAGATTCCTCTCATGTAATGTCACTGCTGGAGGGAAAATCCTTCAATAGAGAGACTCATGGGTCGATTCCGATCTCGGCCGTAAGCGCACCGAATACGATTCGTCCGGAAAAAATACGAGCTGAACGCGGTTTTCCCGACCGATTCGAACAGTCGTCCGAGCGAGCAAGTACGATGCGCATTACTGCTAAAATTCCGACCAAGCCGTACGTTCCCATTCCAGCTCCAGTTCCCCGACCGAGCGGATCCGTAAACGCCGATTCGAGTCGCACGGAAGTAAATACACAGCACCTTCTGGCCGGACTAGTACGATGCGCACTCCGTACGCGCCGAACTGGTCGCTACGTCCGGCACGTCAGAGCATCCGGGAGAGCTGCACATAAGTTCCGATTCGCGCCACAAGACGATCCACGGCTACGAGACGAACAAACCAGCTACGAGTACGAGTCGAAGCCACGAAAAACCCGAACGAGACGAACCAACCATGAATCCCATCACGCAGGTCCTACCAATACTGTACATCTATTACCGGAACCGGTACAGATGCGTACGGCGCAGACGGTAAGTCAGACACCCACTACACAAACAAACGACACGTACCCGATATATGTCACACACACATAGGGATGCAGAAATGATGTGCACTAGCAACAGCCGAACCACAGGGGCGGGATGGCTATCACCAATGCCATACACACCCATAGGGGCCTGATGGCTACCACTACCACCACCCCTACTCATGGGGGGCTGGATGCCTAGCACTACCACCACCCCTACTCATGGGGGCCTGGATGCCTAGCACTACCACCACCCCTACTCATGGGGGCCTGGATGCCTGTCCCTACTACCATCCCCACTCATAGAGGGATGGATGCCTACCACTACCACCACCCCTACGCATGGGGGCCTGGGTGCCTGTCACTACTACCATCCCCACTCATAGGGGGATGGATGCCTACCACTACCACCACCCCTACTCATGGGGGGCTGGATGCCTAGCACTACCACCACCCCTACTCATGGGGGCCTGGATGCCGGTCACTACTACCATCCCCACTCATAGGGGGATGGATGCCTACCACTACCACTACCCCTACTCATGGGGGCCTGGATGCCTGTCACTACTACCATCCCCACTCATAGGGGGATGGATGCCTACCACTACCACACCCCTACTCATGGGGGCCTGGATACATAGCACTACCACCCCCCCTACTCATGGGGGCCTGGATGCCGGTCACTACTACCATCCCCACTCATAGGAGGATGGATGCCTACCACTACCACTACCCCTACTCATGGGGGCCTGGATGCCTGTCACTACTACCATCCCCACTCATAGGGGGATGGATGCCTACCACTACCACTACCCCTACTCATGGGGGCCTGGATGCCTGTCACTACTACCATCCCCACTCATAGGGGATGGATGCCTACCACTACCACCACCCCTACTCATGGGGGCCTGGATGCCTAGCACTACCACCACCCCTACTCATGGGGGCCTGGATGCCGGTCACTACTACCATCCCCACTCATAGGGGGATGGATGCCTACCACTACCACTACCCCTACTCATGGGGGCCTGGATGCCTGTCACTACTACCATCCCCACCCATAGGGGGATGGATGCCGACCACTACCACCACCCCTACTCATGGGGGCCTGGATGCCTAGCACTACCACCACCCCTACTCATGAGGGCCTGGATGCCGGTCACTACTACCATCCCCACACATAGGGGGATGGATGCCTACCACTACCACTACCACTACCCCTACTCATGGGGGCCTGGATGCCTGTCACTACTACCATCCCCACTCATAGGGGGATGGATGCCTACCACTACCACCACCCCATCTCATGGGGGCCTGGATGCCTAGCACTACCACCACCCCTACTCATGGGGGCTGGATGCCGGTCACTACTACCATCCCCACTCATAGGGGGATGGATGCCTACCACTACCACTACCCCTACTCATGGGGGCCTGGATGCCTGTCACTACTACCATCCCCACTCATAGGGGGATGGATGCCTACCACTACCACCACCCCTACTCATCGGGGCCTGGATGCCTAGCACTACCACTACCCCTACTCATGGGGGCCTGGATGCCTGTCACTACTACCATCCCCACTCATAGGGGGATGGATGCCTAAAACTACCACTACCCCTACTCATGGGGGCCTGGATGCCTGTCACTACTACCATCCCCACTCATAGGGGGATGGATGCCTACCACTACCACCACCCCTACTCATGGGGGGCTGGATGCCTAGCACTACCACCACCCCTACTCATGGGGGCCTGGATGCCTAACACTACCACCACCCCTACTCATGGGGGCCTGGATGCCGGTCACTACTACCATCCCCACTCATAGGGGGATGGATGCCTACCACTACCACTACCCCTACTCATGGGGGCCTGGATGCCTGTCACTACTACCATCCCCACTCATAGGGGGATGGATGCCTACCACTACCACCACCCCTACTCATGGGGGCCTGGATGCCGGTCACTACTACCATCCCCACTCATAGGGGGATGGATGCCTACCACTACCACTACCCCTTCTCATGTGGGCCTGGATGCCTGACACAACTACCATCCCCACTCATAGGGGGCTGGATGCCTAGCACTACCACCACCCCTACTCATGGGGGCCTGGATGCCTGTCACTACTACCATCCCCACTCATAGGACGGGTAATGCATGACACAACCAGCATACTCCAACATAAGGGATGTCAGCAAAAGACATCCCCCCAACATCATGACAAGAGTGTGTAGTCTGTGTTAAATGCCTACAACACTGAACCTGACATTGAACATACAATGTGACCCCCTATCACATGTGTCACACAAAAAGGTGTGTGGCCTTCACAATGCAAGCAGACCATGACCACTGTGGTAATGGGGTCTAAACCCCCATCATCACAGTGACCAAAAGGTAAGTGTGGGGTCCATAGCTGAAGCACATTTTGAACAATGTGGCAATGGGGCCTAAACCCCCATCATCACAGTGACCAAAAGGTAAGTGTGGGGTCCATAGCTGAAGCACATTTTTGAACATTGTGGCAATGGGGTCTAAACCCCCATCATCACAGTGACCAAAAGGTAAGTGTTGTCATGGAAAAAGCTGCAACTGCCAAACAGCATGGATGATTCCTGGTCACAGAACAACAAACACATCAGTGGCAAAGTAGTGGTTGTGTCCCATAGCAACATAGATTGGGTGAGGCAAACAGTGCAGTGCAAATAAAACATACCTTTGGCCATGTGCAGACAAACATCACCCATGGGGGCTGACATTGTCTCCATTTATCAATTACACAATGCCAGAAGTGACCATCATAATGCAGACCCACATATCTGCACTAATGGACACACAAATGTAGATATCCTGTGGAGACTGTTGATGTGAGGTGAACAAATACCATACCATGGCAGCAATGGGACATACAAACCATGATTATTGTGCTGACTGATGACCTAGGAGTCCCAGGGACAGCAGGGGAAATCCTCCAAACAACATACAGGCAATGGCACACTAAAGATATGCCAATGCAGTGGTGCAGATGCACAAACACAAACAGGCAGCCTCACACTGCATATCAAACACAACAGGTGATGGGGGTGTGTGCCAGTGTCCCCAGGCAACCACACAACACATGAGGAGGCCTGAATTCCAATTACACAGATGTGTATTCAGTGCCATACAAAAGTAACTCATGGATCGGATTCCCCTATGTGGGCAATCAGGCATTATTAGATGAGAGGGAGCCCAAATTACACATGTCACACAAGCTTGTAGGAACAACAACTAACACAGCAAGAGACAGACCCACCACAGCACTACCCCCAGGGACCCCACATTGTGGTGACACTAGCCTGCATGATAATCCCACTGTGATGACAAAGGTAGATGTCATTCACACTGTGAACCACAGCCATGTGTCCTGAGCAACAAACTACCATCACACCTACACAAGCACAAATCAATCAGCACGGCCTGTCAGCCAAGGCCAATATGAAGGTAGGGGTCTAGCCGTGCAACAACTCACATTTGCACACACTCAACACCACACACCTTGATCTCCAACAATGTGCAGCAGTGAAGCTCACATGGACTGGTGACATTGCACATGCACCCATGACAATCCCAGGGGTGGTGGTGGGAACTAAGGTGCAGAAACCCATCACACATGGCCAGTCAACAAGACTCGTGAATGTCTGACACACTGTACAGTACGCGGTACATGGGCATGACGTGAAATCCACTCCAATCAATGGGATCCCGGCCACAGTCACACACCAATGAAGAAGCCAAGGTGACCCACAAAGAACACACGTAGACAACTTCCAACATTGCAGCTCTGACCCTGAGGAGTGGCAGCAGTCGCACACACAACGTGTCACAATCACTGAAAGCTACCACAAACTGTAAATTACATGACTTGTGTAACCAACAAGTGCCAAGGGGAATCCTGACTGTGTCCCATCTGCGTTTGCCCACATCCCCAGCCCTGACAACAAAGACAACTAGGGATGACAACTTGATGAACATTAGTTTGCCATGCACCCACATCCTGGAGAAACCAGGTCCAAGATGCTGGATGAACACAGGACAACTCAGAAAGCATCACAAACAGGAACATCCGTAGGGACACAGCCTGTGTAGGAAAAGGGAAGGGAACACACACAGACATGCTTACACAACACACAACACGGGCCCAGTCAATGTCACAGGATTACACACTGCCATGAGGGCACTCCACTCCTGTGGAAGGTCCGCTGTGCCAAACCTTGTCTGTGCACGACTCAAACATGTCAGCAGAACACTCGGTCAGTGAGTCAACAATTACAACACACTGAAGGCTCTGCTCACATCAGCCTGGGTACGGGAGTGTCACTTCAGTCACCTGCATATACCCAAAACACGTGTCAAGCAAGTTGCACTGTATACACAGATGAGTCCTTCAACATTGATGTGCTAAACTGCATGTCCAGTGGAGATGGGCACACAGTCAGGGAAATAGAAACATTGAACAGTGGTAAGCCCACCAGATGTGCATGAGTGTAAGCCACAGATGTTAATTTACAAATGCAAAACGTACATCCCTGTGTCAAATGCTGAACATTACACCCTCAGACTGCAGCAAAGGATGCTATGGATCCAGACTAGATTAGGACACATATCCCATGGACCACATGGAGTCCATCACAGCAACACTTCATTTTCCTGATCTGAACACTATTACAACAGCAAATGCATGATGATACTCATCTACATCATGTACATCAAAAGCAAAACCACTAGTAAACAAAAAGAGGCTTTATTCAGCCAATGTGAATGAAAAATTGGAAGTCCAAAAGACACTAAGGCCAATGGCCAGTCCACATTCACAGTCCGAACAGGGTGACATGTGACAACTTGTCACCCATTGCTTGCCTGCACTGGTACGGACAGGGGACATCCCCTCGGAGGGGCATACAAGGGGCAGGCCAGGCACCGCAGGGACAGGATCAGGGAGGCCAGAAGGAGGCAGTGAAGGGGTGGTGGGTGCAGGAGTGTCACCGGCAACTGCAGTGGAGGTGTCTGACTCAGTGGGGGCCGGCACCACTGTAGGGCACAAGTCAGATGGTGTGGGTGCCGGCACCACTGCAGTGGGCCGGTCAGATGGAGTGGACTGGGTCCCCACTGCAGTGCCCAAGTCAGACGGGGTGGTTGTGGACTCCACTGCAGTGCATAACTCCAAGGGAGTGGAAGGGGGGCAGATGAGGTGGGCAGGACAGAGGGGGACCCGGTCTCCACACCAGTGGCACAAACAGGCTGAGTGTCTGGGTTGGGGGTGGAAGAGCAAGTGGTAGGGGGAGGGCCTAAGCAGTTTGGGGATGTGGTATTGGTGTGTGGGGGAACCTGGGGCAGGGTGTGGCGGGGGAACCTGTGGAGTGGTGGCCTGGGGGATGGAGGAGAGAGACTGTGTGGTGGAGCTGCGTGGTGGTGGGGTCTTGCCCTTCCTGGTCTGGGGGACTTCCTAATGGGGTCCTCAGTCTGCCTGTGCCTGGGGGAGGGTGTCCGGGTGTGAGGGGCACTACCCTCTGTGTGTGGTGGTGGCCTCTTCCGCCTGTACGTTGGGTCAGATGGATCTGTGGGGAAGAGGCCAAGCTCACAGAGGAAGAGCTTCTGGGAGGGGGGGGTTGCAGGTGAGGCATGGGAAGGGGTTTTGGAGGGAGAGGTATCTGAGGACTGCGGAGTGCTCGTGGATGCATGTGTGTGTGTCTGGGCCCCATCCCCTGTGAGTGAGGTATCAGTCCCCTGACTGTGCGTGCGTGTGCGTCTGGATTTTGGCTTGTGTGTCTGTGTGCTGCTTGTGTCTGTGCTGGTGCGTGCCTGTGCCGGTGTGTGTGTGCTTGGGACAGGTAGGGTGCTGGGGATTGTGGATGGGGCAGAGGTAGGAGGGGTGAGGGACTGTTGCAGGAGGGACACTGCTGCCGTCAGTGAGGAGGCCATGGACTGATTGCCGCTGTAGGGCAGACATGCCAGATGAGATGCCCTCCATGAATGACACCAGTTGTGTCAACAGACCCGTGTGTGCATGGAGGACACTCAGCATTGATGTCTGCCCTACATGGATCTGTTTCAGCAAGTTCACAGACTCCACACTCAGGGCAGCATGGGAGACAGAGGCAGGGGGTGCGGTGCCTAGCACGAAGGAGACACGCTCCCCTACACGGGAGCCTCCATGGACATGTGGGATGGGAGCAGATGGGAGGGTGGAGATGGTGGTGGTGGCGGGGACAGACTTGCTTGATTTTGTCTGTGGTCTGCTGACACCCGACTCCACAAGGGAGTCCTCACTGGAAGCGTTGTGTTCCTCAGCCGAGGTGGTCGTAGCTGAGGTCTCCTCAGTGTGGGTCCCCTCACCCTCCGTGCCACTGGGTCCCTCGGTCTCCTCTGCAGTGGACCCAGTCTGGCTCTGCCGCTCCTCTTGGTCCGTGGAGCTGTCTCCTCCTGTGGCCGTGGATGTATCTGCAAACAATCAGGATAAACAGAGCAACATTAGTCACCTGTACTGACCACACACACCACAGTAAGTACAGCACATCACAGAGCAAGCCCTGCCATCATTTGCTAGACATTGCAATAAGTGCTGACACTGATTTGAAGAAGCCCATTGTCTGCCTGACAGTCATTCATGCCACTCATATCCTACCTGTCCATGCACCCATCTGTCTGGTGCCTGTTGGATGCCACTAATCATATGTGCACACATGCACCACATACACAGTTGTTGGACATCCAAGAGAACATATGGAAATGTGTCACTCCCAACACATGCCATCTCCTGCCACTGACTCAGTACATGTGTCAGGAAAAGTGATGGGCAGAGTCTCTGTCGATATGCAGGTTTTGCTTCCATCCCCAGACACAATGATGTCCTCATGTCCTGATAGTCAATGCGACAATGGTGTGCATGCAGGACACATCACACTACTGCTGGATCACCCTTTGAAAGTTGAATGTCATGGCACAGGCATCTCTGGCAAGTCAGTCATAACTGTCTCCTGTCACAGGGGCAGTGCATACACACAACACCAGTCTGCACTGTGTCACAATCATGGAAGTTTTGGGAATGCAAGCCCTGTAGCTGACAGGTGCACATGTGCACCCCTGGCCACCCACATCATGAGGACTAAGATGATCCCAAGTCATTCAAATGAGACATTTGAGTGACTGCAAACACAAATCCATACACATGAGCACTTCACCGACTGATGAGAATGAACCAAAGCTGCCTGCACCTCAATGTTTCATACACCATTGTGCACAGTCAAGGGATTAGAGACCTATGCATTAACCAATGTGCAGATCCTATAGTCACAACTCAGATGGCTGGCCACCCCAAACTGTTAAACACTCCAGGAGTCCAAAAAGCAAGGCCACACCACAGTGACACAGAGGCAGACACCTGAGTGCACTCTTCACCATGCCCAATATGTATGCTGACACACGGGAGTGGGAGAACAGAGTGCCTTTGATGTCCGGAGTAGGCATTACAGTCCTGGTCCATGTGCAACATGGTATTACCCTGAACACTAGGCAGGTGGCTATGCATGTGTCACACACATGATGTACATACTTCTGAGGCTCCTACCTTGGTCTCAGCTGCAGCATGGGTGTGTGGCACATACCCCAGACATGTGGTGAGTCAGAGCAGCAATTGGAACACATATTAAAGCCATACCCAGAGTACATGTCAGATCACAGGCATTGTGTGAGCAATTGTACCACCCATGCAGCCCACAACAAAGTTCCTGTAACTGATGCTGTCCCCAACTTGACCCACAGGTAACTGCAAGTACACAGTACCCAAGTGACCTAAGTCACAGACTGTAAGGGCCACACCTGTGTATCAGATGAGGAGGGGGCATGACACAAGTGAGGGACATGAGTCCAGGACGACAAGACAGTCGTACTGTGGAAGTGTAACCAGGCTAAAGGAGTGCATAGAGCATGTTAGTCATAGTACCCAGAAAAGGCTAGCACTTACCCCCTCCTTGCTGCTGTCTGGCCTTCAGCTGCCCATCCAGGTCAGGGAAGACCACCGCCAGAATCTGGAGCATGTGGGGGTCATGGTCCGGTGTCCGCCCCTCCTGCGAGGAGGCGACAGCTTCAGCTGGACCCTTGCGATCCTCCGAGTCCAGCCACGAAGGTCCTGCCACCTCTTCTGGCAGTTGCGGATCCGGCACCTGTAGACCCCCACAGATCGTACTGCCCGGGCGATGGTCAGCCAGATCTCCTGCTTCTGGTGGGCATCAACCTGTGAGAATGACAAAGTGAAAAGGCCATTAGTACACATGCAACATTTCCGTGCATCACACATTTGGATATACATGTCTAAATCACAGGGGCACATGATGTACACAGGCAGTGCAACGATGGCTATGAACAGTTTGCCAGCAGTTACTACATGGTATCATTGCCTGGGAAGTAAAACCTTGTTTAAATGCACTGTTACTGCACTATACCTGTTCAGTGCATGTAACTACACACTTTGGGGGGTGACAACTACTCAGTGAGCATGCTATCCACTGGTGTACACACTGTAAGTACTGCTAGTCAGACAACATGCACAATTAGTAAGGCAGTGGACAGCACATTCACCTGCTCCCCTGGTTTCCCATACAGCTTGCTGTACTGTGGAAGGAGGCTGTCCAGCAGGGCCTGGTTCTCCTCAGTGCTGAAGGCTGGGGCTCTCTCCACAGTACATGCCATTGCAGTAGCCAGAGGATGCATAGACAGCAGCAGTGGTAGTGGCAGATGTCGTCCTGGAGCATGTAGTGCAGGCAAGTGAGCTCTCAGGGGAACAGCCAGCATTATATGTGTGCTGCAGAGGCAGATACTGTCCCATGTGTCCAAAGTGATAGGTCCAAGTCGTTTGCATCTTCTGAATCTGGCCAATCCATGGAATTGCCCCACTTATACACGCCTACAGCATCCTTCAAAATTTGAACTTGATGACACCCATGAATTTGCAACATTGTTGTGGGTGGCCAACTGAATTCACTGCATCCGACTCGTACAAGCGTTGAATACGCGTCCGTTACCATGTCAGTCCATAGCCAATGCGTGCGCACGGATCGGTCCATTGCTGTACGACGCGTATTTCGAAACACAACACGCATCCATCAACATCATATGCAATGGCCAATGCGTGCGCACGGATCGGTCCATTGCTGTACGACGTGGATTTCGAAACACAACATGCATCCGTCAACATCATATGCAATGGCCAATGCGTGAGCACGGATCGGTCCATTGCTGTACGACGCGACCCTGTACAAGTCACTCGCATATGTCACCATGGTTGTCACTGGTGAACGTATGCCTGCCACAATTACTTGCCAGGGACTAAGGGGCACACCTACAATACCACAGCCTGTCCACACTGTATCCTAAGGCATGTAAGGCTGCATTACCTGTGTGTGTATGGGGGTCAACATGTGGTTTGTTGGGTGGCACTTGGGGGCAGCCACTCCCAGGCAGTGCACGTGTTCATGGGGACAGAATCCTTTGTGTGTTGTGCACATGACCACTGTGATGTGCAACTGTTCAGTTCAGAGCATGTGGCATGGTCACATTTCCAGGTTGTATATGTGTATGTTATGTCACATACACCCTGAGTCCCATGTGGGATGGTATGTACGTCACAGGGTGACCCATTGCCACAATTGTGATGGCCCTCCACAGTCTGTGTGCATGTTGTGTTTCAGATGTCTCTGCTTCCATGTGCACAATGGGAGACAGTCTCCACATCCACGTTGTTTGTGCATCGACTTTGATGTTGTGCGTGTGTGTGTCACAGACGTCCATGTCTGTCCTGCAGAGGCAACAGGGGCCACTACCTGTGGGAGTCATGGTTGTTTTGCTGGCGTGTACATGATACACCATGTCATGCCAGTGTCCATGTGGCAATACAGGGTCCCTGGGAATCTACCTGTCAAAGAGCTGTGATGCCTGGGGCACATCTGTCCTCACTTGTCACTGTGGTGTGTGTTTGGAACGTGACAGCAGTACATGGGTACTGTGACACAGCCTAATGATTTCCCATAGCACAACCTGGAACTTGTTGTCAACACATGTTGAACTGAGATGTTAGATGATGGCCATGTATGTGCCATATATGTCCATACAGAATGGCACACACATCAAGTACTTGTGTCTCGTAATGATGTATCATGTGATATTGAGTATGGTCAATGCCACATATGTGGGGTGACTGACAATCTTTCTTTGTTCACCTATGTACTGCAGGGCACCAGCTGTCCATAGACCATTCCCTGACCTTGCAACCATGGTTGAACGTGACTGCATCCGACGGTACCGCTTCAACAGGCCGCTGATTGAGGAATTGGCGGGGCAGTTGGCCCCACATTTGCTAGCTGGCCGGCCATAGCCTACAGCACTGACCCCCAAGGTGAAGGTGATGGCAGCCCTACACTTCTTTGCCACCGGTACCTTTCAACACACTGTGGCGTCTGCTGGTGGGATGTCACAGACCATGTTCAGCCGTGTGCTAAGCGATATTTTGGAGGCAATGTTAACATACTTGAACCAGTACATCTATTTCCCTAAACGTCAACAACTCACTGACGTCAAGAGTGACTTCTATGCCCTGGGGAGGATGCCACATGTCATCGGCTCCATTGATGGGACACATGTGGCTTTGGTACCACCACAGGCACATGAGCAGGCATACAGGAACAGGAAACATTTCCATTCTATCAATGCTCTGGTGGTATGTCTTGCAGATATGAGCATCTCAGATGTGTGTGCATGTTTCCCCGGTTCTGCACACGATGCCTATGTAATGAGGAGTAGTCGCATCCCGAGGATGATGTCACAGATGCAGAACCAGCGTGCCTGGCTTGTCGGTGTGTACTGACTTTGTACCATTGTGTGTGTTCTGCAATGTTGTATTCCACCCTCTTTTCCAACTCAGCTAATGTGCAATTGTCTGTATGTAGGTGACTCCGGATGCCCCAACATGCCGTGGTTGCTGACACCCCTCAGGAACCCTGTGACACCAGCCCAGATGCGCTACAATGAGGCACATGGTCGGACCAGGAGAGTGATCGAGCGGACATTTGGTCTCCTGAAGAGCCGCTTTCGCTGCCTGGACAAGACAGGAGGGGCCCTACCATATGCCCCTGCAAAGGTGTGCAAGATTCTCATCGTCTGCTGCATGCTACACAACCTGGCAGTGCGGAAGGAGTTGCCTCTCATCCTGGATGACGATGACCAACATCCGCCACCTGTGGAGGATCCTGGCCTGGGCCACGATGCCAGTGATGATGATGATGATGAGGGTGATGTCCGCACACAGCTCATCAACAACTTCTTCAGCTGAATGTGAGTATACAGAGATGTTATGTCAATGATTTGAGTTTGCATGATATGTGTTGGTGGTGCTCTGTTGCTGTTTGAGTGTGGCCATGTGCTACTTGACTGGATGCGTGCAGCGATGTGTCCTTACAGGTAGTCTGTAATCCCCAACAGTGTTGACATGCTAACTTGGTTTTGTGTAGGTATCTTGTGACATGTATTGGGCATAAGTATTGCAGTTCTGTCCTGTTCTTCAGTGCTTTTAACTGTGTGTCATGTCTGTCCTTCACAGGGTACTTTCAGAGTTGTTTGGTCAACTGTGATCCCCCGACACCATGATTCAACTTCCAGGGTGGAAGCAGTCGTTTCCCTACAGGTGATGTGCCACACACCCCTGGACTTTATTTCTTCAACACTTGGTGACTGTGTGGCCACTGCCATGTGGGATTACCTTGCATCTGTAGTGGAAACAACATGTTGCAAATGTGTAATAAACCTGTGCTTCACTTTGGGATGTGCGTTGTCTGTGGTCACACATCTGACTGACATTTGCTTACTGCACCTGTGGGCTAGTTAACACAGACTCTGAATAGGTGTGTTGTCTGTGCATTCCACTGTATTTCCTGGCAACATCAGTGTAGGCGATGAGTCAGATGGCCCTGGTGTGTATGTGTCGTGTTGCCCTAGTGGTGTGTCTCCCTCATATGTGTCACGTCGCCATGACTCACATGACGGTGTTGAAATTGCTGTAGCAGTTAGCATGCACAGTGTCATTTAGCAGATCATCATCTCCATGACAAAAACCACGTTGGAATCACAACAGAGGCAAGTATGGTGTATTAGTGAGTTTATTTACATACATGTGTGAGGATAGTGCACAGGATGGTGGGTGCTGTACATTGGGATTGGAATCCAAAGTTCCCAGATGAGTTGGAAGTGTTGGTATTAGAAATGTCCTGAATAAAGTCCACAGTCATCTGATACATTAGTCCAACTTAAACTCCCCATGTCACGTGGGAGAGTTGGGTTGCATTCGACAGGGTGAACAGTTTGCACACAAAGGAGAATTTCCAGAACAGGTGTTGGGTTCCTGGGGGATGTACATGGCCATCTGCCTCTCAGTTGTCCTTCCTCGGACGACCCCTCTTCTTTCTGGGGGGACCCTCACGTGCAGGCTGCTGCGGTGCAGAGGACTCTCCACCAGAGTCATCCTCCCTCCCTGTGGCAGTTGCAGTTGTTGCAGCACCAGATGTTGTGGGCACACAGGGAGGTGTGGACATGTTGGTGCTAATCTGGCGGAGGGATGTCAATATGTCCCTCTGCACCACTGTCAGTTCTTCCAATGTGTCCCACTTGGACTCCATGCGAGGCATGTGTGTCTCCACATGGGACATGTGGGAGTCCAAGCGGGCATGATGGGCAGCCTGCTGCTGTTGAATGTCCTTGAGGATCCCCACTACCTGGCTGACCTCTCCGGTGCTATTCTGGAACGCATCTACAATGCGTACCAGTTGTGGGTCATCATGCAGTCCAGACCCCTCTGCAAACAGCGACCTCTGCCTACCACCCCTCCCACCACCCCTGGCCACACGGGCGGGACCTGCGGGGTTGGGGGTTGGTACTGGGGTTGTTGTCCATTGCTTCCCGGGGGGCCGGGGTCCCTGTGCTGTTGTCATTCAGTGTCCTTGGTCTGTCCGTGTCGGCGGGGGTGGTCTGTGTGTTGGCAGATGTTGGAGGAGTGGGTGCAGGGGGTGCAGATGGTGGTCCTGCTGGTGCTGCATGATGACTCACACCAGAGGGGCCAGGTAGGTCTTCGCCATCCGAGGAGGGCAGAGGCTGTTCCACACCAGAGAGCTCAGGAGCCACCGGAGCCTGGGACAGGGACTCCTCATCATCTGCTGCTGTGTCCCCATCATCACCTGTGTTTGGAAGAGACACACAATGTATGTTATGTTTCTACAGGCATCAATGGTTCAAACACATGACAGTTGTGACTGTACATCTGGATGCGTGCCTGTACATTGCATTGTCCTAAGTTGTCACAGCCAAAGGTTGATATTGGTGTAGCACATTGTCCTGCCAACCTGAAGCATTTCAATGTGAATGTTGAGGTGTGTGCATGACAAGCTCATGTATTGTTTGGCTGTACATGGCCATTGCTACTCAAGGGCCATCACGTGCCTGACACAGGTGTGTCATCCTTGTCCACATTTGTCCTTTAACAGGGACATACGTGCAATTCCACTTAGGATATCTTTCAAGATTGGGCCATGTGTGGTGGCAGTTTTTGCCAGTCTTTGTGCGTCACATTGGTGTGTCTGGACAACATGGTCACAGTCCGGTATGCCTGGGATCTCTTGGGAGTATCTGTGTTGTTGTCTGGGTTCCTAGTTCACGTCTCATTTCATACAAGTGATGTTGTTAACGTAGCTAATGATGTTGTTGCTGAATTTTGTACGTGCAAACGTGATTAATCTTGTCAATGTCCTCCATGGTGATAAGGATTGGGCACGGCAGCTCTCTTGCTTTTCCATTCTCATGACAGTGATGGCCAGTGGTGTGTGTTGCAGTTCTGCTGCTGTGAGTAGCATGTCTCCTCAAATGCAGTCCAGGTTGGTGCTTGTGTCTACAGTGTCTATGACAGTGAGTGGTGTGTTGTGTGAAGGATGCATATGTTGCAGAACGATGTGGGAGTGGAATGCAGCTCACAACCGCAACTTGTGTGACTGACACCATGGTACAGTGTCCGGTATATTGGTGTGTCCATTGCATTCACTGTCAGGTGTCCCCTGTCAATGATGTCTCTGTGACTTCCTGTGTGTTTTGTGCTATGTAGTATGTCTGATTCTCCACAGTTGTCATCTGCAAGACACACCTTCACAGCCAGGCCAGGGGGCACCCATGGACACTGCATCCCCTGACAGTGTGTGTAAACATAGAGTTGCAATGGCTGTGAGTGTGTATGTGTTTGGGTTGGCCAGTGCATGGGTGTGAATTACAGGCACATCATTTCTCATGCCCATGTGTCAGCCATCTTGCCAGGGCTTTTACTTTGGAAGTGACTGGTCCCACGTGTGCAATGTGTTTTTGCAGAGTAGGTGTGTGTATGGCCAGCATTGGTGGTATTTGGTCGACATCCGGACCTCCTTCTCCCCCAGCCCAGTTATCCCACCATGAAGCATGCCACCCTTGCAGTGTGTGCAGGTTAACTCTCAGGATGTCAGTCAGTGGTGTCCTGCTGTTGGTTGGTGCACAGTTCCCAGCAGGGCCTTGTGCTCCCCACAACAGAGCACCATTGTCAGACATCTTTTAAGTGGCTTTTCACTCCCTGTGAGGTGTGCATGCTTCAGTGTGAGCTTGCTGGGCCATGTGGATGGGGGATGTTGAGCTGTGATTACCACTCCCATCATGCTATTGCCTACACCCCCCTTTCCAGCATGCCCATACTTCCTTCCTTTTGAGTCGAATTCACTGTGTGTGAGTGTGACAGCAATGGCAAGATGGCTGACAGTGTGGTCCTGTTGTTTGTTGGTGCACAGTTCCCAGCAGGGCCTGGTGCTCCCCACAACAGAGCACCATTGTCAGACATCTTTGAAGTGGCTTTTCACTCCCTGTGAGGTGTGCATGCTTCAGTGTGAGCTTGCTGGGCCATGTGGGTGGGGGATGTTGAGCTGTGACTACCACTCCCATCATGCTATTGCCTCTACCCCCTTCCCAGCATGCCCATACTTCCTTCCTTTTGACTCTGCTTCCCTGTGGGGTAGTGTGCCTATGCTGACAGGATGGCTGACAGTGTTGTCCTGGCGTTTGTTTGGCTACAAGTCCCAAAAGTGTCCCTGTGCTTCACACAGCATAACCCAGTGTGGTAGTTCTTTGTGGGATATTTAATTAGAGTGTGAGGCAATGCATTCTCCCAGGTGAGTTGTGTGGAGTTTGTGTTAAGGGGGTGTGTGAGAAAAGCTGCTGGTAACTATGGTCAGAGCTGTCAGTCCTCCTTCCCACCCAGCCAGACATCCCACCATGGAACGTGCTTCCATTGCAGGGAGTGCAAGTTGGCTTTCAGGATGTCAGTCAGTGGTGTCCTGCTGTTGTTTTGAGCACAACACCCAGCAGGGGCTCGTTCTCCCCACAGCAGTACCCAGTGTCAGCCATCTTGTCAGTTCTTTTCCACTCCCTGTGATGTGAGCATGGTTCAGAGTGGTGTTGATGGGCCAATTGTGAGGGTGACCAATATCTGTGACTACAACTCCCATCATGCTATTGGCTACACTCACTTCAACAGCATACACACAATTCCTTCCTTTCAGTCAGCTTCCCTGTGAGGTGGTGTTCTAGTGGTGGCAAAATGTCTGACAGTGTTTGTTGGTTAGATTTGTGCCACTGCCTTGCTCTATTTGTTGTTAGGTTTGTACATGTCATGACACAGTTAGATATCACTATGAGATTGCAGGTATTGTGTTTGTCTGACTAGCATACACATCTTGGGATGATTATCTTTTGGTTACTGTGGCTTTGCTAACGGTGCATGGTTTCACTATCCCTTGACAGTGATGTGTGTGTATTGTCACACAATATTGGGTATATTGGTTGTGTACTCACCAGGCTCTGGGATGTCTGATAGTCCATGTACGCTCTCTGGTGGTAGGATGGCCCGCACCTTCTCCTCCCAGGACCTGAGGTATACTGGTTTGGCAGGAGGGCCACTGCCGGTGCGATGACTCAAGGCGTAATCCTTCTTGAGTAGGTCCTTGACCCTCCTGCGCACATCATACCACCTGTTCTGGATGTCTTCCTTTGTGCGCAAACATGGTGATTGTGCGTTCACCCTGTCGACAATCCTCTCCCACATCTTGGTTTTCTGCGACATGGGGGTCTGTTGAACCAATGTACCAATGTGGCTCTACCCTGAGGATTTCATCTACCAGGACTTCCAATTCACTGTCTAGGAACTTTGGATTCTTCTTTGGGGGCATGGTGATGGGTGGTGGTGGGGATTGATGTGTGTGTGAGTGTGCAGGTGAGGGTGGGTGAGTGTCAGTTTTGCTGGGTGTATGTGAGGGTGCTATTAGGGAGGTGCTAATGGTGTGTGGCTTGTGTGATGGATGAGTTGTGAGTGTGTCTGTGTTTGCTGTATGATGGTGTTCTGTGCTGGCAGGTCTGTTGAATTTGCAAAGGATCATGGTAGGGATTTGTGGCCTTTATATGGGTGGAGTTGTGGGTGTGTCTTTGTTCCATGTTTTTTCCCCCAGTATTTATTGACTTTGTCATTGCTTGTTTGGCCCTTTTTTTTGTATTTTTTCCTTTGTATTTTTTGGGCATGTAGGAGACGTTCTTCTGACCGAGTAGGATGCTGCAGTTGGCTCGTGCGAGCTTCTCCGAGTCTTTCACGCTGTCTTTCTGCTGGGTTTCATGTGCGGCATACGCGTCGGTCGCGGAGTATTCGGTTGCTTTGGCTCCCTGTTTTCTATGCGTGTCGGTCGTACGGCTTGAGCTCCGTGCGACTCGGTCTGGTTTTACACGCATTGCATCGTACTGCGCGGGTCGGAGTTCGCGGGTACGTATCTGTCGGGTTCATTCCTGGTGCGTGTCGGTCGGTTCGATTTGCGTAGATTTTCCGGCCGGATAGCTGGTTTCCGTGCGGTTCGGTCGTTCGGCTTGTGTTCCGTACTAGTCGGTCGTAATTCACATGCATAGCATCGTACTACGCGGATCGGACAGCGCCGGTACGTGTCGGTCGGACTACATTCCCGTACCGAGTCGGTCGGTACGTTTTCCGGCCTGAATCGGAATCGGCCCCTTAGTGTCTAGTTACCCTGGACATTGAGTCTCTCTATACGAATATCCCTCAGGATGACACACTAGAAATGATACGGGTTCTGCTAACTGATCTGGATGGAGCCAATAAGGATTTTATTGTAGACTGTACCTCAATGTTCCTTAAAAATATTATCTTTCTGTTTAAAGATCAGCTCTACAGACAAAAGAAAGGGACCAGCATGGGGGCCACGTGTGCACCAAGTCTGGCCTGTCTCTATGTGGGCGAATTTGAAAGTAAGCATATTTTTAATGAGTTGACCCCTTTTTATGAGAATGTAGCGGGCTGGTACCGCTACATTGATGACATTTTCTGTATTTGGGAAGGCAGTATGGAACATTTGACTGAATTCCTGACCTGGCTCAATCTGGGGGACCCAAATCTAAAATTCACGTCCCAATGTAGTAGATCTGGGGTTGATTTTTTAGATATCACAATCAAGGAAGAAGATGGTGCTCTTATGGTAGAGTTATATATGAAACCGACGGATAAGAATACATTACTCCACTATTCAAGCTTTCATCCAAAATCCCAAAAGGACAATATTCCGTTTAGTCAGTTTCTTCACCTTCGAAGAAATTGTTCAAAGATTGAAGATTTCTATAAACACTCAGAAGTTTTGAAAACAAAATTTAAGGAGAGAGGTTACCCTAAGAAATTGATCTAACATTCTTTTAAAAGGGCCAGATTTTATGATAGGGACTCCTTGATTAATGGAAACAGAAGAAAGAAAAAAGAAAATAATCGATTGGTCTTTGTTAGCCAATTTTCGAATATTAATAATCAGATCAAATATGTAATTAACGGAAATTGGCATATTTTAAAGGATGAAGAGGATGCAAACTTGGATAAGCCTTTGTTTGCTTTCAAGAGAAATAAAAACCTCAAAACTGAACTAGTTCACACATATAGGGAGGAACCACGTGTCACTCAAAATACCATATTTAACACTCCAGCCATAGGAAATACACGTTGTGGCAACTGTAATGTTTCTGAATTATCTATATAGACCAAAGAGATTAATCACAATGGTATCTGTATAACCTCTAAGACTCTGAATAAGTGCTGCAGCAAAAATGTAGTATATTTAATACGCTGCTCCTGTGGGCTAGGCTACGTAGGCAAAACAGGTAGGGAAGTACATACGAGACTACAAGAACATATGTCAGCTATTAGAATAAAGATGCCAAATGCCCCTCTGGTGACGCATTTTGAGAAATTTGGTCATAATGCACTTGATATACGTTGGTTTATCCTGGAAAAAATATGGATAGGGAGACAAGGGGGAGATATGTTAAGAAAGAGGAAAGAAAGGGAACAATGGTTCATCTCCAAACTTAACACAGTCCGTAAGGGACTTAATTCGAGAGAGGAATGGGACCGACTGGTGAGCCAAAATTGAGTTTGTCCCCAGACACTGGCTTTAGGTCTAGTGCAAAAAAGGGAAAAAAAGATGGTAGAGATTTCTAGTGGAAACCTTCCATCGGGCAAGGCATCGGGAACTGACTGTATTCCTATAGAGTTCCATAAAGTCTTCTTCAGCGAGATTGATCGTTCTATGCTCAGTTTATTTCAGGAGATCAGGGAAGGGGCTACACCACCGGGCTCTTGGGGTATTGCGAATATTGTTATTTTTTTTAAAAAGGGCAAAGATCCTATGAATTTAGGCTCATATAGGCCTATTACGCTGCTAAACAGTGACGCTAAGCTTTATTCCAAGATTTTTGCTTCACGCTTGAACTCCGTGATGCATCATCTTGTTTCGGTTTGGCAGCACGGGTTTATACAAGGAAGAGGAACTGTAGATCACGTTAGGAGGTTAATTACCCTTTTTGATGCTACTGAGATTTCCTCCAAACCTATGGGGGTAGCTTTTTTAGACGCGGAGAAGGCCTTCAATAGGGTGTCATGGAGTTATTTATGGCAGACCCTCGAGGCTTATGGCCTAGGGGATTCATTCGTCAAAGCAATACAGGTCTTGTATGTCAACCCTATAGCAAGATTAAGAATTATGGGGGAAGAGAAGGCGCCATTCTCAATCGGTAGGGGAACAAGACAGGGTTGCCCTGCCTCTCCCCTACTGTTCGCCTTGTATTTAGACCCCCTTCTTAGGCGTCTGGAGGCCTCCGCAGAAATTATTCCGGTCAGTTTACAAGGCAGGGACACCAAGCTATTGGCCTACGCCGATGACATGGCTATTATTTCATCTGACCCTGATCGTGCAATGTCTGCGGTTGAAAGCATTACTGAAAACTTTGGGACTCAATCGGGTTTTTTATTGAATAAAGCTAAAACGCAGATCGTGACAAATAGATTTGTTACAGGTACGGATAATAGAATTGTAGAAAAAGCAATGTACCTAGGAATTATCATCACGGCAAAGGTGGAAGATATAGTGGATATAAATATGATCCCTATAATGGGGAAAATGAAGAACGATCTCCATCGATGGGATAATTTGAAATTGTCAATAGTAGGGAGATGTAATCTCATTAAAATGATGATTCTGCCTAAAATTTTGTATATTTTCCATGCGATTCCTTTGGAAATTCATAATTTTTGGTTTAAACAAATAGAGAAGAAGGTAGCTAGGTTTAGCTGGTGCTACCAAAGGACCAGGAGAGCTAATGTGTTCCTATGCCTTCCCAGGGATAGAGGAGGATGGGGGCTCCCGCATTTTAAGCTATATTATTTAGCGGCCTCATTCCAATATTACCGGCCTCTCTTTGGAGTTAAGGAAAAGGATAGGGAGGATCCTGGTCACGTGCCGACAATATCTGAGCTACTGATAGGTGCCCGGGCTAACGTCTGTTTCTTGAAATTCTATGAAGCAAGCTACTTTAAGAAAACGCGATTCAAGGTACTAGTCACTGCTTTTCGCAATTGGGCAGGCATAAGGAAGAAACTTGGGGTAGGTAGGTTCAGCCGTTATTCTCCCATGATTGGGAATGACCAACTGCCAAGGGCATTACAAGATGCATGCCTGGCAAGGTGGGGAAAGGGTGGTTTATACAGGATAGGGGACCTGTTAGCTGGGGATCACATAACTTCATTCAAAGTAGTTACGGAAAGGTTTGGTGTTGGCCCCGGGATATTTTTAAATTTCTACAGCTGAGAGATTTCTTGCTTAAAAAGGCTGGTGGGGTGGCAGGGTTTGGACAAGTACCTTTGATGGAATTGTTAACTAGTAGTTTGGGATCCTCAATTACACAAATATATAGATGCCTGCTGGAAGGAGTACCAGATGATTTAGATAAACATAGGCTGAAATGGCAGGATAGGCTGGGGGTTGAGGATTCTTGTTTTATAAGATCATTAGAACTCTGGGACAGAGGGGACTTCCTGCTTTAGATGTGCAACTTTCGGTGTGGATTCAGTGCATATTTTTGCCACTTGTCCTTGTATTGAATCTATAGGTCGTGAAATTTCAGGCTTTTTACAACAGGTGCTTAATGAAGATGTTCCTCTGACACCTCAGCTGATGTTATTAGGGATAAATGATTTAGTCAGCAACAAAGGGGTAGAACTCACTTTTATAGCAATGGCAGTTCTCAGGCTCTGTGTCGCCTCAGCTTGGCTTGATTCACAACCACCAACCTTCCAGCAGTGGAAGGGACGATTTTTACATATATATAATTTAGAAAAGGCACTTTATGAAAGGAGAGGCAGAAAAGGTAGGATCAAAGGGAATAGGATCTGGGGCCCCTCTCCTCCTGGATTGCGTCTTTTTATAAATTGAATTTTTTTTTTATCTTGGTCCATTCTGAAAAATTCTGTTGTTACATTATGTTATTCTCTAGCCTTTTGATTTATTGATTATTGTGCGTAATGTATTACCTGATTGACCCTTGTTTTTCAAATGACATTATGGTTTTATGTTTGGATTGTATGTACATGTGATTAACGCTGCATTTACACAGTTTTTAGCAAAAAATAAAAACATAATTAAAAAAAAGATTTCCAGTGGAAAAAGATCCCTATATGTATATATGAGTCTGACTATTAATAAGAAATGAGGGAAAGTCTATTGATGAGTTAACATGGAGTAAATATAGTATATGGGCCCGATTTATAGACACTAGGTTGATAGATATCATTCACCTAGTATCTAAGGGTGCCTATTACCTCGAGGGCAATGGGATGCAAGCAAACCAGGGAACTAAGTGCTAACTACATCTTTGTAGCGCTATAATTGCGGGGTGTAATAAGAAGCCCATCATTCCCCTAGTATCTTAGGGTGTCTATCATTTTAAAGGTAGTGGGATGTAAACAAACGAGAGAACTAAGCACTAATTACATCGTTGGAGCGCTATAACTATGTGGTCTAATAAGGGCCTATGAGATCGCTGGGAGTAGGTTGAGCCCTGCAATATATGTATATGGTGGTGAATGCAACTCATTTCACCTATTTGTCCTAATTGAAGTTATAGTAAGAAATAGGTGGAATGTGTCTGTATTTTTATCCACATATTGGGAAATCGAAAGATGTGGATGCGTATATAAAATACACTAAATAAATATACAGATCTAGGTATCATATTGGTTTACTTTTAATTCTATGTTTGAGTGCGGGTGATATCTCCGCCGAGACCCTGTAGTTATAAACTATTGTTGACAAAATTTGAGGTCTCAATCCACCTAATTGTAGGTTTTAAAACTGTTCCAAGATGGCACTTCTAGTCGTTGTGAGAAAAGGCTTAGGTGATTGGCGGTTAAGCTCCCACATGGTTTATGTAAACTGGAAAGCAATGATAGGCTGATTCGCGGTCACGTGCGGTACATGCGGATGTGTTTAAAATTAGTACTCTCAAACCCGCGGTTTAAACGGAGGTGCGGTCCCCGTGTGATTTCAAGATAAAGAAGGTAAGAACTGACATTAGAGCGGGTGGCCATATATTATTTAGAATCTCTAACTCGGAGTAGTTATAGACGCTCACTCTGTATTTAAGGTGCACCTCAATATCGCAGTAGGACACTGTTGTTAAAGCGAAGTGTCGGGAAGCGTCTTTTTCGTATATTCATAGTAGACTCTAAGTTACAGGAAGTGTATTTTTCTGACGTAGAGGGTTTAAATCTGATTAAATGAAATATTTGCAATAACATGAAATGAGAGACTCTTTTGTAAAGGACATAGGGGAAAGTGATTTAGTCAGTCAATATGTCTCTCAGGTTCTAATATAGATATATTTGTTTGGAGTACAGGAATCTTGATGTAATAATCCCGAAATCAGAAGGGACGAGGTTACTGACTTGTGAGGTGAGGATTGTGACCATCTGTAGGATAGTGGAAAAATCGTAGTCTTACAGACCTTTGGGATATGGAAGAGAGGTATGTATGAGTTTTGAAAATGGATAGTGGGTACGACCCTATTTAAAATATCCATTTGGATACTTAGGGGTATTGTTTTTAATGTTTACAGGTGCTGACCCCTTTATTTTTATCGCTACTGGCACATGGTGTAATCTTTGAAATATACAGGTATCCATTTTCCATATTATAGGCCTGGAGTGCGTTGGTGATATCTATGATGCCCTACTAATAAATTATATGGTTCTTCTTTAGACTTTAAACTTTTTATTGGGACACTGGACCAGATAAATTCGGTCACACGTCTCCAAAAAGCTTTAGAGTACGTAGAAAATACTCAGGAGTTTGCGCTGTTCAGAAGCAAACCTGGAAAGGTACTATACCTAATGAGTTCTTTACACCTGGGTGTTACGAGAATATGGGTCTGAGTGTGGTAGTATGATTCTGCTGGTTTGTGGTGATGACTGTATCATCAGGATATAAATGATTTTTATTTGAAATTGGAAATTTAGAAAAATTCTCATGTTTGATTTATGTTTTTGCATTCTTCTTCTGTCTTTGTGTATGTGTAATATAGATAATACAATTGATAGCTGGGAGATATCAACATTCCTGGAGAAGGTGGTTTTAATAGACTGTTACCCACCGAAACGCGTCAATGCCTTTTATGTATAGACACTAGATCGCTAGGATATCTGCGAGTTCATGAAAAAGATTATGCAAAGCATTTCAACTATGACAGATAATCTAAAAGCTACTGGTGTTTCTGTACAATGATATGCACTTTTTGTCTACTGCTCTCTCCCGCTTTTGTGCAGAAAAATTGTGAAATTGTATATGTGTTTGTTATGTGTTTCTCTTTTGATACAATATATGTATTCTCATGTTTCTTTTTGTATGTATAACAATTGATTGTATATAAAGTATACAAAAATTCTCTCAAGCTTTTTAAACACAAATATGTTTTAATTAAATTGTTTTATGATATTAATAAATATTGCTTCAAGCATTTGAGATTTTGTACATTTATGCAATGATGATGCGGTATGGATATATTGTGTGGCTGTAAATGATCTTATTGACTCTGCCAAAGAGGATTTCTGTTTTTTGACTTAAGTCTATTTGGTGCTCCACCTCTTTTGGTTTTAAGGAGCCCCTCTCTCTTTTTGAGATGTTTATTCATGTAAGACAACTAGTATGGATGTAATTTACCTTAGTAAGGAATAAATTAACTGAAATTTTTTATCTAGATAGTTCAGAACTTCGACACAATATAGGTCATCATGGCAGCATTCCCCATAATGGTCAAGATAGTTAGAGAAGTATAATCCTAGGCTCTATAACTAAGTGCTTCGCTCTCTCTTAAGTTATAAGCACATAAAAAGGCAGTGTACAACTACTTTAAGGCAGCAGTGCAAAGTAAAAGTAAAATAAACTACTTCAGGCATAAATTTAGATTAGAAAATATAGTTTACTGCTTTATTTATTTACAAAGCAACCCATCCTCTCCACCCAAACAACATGCCAACCCCTCTCCCAAACAAAACTGACCCAAGCCCCAAAACTCAAAATGTCCAAGAAAGTTTCTCCAGTCCCAACTTCCTTCCCACCCTTTCCACCCAGCCCAAACAAACAATAAATCCCTCCCACCAAAACAAAAATTCAAAAAGTGCTAAAAGAGGGCCTCATGGACATCGGTCTGGAGCTGATCCATGCTCTTCTCCATCAAGGTGAGCCGGCCCTCGATGAAGTCCAGCCGCTGCGGGATGCAGCGCCGCAATGGCCTGTTGCCATTATGGTGGGGGGTGGCAGCAGTTGGCTGGCGGCAGCGCCAGCGATGGGATGGCCAGGAGGCTGGAGGCTGAGGGGGGCCAGCTGTACTGGGGCCCAGCTGTTGTGCATTTGTTTCTTGCTCCTCCTCTTCCAGGACCACCAGTCACTGGTATTCCTGCTGGATACGCTCCAGCCTCTGCTGCCACAAACGGGCCGCTCTCTCCTGCCTGTCGGGTGGTCAGGCTGGACCAACAAGAGCAGCTGTATTGAGAAAAACAAAAAAGACAAATTGTAAATAATCCTCTGTGCAAACAATTGTTTTAAATAAGTGGTTGGCATAGTAGCAGAACATTGCTGGATCCCTAGGGAGTTTGGAATTTATTTGATATGATTATGATTAGGAGTGTCACAAGGCCAAATTCATATTTAACCCACACATGTTGGCAAACATAAAAAAGAATTGACTGTGTGGCAGAAAAGTATCATGCGGAGAATAACATCACAGGATTAAAAAAACTGTGATTTGATTTTTTTTTTCTAAAGGCTTTTCAAGTAATTATAACCAGAGTAAGACACTTTGAGTTGAAAAATAAATGACTTCTCATTGATGAGTACGGCATTATGCACTATATGGAGTACAAGTTGTTTGTGGTGCTAAAATAATAAAGCTATGCTCATTGCTAGCCAGCGCCTCTGCTAGTTTGCTACTGTCTGCAGCTGTAGTGGACAATTATCTATTTTTAATACCAATGGCCCTGCTCTTTACCAAATGCATTTCTCTTTCTACCCTGTCTCCAAAGAGGCAGATGAATAATAAATAAGATACTTCATCAGTCACACACCTCATGTATGAAATGTGGATATTATGATATTATCATGTCTGCCATAATTAGACGTTGAGGAAAATGAATTTAATGGACTGCACTACAGGTAAAGGAATGGATTATATAGATTTTATTTGGCACATTCGTCAGTGTGTATCCCACATGCCAAACTTGATATCAAATCATGCGCTTACCCCCACTTTACTCTGTGGTCTCGCCGGCCACCATGTATTTCCAACAAATTCATTTGTGGGGCAGTAACCAAGGAAAGGAAACTTGATTTTCTCTACAGCAGGTGGTAGGGTAGAGGGATTAGACAGGTAGGTCGAGCTTTTTTGTATATAATGGAGGGGCCACTACACTGATCATCGATTCATCATCTTTGGCTTATTTAGTCACGGTTCAACTCAAAAGGGAAAAATCTGAGCAAGTGTAAATAAAGCTGTTAT
Source organism: Calotriton arnoldi (assembly GCA_963921515.1). Classification (NCBI taxonomy): domain Eukaryota; kingdom Metazoa; phylum Chordata; class Amphibia; order Caudata; family Salamandridae; genus Calotriton; species Calotriton arnoldi. The sequence goes on from CAWUFW010000794.1 coordinate 1,506,452, forward strand.
AGGAAACCATGATATATGTTCTGGAATCACTTCACATGGGTATCGCATGATTAAATGTGGCACATGCCAAGAATGGATTTTCCAATTTGGTACGCTGGAATGGAAGAACTTAGAAAAAAATAAAGGAGTGAAGTACTAAGAGGCGACGGAGTGGGCGAAGGGACAACACACCATATGTGTTCAGTTTCCAATGCATTAAAAACATTATAAATGGTGCATTAACTGAAGCAGACACACATTACACAGCCCACACTGCAGTAACAAATTGATTGCCCCATACTGCACTTCGGTCATAGATGGCATAAATGCCATGGGCGGGGAGGGAGGATGATGACTGATAGGTAGGATGGATCTGGCTCACTTAACAAATACAGCTTGTCAAGGAAGTAGAACAAAGAATAAAAATAAATAAATAACCCCCACTTTGAAGAACCATAGCTTTGAATGATAGTGATAACTCTACATAAACCAAGTAAGCAGAGTAGGTGAGCAGCAGCACGCTCCTCTTGAGAAGAAGAGCTGCTTGCTTATTCATCCAAACATTTATTCATCCTTTCATTCTAATTGACCCATAGCCACCATGATTAAGCTTTACTTTCTCCCATCCAGTATTTCACCAAAATTTCCAATACATTATCCACCCATTCAATACATAGTAACCCTTTCTTCAAACCATCCTTTCGCCCATTAACCATGCACCCTTTCACCCACCCACCCTTTCACTCATATACTATTTCCTTTCTTGTAAGTTACCTTCCATTCTTTTATGTCTCCCCAAGACATCAAAGCACATTATGTGAGATGTTGCTGCATTGCAGATAGAAGAGGACATAATAATAACTCAACCACCACTGTGGCTGGTAAAGCCAGGGGGGGGGGGTTCACCTCACGGTCATCTTTGTTGACAACGAGCGATGCCATGACATCGCTAGTGAGCATAGTAAATGCAAGAAAATATGTAACTTACCACTGCCCGTCCCTGCTGCCGCTTCTCCCCCTCCAACTGACCCGTTGCCATCCCCTCCTGCAGTGGCACTGGAGCCGGCATCACCGATGTTCTGTGTGGCTAGAATAAAACATTACATATAATTTAGATCTCAGATACACAACCCCAAATACAACAGCAATGCAGCACTACAGCTGAGTTAGCATGTCAGTATATTCCAAATATCACTCTGGGCATTTGATTGGTTGGTTCAAAGAGTTAGACAAGCCAGGCGTGGAATAATGGTCAATGAAAGTCATATGGTGTTGGATGGCAAATGCAATGGGAGTGGGACATCATTCTTTTCTTCTAGCCTTGCTGCACTCTTGTGGGAAAATGCTGGTTTACTGTAAGTATAAATGAACAGGTCTGTAGCACTTTAAAATGGGGGAGGGGTGTGGTCTATGATGACCATGGCCTCTGTCTCGTTAACTAAACTGTGTTAGAGCTAGGCATAAGCAGGAAAAGGAAAGCCTTCTAAACAAACATACATGGTGATTTTTATTTAAAAAACTACCTTACTTGGGCCTGCAATCTGAATCTTCACAATAGACAGTGCCAACATTCCAATTCACCAAGATTGTACCCTAAGAATGCCACAACAATCATAAAAGGTCTTACTTGGGATCAGCAGAGCCCTTGGCAGTGGTGCTGGTGGTCACGCCGCCTGACCAGCTTGTCCCAGACCCTCCGAATCGTCCCTCTTCTTGCCCTTGGGTGCTGATGAAAGAAATTAAGAAAATAAATGAAAATAGATTAGTGATTCTGTTAATAATTTCCACAAAATGTTTTATGAAAAGCAAACGCAGTCGCTAAAACAGATCACCTATAGTACCTTAGTTTCTAATTGAGTCTATCGACTGTTGTTAAATCCATATTCCAAATCTCCTTAACAAAGTACATTTGGAACTAATGTATTGCAGTGAATGATCTTTCATTCTATCTATTCCCATTTCTCAACACCCTTGATGAGCCAACTCAGACTCCCTTTTTTGCAATGCATAGAAGCATAGTTCACATCATCACTGTGAATTCAATTAAATAACCTGGAACTGTACAAGCTACATAAACAAAGTCACAGAGAGAACGCACTACTCAGTGATTCACTATAGTGACAGGAGACCAGTCTGCAATGGCTTATTAATTAATCAGCCAAAGCGAGAGCCTGATGAATGCGATTAGGTAGCAGCACCAGCCTAGCAGAAACTAGAAATTGAAACACACAATAATATACCAGCGTACACTTTACTAAACATAACTTACCTCTGAGTGTGAGTAGCATGCTAATCAGAATTTATTTTTTTGCATTGTAGAGAACAAACACAACAAATAATTAATACTCCCCAAGCCCTGGAATCTTAACGCCTAGCAGGTTGAGCAGGTCCTGTTCATGGTTGAGACTGTCCGCCCAATGGTGCTTCAGCTGCTGGGCGGTGCCCTGAACGTGGCTGGTGAGCTACACGCACCGGCGCACCATCCCCCAGCACCGCCGATGCTCCTGAAGGGTGTATCCGCTACCGGGCCTGCCGCTTGCTGCCAGCATATAGGGGAGGAGGCGCTACACAAAAAAAACTAGGGCTACCAACTCCTTCTCCCCACAGATTGCCACAGGCTGTACACCTGGGCGGCAGCACCACCCACACAGAAGTCACCCCTCTGCCATGGCGCAGGTTTGGGAAATAATAACTATGAAGGAAAAGGAAGGGAAAGTAAAGAAGAAAGAAATAAGGAAAGAAGGGGAAATAAACTAAGTCAAAAAGTCACAAAAACATGAAAAAATGTACACAAAAACATAAAATACACAAAGACACACACTATAATAAAAAATAAAAATTAGAGGTAGAAATGTGATAAAGGAGGAGGATTACAAAGATTAAGTAGAGATTAAAATTTAGGCCCAGCACTATAACAGAGAGCAGGAAAACAAGATGTGCGCACCCATGTGGACTGCATGGTGCTGTTCATGCTTGATTTTGAACACGAGCAAACTTTAGGACCATGTTGTGCCGTTCACGCACAATTTTGGGGCACGCAGATACACTCCGTGTTCCCAACGCAACGTGAACGGGTGCACCAGCAAACTCCACCCGAAAGCGGAACTCCGTGTGGCAGACTTTTTTGTGACTCTGTGGAATTCCATATAGTACGACTCTGCGAACTCCGCTCACCTCTAAAGAAAACCGATGATGTCATAACCATGTTAGCAAAGGTAAAGATTCATCATTGTGATTTTTTTGCTTTTGCATTCAATATAGTTCTTATTTTTAAATAAAAAATAAGGGAAAGATGGTTATGAAAAAAATAAAAAATATAAAATTTACCTAGGGTGTATGTATGTGTTCTGCCAAGAATCCCCTATTGGGTGATCCAACCCCGTTACCTGAAGGGAAAGGATGTAGGTCCCCAACTTTGTCACAGGTTGGACATCCCTCCTTGCAGAGAGATCAACAAGCAACTGGGCTGAGGTTTCAGCATCTAGTGGCCTCGCAATGACAGCAAGTGCTCCTCTGTCTTAACCTAGAAATGTTTGTTGATTTATAACAAAAAGCAGCCTTGCTCTTTAGCCGAGGCCTTAGTCGGGCCAACATTGTAATGATCTATCTATTGATAACTGCATCGCCTTATGAATGAAAATAAATATCAACATTTGCACAATGTTTGTCTCGGCCTTGTACCTGATGTTAAAGGTGTTGTGATAATGTTCTTACTAACTAATCCTGAATTGCCACACACGCAAATGTGTGCCAAAAGTCATTGTGGGAAAGAGAAGGAAACATGTACATGGTGAAATGGCAGAGTTTCTCCCCCGGCCTAACTAAGACACATGACACCGACTCCTCAGATATAAGTTGACTAATAAGCTATCTAATCATAAGAAAGCTATGCACTATTGTCACAGTAGATGCATATTACTGTGATTTTACATCTATCTAAAAATCAATTTAAAAAGACAATCATACAGGTTAAAAACCAAAACACACATAATGCCATTATTGAAAATGTAAAGAGTATACAAAGCCAATAAAGACACATTTTATAATCAATTTAAGATGTTAAAAACAGGTCAAATTAAAATTTCCCACCAAATGAAATAGCCAATTGTTGATGTGTTCTGAGAGGTAGACGAAACATTTCTGTTACCAACAACCGATGATCCCAGAGGCACACCTCGGAGCATGTTTATAGAGCTCCTGTAGCAGCCACTGAGGGAGTGACCTCAGTCAATGGAAGATCTGCCAAACCAGAGCCAAGATCCAATTCACGAGGAGCAGAAGCATCCCAGGAAGGCTCGTAGAATACGGGCAGGAGCAACGGAATATGCAGTGGACAGAAATACAAAATTGGGCATTAAGGGGTCCACAAGTACATGTATGTCCTAAGGCTCAACCAGTTGCGTACCTAGGCACAAGTCCAAGCCACACTCGAAAGTGCACAGTAGACAGTGGAATGCGGGCTGCACGCAGTGTAGCCACACAGGCAGAAATGATAAGAACCAATGCTCCTTCAGATCCTGGAGCAAAGCTGCACTAAAGCAATGTACCATGCGTTCACGGCACAGCAGCACATGTGGTATTGCCAGCTTCATTTGATTGTGAAATGGGACATCCATTGCAGAGCAGAAAGAAAATCACAGCCCCAACAATCAGGAGCAGGACTAGACATGTTAAAAATGCGGTCCACCAGCTCTCCAAAATGTCATGAGAGGTTAGTGAGGAGTAGCACCTGTATCTCTGAAGAGGAACTTGCAACCTGAAGATCAAACGTCTCCTATGCAGATGTTAAGGCCACATCTTTCTGAAACAATAATGTTTGCAGTTTGCTCAGGGCATCAAAGTGCACTTTGGTATCATTTATTGAAGGCCAAAGCATTGCCTCCCTATCTGTACCGGCAGGTGGAAACAGTACTTGTGTACCAGAAGTGACTATGGAAGAAACTTTCACCAGATAAGCAACCCCTGGTTTCATTCCACAGCAACCTTGACTGTTCAACATCAGGTAACTTCCTTTAAAGAGTAATCTGAAAGCCGGATGTATCACGGCTGCTGGAGAACCTTTCGAGTATCAGGATAAGTTTGCCAAGAAAGCATTACAGGCCTGTGAAGCAAAACATGTTTGCACACTAAGGATTCACTTAAAGTATTCTTGCGGTCTGAACCGCTGAGAAAACCTTCAGTCTCCCTATTTCAACACTGAAATTTGAAAGGTAGTTCTTAATACTTGTGTACAAACCCTTCCCCAAATGTTTCATATCTGCCCACTTTGTGGTATTGCAGACAGTACTGAAAATGAAATGTCGAAATCAGCAGGGTGATGTATCCATGGATTATCCAAACCACGGATGGTGTTTCTGCAACAGTGAAAGGTAAGTTCTCTAGTTTTTCCTGTGTGTAACATAGTGTACCTTGCATCTTTCATGCAATGAGTATTTGCTGTTTTGTAAGGTGGTAAGGTGAAAACAGGCTTGTAGCATTAATAAGTCACCACAGCACGCGGCCAGAACGTTGTATTTGAAGTGTCCAGCTCTATAGTAGAATAGACCTAAGCTGTGACTGCCCATGTTGTAATGCGGACATATCCTGTTGTATAATGTCAATTGCTGATGACACTATGGGGCATATTCTCAAGGACTCATCGCCGAGTTAACGGCACTTTAGCGCAGCAAAAGTGGCGAAAGAATCATCGCCCCATTCACAAGCTGGTGCAAACTCCCCACATCGCCAGTATACCAGCGATAGCTGCTGCAAAAAACATCGGCACGGATGAGAGAGACAACTAACGCTAATGATATGCAGAGTAGGCGTTCCCTTGCAAAAACTCACGAAAACTCCACTTCGCGATATTCACAACGACCAGCCAGATCTGCGATGCGACCCAAAAACAGGCGATAAGGCACGTTAGCAGCAGGGTTTCAACACCTGCCTTTTACTGGTGGTAAGCAGGAGAACAACCTGCAGTAGAAAGGGAGCCCAGCCCAGAGCCACATCGGCAGACCAACACATGTCATGGAGCTACTGATCATGCAGCTTGGAGCCCCAAGAGGCCCACAACACCCACCGCCCCCCCCAGGCCTCCCCCCAGGACCACCCCCCCCAGACTACCACCGAGGCAGCGCAGAATGAGACAGCGGTCCTTCCGAAAACGCACTAGCCTCAGAGACTTAACGCCAGAGGAAGTCATTGCCCACTACAGGCTCAAAAGGATGACCATCCTCTGCATTATGACCCACATTGCCCACAGGCTGACGGTACCAACACAGCGTAGAACCAACATCCCTCCACAGACAAAGCTGCTGGCTGTGCTGCACCTGTTAGCCTCTGGTACCTTCCAACCAACAACTGCCAGAGTCGGAGGAGTCTCACAGCCAGCCCTATCAAAGTTCCTCACACCTGTCTTGGATGCCATCATCAGCTTGGTACCCCAGTACCTTCACTTCCCCCACACTGCGCAGAAACAGCTGGAGACCAAGCAAGGCTTCTACACCATAGCTGGCTTCCCGCTTTGTGTTGGGGGCAATTGACTGCACACATGTCCTACTTGTGCCCCCTGCCGACACTGCACACAATTACCGCAACAGGAAGCACACGCATTCCATCAATGTGCAGGCAATAGTGGACCACCGGGGACTCTTCACCAACGTCGTCGCCAACTACCCAGGCAATGTGCATGATTCCTACATCTTCCGACAGTCCATCATCAACCAGAGCTTCCAGGATGGCACCTACGGAAATGCACTGCCCGTCGGTAAGTACCAACGGAACACACCACACACCTCAACTCCACAATCAGACAACTCACAACTGTGGGAATGCACACATTACAACATCACATATGACATGCCAACAACATGCCCACCTACCAGACACAACAACACATGGAAATGTGGTAACAGGGGCCGGACATCCAGACAAGCCATCCACGTAATGGCACCTCTGCCACACAATAGCAGGATGTGGTGAGAGGCGGGAACCAAGTATGTGCGAGGGAGGCAAGTGACCCATGAATCAGAATATACACAATGCCAAGTGTGGAGGGGATGTGCTGGACAGACTTAAGTATGCAGAGCACAGACATGTCCATGTGGACATATGCTGCTGGTGTTTGTAGTGTCGTAGACAGTGGGCGCTACCATGTTACCTCAGGCAGTGGGGGAGATCCTGGACATGTAGCCATGTCGTCGTCCCTGTAAGCGTAAGTGGAGTGGGCTGGGCCAGAGTAGGAGTGGCAATCAATAGCCCGGGGCTCAGGGCGTGGTTCACTTCCGGGATGGCCACCAAGGCAACTACTGCATGTGTCTCTGTTCCCGCCATATCCTGACCATAGGCCTACACACACGTGGCCGACCACCTTCAACGGCCAATATCACAGTGTCGTTGTCGGGCTTGTAGACATGCGCAGACAGTCATGACAATGGTGTGTCCTAGGAGTGCAAGTGTTGCAACCGCGCAGCGCACACAAGTAAATAGGCTCAGGGGGAGTGAGGAGCATCTGTGAGGCAACGTACTACACATGGATGCCGCTCATTTGCCACATGCAAGACATGTCAGACATGTATCCCAAAGTCCCACACATCACACACCAGTATACTAATAAGCCTGCCAACACAGAATGCCGAACCACCGATTGACACATCTCTCTCCCCTGTCACAGGTGATCAAGGATATGCACTCTGCCCGTGGATGATGACACCCCTCCGAGCCCTGAACACCCAGGCCCAGAGGCAGTACAATGTGGCCCACATACGCACCAGGGGCATTGTGGATTGCTCATTTGGCTTGTTGAAGTCACGTTTCAGGTGCCTGGACATCACAGGTGGAAAACTCCTGTACAGCCCGCAAATAGTGTTCAAGATGATCATTGCATGTTGTGTGTTGCACAACATATGTGTACGCACAAATGCCCCATGATCGAAGTGCCTGATGCACCGGACGATGATGATGAAGATGAGGCAGGTGGACCACACCCCAGTGCAGCAGCAGCTGGAATAGCCCGAAGGGACACTATCATTCACAATTTCTTCACATAGGCACGTCACATGGGGACTGTCCTTTGCAGTCATGGGACAGGTCAGAGTGACCACAGACACAGCATGTGCAAATAAATTCATTCCTAGACACATTCCCTGTGTGCATGTCACTCCTCTGCATTGGCACATCGCTCGGACAAGTGTATGTGCAACATTTAGTGCTGACAATTTCACCAAAGGCAATTGGATGGTGGGAGTGTCACCTCCGTTATCGGGATCCTGTTTTCCTGCGGACTGAACCGCGTCTTCCTCTTCTTCTTCTCCTTGCCCTTCCCTGGCCCCGAGGTCCCAGGCTGGTTCTCTGTGGGGCTTGTGGGGTTCGGGTTGTCCTCTGTACTTGCTCCAACTCCCTCCATTGTGCTTCGTAGTTGTTATGTCTTTTTTATTTCTTTCTCGTTTTTTTGCTGCTCTTATGGTGATTTTATCCGCCTGACATGGGAATTGCAAGCCTGCCGCTGCTTGTCGCCGATTTTTCTATCGCGGTTGGGCACATCGCAACTTTTTTCACGTTCGGGTTGAGATTTTTATCGCCGTCCCGGTAGTGTTATCGCGGACATTTGCCACGTTATCGGGGTACTATCGCATGTTACCGCAGTGTTGTGAATGCCACGTTAACACAGGGTTATTTTCCCGCGCTAGACGGCGATATGATGACTTGCGTTAACCTATTTTGGTGATGATTATCGCACGTTCTTGAGAATATCCCCCTATGTTTCCCAAAAAGTATATTCTAGAGGACAAGGTAGTCATAGTGTTGTCAGCCACTGCTAGAGCTTTTTCTAAATTGGTCCCGTCAATTTCGCACAGCCTTTCAGCAGCTTCCTGCTGGAAAACTTTCCATATGTCATTGTATATTGCATACAAGAAGGGTTTTGACATGGTGTCCGAGGACCTAATAAAAAGTCCCTGAGTTCCAGGTCATCAGATAAAAAAGACAAGTGTTGTTTCACCGGAGACATTGTTGAGGTCTTTAGCCAATCAAGGCACAACTTCCCAACACTGTAGGTTGTCACCACCCCCAAGTGTTCAGACTGCACGTACCACGTTAACCCTGCTTGTTTTAAATCCCTCAATGTCATCTAGAAATCGTGCATGACATCCGTTCATGTCTAGTGGCCAAACTAACCATGCCTTCCAATTCAGGTCTGATGAATTGTATGAGCCATTACGTAGCATGGTGTAATGGTATTTTGTAGACTGCTGACAGTTTTCAAAGCATGCAAATGTGGGAATTTGTGTTGTGTTCAAATCTTTCATATTAGCTAATCCAAGACATGATGTTTGTTGCACAGTCTTGTTCAGGAAAATCATATGTTGTGGTATTAGGCGTGCTCTAAACAAAGCCTCATTTCCCTGAACCTGCCAGTCTTTTGTCCCCCAAATTGATCTTACATCTATAGTGTCCTTCCAAAAGTCAAAACCTTGTACAAACAGCTGGGAAAGAAAAGAAGCAGAGTATATCAACTTGATGTCTGTTAGCATATTTTTCTTTGCAGGTGATGTTGCAAGCCTATAGTAATAAGAGGCAGTATCAGATGTATCCTACCCAGAAAAATAAGCACATTTCTGTGCAAATGTTTTCAAACTACCCCATGGTGGTGTAGGGCAGTATTCCCTTTGAGTGTAATTGTAAACAGCACGTGGAATACTTTCTTTATGCAGAAAATGATAACAGTAAGGTTGAAAACAAAACATTTCATCATAATTAGATGTACCTTCACAAAATTCATCAAAAGAAAACACAGTAGAATGCTCTAGATTTTCTAGCATTTCATGCATTGTATCAATGTCCCAATTCTCAGAAACAGTACTGGGGGTAATGTCATCATTCAATGATATTTTAAACAGGCATGACGTTTGTAAAAGTTCAGCAGGGCCATACACGTCATATGATGCCCTATCCCAAGCAATCCCATCAGGAACTGGAACAGCTGGAATGTTCATGAGGGAAAGGTCTTTTCGTTCTCAGTGTGATGACGAATGTGGTTGGGGAACCAAGTTCACCAGTTGTACTGCAGAGCGTTTTGGGAGATAGTGTCTATTTAGAAGCAAGAAGAAGACTGTCACCAAACCAATCCAGAGGACCAGGAAAAGTAACGCAATTGTAATCCAAAGGTGTAACCATGGAAAAACACTCACTTTTAGCCTGAATGGTAGAGGTGGCTGTGGTGGAGAATCTGATGAATCGGAAGAGAAATTATCAAAGTCGAGGAAGTAGCCAGAGGCTGTTAGATCTATTTTTGGCAGCTCAGCAGGTTTTGTAGAACTAGGAGATGACTCGATCTGTGGTACATTGACGTAGACAGTATTGTTGTCACAATTCCAAATTGAAATCTGTGTTTCTGTACTGGTTGACAGTACTGTTGTTGTAGTTGTAGCAACAGGCAGAAGGCAAACATTGTTGTTGTGTATTATTGTCTCTCGTTGGAGAGAGAATGCTTCATTAATTCTTAAAGCTTCCATATGAACTTCCTATACGGTAGCGAGAGGAGGCATGCAGCTACCCAGGAGCCCATGTGGCTTACAGTTTAGAATTGTCCACATAGTGTGGTTTGATCAGATCAATGGAGACAAATCTTTTGTCTTTTTGACCTGCAAGAGGCGGAAAAAGTACAGTTCTGGTACCTTCAAACAGCCAGGACAGGTACACGTGCTCTGTACGATGGCACGTATTCTTTCTTGTCCACTATTTTCTCCCTGACCAGATCCCCAACCTTTGAGGCCCAGCCAGGCCTTGCCAATGCTTCCTTCACTTCCCCAATAGTGGTGCGTTTTACCTGGATGTTGCGTTGTCCATCCCGGAAGTCATTCAGTTCCTGTAAAACAGCCAAACGTTCAGTGATGTCAAACTGTGTTTCCACTGCCACTGTGCTGGGATTGTCAGGGATCCACATCTTTACCCCGAACAGGATTTAATAGGGAGCCCAGCCACCCAGGGATTTTCTAGGCAGGTTGTTGAATGCCCTCTGAACCCCATATAAGTGATGTACCAAACTGCAACCTGAGCCTAATACCCTAACTAAAGACTGCTTTAAGTCATGGTTTTTCCTCTCCCCAACCAAATTTCCCTTAGGGTGGTATGGAGAGGAGCAACGCAGGGTCCCACCCAAACTTCCCATGGCCTCTTTGTAAGCACTAGAGCTAAACATGGGACCCTGGTCGAAATCTAATATGCCTACTGCGTACGTCTTGATGAAGCCTCCCAGATCCTTCATAACACTTTGGGCATCAGTTGATCGCTGTGGCCATACCCATAGGATTTGAGAGCAGGAATCCACTGCTACCAAGATGTACTTGTAAGCCTCATCTGATGACAAAGAGCACAGTGGTCCAGGTAAACACAAGCCAGAGGCTTGTTTGAAATCCGTAGAGGTGTTTGTGGTGGATGCACTGAGGAGGACCCCTTCATCTGCTGACAGATGTCACATTAAAGGACAAAGTCCTTGGCCTGTTTGTAAAGACCCAGCTACCAGTACTGGTGCTGCAATAATTAAATCGTAGCTGTTACCCCTACATGTGCATATGCCAGACCCTCCTGTGCAGCTAGTATTAAACACATCCTGCTATCGGTGTTTGGTATTACTCTATCCCCTACTCCAGGAATGTGAGCATATGGATTGTTCTGTGCATCTAACTTGTAGGAGTACTTGAGTGGAAAGCCTTTCAGCAAATGAGCTTTGATGCGAGCAGCATTGACTGGCACCATGATGTCTCTGTCTATTCTCTCACTTGAATGAGTGATTGCAGCAACTGCAGCAGTGCAAACGTTTGCGGCTTTGTCAGCCATGGAATTTCCTGCAACGTGTACGCCAGCATGTTGATGACTGAATGTGTATGTTACATGAGTCCGCGGCAAGCAATCTTTCAGCTTTGTCACCTGTTCCCAAAGCATCTTGTGCTTGATTATGCAAGCCTTCAGGTCTCTGAATCAATTCTGGTTCCAATAATGTAGGTATTCATTATAAGACTGGACACACTAATATGAATCACACACAGTAAGTGTAGGGAATCCTGGATCTGTTTTTTCCAGTGCCAGAATTAGAGCCTTCAGTTCTGCCAGCTGTGCTGTGTAATCACCAAGTGACTGTGTGTAGATTTTCTCAGGATGGAATTCTCCATCGTGCATTCGCCCTTTTCCAATTGAGCATGGCACTGAGTATTGGTGCTTTCTCCATACGGCCGACTGGGCAGAACTATCACTATAAATGATGTAATCATAGCGTTATAGAGGCATTATTTCATTAGGCAAAGGCTATTCTTATTCGTACTGCAAGAAGGCTGGTGGTTGTAGTGTAGAGTCTAACTTGTAGTCTGCATCTGTTGCGGCGAGCGAGTTAGCCCATTGTATCCATTGTGGATGTAATGCTTTAGCAGTGGGGCCATCTGCTCTGGTAACGCCTCTAAGGCCAGCAATGAGGTTACAAAAATGATGTGTTTTCCCTAAGCCAGGGCTCGCTCTCTCAGCTTAGCAGTTTGTACCGCTGTCAGGATTTTTTCTGTAGGTGCAAAACAAATTTTAGCATTTGTATATAAATGTGATTTATATGTAATTGGTACTGTGTAACCTTCATTGAACGTAACATAGGTGTACCCGGATGTCCCTGCGATGACATGGAATACCAGGTTCGTTGTTTGTAAGTGTTTTGAAGCTATTTTGTCAGCTTATATGGAACGTAAGATATTTGTGTGTTCTTGAGTCTAATATGTACTGCAAGAGTCTGGAGGTATCAAGTCGTAGAATGGTTTAACCCATTCTGCGTAATCTGGAATGTATGTTCTGCCAAACGTTAGGAATCCCAATAGGGATTGCAGTCTTTTCAAAGTAGTTGGCGGTTGATGTAGCTCACACTTCTCTAAGAAGTGTGTTGCAAGGCTTTTACCTTCACTTGACAGCTCATATCCCAGAAAAAGGGCATTGAGGTGGGCAATTTTTGATTCTTTTCAATTAAATTTGTAGCCCATGTGAGCAAGCCCCAGAATTATACATTCTACTCTTGTCAAATATTCCATGAGGCCATCATCTGTCAAGTAGATGTCATCGACATAGGACAATGCCTGGTAATCAAAAGTTTGTAATAGCTCTTTTACTCTGCCTGAAAACAGTCTGGGTCTATTCTTATACTCCTGGGGCAATCAACAGAATTGCCTCTGAGAGCCTAGCGCTTCAAATAAGGTCAAATATCTGCTTCCAGGTGCTATATTCAGTAATAAAAATCCATTCGAGAAATCAAGTGTTGTTTTCGATTTCTTCTGCTCTATGTTGTTCATTAGTGTGGCACTGTGTGCATTTTGTAGTGCAAATGTGCGAGTAGCTGTGTTTAAGTGTCTGTGGTCTAATACTAGACGATATGAATGATCGTGTTTCATTACAGGAAACAATGGGTTATTCATTGATGAGGTGCAACTTTCTATTACACCTTGATATTCAAGTTATTGAAGGATTTCCCTAACTTGTTTATTAGCTTCATGCTAATGGGATATTGTCTTTGAGGTTGTGGGGTTGTCATCAGTGGTATTTCATGATAAGGGGAACTGCCATCCCACCCCACTTGGGTGCTGTATAACGCAGGAGCTAGCACTAGCGCCCATTCCTTGGCATATGAATGTTTAACTGATTCTAGAATAAGGTCGGAAAAGGCAGGTAAAATTACTATTTCGCTGTTTGGGCACTCCATTACGAAATCAGGTGGCCAATCTTTTTCAGCCAGAAGAATGTCGTAACCTTGGGTTAAGTCCTTCCAAAAGAGAACATTAATGTCTCTGAGTATGTCCCCCTCCAAATGGAGTTGTATATCATATAAACGATGTGGGACACTTACCCTAGTATCCGGTGTTTCCACCATGATATACTCACTCAGCACTACTCCCACCTGACAATCCATCGGGTTCTGGTGAAATATCGTGACTATCATGACTTCGTCCATGCTGTCCAGCATGGTCACTACCCATTCCCAGCTTAGAAGCAGTACCCTCACTATCCGGGGCATGCCTGACTTTAAGTCTGGATTCCTTCTTCTTTTTGAATTGAGACTTGGAAGGCTTTGGTTCATCTTCCTATTTAATGATGTAGTCAGATGAGCGCTGTGAGTCCTTCTACAGTTTAACGTGCCCCTCCGATCTGCGCTTTCACCATCCACCTCTCTCAAAACGTTTATCGGATGACTTCTCAAAAGAATGAGATGAACATGTATCAATATCCTGATACCTGTTAGGCAGTCTAATGTTGTCATGGTTACACAGATTATAGTGCTTTTGAGTGGCTTCCTGTGTAGGAAACACACCCCATGATTTTATTTTGTCTTTGTTTTTCTTATTTTCCCACTTCTTTTTTGCTTAGGGTTATCCTTTTCAGAAATACTCTTTAGTTGTGGTTTATCACGTTTGACTCCCAAATTATCTCATATGTCAATCTTTAGCATAGGTTTCTTCAACAGTTTTAGGTAATTTGCGCTCCTGTTGTACTGGAGCCAAGTCCCTTAGGCATTGGTGTATAGCTAAAGCTGCTGCTTCCCACTTTATGTTACTCCGCATAATGGTGAATACCGCTGCAAAATTGACAATCAGTTTCATCCCCAAGTCCAGGGCAGGTGCTGCTAAATATTCATTCAGGATCTGTTTCAGCACTTCTGGTAAAACAGCCAGTTAGAAATGGGGGTCTCTAGTTGGCAGAGGTAGGTACCTTTGACCAAGTAGGGGCCCTTGCTTCTAGTCAGGGAAAGGGGGGTACACTCCTGGATAACCCCTGCTCACCCCCTTGGTAGCTTGGCACGAGCAGACAGGCTCATCTCAGAGGCAGTGTGTAAAGCATTTGTGAACACATACAGTAATACAGTGAAAAACACTACAAATGGACACCACACCAGTTTAGAAAAATAAGTTATCTTTACTAGAATTAACACAAGACCAAACGACAAAAATCCACAATACTGTAATCAAAAATAAGACTTTAAAATGGTAGAAATAGCTTAGTTCAATGTAGATGGTAAATGCGACACTTTACTCTCAAAGTTCCTTGGATGCGTAATGCAAAACAAACAAAAGGGTCGCAGGGAAGGTGATGCGTCGGTTCCTTGCTTCGCGGGAGGTGACGCGTCGGTTCCTTACTGCAGCGCAGGGGAGGTGATGCGTCTGTTCCTTACCGGAGAGGAGGTGATGCGTCGGTTTCTTACTGTGATCCGGTACGATGCGACAAGATGGCGCCTCGATGCGATGCGATGATCCGGTGCGACAAAATGGCGTCTTTGATGCGATGCGACAACGTGGATGCGGGGCGTGCATGCCCGATGGCCGTGCGGCGAACTCGGTAGACTCTGGAGCCACGACATGCCCTGCGACACGCTTCTCCGGTGATGCGACGGCAACCTCTGCAGTGGCGACACGCTTCTCCGGTGATGCGACACACTTCGACGGTGATGCAACGGCGAACAGCTGCAGCGGCGACACGCTTCTTCGGCAATGCAACAGCAACTGCTGCGGCGGTGACACGCTTCTTCCTCGTTGCGTCGCGCTTCCAGCTCCCAGCATCATGCAGTCTTCAGAGGGCCCAAAACAACAGCAGGCACCTCACTGCAAGCAGAATTCCCAGCAAGGAAATTCAGGGGAGAGCTGGTGGTGAAGTCTTTGTGTCCCTGAGACTTCAGAACAGGAGGCAAGCTCAGCTTCAAGCCCTTGGAGATCTTCCTCAAGATAGTAAAAGTACACACAAAGTTCCTTTTCTCCTTTCCTTGGCAATGAGTAAACCACTGCAGGCCAACCCCAAACAGCAACCAGCACAGGGGTAGTCTCCTCCTTCAGCTTCCTTGGTTTCTCTCCTTGGCAAAGGGTTCGTCTTGATTCCCAGAAGTGATCAAAAGTTCTGGGGTCTGGGCCCCAATATTTATACTGCAAAATCCTTTGTTCTCTGAAGGTAGAGAGTGTCTGTGTCCAGCCAAAACCAGTTCTGTCCTCCCTGGTGCAGCTTCCTGGCAGGAGGTGGAGACAGCATTGTTGAAACCAGACCTCACCCTACTCTCTATTCTATGAAGGCTCAGGCAAGTGAAAGGAAATCTCCTCCCCCTACTCTCTATTCTATGAAGGCTCTATTCAGCCCAGTACTGATCCCTCAGACTGCTGGAGCCAAGGCCCTCTCCAGCCCCCTGTCACTCACAAACCAGACATGGAATACACAAACCTAGCAGAGGCAGGCTGGATGGTTAGGCAAGAAAATACCTACTTTCTAAAAGTGGATTTTCAAACACAGAATGTAAAAATCTCCCACACTAAAAGATGTATTTTAACATTCTGAGTTCAGGCATACTAAACTTTATTTTCCCATCTTGTTCCTAGGGTCAGTTAGGATTATAAGATGTTATAATCATACTGCCCATTCAGGCCTATGGGAACAGATAGCCTTGCAATAGTGAAAAACGAAATTGGCTGTAATTCACTATTCGGACATGCTACACACATCAGGGCATGTCCTACCTTTCACATACAATGCACCCTGCCCTTGGGCCTACCTTAGGGGTGACTAATATGTAGAAAAGGGAAGGTTTAGGGACTGGCAAGTGGGTGCACTTGCCAAGTCGACATGGCAGTCCCAGACTGCACACAGGCTCTGCAATGGCAGGCCTAAGCCATATTTTACAAGCTGCTTCTGTGGGTGGCACAATCAGTGCTGCAAGCCCACCAGCAGCATTTGATTTACAGGCCCTGGGCACACATGGTGCACTGTACTAGGGTCTGACAAGTAAATCAAATAAGCCAAACATGGAATCACTAATCCATACAACACTTTACAGGGAGAGCATATGCACTTTAGCACTGATCAGCAGTGGTGAAGTGCCCAGAGTCATAAAACCAACAAAAACAGGCAAAACGTTCAGGGATGACCCTGCAAAAAGGGCCAAGTCCAACACAGCCAGTGAAGGGGTACCATGTGTTCTGGTATAGACTGCAGCAAAGACTGTACCCCAAGTTATGCAGTCTTACACAGGAGGAGCCATCCTATTGAGAAGCAAATTGTTAGAATTTTGTATTTTTCCTGCATGCCCGTATGGGGAAACACCACCTTAAGCTGGTAAACAGTGTTTACCATGCATGCCTAACAACGCATGCCATAACAACACGGTCGTTACAACGACCGCATTGTTATTTCGCATACCGTTACAACGCAAGTCCGAACAACGACTTGCATTGGGGGGCAGAAGGTGTTGGATTTAAAATCCAACACCTTCCCTAGTGTCCGCACAGACTGGAGTTGGAATAGTAAATTATACTATTCCAACATCCAGCGCCCCCTAACGCAAGTCGTTGTTCAGACTTGCATTATAACGGTATGCGAAATAACAACGCGGTCGTTGTAACGACCGCGTTGTTATGGCATGCGTTGTAAACGTGTGCGAAAAAACATCATATATTCCCTTAAGCTGACTTGTTTTTTGTGCATTTAGGGATGGAATCTTCTCTTATCTGAAGAGAACTTTCCCATTAATGCATTTAGCGTTTGTGGACTGATGCCCGGTATTGCCAATTGAGGTGGTGCAGCTTGAGCATTCCCCACAGGGTTAAGTGTCAATGTTTGCATGATGAACTGTGTCAAGCATCTGTATATTGTTACTATATCTTCATATAAGGTCTGCACCTGTGCTGCTGATAAATTATCAACATTAGGATGCGGTGTGTAGCCGGCTAAGACTGACCATGTTGCCCCCTAATTGCAAAGGAGACCCAGTCTAACACTTGCTGTTGAGTGTGGTAGGGTGCCATTAAACCAATTTATATGTTCTTGGTAAGTTAGTGGTTTTTCTATTTCTTTGTATGGTGTTTAATTTTCTGGTACTTCATCCTGTTTATAAGAGTGAAATAACCATGTGGTGCCATTTGCAACCGGGAATGTAATCCAAGAATAGAATACCTCAGTCCTAAATGCTTTGTGAGTCTCAACCATGAAGATAACATCTCCACCCATAGCTGCAAGACCATGGTGTAATAGCTTCTGAGTAACTGCATGTTTGCAAATCTCAGTAATATTAAGTGCTGGAGCTGCTTCATCTCCAGACATTACTGTAAATGAATAAATTGATTACAGAGTGGGTAACACAATGGAAATTGATCCTTTAAAGTGTTCAAGCTTGAACGGCCTACAGCCAATACATAGGTGTTACCTACTCAGCTGAGGAGGTTAGTACCTACCACCACGGAAGTCTCCGGTTAAGCGGTAAGTAGGGATCTCTGAGAAAGCTCGCTAGAACTACTAAGGAGATCCATTAAATAAGAACCAATTCTACCAATGTTGGTGGCTCCATACCATGTAGTTCCCCACTGTCCGTAGGAACTGGGCAGACTGATTCCATGCACCCACGGAGAATAGGTCATCCTAGAGACCAGCTAGCTCACAGTGCCACCATGTGCCCCCTAGACCTACACAGGTAGCAAATGGTTTTGGCAAGCACAGAACTTGACAAACCTGAACCTCCCCAAGGATCATGATAACAGATCTAAAACCCTTTTGCTCAGTCAATTGTGCTCTCTTTCTCTCAGAGAAATATACAAGGAATAC